>JAJJWX010004036.1:0-1200000 GCA_023529315.1 Papaver bracteatum
TCAACACCTTCTTCGCTTCCCTGCCTAAGATCAACCTCATATCCTTCACCTGTGACCGAAACAAATCTGGAACGGTCGTGTCTTCGGTTTAGGCTAGAATTGTACAGATTATCTCTCGAATCAAAAGTGCTCATCGTGTAGCATATTTTTTGAAGGTTTAAATTCATTTCTCATCCACACACACCCAAAATTACCTAAACCTGCAGAAGTAGTTTTCTCCCACCAACACTTGGTTGAAGAGAGTTGATACCAAACATATTTGTTGTTCCTCTACTGTTTGGAATACGATCCAACGGAATTGGTCCAAGTACGTGACTTGTTTACAGGTTGGAGGCATGGGAATACAGACGGAACTAGGTAAACTATAGGTTTAGTTGCTTGGTCTCAACTATACGAAGTTGTCTTATTTTGTATAGCGGCTTAATCGTGGGAGTATTCAATTCTTGACTAGGTCCCGAGGTTTTTCTGCATTTGCGGTTTCCTCGTTAACAAAATCTTGTTGTGTCATTTACTTTATATTTCCGCATTATAATTATTTTATTATAATTAAAGTAAATTACACAAATGTTAATTCGTATTTACTTAATACGTGAATCCTATTGGGTTTGATTAAGTATGAACCTTTGTATCAAGTAAATACACTTTGTTGTCGTATTGTCTCGATATCGTATCCATAGACGATCACGCAAAGTGTGAACCGATTTGTTGTATTGTATCGACTCAGTCCATAGACAATCACTTTCGGGGAAAGGATTTATAGGAAGAAAAAGTTATAGATTGAGGTATATTTTGGGTACCCTTGCCTTTTTAATTGGTATCAGAGCAGGAAAACACGAAAAGATCTAACAATCTGTGTTTGGTGCGATCCATCCTATGAGAATGAACTCGAGTTCTCACGAATCGACTTCAATTAACGTAGCACCAAGATTTGATGGAACAAACTATATATGGTGGAAATCTGTTATGCAATCTTTTCTTCAATCACGAGACTTTAATACTTGGCTATTAGTCGTCGATGGTTATATTCTTCCAAAGATAGAAAATTCGGATACTGATCTTAAACGCCTAGTAGATTTTTCGAATGAACAAAAGGAACTAGATAGGAAGAATTCAGATGGTTTGAATGATATAATACATGTTGTAAGCCGTGATCTACAACATCATGTATCAACATGTCAAACTTCGAAAGAAGCTTGGGATAATCTTAAAATCGTGTTCGAAGGAAACACATCAGAAAAGGAAGCTAGACTTCAAACTCTTATGTTTGATTGGGAAAACCTTCGAATGGATGACAACGACACTCTTGAAGAGTTTCATCTTAAACTCTCTGAGATAACTAATGCCTTTTTCTCTCTAGGAAAGACTATTTCTGAAAAAGATATAGTGTGCAAAATTCTCAGATCGTTGCCTCCAAGATACGATTCTAAGAAGCATGCAATCATATAAGAAAATGATCCCTCAAATCCCTGTCGAAGCACACTCGTTGGAAAGTTAAAGATCTTTGATCATGAATCACAGTCTGTTCAAAATAAAGGGATTTCTTTTAAAGCTGAAAAAATTCCTAAAGTCCCAATGGAAAGGAATAGACAGTTGGATGATTCAGATGAACAGATTGCAGGAAACTCTGATGATAAAATCGAAGAATCATTATATTTGATTACTAGACAGTTTCGAGATCTCTTAAGGTCAAAAAATAAGAGATTCATAAAGGATACTCACCAATCTTATCGAACACATGAAGAAGATTATCAGAGTTTAAGAGATCTTAGAATTTTTTAGAAAGTCTTTAGCAATATGATCGAGTTCATGTCAAAAAGGAAAATGAAGAAGATGATGAATATCATCCGCAATGCTTCAAGTGTAAAGGGTTCGGTCATATTGCTAAAGACTGTCCCAATCGTAAGAAGTACACTAGGAGTAAGGCATTGGATGTAACTCATGATGAGACCACAGATTCATACGATTCTGAAGAAGAGGAAAAAGCTAATATAGCACTAGTTGTGAATCTTATTTATTCCTCCTCCATTAGTGATTTACCCATTCTAAGAATGGACACGTCTTCCAATGTTATTAAATCACCTAATGGTAAAGGGAAGGATAAGATAAGGTGCGAAAATTGTCTCAAGAACAAAACTGCTAAGAGTTGCATAGACAACCAAAGTCAAGATACTTCGTGAGTTCAAGGTAACAAAGGGAGAATTTCTCATGTGATTCTAGATCAAGAGCACTATGTAGATGGTGTACTTTTGACAAGGGATAAAATCATAAAACCATAATTGTACATACTCCTGATCCAGCAATCATATGAGTATTGAGGCTCATATCTCTCAATGAAGCATGAAAGTTCATGCCACAAATAACCTCTGACTGAGAATACTATCTCTCAGAGCATATGTAGATGTGTAGTCCCTCAACTGAGGCAACGACATATCTCATGAATACTGAGCAAATTCATTAATCATTTTTATATAGAATCGAACGATTGGACGGCTCCTAGACAGCTTGCCTGCTAGTATAGAGCAATAACGTCTTCAGGATGTAACAATAATTTCCCTAACTATATGGAAGACATGTGTATAGAATCATTATGATTGGAAGGCTCCTAGACATCTTGCCTGCTAGTATAGAGCGATAACGTCTTCAGGATGCAACAACGTGTTTTCCCTGACTATACTATACGTAATAAATATGACTCTTCAACTAGCTCATATCACTCGATTCTCGAATAATTAATGCTCCTAGACGATCGTGCTAGTATAGAGCCATCAATTAATTATTTATAAATCACTAGATTCATTAACTGAATCCCTAGAAAATATTATACATTCTTCGTAATATTTCATTACTTCAATTCATGGTCTTCCCAGCAGAATTCCATGGGTTAGTAATAAATATTCAACGTATGGGCATCTGAGTTACCTTCGAGTAAGCCTCGACCAAAATGGTGTAAATGTATTCGACAAATAATGCATTAACAAACACCTGAATGAACAAACAAGTATTTCAAAATACGATGAGACGATGAACCTATGCAAATAGGAAAGAAAATAATAAAATATTCACCAAGGCGCTGAGGGACTAGACCCACCGGTCGGCCAGTCACGCCATGGCCAGTCCCACGCCCAATTCTATATTTTATCATATTTTATCTATTTTCTTTGATCTCATGAAAATCCTTTCAGTTGAAAAAATATCCTTCATTTTAAGGAAACTCCTCAGTTTCATGGTGTTTCCTTCGCATCTAAGAAATAATATAAAATTGGGAAAGGTATCATGGGACCGTGTCTACTAGCCGGCCGGCTATGCCCTAGTTATGGCCGGTCCCACACCTCATGATTTCCCATTATTTTATTATTATTTCCCTAATTTCATGAAAACTCCTTAATCTCATGATATTTCCTTGATCCCATGAAAAATAATATAAAATTAGGGAAACCCGTGTGACCGGACCTAGCCGACCGGTCATTCCCTAGATGACCCACATGTCCCATTTTATTATTATAATATTTTTCATGTTTCCATAACCCCATGAAATTCCTTGATTTCATGATGTTTCCTTTAAATTATGAAAATTCCTTCAAATAATGAAATAATACATAAAATTAGGGAAAAATCACGGGAGCGGGCCCTAGCCGGCCAACCATGCCCAATCCGGTCTCACGCTTCCCTTATTTTATTATTTTATTTTTATGTTTTCCTCATCTCATGGAAACTCCTTGATTTCAACAACACTCCTTGGTTTTATGATATTTTCCTAAAATCATGAAAAAATATTATAAATATAAGAGAAATGACATGGGACCGGGCTCCTTGGCCGGACGGCCATGCCTTGGCCATATCCTGTCCCACACTTCATGATTCTCTCATTTTTTATTATTTTCCTTCATCTCATGAAGGTTTTTGACGGTTTCAGCAAAAATCCCTAATTTCTTCATATTTTCTTAAAATGTTGCTCAAACGCACACCAGAAAATATCAAAATTCTCAGAATTGAGACGCGAACACTTTGGTGACGTGAGCATGTTACCTTGACTGAACAAGGTTGGCTCTTTGGCTTGTGGTCGGTTGTCAGTCGGTCAAATATAATTTCACTTTCTTACTTCACTAAAATAAATATAGTATGCGATAAGAGAGAGTTCGTGTCCACAGAGAGGCTTTTGTTGTTATAAAAAAATTCAGTTTCTTAGTAACTAAAGGGGGGTTTTAGTATTTCAAAGCAATAGAAATAAATTGAAAGCAAAGTAAAAATAAAAGTAATCAATAAGGAGAAAGTATTGGTCACGGGATAGTTTCATTCACAAACTTGAATTCTCAACAATGACTAGAATTGGAATTTTAATCTCTCATTTACTAAAAGTCCTAGGATACCTTGATCTCAATAGTATCCCGCTAATTCCCTAATTTCATCACAACCACATTAAAAGATGCATACACTACACCAAAACATCCTATTTGGGACGGATATACGCGTTGCAAATGAATTTCACCAACGCTAATATTTGTTGGGAATATGGCGTAGCAAATTTTGGTGCAACGCCAAAATCCGTTGGTCAAATTAATTTGTGCAACCTATATAAACGTTGGTAAAATAGATTACCAACGTTTGTCGAGCAACGGATTCTTTAATTTGTGCAACGGTTACAATAATTTAGGCAACGTATTACTCTAATTTGAGCAACACTTATATACGTTGCAAACCCGTTTACAGATTAAAAAAATAAATAAATTCCGACGATAATTCCAGGTGAAAATTAGAATTCCGACGGATTTCTACACCTGAAAATATATTTTGCACATTCATATACCATTGTAGACCAACTAAAAGACCCAATATATCATAATCCATCAAGATATATTCATATATATCATGCCAAAACTGGCTAAAGACAGCCAATCCAACTACTGCAGTGACTTTATCATGCCTTTTTTTAGAAAGCAGCCTGATGGTCACATTATTACCCCCAGCATCAAGAATCCCAGAAGCTAAAATTGCTCCCATCTTGCTCATGGTATCCTCATGCTTTTCAAGAATAATTTTTTCGAGCTGGCGCCTAAGATAAAACACGAAACAAATGAGTTCCAAGGAAGAAAAACAAAACATAAAGAAAAAAAAAGTGGCATCAAGTATTAGTACAATATTACAAAGAAAAACAGTATACTAAGGAGAAGTAATAAAAAATACCTGAAAGACCCAACACAGGAATCACAAGTTTCACTGGTTTGAATCATCACCATGGCCATTGCAATAAGTGCCCCTTTATGAACAAAATCAACAACATTTGATGTGAGTGGCTCCAGCAACGAGATGTCCTCACTCAAACCTGTACCCGCACATGAAATGCCCACTGCCATTGCAGCACCATATCTAACATGTGGATTGTAAGACTCGGAGAGCAGGGATACAATTCGTGGAGTCTGGAAATACAACAATGTGATAAATTTCGTGTTATCTAGGATCAAAAACAACGGATACAAACTACAGCGTTTTCCGGAAATGGTAACTCGAGAAACCTTGAAACAAACAGAGAAGCAAAGTTACAGAAATAACGAATAGTATTAGACAGACAGAAATACCAACCTTCTCAGGTTCAGAGGACAAAACAAATCCAAGGGCTAGAACAGCTATCCTCCTTACGTCATCACTAACATCAGAAACTGCAAAGTGCAACAACTGGTGAATGGCCTTGTTGTTTGTTGTTCCCCTGTAGGCCATTGCTAACGCATATATACCACCATAATGGAGGATAGGATCTTGATCCCGAATCATATGCTCAATCAGTGTGTCAGCTTCTTCCTCCCTCCCATACACTGTAAGGGCAATGCCTAATGCCAGCCCCCTAAAACAGAATAAAAAAAACATAATACATAAGTTGCTAAGTAGCTATTAATAATAGGAGCCCAAAAATAAAGATCCCGGTGATCTACGTACCTAATAATTTTCTCATGCTGAGTCTCATGAGCATATGCAAGCATCTCACTAGCTTTTTCTCTAGCTGTCCCAACCATTAGTAAACCCATACCAATGCCTGCAGCCTCACCATCCACAACACTATTGGTATAAAGAACATTCTTAATATCATCATATCTCTCTTCATCAGTTGTTCCAAGAGCAGCCAATCCAAGACCTAAGCAAGCCCCATGTTGAATCACCTGTGCACCAAGAAAACGTATCAGCATAATATCAACAATATGGCGCACAAATTGCAATAGATTCCTAAACAAGCCATACCTCCACATTTGTACTCCATAAGCTGTCGCGGAGGAATTGTTTAATACCCTCACCATAGTTAGCGTGTATCAGTCCCAGAGCATAAAGGGCACCACCCTCTGAATATGGACTACCACCACCAGCAGTTCCACTTTGTGGAAGATAAGGTGCCATCAGTGACCTCCCTTGTTGCAGGTGACCCTTGTGAATAACACTAAGTCCAGCTGTTGCACTAAACTTTGCCCAATTCATAGCTCGACTCAGCCAGTCATGTTAAACAACATAAGTTAGCATTTATTTTGATAGCACATTACCATATTTATCAATGCAAAGGAAGAATTGCTCGTATATGGAATAAAATATATCAATTACCAAGTTTTCCCTCAAGAAAGTATCAACTGTTGTTCCATCATGCATGATTGCATTTGCATATATTGTTGCGTTGTGGCAAACACTGTTTCTTATCTCAACCGACTGCTTTATCGTCTTCAGAATTAGAAGATCAGATCTGCGTTCAAATTACAACATAAAGCATAAGAAGTTAGTCACTAGTACAAGGGAATCCTCAAAAACGTTATGTTCAAAGGTACGACTGTAAGAAGCAATAAATGTTTCTCACACCTGTTATTACTATACAAGAATTGTAAAGTAAGTTTTATGACCATCTCCCCAGACAAAATTCCCTTAAGTTTTGCTACCCTCTCATTATATCTCTCTTCATCAGCCTCGACTACAATTCCACGAGGTGCATTAGCTCCAACTGACATTTGAATATCTTCTGAGGCCGCTACTTGATCATTAGCTGCCAAAGAGCTTTCACTTTGAACTGAACTCGGTTCATCATTAGAAACAAGTTAATTGTTCTCTATACACCTCAATACTGGATCAGGAAAACGACCTTTAACGTTCAATAGAAAAGCTTGACGCTCATTGTCAACAAGATCAAAAGCAATTTGGAATGCCATAAGATCATCATCCTAAAAGCCACGGCATCATTCAATTAAGAAAACATAATTTTCACAAGCAAATAATAAACACCAATAATAATCAAAATAACCAACCTGTTCAGATTGCAAAAGCTTCTCTAGTATCATTGCAACGCCTGCAGATTCATCCAGAGACATGAGGCATTGGCAAATCCTCAAGTAATCGGGATCAGGCAAGCTTTGAAACACTTTAACTATAACGCGAAGCATCTGGAAGAAAAGTAAAAATTAATTATAGAATTCATCAAGGTAGATCAGCTAAAGCAGCTTTTGGATCTGGCCTCTAAAAAGGCATCAGAGAGAAACATGTTTTCATTTATGAAGCACTGAGTTTAGGCTCCAGATATAGGTTCCTTGATGCTTGGGATATTAGAGCAACCATTACAACTAATACACAGATAAATGTAGAATAGGCACATGTGAAATATGATATGGACTTCAATATTAAAAAAAATCAAAGGGAAGACACTTTAACTATAACATGAAGCACCTGGTACAAAAGTAGAAATTAATTACAAAATTCATCTAGGTACATTAGAGAGAAACATGTTTTCATTTACGAAGCCCTACTTAAGCATAACTTAGATTTTAGGCTCGAGATATAGGTTACTTGATGCTTGGGATGTTAGCGCAACCATTACAACTAATACATAAAAACGTCGGATAGTCACATTTGAAATATGGTATTTGCTTCCCACTAATTTAGGCCTAGATTGTTTTCGTTATTTTTGTTTAGAATTATTATTTTTTACTGGAAATTGTTTCGGATTTCATCTCATAATTGAACAGCATGCATTGAAGTGGTATATCCCTGTTTTAGAAGCACACTAAATTATGATAAGAAAAGCATTTATATCACAAATGCGAATGTGAATGTAAGTGACAGTGTCACAATTATTTTGGAAATACTAGTCTTTTGGAGTTAACCCCTAATGATGCCCCTTTGGAATATTTAGGGGGAGCCAATAGAAGGGGTCTAATCTTGGATACCTTGCTTTGAAGCTTAATGTCACGTTGTCATAAAAGAATTAGTGGCATATTAGTTAGAAGATTGTAATGGTTCTTTGCATAACTGGTAATAATATTGTGGGATTGCTTAGATATATATCACTTTCTGATAGGATATTACATACCATGCTTTTTGTACCCATTTGATAGTGTTGAGCCAAAGTAACTCAACATCTTGTCTATCTGTTCTGTTATGTACATTAAGAACAAACTCTATTAAAAAAATAAAAGGGAAGACATCTGAAAACATATCAATACACAAAGTAATCTCTATCAGGACTGAATCCTTCTGAACTAGAAAGTGGTTTCATTGACTGACTGACTTACTGACCCTAAAATCTAAGATATTGAGCATCTAAATGATACAAATCTTGGTCGCATGCCTATTAGACACAAATTACAACAACTTCACATGAATTAAAAAAAAACATCTAGGACATTTTTTTGAAATAGATGATATTTGTACCTCACTGCGGTATTCTTTCAGGGTAACAAAGGAATGAGCAAGATTGATGCAATAATCGAGTGTTACAGGAATATTATCACTCCTTGTAATAGCTTCCTCAAGTTTGTCCAACCTTCTGCACTCGATCGCAATCCCAATAGCTTGTTGGAATTTTTGGTCCAAGATGCACCTGCATGAAACCAAAATGGTTATAATGTCTATTCCTAGGAAAAATTGAAGACATAGTAATAAATGAAATAAACATCCCACATACTTCCACATCATTCTCTCCACAATAGCCTCCAATCTAGGATCCACCTTATCTGCTTCTTGGTTCGATTCTGCAGCTTTGGTCTTAAAAACAACATATTCATCCATAGCTTTAGCTGAGAAAAATGACCAACTCCCCAGTTAGTATCTAACCACAACAAGTGGCTCATAAAAAATCTATCATACAAGACATATTCAACACCATCAGGTGCTAACTCAGATACACAAAATTCTAGATCAAACATATTCGACAAAACAAATTCAATAATAATACAAGCAATTACAGCAATCAAACCCCAAATCAGCAATATCATTAACCAAAATCTAAAAATTTCATTTTCTATATTCCAATCAAACAAAAACACAAAATCCAAAATCTAAAACTCCATAACAACATAAGATCAACAATAAATATTCAGTTATTAGTATGTATAAACCCTTGTATATAGTTCTAAAAAAAAAAACCCCACTTTTTAATTTTCGCAAGGATTACAAATAAACCTAAACCCATCTTACATCAAACAAGCGTCTAAGAAGCATATGGACTGAAAAGTCTCTTATAATCTGTAAACCAAGCATATATAGAAGACATTGACTAGACAAGAGTGAACAAAAATATACCAAGTAATCAGTGGTAATGAATGGATTGTTTAATAACAACAAGTTCAGTATCATCTCAATATCATCTCTCTTTAGGGAAACTCTAGCAACCAATCTTCCGAATCCTACATATCATACCAACACCAAAACCAAAACAAAACCAGATCAGACCAACACATACACATCGATCGAAAAAACCACAAAAAACACCATGAACACTGTTAAATTGAGAAATACCAAGAGAATCATGGAACTAATACCGATCTATGATGCGATTAAACCCTTTTTTTATGTTACAGATGATTTCCTCAACCTAAAAGACTAAAAAATACAATGAAGAAAACAACCGAACTTTCATTAAATCCTAATGAAGAAGATAACCAAACTACTGAAACAATGAGAAAACAAGAGAATAAATAGATGAATAACATCCAGAAATCATCAAACAGCGTTTTAATCAACCAAAATAAATAAAACAGAAATTAGGGTTTATACCTTCTTCTGAAAATTAGGGTTCATAGTTGATAGTTCGAACTTTCTGATTTAGGGGTTTTGATTAGGATACATATCTTAAAAATAAATGAGTTTTGATTTGAGGTTTTAAAGACGAATTTTGGGTTTTCGTCTCTGGTTGAAAATAGGGTTTTTTCAGCTACTTAGAAGCTTCAAATGAACTTTCTATATCTTTCCATCTGAAATCTCGATATGAAATCTGTCCGAGAGAGTCGATGATAGAATGGAATTTTTCTGAGAGAGTTGAGAGAAAAAAAAGAGAGTTGAGAGGAAGAATCGAGTCTGTCTGAAGGAGAGAGAGTTTTTTTTTTTTTTGAAGCATGAAGGAGAGAGAGTTTGATCGAGATAAGAGACATAAAAATAAATAAAACCCTTTAGAAAAAATATATATAGATAAAAACTCCTGAAAATAATATAATTTAGAATAACCGTAAGATCGCAACCTATATCAACGGTGCAAAAATTACTCTCAATTATTATGAATTAATATATAATTGATGCAACGGATTTTTTGATGTGCAACGTATATTTTCGTTGCTCAGTTTGCAACCTTTATATCCGTAGGAAATTAAAAAGTTATGGCGTTGCAAAAACCAGGATATGGTGTAGTGATATGTGACTTCTTCCTAGAAAGCAACCTAAAGTGTAAAAGCACAATTAGATTTAACTACCTAAAAGCAATAAGTTCTATGGAATCAGACTAATCAAGGCAATCAAAATGTGTAAAAGCACTAAATCGATTTAACCCAAGTTATGATTCATATGTGACTAGTAGGATATATCACTACAAGCACTACCCACATTTATGCTACTTAGAATTAGGGATAAACAACGTTTTCGTATTGAAAACCCTAATATAGCTCTAGATATGAAAGAAAATCGGATTGATTCCGGACTCAACCAAACAAACAATCAAATCATAAACAATATGAACCATGAATCATAAATAGTAAATTATTGAGACAAAACTAATATATTGCATCAAATCTTATTTGTGAAATCCACTTTATATCCCATAACCAATAAATAGTATTTAGCTACTCATAGTTTTTTAGTTCATCATAATCATAATAATCACTTATAAAATGAAAAAGATGAAAAATAAACGAAAGCAAACCCTAGTAGAATCGCTCTCCTCCAAAACTCCAGTAGAAAGATATATCAAAAAAAAATAGAAATTTTTCTTTTTATAGCTTTTCAACTTTCCAAAATTAGGTCTTCAAAGCCCAAAGTCCAATAAGCCCATTTGTGTGAAAAACCCATGTGAAAATTCTGTCAAAAATAGCTCACCGGAAAACTGGTGCACTGGCCGGAAGTTGGCAGGAATCCGGCACCGGAAAATATCTCAGGTGGCCGGCAAAGTCCACCCGGTCACTAAGTCAAATGAAATTCAAGCTGAGTTAACTCGGGTCAAACAGACCGAGTCAGGTGAGAGAGTTCATGAGTCAGAAAAGGGTTAGAGTCATCTAACTGACTCATCTCGATTTTTGAGTGGTCTTGGCCAAGACCACTTGCACTGGCCTTGCTCAATCTTGCGCCACCTTGGCGCTTCACTACTTCAGTATGCAAATTCAACTCCAACTAGCACTACTACTACCAGTATCCATCTCCTCCATATCCACTGCTCTAGCTTTGCATCACAACAACATTACAACATAACCACCTCAATCATAACCTACAACTCCATAACCAGCTTGAATTGTAGCTTCAACACCCATGAAATCCACCAATTAGTCCTTCCACCTTCCACATCAACACCATTCCAAGTACCAGCTTCGGCCATTTCACTCTAGTACATATAATGCGAAAACACCACCTCAGTGCATAAGTCCAAATCACCGTTGCACCTATAGATCCTAATCAACACCATTACATCAAAACAGACCCACTCTCAAAGACATATTCATTTTGAAGCTCTTCCTTGCGACTAAGCCAAATCCATTGCCGTATCCGCTGTTGTAGCTTCAAACAAATTATATCTTCTATTGCACTGCCCTGTGAAAAATGGAAGAAAAATATCTCCTGCAACTGCAACTTGTCATTACAAACTAGACCACCATATTCAAATCTTACCTACAACACCACTTGATGTTCAGCTCCTTCTCAACCAACTCACTTGTAGCTTCATACGCAGCACCAACAACACATGAACATCACCAGAAACTCCTTTGTAATGACTCAAATCTTCTCTCGGCTATACCACCCAAATCACCATCTCCTTTGCATTCACTAAACCATATGCACAACACATAATATGCAACGCCTCAAACCATTCACTGCGTCACTGCAGCACTGCCAATTTATCTTCTAAACCCTCAACTCAAACGCATTTCAGTTCAATACCACCTGAATCATCTTGTTCATTCAGTTGCTTCCCTGGAACCCAGCTACAACCTCAAGCTCCACTTTATCTCCCATATTCATGCCTTGCCCAATTCCTTCCACTGAACTGTTACCAACACAACCATCATTCACAATCTCAGTTCAGCTTGAATCTGACAATTCATCTCAACTTCAATATAATTTCACCACCTGAGACACAGCAGCAACTCCAATCTGCCTTCACAACTCCTTTACTTCCATAACCAAAATCAAACTCCATAGTATCAGATCAACCACCAGATCATCTTGAACTCAACAGCCCATTAGCAAATTCTCCTTATCGATACAAATCTGGTTCTCAATCACATCCAAAATCCACATATGTGTGTCTCTTGGCTTCAAAATTAACATCACCATACCCTTCTTCAATTTCACGATCCACACAAACCCTAGCATACATCTAAACTGAACAGGTCTTTCAAAAGCACCATAACCCATACACAATCTCTATTCAGTCTCAACTTATCACCAAGAATCATTGCCATTCTTCCAGTAACTAGTTCTTATGCTCATCATTTCAACAACCGAACTCTTATTTCTTCAGCTGAGTTCTCAATTGAGAGTTCAAACTCGACAAAACCCTAATTCATCTTGATGTATGCAACTGCAATTCCCAGTACCACCTACAATATAACACATCCAACCAACAATAACTCAGAAACCCATCTTCAATTCGAGCATCAATTGCTTGTATTTCATCAGCAAATCTCTTATTTCTTAAATTTCTTTCAACTTGTTCATTACTGCTACTCAAGTGCAGAAAACCCATCACAGCATCAGATCCATAGCAGCAGCAGAATTTCTTCATCTCTTATTTCTCTTCTTCTCGGTTTATCTCAGCCACAGCCGTCTTCTATGAATTTCAGGTGGAGTAAGAAATACAAACAGTAAGGAAATGATAAGAGAATTATTTCTCTCTGATTTTTAGGGTTGTGTAGGAATAAGGCTAGTCAATAAAGCCACCCTTGTAAGGTAGATAAGGGGTACCCAGATGATGAATTGCTTGTCGTTTCCAGAGAACTGACATGCATATTCTCTTTCTTGATCAACTGTCAGTTTTAGACAACTGACAATTCATTCTTATGCTCCTTCGTCGTTCAACCTAGCCTGCGCCCCATAACTTTCGCTCGTGGACTGATCCTTTTTTCCTTTAACGCTCAAATGGATAATTTCTCTTTCTTTTGCTCCAAAAGACTCTATCGCACCTGATATCTCAAAACCAAACGTAAGAGATGCAATTCCCAATGATAATAGCAAAGAAAGCATAAATATTTGATATAAAATTAGGTGTTTTACAACACCTATCAAATTCCCCCACACTTAGACTTTGCTAGTCCTCAAGCAAAACAAACAAAACAATTTCTAAAATATACAAACAACTCCGTGTCGGTTTACTAGAGATGTACCCATAAAACCTATTATTCCAACTTACTAGTTCTCTGAAATGATAATATCCAACGCGCTAAGAAGACATGGAAATTATTAATACTAGTCATAAGAAGTTAGACACAAATATGAACACAATCTCATTCTTAAAAGTTGAGAGAGAAATAACCATCCCTTATCGAAAGAAATTCGGGTTCGGAGTGATCAAAAGTCTCGACTCTGCCTCACAAGAAAGGGTTTTATGAAATTTCTCTCAATAATAAACAGCTCTTTATGGGTCACACATGTGTCCAGGTAGGAATGAAGAGAGAATCATGTGACACGTTGAATAGTAGGAAGGCAAAGCTTCCGAATTGTTTTGAAAACCCACATCTTTTATTCATTTTGAAAACCCTTTTTTTCTGACGATCTCTAAGAAAGGAAATCAACCACTTAACGAAGGTGGGAATATGCTTACTTACCTCGTTATCCGTTCGGCGTGCAACTAGCACCACTCTCACAGCATCCATAGAAACGTCTTCGGTCTTCAATCTTTGTCTTCATCTTCGTCTTCGGTCTTCAACTCTTGATGATAACTCTTGAACCTCGTAGAATCTTGACAATGTGATTCTTTCCTCTAATTCCTTGTTGCTTGAAACTTCAGTATAGATATTTCTTCTTCCATTGGTTTTATTGAATGAATCCAAAACCAAAAAACGAACTAAAAAAACTAAAATATAATGCAGTTATTTTTTTATTTTTATTTCTTTTTCCTTTTTTTTTTTGTGATAAATAAAGTAAATACAAAATGAAAACAAATAAAAAAATTAAAAATAATGATGAACCTAATGAACTTTTCTCTTGTCTTTTTTTTTCGGTGCCTCTCATGATGTAGCATAGGTAGTCTCCACTATAGGGGACCACTACTCTACTACCGAATTCAGTTTGCACCATATTTGCCACTGGCATGGTTAAATCCAACTTTAACTCTCATACAAGTAAGAAACCCGATCATGTTCTCTGTCATCTCTAAGTTCAGTCACTCTTATGAGAATCTCGATGTAATCTTAGCGACATGTATACTATGTGACTCTAAACTAACTACAAGTTAGAGTTTTTCATGCACTAATTTACACAAAAGTTGAAAATTTTGTAAAAAATACAATGCAAATGCTTAACCACTCCCCCACACTTAAACTTTACATTGTCCTCAATGTAAACTGAGTCATCCAAAGTAAGTAAAGGTGGAAAATCATGCATGAAAAATGACAAGAAATCAGAAAAATAAAATACAAGATAAGAAAAAACTAAAAACAAGACAAGAAAATGAAAATAGGACAAGATATACTCATCCTATGGGTTGCCTCCCATTTAGCGCTTGGTTTAAAGTCGTCGGCCCGACTATTTCCTCGCTTTCTATGACTCCTCCAGAGGGAGTGCATCCACAAAATTAGCTCCTTCCATCACTTCGGAAGTGAAATTCTCATAATATGGTTTCAACCGGTGCCCATTAACTTTAAGTTCCTTGCTTGTAGCTATGCTATGAATTTCTACTGTATCATGAGAAAACACATTAGTAACAATGAAAGGTCTGATCCAACGTGACCTTAATTTACCCGGAAATAAATGCAAGCGAGAATTAAACAAAAGCACTTTCTTCCCAACACAAAATTGTTTTATAGAAATCATAATATCATGAAAGGCCTTCGTTTTCTCCTTGTAAATGCGAGAGCTTTCAAATGCATCATTGCGAAGCTCTTCTAGCTATTGGAGTTGTAACTTCCTTTGCTTTCCAGCCCCATCCATTTCCATATTGCATTGCTTAATCACCCAAAATGCCTTATGCTCAATCTCCACGGGTAAGTGACAAGGTTTACCATACACAAGCCTAAAGGGAGACATCCCAATAGGTGTCTTGTATGCGGTTCTATAAGCCCACAAAGCATCATTAAGTCGCATGCTCAAATCTTTCCTTGTTGGATTCACCGTCTTTTCTGGAATGGACTTCACCTCTAGGTTAGAAACCTCGGCTTGTCCATTTGTTTGGGGATGATAAGGTGTTGCAATCTTGTGTGACACATTGTACTTCTTCAACAAGCTTTGTAATATCCTTTTTTTGAAGTGATAACCCCCATCGCTAATTATGGCTCTTGGAATTCCAAACCTTGAAAAAATGTTAGCTTGCACAAAAGTTGAAACAACCTTGGAATCATTAGTTGGGGTGGCCTTAGCTTCCACCCATTTAGAGACATAATCAACAGCAAGTAAGATGTAATAATTCCCTTGAGAGTTAACAAAAGGGCCCATAAAATCAATTCTCCATATATCAAAAATATTAATAAATTGAATAAAAGTTTGTGGCATTTGATTTCGGGCACCTAGATTGCCTGTTCTTTGGCACCTATCACAAGTTATACAAAATGTATATGCATCCTTAAACAAGGTTGGCCAATAAAAACCGCTTTCAAGTACCTTGTGAGTGGTTCTCTTACTTTCAAAATGTCCTCCACAAGCATAGGAGTGACAAAATGACAATATAGAATTAAACTCGGATTCGGGAACGCACCTTCTTATTACTTGGTCGCTGCCATTTTTCCATAAGTATGGTTCATCCCATATATATTGGGTCCCTAACCTCTTAAGTTTGTCCCTCTCAGCACGAGACAAGTTCTTTGGGATTTGAATTAGTTACCAAGTACTTCACAATATCTGCATACCATGGTTTCCCAAAAGCAATTGAGAATAGTTGCTCATCCAGGAAACTTTCACGCAATGGGATAGCTTCCTTGTTCATAGCAAGACGGCTCAAGTGATCCGCAACGGTGTTCTCAATTCCTTTCTTGTCTTTGATTTCAATATCAAACTCTTGCAAGAGTAAAATCCATCGTATGAGCCTCGGTTTCACTTCTTTCTTCATTAGCAAGTACCTAAGAGCTGCATGGTCATAAAAAACAACAACTTTTGTACCAATTAGATAAGAGAGAAATTTCTCCAATGCAAATAAAATATCTAAAAACTCTTTTTCAGTGGTTGTGTAGTTTTGTTGGGCTTCATTTAACGTTCTAGAAGCATAATAAATAGCACGAGGTATCTTCCCCACACGCTTCCCAAGCACCGCACCAACCGCATAGTCAGTAGTATAATACATGAGCTCAAAAGGATTGCTCCAATCCGGTGGTTTAATGATAGGGGCTGAAATCAAAAGTTCTTTCAAACGATTGAATGCCGCCATACACTTTTCATCAAAGTTAAAAACCACATCTTTTTGCAATAAATTGGAAAGTGGTGATGCTATCTTGGAAAAGTCCTTGATAAATCTACGATAAAAACCTACATGACCAAGAAAATAGTGTATCTCCCTCACCGTAGTGGGAGGGGTTAGAGCACGAATAAGGTCTATCTTAGATTTATCAACTTCCAAGCCCTTAGAAGATATTATATGGCCTAAAACTATGCCATGAGTTACCATGAAATGGCACTTCTCCCAATTAAGCACAAGGTTTGTTTCAACACATCGTTCATGGATTAATGACAAGTTGTTCAAACAAAGGTCAAATGAATCACCAAAGACACTAAAGTCATCCATAAACACTTCAATGATGTTTTCAACATACTCGGAAAAAATACTTACCATACACCTTTGAAAGGTAGTTGGAGCATTACATAAGCCAAAAGGAATCCTTCTATAAGAAAAAGTACCGAAAGGACAAGTGAAAGTGGTTTTCTCTTGATCCTCCGACGCTATCATAATCTGATTATAACCTGAATAGCCATCAAGGAAACAATAATAAGCATGTCCAGCTAAACGTTCAAGCATTTGATCAATAAAAGGTAAAGGACAATGATCCTTCCTAGTAGTGGCATTCAACTTTCTATAATCAATACAAACCCTCCAACCGGTTTGCACACGAGTTGGGACAAGTTCGTTCTCATCATTCTATACCACCGTTACACCTGATTTCTTTGGTACAACTTGTACCAGGCTCACCCACTTGCTATCGGATATGGGGTAGATAACACCCACTTCCAAAAGCTTGAGTATCTCCTTTTTCAAAACTTCCATCATGGGAGGGTTCAAACGACGTTGCGCTTCCCTTGTAGGCTTTGCATCATCCTCCAAACGAATCTTTTGCATACAAATGGCAGGGCTTATACCCTTGATATCGGTGATTGTCCATCCTATGGCCGTCTTGTGCTTCCTTAGCACCCTTAGAAGTTTTTTCTCATGTAATTCACTAAGCTCGTTAGAAAAAATCACATGTAGCTCTTCATTGTCACCCAAGTACAAGTACTTTAAGTGACTTGGAAGAGGTTTCAATTCCAACTTTGGAGATTTAACAATAGAAGGTAAAAGATTTTCATCGCTGCATGATAAAGAAATAAAAGAGATATTATGAGTTTCTGGACATCCTTGTAGTGAGTTAAGATCACCAAGGGATTCCTTGACTTCGTTACCACACTCTACACCATCATCCATGGATGTAGTTAAAACAGTTTCCAAAGCATCTTCACCATTCAATTCAAACACTCTTTGCGCCAATGCATCCATAACATCAACGGAGAAACAAGAGTGGACATCACTAGGATATCTCATCATTTCAAAAATGTTGAAACGTATTACTTCCCCGTCAAAATCTATAGTCAACGTTCCCTTGTCTACATCAATGATCGTCTTAGCCATTTTCATGAAGGGACGTCCAAGTAGCAATGGAAAAGACGAGTCCGGTGAACCTTCATCCATCTCTAACACACAAAAGTCAGCTGGAAATACAAGTTGATTAACCTGCACAAGAATATCCTCAACAATACCCATTGGGTAAACATTAGAGCGATCGCTAATTGCAACACAATTTCAGACTTTTTCAAAGAACCTAGATTAAGTGAATTATACATGGATGCCGGCATAACATTAACGGATGCACCTAAGTCTAACATTGCTTTGTTAAAAGTGGTGTTACCAATTGTGACGGGAATGTCAAAGCTACCGGGATCCTTCCATTTCAGTGGGAGTTTGTGTTGTAAGATTGCCGAAGCATTATCCCCCACACTTAGCACTTCATTTCCTTTAAGCCTTTGCTTATTGGTACACAAGTCCTTCAACACTTTTGCATACTTGGGAACTTGCTTGATAGCATCAATGAGCGGTATGTTCACATGAATCTTCTTAAGAATGTCTAAAATATCCTTTTCTAGTTTGGCCTTCTTAGAACTTGCAAATCTGTGAGGAAAAGGTATAGGAGGAACATAAGTAGGAATAGGAGTTTTAGAGTTAGGAATAGGTACCTCGGGTGTTTGGGGAATTTCATCCCTATTTTCCTCCAAAACCGGCTCCTTTAGAGCTTCCTCTTCACCCAAATCATCAACTTTGGGTTGCTCAAGTTGTGTACCACTTCTCAACGTAATAGCATTGACACCCTCTTTTGGGTTAATGGGTTGAGAAGAGAGTCTCCCACTATTTTGTGCCTTCAATTTTTTGATATCAATCGCCATGGAGCCCACTTAAGTATGCAACTCCTTGATAGCACTCTTAGTTTCTTGTTGACTTTCTTTGAACATGGTAGAAATACCTTGCATCATTGTTTGTAACTTTGCATCGATATCGGAACCTTGGTTTTGCACCGATTGTTGTGGTTGCTGAAATTGTTGTTGTTACTCTTGGAATTGTTGTTGTTGTGGTTGAAATTATTGTTGTTGCGGTTGAAATCTACTCGGACGGTTGAAAGTAGGTTGTTGAACCGCACCTTGCTTGTTGGCATAGCTGAAATTTAAATGATCTCTCCATACCGGATTGTAGGTGTTGGAATAGGGATCATACCGTCTTTGTGGGTTTGGAAAAACCGCATTAGCTTGATCCAACTCTTCTCCATACGAAGGTAATATAACCGCAGCCATCTTTTGCATCATGTGCTCCATATTGTCCATCCTTTGATCACGGTGTGATGATGATGAATCACTAACTTAATGCACTCCCCTAACCATTGGTTCACCTCTTTTGTAGAATTGTTGCGAGTTTGCATCCATGCTTTCAATCAACTCGGAAGCTTGGGTCACCGTCTTGTTCACTAGTGCACCACCACCCGCTGCATCAAGAAGATATCTATCACTTGATTGAAGAACTTCGTAAAAGTATTGGATTATCATAGCATCGCTAAATTGATGGTGAGGACAGCTTGCCACCAATCTCTTGTATCGCTCCCAACATTCATACAAAGATTCTCCCGCATGTTGCTTTGTTCCACAAATCTCTTTGCAAATTTGAGTAGCCTTTGACTTAGGAAAATACCTCTCTAGAAAGATTTTCTTCAATCCGTTCCATGTAGTGACACTTCCGGATGGCAAACAATACTCTCTCAGCAATCATTGCTCTTTCCACTATCTCATTATAAGAGGTGATCTTTTGATTAACCTACTCTTGATTGAAGGCCTAAGTCTTAAATTCTTCATTATCAACCAGGTTAGCTGGTCAACCGCATAAATTCGATCATGCTACTGGTGCAGTTTGTGGAAAGTACTTATTTAGGAAGGCGAAATTCCATCCAAGGATTTTCAATTCCACCACAAAGAGTGCCTCACCCTCAAGCTTATAAACAGATCAAGTGGTGATCTTCAACTAATGGATAGAGACTACCCTTGAAGGAATCGGGTGTTGTTCACTAAATCTTCTTCAAAGCCTGTTGATTAGGTGGTGGGGAGGGGAGGTGCATTCTGATTAAGAGTAAATTGCTTGAGCAACAACATTCAAAGCACGAACAACATCACCAAAACCCCCCATCTTGTGGGCCTTGAACCATTATTGGACATGTCCTGAATGAGGGACATTAAATCATCTATGCAAAAAGGAGTGCAATCTATTATGCATTCTACCAAAATACAATCAACAATTGCTGCAATCAATTCACATACAAGCATATTCACACATTGACTCATTCAGAAACTAGTCTTCCCAAAGGAATTGGCTCGATACCAAATCAGACATCGAATTCCGGGCCTGGAGACCCAAATCCAAACCCAAAATCCGAAATGTTACTTTTTAATAACAATCCTAGACTTCCACACTTGGTCCAAGTCCAAACAACCAATTCTTTGTCTATTCTTTATTTATGTTCAATTCAGAAATTTTGTCGCATGGATACATAAAAATTATTTTGGGAACATCTAACCATTAACTTGTCATTATTTTTAACTCACATGAACAATAAAGAACTATAGTTTACCATAAAAATTTATTTCATCGTTAAACGTTCCAGATTTAATCGAAAAGAATCGCATATTTAAGGAAGAGTTATAAATTCATCAACTCTTACCGAACCTATTTCCATGAATCCGTTCCATTCATAAATTTTATAAAAAATTAGATTATCTTAAAGTAATCAAATACGTAGTTGACCAGAATCATGGAAAAGAAAAAACAAGAGATAGTCCATTTTATAAAATCATATAAAATCACTCACAACTCCAAATCAGGTTTAGTTTACCCATCTTCAAGTTTTTGCATCATAGAATGTTCTCCATATTGTCCATCCTAAACAATTGTTTTAAAAATAATTCACTCTGAAAAATTCTAATATTTTAAAAATCATAATCCGTGAGTTTTATGCATACCATAAAATATTCAACCATAAATATCTTGTGATGATAACACATTGATGAATCATATTTTAACAAATTTCCAATAATGCAACTACTCCCTAACCATTGGTTCACAACAAACTCTTTTTCAAATTTCTTTTCAAAACAAGTTATGGTTAACACCACCACAAAATTGGTTGCTCGCCCAAGGGAGCTCCCCACGTGGGTTTGCATCCATGCTTTCAATCAACTTCAAGGATATCTCGTATCCCGTCATAAATAAGCTTGGGCCCAATATTCATAATCATGCTCACAACATCGATTATCATCTTGTTCACTAGTAGCACCACCAATCCCTATAAATAATAGAAGGAAAAGCTTTATCACCGAAGAAATTGTCTTTGATATCTAAAAGAAGAAGATATCTATCTTAGTATGGTTACTTGATTGTTCCACCTAACCTCAAGTTTAAAACCTAGATCATCTTTAGATTCATAGTTTTTAATCAATAAATCACTTAGGTATAAAAAAAACTAGAAATGGTTTTCCCCTCTAAAATAAACTCTAACTTCATTTTCTTCAAAGCCTTTCTTGTTCAACACATTTAAGGTTAAGTTTAAGGTTAGGGTTAAGTTTAAGGAGGTCTTAAGGCAGGTTAACAATACAAGATGTATAAAAATTACAAAGTTATTACAACCAATCCTTAGCGCTATCCACCATAGAAAATGGAAAAACTTTCAACATTGCACCATCGGATTCGGTCTCATCCAAAAGAGAGTCTGGAAGCATGGACTTAACAATGGTATGGAACTCCATAAGATGCTTGTTTGGGTCTTCATTCGCCATACCATGAAACTTCGGCAACTCTCTAATCAACCCAAGCTTGATCTCGAATGTTGAATTTGTTTGAATACACCATTGTTGTGCATCAAGACTATGAGAAGCCAAATCCTTGAGTGTACGATTTGTGTCACCCATTGCTTCTTCTTCTTCAACTAGTGGTTCTTCTACAAATGGAATCTCTTGTTCTCCTTCTAGTTGTAATTCTTCTTCTACTTATATCTCTTGATCTTCCGGTATATCTTGACTTGGTTGGAGTATTGTGCCTCTTCGAGTAGCAATCCCGCACCTTGGATAGTTCCAATCCTTAGAAGCCAGGGATTAGGTACCTGAAAACAATTATCGCAAACAAGTAAGAACCAAGACAAGAAACAGTAAGAACCAAGACAAGAAACAAAAAGCAAGATAAGAGCAGAAATTATAAAAAGAAACTAAAAACTTGAAAACAAGCCGTTTGCCTCCCAGGAAACGGCGCCAAAATCTGGTCGGTTGTCAGCCGGTCAAATATAATTTCAATTTCTTACTTCACTAAAATAAATATAGTATGCGATAAGAGAGAGTTCGTATCCACAGAGAGGCTTTTGTTGTTATAAAAAAAAAACAGTTTCTTAGTAACTAAAGGGGGGGTTTTAATATTTCAAAGCAATAGAAATAAATTTAAAGCAAAGTAAAAATAAAAGTAATCAATAAGGAGAAAGTATTGGTCATGGGATAGTTTCATTCACAAACTTGAATTCTCAACAATGACTAGAATTGGAATTTTAATCTCTCATTTACTAAAAGTCCTAGGATACCTTGATCGCAAGAGTATCCCGCTAATTCCCTGATTTCATCACAACCACATTAAAAGATGCATATGTGACTTCTTCCTAGAAAGCAACCTAAAGTGTAAAAGTACAATTAGATTTAACTCCCTAAAAGAAATAAGTTATATGGAATCAGACTAATCAAGGCAATCAAAATGTGTAAAAGCACTAAATCGATTTAACCCAAGTTATGATTCATATGTGACTAGTAGGATATATCACTACAAGCACTACCCACATTTATGCTACTTAGAATCAGGGATAAACAACGTTTTCGTATTGAAAACCCTAATATAGCTCTAGATATGAAAGCAAATCGGATTGATTCCGGACTCAACCAAACAAACAATCAAATCATAAACAAAATGAACCATGAATCATAAACAGTAAATTATTGAGACAAAACTAATACATTGCATCAAATATTATTTGTGAAATCCACTTTATATCCCATAACCAATAAATATTATTTAGCTACCCATAGTTTTTGAGTTCATCAAAATCATAATAATCAATTATAAAATGAAAAAGATGAAAAATAAACGAAAGAAAACCCTAGTAGAATCGCTCTCCTCCAAAACTCCAGTAGAAAGATATATCCAAAAAAAAAAAGAATTTTTGTCTTTTTATAGCTTTTCAACTTTCCAAAATTAGGTCTTCAAACCCAAAGTCCAATAAGCCCATTTGTGTGAAAAACCCATGTGAAAATTTTGTCAAAATTAGCTCGCCGGAAAACTGGTGCACTGGACGGAAGTTGGCCGGAATTCGGCACCGAAAAATATCTCAGGTGGCCGGAAAAGTCCACCCGGTCACCGAGTCAAATGAAAGTCAAGCTGAGTTAACTCGGGTCAAACAGACCGAGTCAGGTGAGAGAGTTCATGAGTCAGAACCGGGTTAGAGTCAGCTGACTGACTCATATGATTTGGCTGAGTGGTCTTGGCCAAGACCACTTGCACTGGCCTTGCTCAATCTTGTTCCACCTTGGCGCTTCACTACTTCAGTATGCAAATTCAACTCCAACTAGCACTACTACTACCAGTATCCATCTCCTCCATATCCACTGCTCTAGCTTTGCATCACAACAACATTAAAACATAACCACATCAATCATAACCTACAACTCCATAACCAGCTTGAACTGTAGCTTCAACACCCCTGAAATCCACCAATTAGTCCTTCCACCTGCCACAGCAACACCATTCCAAGTACCAGCTTCGGCCATTTCACTCCAGTACATACAATATGAAAACACCACCTAAGTGCATAAGTCCATAGCACCGCTGCACCTGTATCTCCTAATCAACACCATTGCAGCAAAACAGACCCATTCTCAAAGCCATATTCATTTTGAAGCTCTTCCTTGCGACTAAGCCAACTCCATTGCCGTATCCGCTGTTGTAGCTTCAAACAAATTCTATCTTCTACTGCACCGCCCTGTGAACAATGGCAGCAAAATATCTCCTGCAACTGCAACTTGACATCACAAACTAGACCACCATCTTCAAATCTTACCTGCAACACCACTTGTTGTTCAGCTCCTTCTCAGCCAACTCACCTGTAGCTTCATACGCAGCACCAACAACACCTGAACATCACCAGAAACTCCTTTGTAATGACTCAAATCTTCTCTCGGCTATACCACCCAAATCACCATCTCCTTTGCATTCACTAAACCATATGCACAACACATAATCTGCAACGCCTCAAACCATTCACTGCAGCACTGCCAATTTATCTTCTAAACCCTCAACTCAAACGCATTTCAGTTCAATACCACCTGAATCATCTTGTTCAGTCAGTTGCTTCCCTGGAACCCAGCTACAACCTCAAGCTCCACTTTCTCTCCCATATTCATGCCTTGCCCAATTCCTTCCACTGAACTGTTACCAACACAACCATCATTCGGAATCTCAGTTCAGCTTGAATCTGACAATTCAGCTCAACTTCAATATAATTTCACCACCTGAGACACAGCAGCAACTCCAATCTACCTTCACAATTCCTTTACTGCCATAACCAAAATCAAACTCCACATTCTCAGATCAACCACCAGATCATCTTGAACTCAACAGCCCATTAGCAAATTCTCCTTCTCGATACAAATCTGGTTCTCAATCACATCCAAAATCCAGATCTGTGTGTCTCTTGGCTTCAAAATTAACATCACCATACCCTTCTTCAATTTCACGATCCACACAAACCCTAGCATACATCTAAACTGAACAGGTCTTTCAAAATCACCATAACCCATCTACAATCTCTATTCAGTCTCAACTTATCACCAATAATCATTGCCATTCTTCCAATAACTAGTTCTTATGCTCATCATTTCAACAACCGAACTCTAATTTCTTTAGTTGAGTTCTCAATTGAGAGTTCAAACTCGACAAAACCCTAATTCAGCTTGATGTCTGCAACTGCAATTCTCATTACCACCTACAATATAACACATCCAACCAATAATAACTCAGAAACCCATCTTCAATTCGAGCATTAATTGCTTGTATTTCATCAGCAAATCTCTTATTTCTTCAATTTCTTTCAACTTGTTCATCACTGCTACTCAAGTGCAGAAAACCCATCACAGCATCAGATCCATAGCAGCAGCAGAATTTCTTCATCTCTTATTTCTCTTCTTCTCGGTTTATCTCAGCCACAGCCGTCTTCTCTGAATTTCAGGTAGAGTAAGAAAGAGAAACAGTAAGGCAATGATAAGAGAAATATTGCTCTCTGATTTTTAGGGTTGTGTAGGAATAAGGCTAGTCAATAAATACACCCTTGTGAGGTAGAGAAGGGGTACCCAGATGATGAATTGCTTGTCGGTTCCAGAGAACTGACATGCATATTCTCTTTCTTGCTCAACTGTCAGTTTTAGACAACTGACAATTCATTCTTCCACTCCTTCGTCACGAAACCTAACCTGCACCACATAGCTTTCGCTCGTGGACTGATCCTTTTTTCCTTTAAGGCTCAAATGGACAATTTCTCTTTCTTTTGCTCCAAAAGACTCTATCGCACCTGATATCTCAAAACCAAATGTAAGAGATGCAATTCCCAATGATAATAGCAAAGAAAGCATAAGTACTTGATATAAAATTAGGTGTTTTACAACACCTATCATCTTGCAAGGATCCGGTCCCGCATATTTTCACAATTTGACCTAATTTGCGCAATTGCACGTATTAGGTCCAAAACTCTTCCAAACATTTTGGAACATCATGGAATGATCATTATTTGATCCCGTGACCACCTAGGGCCGATTTCATGACCCCTTGGTTGGACCTCACATCTTCATAATTAATTAGGTTTTATTACCTACGGTTCAGGCGAGCATTATTTTAATAAATGATTAAACCATCATTTAATAATCCTTTCACCAACTGGTCTTCAAGAGACTTTGGTATATTTTGGCTCACGCGAACATTTGGGCGCTACATGGTTGATCCATAATCCCATGTAGCCGGTCCCTCCTTCACTCCGTGGTTAATTTTCAATAAACCATCAGTTAATCATCAATTGATCAAATTAGGGGTTTGAGTCCAAGGTTCATAATTCCATATTCAAACGCTAATAATTTTACGTTGATCTCATGACCGACATTTTATTAATTATACTAGGTCCTGTTGCAAGTATTCTGATTTAATACTTTATTTGGTCATGCTACCAATAATTCATCAAACAAGCAATATTTTCTCAGATGAGCAATACTTGCTCAGACCAAGGAATATTGGTTCAACTATCAATATTCAACAATTCATCGAATGAGCAATATTTGCTAACATTAATTATCAAAGTTTATTCACGCATCATATCTCTGTCTCAACATGCATGTTTAATTCATGAGTCTCAGAACATTTTTAAATCACGTTCAACTCAACAATACAATGACTCATCATTCCATGAAGCCATGAAGTCAGCAACTGAATAACTAAATACACGTCTGCCTTGCAGACTCCACAATCACACGAGACATCAATCGTGTCACATGGGGGGATATTAACTAGGGTTTTGGTATGGCGGTCTATGGCATGTGTGTTCATACACACGATGAGAATGTGAGCAAGTCGTGCAATCAGTTGGAGGAATTAACAAAGTAGTGGATGTAAAATTAACCAAGTCTCTGCACGTTGAGCAACTGGTTTTAAACGATTTCCACTTCCCCATTCTTTGATTCTATAAAACTGTCACACTTCATGGGATCATGGTGTTTAAAATTCCAGTAACATAAATAAGTCTATGTATAATAATTAAAACAAGGGGAATCTCATGTCAAACAGACAACACGAGATTAACAACTCAATATCTGAGCAATTACTCTCAATAGAGCAAATTTAATCATTCATAACTTATATTATTTCAGAATACACAACACACCTACAATTTTCGATCGCCATTGATCTCACACATTTCTCATCTTCCCACCTACAGATCGACCCATCCTCTCTTGTGACCGAATTTACTTTGAAACGGCAATTGTCTTGGTTTAGGCTGTAGTACTACATATTTATCTCTCGAATTCAAAGCACTCCCTTCTTGTAGTGCATCTATGTGAGGTTTGATAGTTCGCTCGGTTCAAGGAGTTTCCTCCGCACGGTCGTCTCCTCAATTTCGTAAAAACCAGCAACTCGTTTTGCCCCATCTACAGATTGGAGACCACGGTGGGAGATCATTCTCTCATTTGCAACTCATAATTTCATCAAAGATGGTCGATTATGGGGAGGTCTCAGAAACATCCAATCTCAATTTATTATCTCCTACTGGGGAATTTCTTTCAATTACTACTGAAATCGGCTAGCTTGGTCAAGCTCCCACAGAGGTTATGAACATTCAAAGCTCAACCACCATTGTTGATCTGATAAAAATCCAAAATAATTTAGTAACAAATCAAGAGGAAATTGTTAAGATACATAACGAGGTGTTCCCCCTTTTGAAAGTTCTTACAAATCAGTTATCAAGGGAACCAACATATGATTGCTCTAAAAAAATGTTGTTGGAAATCCTTCATATGTTACCAATAGTGTTGATTTCTCTTCTAAGATTCATACCTCGACCAGTGACGACAAAGAAAAAGTCCACACCTATGCTAAGCGCAAAATCCTCCACCAATCTAGCTTGGACGTTCGTGAAAGCTCGGAACAATTCCCACGAATTCATAAAGAAGACCCATCCATTTTTGCACGCTTCAATCAAGACTCTTACGATGAAGGGATAATGTCATTTTATAAATACCTTTTGGAGGATTTACATTCTCGGGTCATAGACGAAGCAACTGACCGATCGGTTTCTGCTCTATTTAGCAAATCCGATCCATTCCAGAATAAAGAAGTTTGCAAGGGTATAAGGAAAAAATGGTAATCTTCTGATCCGAAACTAAACCTCCATCCTTCCATGAATGTTGTTTCTGAAGGAAGTAAAAGGAAAACCAAGGCACATCAACACATGCATGCTTCTCCAGTATCCCAGGTCTTCTACAAAGGAAGGATAATCAAACCCGAAATGCAAAAATATCGACTCAACGTCAGCAAAATAACCAGACAGACCCAGACCTCCCTCTTCCCATTGAAAAAGTGATCAAGTTTCTAGAAGTATGGATCCAAGATGGTGCAATCAAATTTCCATATGTCAGGAAAAAACCTACTGAAGAAGAAATGGAGAATCCTCGTTATTGTCTCTTTCATAGGTTCTTCAATCATCCAACAAGTGACTATAAGGTTTCAAAGCGCATCTTCAAGGAAAAGGTTGAATCAGGAGAACTTAAAACGGGGACTGAAGGGGTGCACATGGATCCTATCTTAGTCAGGATTTTCTCTCTCTGAAAAATCTGTCAAAGAAGCGGTTCATGGTTAAACATATATGTGAAATGTTCTATTCGTCGAAGGCACAAAGGAAAAATATGTTCACAACACTGAATCACACCATGCCAGGGAGAAGACTGTCTATTTACGGAAATACTCCCTAGGCCTTCATACACAGACATGGAGATGCATGACCGTGGACTGCTTACCAAAGTCGATCTCAAAGGAAACAAATCTGGAAGAACGTTGATCCTCCATTAACATAATTCCACTGAAGAATCTTAGAGCAGCAAGAATCACTCGAAAAGAAGCTACTCATGTTCCATCTCAATCAGGAATCATGAAGGAATGCTCAGACATGCTTATGGATACATTTCTCTCAAGATGAAAATAGGCTCAACCTAGACAGCATCTAAGTTTTCATAGTCAAGGAAGATCCGGGATACGACATGATCCTCGGAGGAACATGGATCCATGCTGAAAAGATAGCTACTGACAAAACACCTTTGTTTTCACATCTCTCCAACGAAGAAGGTTCGATCCAGGGGATTTGGTGAGCGCTCCGTCGTCCTGGCACTAGGAGGAATTTCTGATAAGGTTGAAACAAGAACCTGAAGAAGGTACATTGACATTTCTCAAAACATTCTGCACTCAGGCAATTCTTATTCCTCCTATATCCATATCATATATTCTCTTACATGCTCTCATAGCATGGGGACTCAATTATGCTAACTACTTAGCCGTTGCAAGACGTCATGAATGGATATCTTCACCACAACAATATTTTACCAAGTGGTCGCACCTCTTAAAATCGAGCATCTCACTGGAATGTTCACTTTAGAGACGATATGCAATCATGACAAGGAATATCTTGGATGTACTCCTGTTCCGCATTCAGGAATGTCCACCTCCAAATTATGGAAAAGTACTGACGTCTGTGCGAGCATGAAATCTCAGAGGACTAATGAAGGAAAAGTCAAATAGAAGATATTCAAGGCCAAGACGATCATGCCTAAGAAGTTCTCTTAAGGGATATGATGCTTTGACCCTCAAGCATCTGAATTTTGAAGCAGGATTTTCTTAATTTATTCGTGTTTTGATCAATCCCTCCAAAGCATATGCAATACTTGTATTCCGTAATTAAATTTCATTCAGCAATAAACATCAGTTTATTTAAATGAAAATCTTTATCAAAACAAAAGAAAATCCCTACAACTGTCAATCTCCTACTTTTCCAAGGCCAACTGAAAATCAAAACCTCTCATCTCTGAGTGTTATATTCTTCAGAAGCCTTCAGATTGTACTCCCAATCAAAGAGTACACCTTCTATAATGGAACCTCTAGCTTCAGCACAAATATCTTGACAATGACACACTGATTCACCATTGACACGATCAAAGTAAAACTGAACTACAATCGTTGAGTCTTCACTGCCTCCTTGACAAGACTTCTGAAGCAGATGCATCATCATTCATCCATCGATGGCACGAATTCCTTCAACATATACTGGGGACTTGATCTTATTGGATAAGATTCAAGACATAGCAATTCATTGCAACCTGATGCGATTCCATGAAAACTTTATCAACGGAATCTCTCTACATCACAAGCCCCTACAAGACTTAGGAACTTCCTATCTTCACCAATCACACCCAGTATGGAGACCGCTACTACTATCTGCCGCAACAACGTCGACTCACTGACGAAGCCAGTTCATAGTAAAGTCATATTGGTCAAGAAAATTTGGGTTGTACTCCTAGTACACCCACATCTTAGGGATGGTAAAACATCCAACTAGTTCGTGAATGTAAAGGCTCACTGGATGGAGAAGTAAAGGCTATGTCGATAAATCATGGTTTTAACCTTTTAAGTATGTGCAACAACTCCGACCATAGTATCAATGTCAACAAGGATATTTGAAGGAAATCCATTCATGGTCTCAACATCAACAAGAATTTATGGAGAGATTTCAATCGTGATCTCAGCATCAACAACAGTCTCAGGTGCAACATCTGGCTTCATCAACTAACCATTCTATGAAATGTTACACATGAAGCGGACTTCTCCAAGAACTAATGATTCATATCAAGATGTGTAGACCTGATAACATGCTCACATAAAAGTCTTCCCAAAGCTTGCATGACTGGTGGGCACAATCCAAAGTCTTCTACAAGATGTTCTCATCACCTCCACAAATGAGATACAACACACTTCAGGCCATGGATTTACAAAAACATACCAATGGATGAGGAATGGGACAATTCTTCCTCAACTAAAGATGTTATTCTATGTCTCTGCTACAACATACCAAAAGGGAACATCAATCGGACATACGAGTTGAAAGATATGTCCTTTACCGTCAGGTCTACGAAATATGAAAAGTTTGTACGGGATTACAAATTACAAATGTGCACGCTTTGTTGGACGGCCTCTACAGATCCAAATTGAGTGATTCTTCTCTCATGTGATAAATTAGTCTCTTAGATTCCAAAGTTGGGTCAAGCATCAAATTCTGACGTCGTATGAGGTTCCTGCAGCTTCCAGAGCATACAATATGCAAGTTGAAATTCTTAGACGAGATTCATAACTTCCACAGTCGATCGGTGTCCACCAGGTCTTTCCACTAAGTCCTTCATCAAGGCACCTTCAACTTCGACAACCTAGGTCTTTACATCAATTTTTCTACCTGGGTCCTCTATCCAAGTTTTTCCAGAAGAAGAGAAAACGAAAGGAGAGATTAAAAAAATACTGGGGACTGACAGTCTGCTGATCCGGACGATCAATTTCACAGTCCAAGACCCATGGCACCAGACTCTCATGCGACTCATCATTCATCATAAAAGGAATGCTAACACAGAGACATGAAACCATGGTCATTACACCCCCCCCCCCCTTTTAAGAGCAACCTCAGTTATGGTCCCGTGGCCAGGGTTCAAGAAGTGATGTTTCTATGACTGACAGAAACAAGATGGCTGCAAGCACCATGATCATGTATCAATCAAGGGTTCCTGATCTCAAATGAATCAAGGGAATATTATTTATATACCCCTACTATGAGACTCCTTGCAAAAATACCCTTATGAACTTTACAAATACCCCTAAGCCTAATACATTACTAAAATACCCTCTTTTATATAATGAATATACAAAACCACCACCACCACTATTCACAAAAAAAAAAATCTCTTATGCCTACACCAATGTCCACCACCAACCACCACCGATGTCCATCGCCTCCCACCACCACCGAAGACCACCACCACCACCGAAGACCACCACCACCAACCACCACCACATATGACCACCACCACCACCAACCACTACCACTATCCACCACCACCGCCAACCACCACCACCACCGCCAACCACCGCCGCCGCTAACGAACACCACCATTGTCCACTACCACCACCGCCGCCAATAACCGACACACACCGCCACCGCCAACCATCACCGCCGTCAACCACCATCGCCACCGCCAACCACCACCACCATGTGGAGTCAACTTGATGAAGTTGTGTCCATATCGAAGGAAACTAGCTCAAGTTGTCTTCAATAATAAAGGAAACTAGCATAAAGTTGTCTTCAAAAAGTGAAAGCAACTAGCCTAAGTTGTCTCCATATATGGAGGAAACTAGCCTAAGTTGTCTCCATATATGGAGGCAACTTGCACAAGTTGTCTCTAAAAAAATTAAAATTATACACAAATAAGTGAACTTAGTGTGAATCGAACACACATCTTCTAACATATAGTCATTTGTGCTACCATTGCACCACAGGTTCGCCACACCATCAGTGTTCAACCAACAATTCAAACAACCACCATACAACACCACACCCTCCATATTTCCTATTGCAACTCTACATGTAATAGCTGTATGACCACAACCGTCTATGCACACTTGCAACATGAGACAATAGATGCAGTCACTGCCATGCCCCTATTCAAACACCATCAGTAACACACAAGAAGTATCAACTTCTTGTTATGCTTTCAATACCGGGATTCATATTGACTTTCTTCTTAACTTCCTAAGTATTCATCTAAAGCATGAGCACCAGCAGCACAACCATCATCAGCAACTCAACATAACCATGTATTGCCATTGCACCACAAATTCGTCACAAATACTCTAAGATATATGTATAAGATAATTTCAGATGAATAAATGGACTCAAAAACATAACCAAGTTTCCTCCGAACTGGAATCAACTGGCTCAAGTTGCCTCCAATCTGGAATCAACTAGATCAAGTTGCCTCCAAAAGTGAAAGCAACTTGGTCAAGTTGTCTTCAGAAAAAGAAAGCAACTAGCTCAAGTTGTCTCCAATAGTGGAAGCAACTTGGTCAAGTTGTTTCCAAAGTTGGAAAGAAACTTGATGAGGTTGTCCAGGGTTGCAATTACTTTACCTTCCCGATGGAATAGTTGTGATCAGTCAAGAAGCTAACCACCAAATCCAATAACATCAGTTCCTTCTCTACGTACAAACACCAGTTCAACCAGTATCACCAACAAACTCCACCTGCAATCCATCTCCTCAAAGCCATCAGTTGTAGCTAATAAAAACTTCACCAGATCATCTTGAGTTTAAAACCTATCCTAAACATATATCTATACTCTACTGAATTCCACCAATTCAGTGTAACAACGAACTCAAAATACAGTTTCAGCTCCATGTTCATTGCAATTGGAATTGCAATGCACAACTTCATCCATGTATCTACCAACATATTTAGCCTCTGAGCATCAAACTAACATGTCCCCATTTTATTTTCCTAACATTCATCTACTCCATTTCATCTTCAGGCTGACTGCTACATCACACAAACTACATCTTTTCATTGCACCTGCAATATCATTTCCTTGCATACATCTATCTCATTGCATTCAATATATTATAACCATCAACCTGCTAACACCTGCAATTTGTATTTGAAACTTAGAAATTCATATAACCATTATTGAGCTAACACAGCATCCATATATACCTAACATATCATCCATTATTTCTTCATTTCTCCTTAACTTCAGAACTATCTCAGATTCCAACTTCAACTCCCTTGAACTCTGTATGTAATCAAAAACAAATTCAAGACAACGCATTACCATCAACATCACCTGCATCTTCACTAACCACCGCCATATCCGCTACCACCAGACTCCAATTATAGCACCACCACCAACCACCCATAAAACACAAGCATCTCTTCATACCACCTGCAATCTCACATACAACCACTACATAAACCATTTCAACCACCAAACAAGCTTCAACCCAGAAATCCTAGATTCAGTTCTTCTATTTCATCTTCTCTGTTTAACATGCACCAAAGCACCATTGTTGAAACTTCCACCACCAACGCTGCAACAACACCATCCACCAATATTACACAACCAAGACTTCCACTATCAAATCTTCAACTCAAATCCACACGAAATCTAAATCTCGATTCGAAATTATCAAATTAAAAACCAAAAATCAAATTAATATCTGAATCTGGTTTGAAATCAGTAAAGGAAGAATAACTAAATCATAATTAAGTTTCAATGGTTCAAACACGCAAATTATCGAATTCAAAAATTACCTGAAATCGAAATATCCATCTATTGATTCTTCATAAACCCCTTCTTCTAATCATTAGCAGAAACTTCATCGATCTTCTTTTTCATTACTGCAAATTGATGGAAGCACCTTCATCTCCCCTAATTTCTTCAGTTCCATCTCCCTTCCGACTGCAACATCAACTCAAACCCTAATATCAACAAAATCATCTTCCAATTAATCTCAATTCAGTCAACAACAACTTCAATTTCACAATTTTACCCTTCTAATCTCTGTTCGATCTGTCTTCAGCCATCTAACCCTTTATCCCTCTCAGATTCAGATATACTCACTTAATTTGTTCTTGATCCCCTTTCAAAATTCCGCTCGATCTCTCTCGATAATAATTACAGTGGTGGTAGGTGTGATGCAAATTTTTCTGAGTGGCGATGACGGCGATGGAGATGATGGTGGTGTTGGTGGCGTTGGTTGTGGTGGCGGCGGAGGTGAGAGTGAATTATAGTTTTTTCTCGAGTGAAAAATGAAGAAGAGTGTTGAAGTATAATGTGTAAAGATTAAAACTGGAATTATGTGAATTATTTTTCTATTCATAATTTCAATTATGCCATCAGGGGTATTTGTAAAGACTCATAAGAGTGTTTTTGCATGACCCATGGATAGTAGGGGCATAAATAACATTCCCACATGAATCAATGGCATTGAAATTCTTCACCAACCCTTCAAAACACAAGCGAATGGTCCTATGACACAACAGGGGTGTTTTACAATGAGCTCGCCTGAGACAATTTTACACTGTCCTGCACGAAGAAGCGATCTGGGAACAATTGTTGAAGAATATAAGGATGAGTCATATACCATTCTCTTCATACGGATGTCCTCTACAACATACCCAAGATTCACAACAATTGGAGAAATGAGCGAAGAGTTGTGGCCAAAACATTGGACCACATGTCATCTGCAAATTTTATGAAAGGATCCTGGAAGTTCACTTTTTCATCGATTTCGACACCTAAACATACTCAAAACTCAAAAATCTTCATTAATACAGCTTGGAAATTTCCTGGGCATGAAAAAACATGGGTAGATAGCGAAAATCCGACATCATACGAAGAATCTACAGTGTTTTTACTAAAAGGCTGAAGTCTGAATTTTTTGGTGACGTATTTGGGAAAAATTTTCATTCATTTCATATGGGTAATCGTTCATTCATTTAAAAATCAGCAATTTCATACTTCTATGAAGAAAATATACAATGGTTACATACTGGAATGGTCCCTAAAGTGCTCAAAGGACCGGAATTGCCAACATCACCATTGGAAACATCATTGCTTTCACTCGGTTTCGAAATTCGTGGTTTTCTTATTCACCATCCTCCGAAGATGAATGGGCATCATCAGTACTCCCTCGTTCCATGGAAATCTCCTCCTGGATACATCAACAACAATTAGTGATATTTCATTCAAGGAATGCTATGAACGACTATATGAAGAAGTGCTTACGTCGACTTCTTCCTCAATACTCGATTCAGAAACCGTTTGTTCACTATCATAGAATTGAAGACTGTCAAGGATTGATGGAGCAAAATTCTGAAAAGAAATAACAAATCTTGGTCACGTGATCCTAATTGCACGGACAAGAAAAAGTCATGATGTAAGGAGCGCTAACAACTCACCAAAGAGATAGGGGACTTTACAGTGCTCGAACCTGGATGACGTTTTCGGGTTTATATTAGACCAAGAAGAATTCATCATTCGTATTTGGAGAACTCTTAGTCATGGATTGTTCCTCTTCATCAACTAAAAGAGTCTCACAACTGACATCTCTGCAAAGTAGCTGCGGTATCCATGTGATATTTCTACTTCAGAATGTCATTTAGAGGTGCAAATTTCATCAAAGCAGTGAAATTAAAGCATAACAAAGGTGCTCACATCAGCATCTACAAAAATGGTAACAATCCAACTCTTACCTATTTCAAATTTCACTATCTATAGTGATTATAATGTCAAAATTCCGAAAACTTGATCGTTCCTTCAAACCTGCAATATTCAAAATCATGACTTGATGTTCATAAAACCGTGAACGACTCGCGTGAATTTTAACATCCACTGGTTTTACAAAAAATTGGACAGATTTTCATTCTACAATTGTAAAAACTCACATATAGACATTATTTCACCATGTATAATTGTCTACTTTCAATAGTTGTTCAAAATCAAAACATGATTTTACAAAGTATGTAAATATTTAACATGAAACTCACATAAATTTGAAAAATATATCTTTTTTTTTCTCCCTCGCATGAGCATCTGTCTTTGAAGCGATACTATATTGTCAAAGATTTCTGAAAGCTCGAAGATAAAAAATTTCATCAAAGCTCATAAACAAATTTTATAACTAACAGATGCATGTCTATTCAAAAAAAAAAAAATCGTACGAGCATCCACCTTTGAAACGAGAGTTTATTCCACTTTGTGAAATCTCACATATTTAAAAAAATAAAATTTCGGTTTTCGTGAAAGCTTATAGACAAAATTTTATATCATTAGACTCAGGTCTATTTGTTTGTTCCTTAAACTAACGAACGAACTAGCGTCTATTCTTAAAACAAGGATTTCTTTTCATGGGCGGGGACCCATGAATCCAAAATCGACCAAGGTTCCGCTATCAAATCAGCAGCAATTCTACACCAATTTATGCTCATCATATGATGCTCTATCATTCCACTGGGATCTTCGTTCAAGCTGTAGTTTGCTCGCGCAATTGAAAATTTGTAACATCTTATCTTACTACTAAGTTCAATTACATATTTCGTTTTGGAAAATCACCATCCATTGTTGACTGAGGAACATGACTGTCCCTCACTAAGTAAGGGACTTAATGTAGATGGTGGATTTTTGACAAGGGCTAAAATCGTTAAACCATAATTTTACATACTCCTGATCCAGCACTCAGATGAGTATTGAGGCTCATGTCTCTCAATGAAGCATGAAAGTTCATGCCGCAAAAAATGTCTAACTGAGAATACTGTTTCTCAAAGCATATGTAGATTTGTAGTCTATCAACTGAGGCAACAACATATCTCATGAATACTGAGCAATTTCAGTAATCACTTTTATATAAAATCGAAAGATTGGACGGCTCCTAGACAGCTTGCCTGCTAGTATAGAGAAATAACGTCTTCAGGATGTAACAATGTTTTCCCTGACTATATGGAAGACATTGTGTAGAATAATTATGATTGGACGGATCCTAGACAGCTTGCCTGCTAGTATAGAGCGATAACGTCTTCAGGATGCAACAACATGTTTTCCCTAACTATACTATACGTAATAAATATGACGCTTCAACTAGCTCATATCGCTCGATTCTCGAATAATTAATGCTCCTAGATGATCATGCTAGTATAGAGCCACCAATTAATTATTTATAAATCACTAGATTCATTAACTGAATCCCTAGAAAATATTCTACATTCTTCGTAATATTTCATTACTTCAATTCATGGTCTTCCCAGCAGAATTCCATGGGTTAGTAATAAATATTCAACGTACGGGCATCTGAGTTACCTTCGAGTAAGCCCCGACCAAAATGGTGTAAATGTATTCGACAAATAATGCATTAACAAGCACCTGAATGGACAAACAAGTATTTCAAAATACGATGAGACGATGAACCTATGCAAATAGGAAAGAAAATAATAAAATATTCACCAAGGCCTTCGAGGGATTTGGACCTACCGTGGCCGGGTCATGCGTGGTGAGCCCCACGCCCAATTCTATATTTTATCTATTTTATTTGATCTCATGAAAATCCTTTCAGTTGAACAAATATCCTTCGTTTTAAGGAAACTCCTCAATTTCATGGTGTTTCCTTCGCATCAAAGAAATAATACTCCCTCCGTTCTAGTTTAGATGCCAAAATTGAATTTTGCACAAAGATTAAGAAACAGAAAGAGAATAAAAAAAAATCCACAATTAACCTAAGTTAGTATTTAAGGTTACTAGTTTTTAGATGCCAAGGTTTTTGTTTTTAATTGGAAAAAATCAAATTAAATAAAGTATATAGAGAAAAATATTTAAGAGTGTGTCTAGAAAATTAAAATACACAATTCTCCATGTTAGGGCATGATTCCAAGTTAGGGGAAAATCAGGATAAAAGATTGAAAAATATGAAGTATGGAAAGTATTTTAGGACAAAAAAAAATCCCCTATTTTGGCATCTAAACTAGGACGGAGGGAGTATAAAATTGTGAAAGGTGTCATGGGACCGTGTCTAGTAGCCGGCCGGCTATGCCCTAGTTATGGACGGTCCCACACCTCATGATTCCCCATTATTTTATTATCATTTCCCTAATTTCATTAAAACTCCTTAATCTCATGATATTTCCTTGATCCCATGAAAAATAATATAAAATTAGGGAAACCCGTGTCACCGGGCCCTAGCCGGCCGGTCATGCCCTAAATGGCCCACACGTCCAATTTTATTATTATTATATTTTTTATGTTTCCATAATCCCATGAAATTCCTTGATTTCATGATGTTTCCTTCAAATTATGAAAATTCCTTTAAATCACGAAATAATACATAAAATTAGGGAAAAATCACGGGACCGGGACCTAGCCAACCAACCATGCCCAAGTCGGTCCCATACGTCCCTTATTTTATTATTATTATTTTTTTATGGTTTCCTCATCTCATGGAAACTCCTTGATTTTAACAAAACTCTTTGGTTTTATGATATTTCCCTAAAATAATGAAAAAATATTATAAAAATAAGAAAAATGACGTGGGATCGGGCTCATTGGCCATAGATGGTCCCACACTTCATGATTCTCTCATTTTTTATTATTTTTCTTTATCTCATGAAGGTTTTTGACGGTTTCAGCAAAAATCCCTGATTTCTTCATATTTTCTTAAAATGTTGCTCAAACGCACACCAGAAAATATCAAAATTCTCAGAATTGAGACACGATCACTCTAGTGATGTGAGCATGTTACCTTGACCGAACAAGGTTGGATATTTGGCTTGCAAGGAGTCGGTCCCACGTATTTTCACAATTTGACCTAATTTGCCCAATTGCACGTATTAGGTCCAAAACTCTTCCAAACAATTTGGAACTTCATGGAATGATCATTATTTGATCCCGTAACCACCCAGGGATGATTTCATGACCCCTTGTTCGGACCTCACATCTTCATAATTAATTAGGTTTTATTACCTAAGGTTCAGACGAGCATTATTTTAATAAATGATTAAACCAGCATTTAATCATCTTTTCACCAACTGGTCTTCAAGAGACTTTGGTATATTTTGGCTCACGTGAGCATCTTGGCACTACATGGTTGATCCATAATCCCATGTATCCGGTCCCTCCTTCACTCTGTGGTTAATTTTCAATAAACCATCAGTTAATCATCAATTGATCAGATTAGGGTTTTGAGTCCTAGGTTCATAATTCCATATTCAAACGCTAATAATTTTACGTTGATCTCATGACCAACATTTTATTAATTATACTAGGTCCAGTTTCTAGTATTCTGATTTAATACTTTATTTGGTCATGCTACTAATAATTCATCAAACGAGCAATATTTGCTCAGATGAGCAATATTTTCTCAGACCAAGGAATATTGGTTCAACAATCAATATTCAACAATTCATCGAATGAGCAATATTTGCTCAAGCTAATTATCAAATTTTATTCACGCATCATATCTCTGTCTCAACATGCATGTTCAATTCATGAGTCTCGGAATATTTTCAAATAACGTTCGACTCAACAATACAATGACTCATCGTCCCATGAAGCCATGAAGTCATCAACTGACTAACTAAATACACGTCTTCCATGAAGACTCCATAATCACATGAGACATCAATCGTGTCACATGGGGGGATATTAACTAGGGTTTTGGTCTGGCGGTCTACGGCACGTGTGTTCATACACACGATGATAATGTGAGCAAGTCGTGCAATCAGTTGGAGGAATTAACAAAGTAGTGGATGGAAAATAAACCAAGTCTCCGCACGTTGATCAACTGGTTTTACACGATTTCCACTTACCCATTATTCGATTCCATCAAACTGTTACACTCCATGGGATCATGGTGTTTATAATTCCAGCAATATAAATAAGTCTCTGAATAATAATTGAAACAAGGGGAATCTCATGTCAAACAGACAACACGAGATTAACAACTCAACATTTGAGCAATTACTCTCAACAGAGAAAATTCAGTCATTCAGAACTTATCTTATCTTAGAATACAAAACACACCTATAATTTTCGATCACCATTGATCTCACACATTTCTCAGCTTCCCTCCTACAGATCGACCCATCCTCTCTTGTGACCGAATATACTCTGGAACGGCCAGTGTCTTGGTTTAGGCCGTAGTACTACAAATTGATCTCTTGAATTCAAAGTACTCCCTTCTTGCAGTGCATCTGTGTGAGGTTTGACAGTTCGCTTGGTCAAGGAGTTTCCTTCGCACGATCGTCTCCTAAATTCCGTAAAAACCATCAACTCGTTTTTCCCCATCTACACACTCGAGTTGTTCAAAATTTCATAATGAGACAAAATCTCATACTAATACTACTTGATCGGTATTAGAATTCTTCCCTCACCATGTGTGCCATATTTGAGTGAGGAATAAGAAATCAAGGCACCTTTTGTGTAGATTATGGAAATAAAATCTAGTAATTGAAAATATTTGATATATTCGTATATGTAAATATATTATATTTTCGGAAATATGAGAAATATAAATAGATCCTTTTTCATTTTGTGATCTTTCCTTGTCCGAACCATGAGTCTGGATCAAACATCTTCGTATGAAAAGATGACAGATCAGAATGATCACTTTAAGAATACGTCAGGGGATTCTCTTGAGATTATGGGTAAAATCAAAAAGGGAGATTGGATTAGCAAGAAGGAAAGAGAGAATACGCTGAAGAAATATCAGTGTATTGAGGCATTGACACTCTTCTGTGCTCAATCAAAGACAGAACTACATGCTCTTGCAGAGTCTTTCACAAAAATTTCTCACCTACAAGAGGTTCTGGTTAAGCAACAAGGTTTTCTACTTTAAGAAATTCACAAGCTGAAGAATGAAAATGGAAACCTTCCTTCATGTGGTGTTGATATGAAGGACTGAGTTGTATTAGAAAAATAGACATCAATTTGTGATCTATTTCATTGATTGTATAAGTTTGTTGAATAAAAACTATTATGAATAAAGTTATTTGATTTATAATATTTATTGTGATAGTTTTTGATTTACATAGCCGGCACTTTAATGTTTTATTTTATTTGCTATGTATGTTTATGAGATGTTTGATTTCGGTTTTATTACCCTGATATTCGGTCTCATAATATGTTGTGAACCCTTATGGTTTGGGTGACTTTTTGATTTAGCAGGATTAAGTTCTAGCCCATGTTGGTAGGCTTTATCAAAGTATCATGAGAGGTTCTAGTAGAAACAATGTGTGAAAAAGTCACAATATCTTGAATCGGTTTTGGTTTAGCATAAAAGGATATATGTTTCGACGATTTTCAACTTTTGCTTGCAATTGTTAAAACCGATTTTCAACCTTTCTCTGGTAAAGGTTAGTTGTTGTTATTCTTTTGGTTTTGGTATGAGAATGATAACATAATCGTATTTCGATATCAATTCTCCCGGAAGAAGAAAGCGATGCAATCATATTTGGAGAAGTTGGATGCGAAATTGAGGTAACAATCTTGTTAGTTAATTGTTTTCCTGTTTTAAGAAAAGGCTATTTTTATTTTATATATATATATATATATTGCTTTTTCTTTTGCTTTTGCTTTTGCTTTTGCTTTTGCTTTTGCTTTTGCTTTTGCTTAAACGAAATAGTTGGTACAATTGATTTGTTTATTCTATTATGTGTATGTGGATGTTTGTGTGATTCAATTGTTTCCGGTCAAGTAAAACTTTTGTTATCTTACTTTGTTGTGTGATATCAATAGTTTAGGCTTACGAAATTTGGTGCAATTGCGGTGATTTAATGTTTATGTTAATTCAATTGCTTCCAGTTAAGTAAAACAATTGTTATTTTGCTTTATTTGTGTAGTATCAATTGCTTAATCTTACAAAATTTCGGTGCAATAGTGAAACTTTGATTTATATGTGTTGTTTCTATTGTATCCGGTTGAGGTAAATAATTATTCAAATTGATTTATTGGTTTGTATGAATTATTTATGGCTTAACGAATGAGTATGTTGACAGGACGAGTTGTTTAGTCCAATTCGATTCCGGATAAGCTAAACTAAGTTAATTCTGATCTTAGTTAGACTTATCAAAGTAGAGGTTTCAGTTATTCAAGTCTAGCCGAAAGCGTAAACAAGGAAATGCTAGTTAACTAACTTAGTATTTGGCTTGTTTGAAATCTAAGGTCTAAGTTATATGGATAATTAGAACATGATGAGAAAAATGGAGTTTATCTTTGTTTTGGTCTTATCGAATGAAGCGGTTGTATTTATACAATTGGTTTAGCAAAGGAACTAAGTTGTTTCGTTAATTTTTGGTTTACTAAACTAGTTGGGAAAATTACTTCGGGCAATTATTTCCATGATAACATATCAAAACGTAATTACTTGTAGTTTCGGTTTTGATATTGGTTATCAAAAATGGTATGTGGAACCCTCGTGCTTGACTCAACAGGTTACAATTCTATTTTGAGATTTGTAAGATCCTTTTCGTGTTGTCCATTATTTTTTCGTTTCTTTGTCATTTTTGTGACAAAAAGGGGGAGAAATATATGGAGTAAACAAGTGATGTTGGTATCAATCTTATGGTTGGTTGGTGTCACTAGGGAAGAGGACAATGGTTCTTTAATGTTTATCTAACGAATGAGGAAAAGCACAGACTAAGGGGGAGTAGCATATCTTGTGATTGGGATAACAAAGACGTACGGATTGAAAATATACCTATCTCACCTTTAGGGGGAGTATGAGCTTTGTTATTATAATGTCAACAGCGGCATTTTAAGAATTGAATGAATGCAGGTTATGTGTTGTTGGATTCGGGAATCAAGCGTATATGTAATGAATTATTGTAATTTGTTTATCCATAAGATTGTAAGAGTTTTGTAACTAAAATTGACAAAGGGGGAGATTGTTAGAGCATTGCTCGGTTGAACCCACCAAGCGTTGGTATGTTAAGTTTGGTTGTCATATTTTAGTGAGCCAAAACTCATTTAAGAGTCGCTTTATTTAAATGTACTAGAGTCAACTCATATAGGTTAGCTTGAAAGTATTAGGGTGAGACATTACAAGTATTGCGAAGATTTGAAGAAGTGCAGAGCTACAACGACAACATCATCCTTCCACTTGAGGTTAGTGATATTTGACTTGAACTGTTTCATTCCCTAACGTATCTTTCAAGTCGTGCATATTGAAAAAATAAAATTGTGAAGCATGAACATTCTAGATAGACGTAGTATTAAGGAATACAATATGAAATTTCTTGCTTAACCATTAAACTTTGTATATAAAACATTGACATAATCATATGAATGCTATTGTGATTATGTATGGGTATGAGGTGAGGATTTCATCCTAGGGAACAATTTTTACATGTGTTCTAGGGAAGTAAGTTCATGATATGTGTTGTGAACCGAAAAGGAAATCGCCAGGCGTTATTGGGGATGTTCTTCGTTGTAAATCTTATGAACGGCCAATATGTGTGATTAGTATAACCGTTCATGACATGTTTGTGTTCTTGGTAAAACTATTCACATAAGGCCTGACTTATGTATTGGTATGACTTTTATTAGTGAAACCGATCTTAAGTAATCACCTGGGGTATGATCGGGTTGTGTATGTCTGAACTTATTACTGGGAGAATGGGAACCGATCCTAGTAAGAGGTGTAGTGCATCACAAGGGGAACCGATCCTTGTATGAGGTGCAGTAAGGTTTATGGAAGAAAGGGGAACCGATCTTATGAACATGTGCAACACATTTTTGGGAAGGGGAAACCGATCCTATGGACATGTGCATTTCATACAAGTTAGATACCAAATATATGTTGGGAACCGATCCTAGTACTTAGTCAGCCATATCTTTGTTAAGCTAGTGTAACTATGCACAGTACTCACATGGAGGTAGAACCGAAACTTGTTTTGGTAGAACCGTAAACCCATGAGTTGTGATTGAGTGTTACTTAATCAATCACATAGTTCTTGAAAGTTAGATGAACCAATTATAAACTTGTTTGGAAGCGTGGTAAATCGGTTTCAAGTGAGCAAGTATGAAAAAGGACTTCCAAGAGTAACAACATGTTTGTTTTTTCCTCTATGTAGTGGCAAAGCACTACCTTCCTCTATGTAGAGGTGGTCCCCACTTTTTAAGATGTTTGTTTTTTCCACTACCTCTACTAATATAGAGGTTAAACCTCTATCAAATAGAGGAAATCAGATAGCAGTAGGGAGGTGCTATCTTTGCACTCAACCTCTATCTAATGTAAAATTTCATATTTACCCTCGAACTAATTTTAGATTTCCAAAATTTCTATCCCACGACAAAATTTCATTCTCTCGTTCTCCGCCGCTGCTTCCCTAAAAAAAACTCGATCGTTACTCCAGTGGAAGAGCAAGAGGGTTTCATCATCTCTTCGGAGGTAAGATGTTCTTTCTTTTCTTCTCGTTGTTCGATAATCTATCTTCGTAATCTCTGTATTTTGAAAGTGTTAGCATTACGGTTTTCAAATATGGGTTTGGTATGATTTGATATGATTCGACTCTGCATTGGATGTTACTTATGATTTTAATGTTAGTATAAATCTGGAATTGGGTTTGGTTTCAGATATTTAGATTTTTTTCATCTAGTGTTGAATTTGACATGAATTTTTTACACTATTACTGAGTTCTAATTTCAGCATCAAAATTTGGGAATGGAAACTGTTTGACAAAATACCCAAGAGATTATTCTTTGCTTTATTGTTTGATGTCGACACACTTTGAACACGGTGCATTGATGCTTATTCTATATTGTTCAAAGATATTCCTTAACGGCTAAGAAGGAAGTAAATCCCAAGATCGAATTAAATAAGTTAATAATCTTTTTAATTAAGGGTTTTTAATTATATATGGAAAATAAGAATTAGTAATGTGCATTTGCTAATTAAAGATTTTCCAAGGATATTTCGATCGTTATTTTTGGACAGTGCATTCACAGGAATTATGAAAACTGAATTTGAATTATTATGGAAAAATATCTTGAGAATATTTTCGGTTTTGGAAATTCCTTGGTGTCCAAACTTCCTTGTCTATAAATACTTTGAGTTTGCATTTTTATCAAACTAATCCTACGTGACATAGACTTCCTCTTTTGTCTTTCTTACTGGTGAAGCCTCCTATTGGAGAGGAGAGTAATCTAATTAGGTAAAATATCTTACGACCGCTTAATTTAAAGTCTTCTTTGGGATTGAGAATCTCTAGCGTGACCCGTTGGATGGAAACTAGATATTGCGGTTTATCTTTAGTTTTCATATTGATTTTATTGACTAACGGTGGTTGAACTTTGATTTCACCTAGTTTATTTATGCTTGAGAATCTTCTCTTCTGATATAAGATTCACTCAAACTAGTTCAAGGTTCCGACATGAATATTTAGATTGTTGTTAGATCTAAAGACGATCTTGTGATAATCCATTGTTAACAAACTCCGTTCTGTGTGCAGGTGTTTATTGAAGATCTAAGAAGATTTGAAGACAAAGAAGATATTGAAGATTTCTAACTTGGTTTTTATAATCTTTGGTGTGCACAATACTTGTTTTGGAAAAAGAGGATCCAATTAATAATTGGTTTATCCTTGTGGTAGATTGGATTGATTAATTGAGGTAGATCAGCATCAACACATATCACTTGGTTGAAGAGTGTTGTTGGCTTAATCTTAACAATTTCCTTTGGGTGATTGAACATAAGATAGATCTTGGAACCTGGCAAAGGAGTTTATGTTAAGATAAACAAGGGAACCTGTGCGCAACTCATATCACTTGGTTGAAGAGAGTTGATACCAAAAAGATTTGTTGTTCCTTTATTGTTTGGAATACGATCTAAAATAATTGGTCCAAGTATGTGACTTGTTTACAGGTTGGAGGCGTGGGAATACAGACGGAACTAGGTGAACTATAGGTTTAGTTGCTTAGACTCAACTATACGAAGTTGTCTTATTTTGTATAACGGCTTAATCCTGAGAGTATTCAATTCTGGACTAGGTCCCGGGGTTTTTCTACATTTACGGTTTCCTTGTTAACAAAATCTTGCTGTGTCATTTACTTTATATTTCCGCATTATAATTGTTTTATTATAATTAAAGAAAATTGCACAAACGTTAATTCCTATTTACTTGATACATGAATCATATTGAGTTTGGTTAAGTCCGAACCTTTGTATCAAGTAAACACACTTTGTTGTCGTATTTTATCAATCTCGTGTCCATAGACGATCACACAAAGTCTGAACCGATTTGTTGTATTATCTCAACTTAGTCCTAGACAATCACTTTCGGGGAAAGGACTTATAGGAAAGAAAAGTTATAGCTTGAGGTATATTTGGGGTACCCTCGCATTTTCAGTTTTCACACTCAAACACTTGGTTAATGCAAGATGGGACTATGTGATCCCACACCAAGGTTAAAAGGTTTCCTAGGTGGCTATTGTCCGCAGCAAGGTTCGCTAGCCCATCCGCAGCTTGATTACCTTCCATGCAGATGTGTGTAATGATGCATTGCAGGAGATGGCTTATGATTAGCTTAGTTTTCGAGATCATACCCGAAATATACCAAGGCGGCTCAGCATCTGAAGATAGGAATCGAAGTAGGTTTTCCTAGTCGATTTCAAAATGAACTTGTGCCCAACTTCGTTATTTTGCTTTTTTAGACGCTATGAGAATGGCCCAAGATTCAGCGGTCAACGCAGTGGTGATTCCTAGTGGTTGTGATACCTATATTAAGGTATTGACAGATGAATCTCTGCATATGAATCCTTCTCCATCTAATCCGGGATGTCCTCTTACTGCGCCATCTGTGTTGATCTTGATCCAACCCATATTAGGTTTTGTCCATCCTACCATGATTGTTGTGGAGGCTCGAGTTATATTTCCATGGTTGATAGAAGTTTCCATTCCAGGTAGCACTTGAGGAAGGTTCGTTTGTGCCCAAGAGAATTCTTGTTGAAGGCTGAGATCCATATGTGCTATTTTTACCGGGTTTAGTTGCTTTTGACGCTAGATGTAGTCATTCCTAGTTATCCATAAGGACCAGAAAAGGAAACAAAAAGCAGTGTTGATAGAACCTTGTACCTTTAACTGTATGATTTATGAGATGGTCGTTTGAGGGTTTGGAAGATTTTAGGCGGCACTAGAATGATTAGGAAGTCCCACGATGAGAGTGCTTCATGCGGCTGTCGCTACTTGACAATGAAGGAGAATGTGATCAGCAGTTTCTGGATGAGAACTGCATAGTGGGCATATATCGGTATCGGTGAGGTTGATATGGTGTAAAATGGAAAGGGTTAGGAAGCCCTCATTGATTTCTTTCCACAAGAAAAGCTGGTTTCTGGAGGACATGGAAGTGTCCAGAAAAACTTTGATGTTGGTAGTGGATGGGCGTGATCTGATGTGCATACTAAGCAATTGTATCCAGATGATGTAGTGTACTTTTCAGATTTGGTGAAAGGACGTATGACTCTATGAGAGGGGTTGTTTTGGGGGAGGTGGATATTCATGATTCTTTGGGTTTCGTGGGGGAGGGGGTGAGAAGGTTTAGATTATCATGGTTCCAAGTGTAACTGAGAGGATCAATGAGGTCAGCGACCATCTGGATAGATTGATAGTTCTCCGGATCCAAGGTATTAGTAAATTGTGGGATCCAATTAGCTTGGATGGGGGTTGTTAATCCATTTCCGATTATGTGAAAAATATGTTTCTTCATTGTAGGAATGAGAGATGCTAATTAATTCCATTGAGGGATGGTTGAATAATGGAGGTTAGCTGGAGTTTCTGCAAATATATGTTGTTGTTTCAGATATTTTTCATTATAGCTAGAGAGAAAAGACTGAATTTGATTTCTCATAGATGTTCCAAACCCGCTTCATAAGTAATGCTTTGTTATAATCGCTGCTTCTACGTATGCCTAGCCCGCCTTATGATTTGGTTCTAGTCATCTTATCAAATCCCAATGGGTGAAGATTCTTGACTGACGAGTCATGCCCCCAAAAAAAATTCCTGGTAATTTGATCAATTTTCTTGTGCATATGTGCAGGGAGATATTGTGGTTGCATTATGTGGTTGGAGGTAGGGATTAGGGAGGATTTTTATTAGAGCAAATATCACCCAACCCTTTTCCTTACGCACTAGCCGGTTTAGCAGAGGTACAAACAAATTGGGAGAAACTATTCCTTGTTTGAATTGGACTCCTAGATAGATAGGGGGTGTTGAGGTTGTGGGCATATTAAAATCTTATTGAAGATCACTTACATGAGATGGGTCAAGCTTTGGGTGATTAATAATAATGGATTTGGATGTATTGATTTGTTGTCCTTCCGAGGTACTGTACCATTAGAGAGGTGTTGGAGATGATTTGTACCCTCTGATGAAGCCTTGTATGTTATGAGAAAATCATATGCATAAGATGGGGGATTGGTGGATCTTTTTGTGAGATGCGAAGTCCTTCCACCGTTCTTTTTTTATCTCAAGATTCCCTAGGTTTGTTGAAAGTATTTCTGCACAAATGATAAACACATATGAGGAGAGTGGGTCCCCTTGTCTTATTCCTCTGGTTTGGGTGATATATCCATGTGGTGTGTCATTGATGTTGATAAAATAGGTGATTGTTGATATGCACAACATGATGTATTCTATAAAAATTGTTGGGAATCCTAATTTGGTAAAATCTTTTCTAACGAATCCCCAGTCCAGGCTATCATAGGCTTTTGAATATCCAGTTTAAGAGCTATTTTGGGATCTTTGGTGTTGGTTGATGTTCTGATGCAGTGAAACAACTCTCTGGTGATTTCTATGTTATCTTGGATAGATCTTTGGGGTATAAAGGCACTCTGGTAAGGGCTTATTAGGGACGGAAGTAAGGGGCGTATGCGGTTGACTAGAATTTTTGAGATGATTTTATATGTGACATTACAAAGTCCTATAGGCATAAATTGAGATGGGTTGGATGGATAATCTACTTTTGGAACTAGATTTAGGTTTGTGTGGTTCATGAGCGGATGGATATTTTGGGAGTTGAAAAAGCTACATACCATTTTTATTAACTATAAATGAGTTGTTTCACAGAATACTTTGAAAAACTTACTAGTATAACCATCTAGACCTGGAGCACGTTTAGAACCAATCGAGAATATGGATTTTTTAATCTCCCCGGGAGTTACTTCTTATGCCAGTGAGGTGTATTGGTGAGGCGTTAACCTTGGGGTTATCTCATTAAACATACTTTCATTTATCACTGTACTTGGTGACGTATATTGATCGGTAAAATGATCAATTATTAGTCTGAAAATGGAATCTTTGTCTGCAACCCAATTATTTTGTTAATTTTGAAGTTGTTGAATATTGTTGCGGCTTCGATGGATTATTGCTTTAGTATGGAAGAAAGTGGTGTTACTGTCGCTGCATTGTAGCCATCGAATTCTTGATCTTTGATTCTAGTAGGTTTCATGACAGTCAATCAATGTCATGTGTTGAGCTCTGAGTTTCTTTTCCTGAAGCAACCAAAACTTCAAGTCATTTCCAGTACGGTTAACGCATTGATGTTGTGCTATTTTGATTTGGGCAGTTGATTTCTTGATCATAGTGGGAAGGCGTCCGAAAGTTTCCTTATTCCAATCAGTAATAGTTTCACCGGTTGAGATGAGCTTGAGCTGTAGGTTAACTGTGGGATCTGCATCATTCAGTCTAGTCTATGCAGAATTTACCACTTGTTGCAGTTATGGGTGGGTAAGCCATAAATGCTCGAATTTATAGTTTTTGCTCCCTTGCCAGTTAATTGCTCTAGTTTGAAGTAAAATTGGGGCATGGTCTGAGGCTATTCTTGGTAGATGAGTAACTCATGCATGTGGGTAGGATGTTCTCCAACGTTGAGTTTCCATAGCCTTGTCGAGTCGTTCTAGTATATTATCATGTCCTCCGCGATTGTTTGTCCAGGTGAACAAGTCGCCTCGAAATCCCAGATCCATGAGTCCCATTTGATCAATTAAGTTAAGGAATGGTTGAGTCTAAGCATATGTTACTTCTCTAACCTTTTTTTCTCCGCTTGATCCATAACTTCATTAAAGTCGCCAATGAGGATCCATGGATCATTGATGTTGGAGAAAATTAATGGGAAGTCGTCCCAGAAATATTTTCTTGCATCTGTATGTGGATGGCCATAGATGCATGTGCACAACCATGGATGATCAGGTGTCAGGGGTGACACAGATTTGCATATAACTCTGTGAATGTAGGATGATTTTCACATCATAGTTGTATTTACACATTAAGCATAATCCTCCCCTCCTATCAACTTTAGAAATAGAGAAATAATTATGAAATTAAAGTGATTGTGCGATAAAAGTCATACGATTATTGGTAGCCAAAGTTTCGTATAGAAAAACAAATGATGGTTTGTGCAGAGATATTATGCTTCGAAGATGTTGTATTGTGGTTTGTTGGTTGATTCATCGGAAGTTCCATGCTATAATGCTCATCTTGGAGAAATATAAAACGAGGTTACAAAAGCATCCAAAAAAGATTAAAAAAGATACGAAGATACTTTTAAAAACTGGATACAGCATATAAAAAAACTAAGACATAATCAATTTAAACAATATAGGGGAAATTGAAATGTAAATGAGACAAAGAATGATTTGATAAGATAGAAGTTTGAGAGGACTTACCTGGGGGTTATTCAGATCAGAGGAGCATGGGTTTGAAAGGACTTACCGGGAATGTCGCCCTTAAGAGACGAATCAAGTTCTTGACGGATCGCCTACGGACCAGGATGTTGGAAAATGTGGGTATAAAATATAGGATGATAACACTAAAAGAAATTTTTTTTGTACTCAAAAGCTTTCAAGGCTTGGGTGATTTCTTTTAGACGATTATTTCTACCCTCCCAATATAAATTGGCGATTGCAACAGGTATGCGAAATAATGCCTTCAGGATACAATGAAATCCCTACAACAGAAATTGGATTCAAGGTTTGCACCCTTGACCCAACCAAGAACATATGAGAGAGATTTCGATGATGCTTTAGATGGAGAGAAAACAGTTGAATTCATTCTCAAGAATGGGAGAATTCCCTTCACTACTTATAGGGTTATTCATGCCTATTGAGATGCCTCTTCACTTCCAAAAGACACATAATGATCCGGTGGGAATGGTTGTGTCCTATATGAACCATCACACCTATTAGAATGTAGGATCATCTCCAACTATCATCCATTGTGTTTATCCACATTAAGCATAATCCTCCCATCCTATCAAACTTTAGAAATAGAGAAATAATTTGATTTTAAAGTGATTGAAAATAAAAGTCAACAATCTTTATTTTCAAAAAACAAAACATAAAAAACAAATGAAAACTTATAAAAGATATTATGCATCAAGATGTTGATTGTGGTTTGTTGGTTGATTCATCGAAGTTCCATGTTAATGCTCATCTTGAGAATGAAACATCAAAAGCATCCGAAAAGATTAAATAAAGATACGAAGATACTTTTGAACCTTCACTTATGTAAAAAACTCAAAGCATAATCAATTTAAACAATATAGGGGAAATTGAAATGTAAATGAGACAGAGAATGATTTGATAAGATAGAAGTTTGAGAGGACTTACCTGGGGGTTATTCAGATCAGAGGAGCATGGGTTTGAAACTGAAGGATTTTTTTATCATAAACGACACATACAACGGAGGCGCCAAGGGGGTTGGACGTAAATCTATTTTTAACAACAGATTTAATGCAAAGGAAAGGTTGGAAAACAACGAAAAAGAAAATTTGTTGCACAAGATGGTTAAATCCGAAAAATAAAAGAAATCATAGTTAATGAACACCAAACAAAAGCCTTTAAGAAAACCACCAAACAAAGAGGAGACTTAAGAATTTATGTAGATGGTCCATTATATCTAATAATAAACAAGATTATAAACTATTGAAAAATTAAAAATGTTAAATATGCATAGTCATTCTAGCCCAAAAACAAGATCCTAGATTATATAACAGAGAAAATGCTAAAATTATATATATATCACACATGGTTAAAACACACATCAGGATATAAAGATAATATTAATGAAAAGGTATGGAAACGACCAGGCGTCAAGCAGAACCAGGTGGGGAATGCAAAGGACTTTAAACTAACTTTCCAAAGTAAATTGCATAATGCTAATCTGAAGGACACTACCAATTATCTTTTCTAGATCACTACCATAATTTCAATAGAAATTACATCGACAAGGATTAACCTAGTCAAACCTAAAAATTTGCACTAACCTGCAAAATCTAATTGCATTTCATCAACAAATCCAAAAGGAGCACTAATATCCTAACAATCATACAAATGAAGAGAACCCCAGCTGAGAGTAGGGAACGCGCAGATCTTTACCTAGAGAAACTTAGCTTCCAACCATCCAGCAATTTAAGATGAACACAAACATCAAATTACTGGCCACTTGTGCATTGAAAGTTAAAACCAAACAATGGAGCTAATATACCATTAGTAAAATCATCAATTATCCAAAACTTCAAATCAATTTAATGACCTGATAAGTTTTTCAAAACATTTTTATCACTACTTCTATGAAGCACTACTAAGACAGCCCCCCATTGAGGTCCCAGACAATATTCCTAGAGATTTCCTTACTTTACCCAAATTTGATGTATCTTAATAACCATAGACAAGATTCAAAATCAAACGATCATGCTTAACATATTTCACAAAACACAAATAAACTAGACCTTAGAATTCATACCAAAAATGACTTATTTAAAACTGAAATGAAGTTAATCAAGTAATTAAACATATGACACAGCACCATCGGAAAAACACTTCAATGAAATTAAACTAGAAATAATCAATTTAAGGAACACAATGAAGAAAGAAGGGAATAGAACACCTATAAGATTTTGAGCACCCATGTTTCAGAAACAGACACTAGTCTTTTCTTTCTTTTTCTTTTTTTAATCGGAAAACACAAACCCCTTTGAAATCCCCTAATTACCAAACCCTATATCAAAAAATAAAGATGAATTATTAAAAGAGAAACCCAATCAAGATATATAGGGACATGATTTAACATAAATACTTCAAAAAATCAGCTGAATTTCCATTACGATCTAGACAGGATCAAGGGAAAAAAGGGGGAAAGGAAGAAAATCTCGCCTCCTTAAAATCCTCGAATTATAACCCCATGCTCATGATCTGATTTCTCCCCCCAAGCATCCCTAAGATGTACTAGACACATCAAATGTATTTGGTATTCATTATTAGGTCTTTCTCCTGTTTTTTAATCAAACAGGGAAATCATAGTTGGAGGCAACCACTCAAGGGGAAGCCATTTCCTTTTTGTCTTAATATATTTGCGAAGGAATAAATATACACTAGTGTATTTCTAAAATTTCTGTCATGTTCACCTATATTTTGTATATTGTTGAAACATTTTATTAGGCGAATATATAGCCTTGGGAGGAAAAGAAAAACAACGAACTAGAGTCGAACATGCTAATTAAAAGAAGGAACATTGAAATATACATGTATATTAGAGGACATTTGATGTAACAATACTAATAAGAATAACCAAGATGGGATACCCTCTAAGTAAATACTTCATTTCCATGTGTAAAATAACCTTCCTCTAAAAGTTTTAAAGTATATAGAAACTGCATGGGAAAGACAAACTTGATCTTTATCCATGAAAATTGCTTCTTATTTATTTTAGCTTCGTTTATTTTAGTCACATTTATATAAAGGTCGGTTCAAAAGACAAATAGTATATACGAATACGATATATATTTGGTCACAGAAAAGCCAATTTTGCTACTTTAGTTTTTGTTAATTTACTTAAAGACGGGTTCTCTAATCAAGATCGGATGCTAAACTTAACTTAACTTTTCCCCAGATAAGACAACTCCAAACACGAAGGTACTACAATAATCGAAGATCAGGGAGAAGATTAGTAGCACGAAAATAAGGAGAGAGTGCGAAGAAACAATTATGCGATGAAGAACGAACGAAGACTGGGTCAACAGGAGCTGCGCAAAACACATGGATAGCGCGAAGGACAGTGACATTTCCAAAAGCCTGGCAAATAAGACAAACTAAAATAGGATCAATCAACTGAGATCTTGCACGTGAATCACAGTTATCTTCTACTGATGTAATTTCCTATATATAAGAGATCAAAAATGAAAGAGAGAGGGAGAGATCAGTAGAGATAGAAAAGCTAAAGAGATTATTAAGTGAAAGAAAAGAAGTTATTAGAACTTAGCTTTCATCTCACATTTCTCCATTGTGGTATACAAATCCATCTTGTGATCATTGTAAGAATACATTCAATACAAAGTGCTCAAGAAGATAGTGTCAAAGTAGTGAATAATATCATTAATGTTTGATTTAATCCATATGGCTTAAGTTTTGTGTTATTATCATTGCAAAGGGTGTAGTTGTGTGATTTTACGCAACTACATTTTAGCGCTAGAAATAGGGATGATTTATCTTCGCCTGATAGTTATTCATTTGAATTCATCATTACCCCAAAGATCTACATCACTTTCATTTCTATTTTTTATTCTACTATGAAATTTTAATAAAGTACTACCACTGTTTTGCAATATTCAATAAAGATATTCTCACTTTCTCTCCATCATGAAACCATGGTAGAAACAACAACACCACCTTGTTTTCCTCGGGAAATACTCTTAAGGTTGTTCATTATTCAAAACACAACATCTCTTTATCTTGATTTAGATACCTTCTCTCAAGCCTATTCTCTTCAAAATGACGAAAGTTTAATGATGCAGAGAGCGGCTTTAACAAAAGAGGTGGGAAGGAATTGGCTGCTATTACAGAATACACACAATACTGGACATAATGAATCGAGCCGTATGATCCAGAAAGACCAATGCTAACCGCCGTTGCGAGTGACAGAAGGAAAGAAGATCAGTCATACCACAAAACCACAAAAGTCAGGATGAGGAGATTATTGTCACCCAGAGAGAATATGAGAAGAAGTTCACACGATAGAATGAAACAGAAAAAATATTGATTGAAGTGCGAGTCAATCTTGCTCAAGAGCATGGACGGTTGATGATAGAAAGCCATAACTTGAAAAGAAAAGTACGAGAATATGAATTGGGGATAGAATATGGAGAAAGTTATAAAAGATCCTGTAGAGAAAGAGACATTGAATAGGAGGAAAGAGCGAAACAGATCGATGGACAACTATGGGACGAAGTGTATCAATACGGACGAAAAAGGGATGAGATAAGCAAAAGAGCATTGTATTAGAATGGACAATGGGAAAGGATGGCTCAGCACGAGAGCTACATTCAAGCAGCATCAAGGAGAAACCAATGTGCCAATGATGTGCCCCAAAACACATACACACTAAGAAGAGTTGAAGGATTGCACGACAGAACACCGGAGCAAATCCACAAGCGTAATAACAAAAACGGTCGCGCTAAAGAACAAATATTTGCCTAAAGACAATGAGAGAAATAAGATCATCTATCACATTCTCTTTATCATGCGAAAAGTGTATGCGAAGGAACAACGCCTAGAACACCAAAAATTATGTAACGAAGAAAGCAAGCTATGTACCAACATAGGAAACATTAATATAAAGCAAAGTTCTTTCTATATGTGAGCAAGCCAAAGGCGAAACAAAGTCTACACAATCATCTCATAAGACCTCAATATGGGGCAGCAAGTTACTATTTATAACCTCTAATTAAGGAGGCTGGGTACCCAATTTTGGCGTGTCAACTTAGTTCGCGTGATTATGCGACATCGTTTTAGCACGATCACGTAAGAGGTTTAAATAATCCCTAACGCGCTTCATATTGGGAAAATCCTGGAGAAGTCATTTATACTGGGGTTAAATAAAAGCATATCCGCTGGAGGCCACTGAGAAAAAACTACTCAACGAATAAGTTCTCCGACATGGGGTGTAGAAACATGACCAGTGGAGTTATAAGAAGGCCTTGCTTGGATACACTCGGTCCAAAAAAAACCACTTAGGTTGTGATCTCATCCCATAAGCCACATAGGCGGAGGTAATAAAGTCATGATAACACTGATTATCGCATGACTGGATGGGAGGAGCCCAACTGAAATGGTTAGGGGTGACCTCCTTGAAGGGGAAACTCATGGGGAATATAAATGGATGACACCCTCCACTAGGGAGCTGAATTGTGTCAAAGACCGCAATGTGTTATGGATTTTTACTCACGGGAGTATCTAAGACCTAGTATATTGTCGCAAATACGACCTGAGGAAGTAAAAATACTAACACATATAAGGCGAGATCGATGGCCAATGACTCGCAGAAGCACATGGAACTGAGATTTCGTCGTCCAATAGGTTGAAGACCCTACCCAAGGCGACCATAAGTCCCTTAAGTTCTCTATGTTGGGGAAGACAATAAGACCTTGCTTAGGATGCAAATAATACCTGTAAATATCACGCGAATATAAATCACAAAGGAACGTAAAAGAAACTGAAGCCATAAAAGATTCACGCTGAGACACGAGGAAATACTAAGGGGACGAACCCTCATCAAGATAGGTATAAATTCAAAACCAGTCTTACAAATTGCTCACATTATTATTTGACCTAGCATACTAATATAAGTTCGCGTTGAATATTTAGAATGAATATCTAGATACCTCACCCCCTATATATGTTAGCATTTCGCATTAAAAGGATTATCCCTGACATCGTGCCCCACTACATTAGAAACATCACTAAGGTTTTGCATAAATTTAAATTATACACTCGCGCAAACCATTTGCATGTCACTCCTTTTTCACAAGCATCAACTAGTTCGCCTATATGAATATTCGCGCCAATCACACGATAAGTTTCTCATTAGACCAAACACCATATTTACGGTAATAACCCTCATTCAAAGGTGGAAAGTAGAGGCAAGTATGGGAATGTAAAAATTCATGTGCTTCCCACCCTCTCTGTCAGATACCTTAAATACTAGATCGACATAAGGAATGATTTCACATGAACCAAGGCATAAAACAATAGATCACCATAAGACCATTGATGTTTTATAAAAGTATCTTAAAACCATCATGTATACCTTTACATACACCTACCCCAGTCCCAAACTTTTCAAACGATAGGAAAGAAGAAACAAATGAAAGTCATGATATGCCCCCCAAGCTTGGGAGCGCCCAGAAACTATTCTGGAAAAAAGAACATGTTTTAGAAATAAAACTAAAATTGAACCCTGTCATGTAAAGGGGAAACAGTTTGGGAAGAACTGCCAATTTCAGTTTGTGAAGCATCGGGAATGTCGCCCTTAAGAGACGAATCAAGTTCTTGACGGATCGCCTACGGACTAGGATCCATCTCGCCAGTAATTTGAAGAGATTGATGTTCGCCCTGACCATCTCCTGCAGCAACTTCATTGACTCCGCACTGACCGTCCTGCTCAGCAAGCTCATCCTCAGAATCGACATTCTCATCATCAGTTTCTTCCTCCTCATCACCAGATTGATCGCTCTCAGAGATCCTTTTTCATTACTGGATCCATGCTCCATAGGTTTATCTTTGGGCACGAAAACTAGAGGAAAAAATCTAATAGGAAGACCATTTTCGGTAGTAATCTGATCAGTGGTTTCTCGAGCAACTTGGTTACACTGCGTTTGTGCTTCACGATTAACATTATGAGAAGGACCTCTTACGACATTTCAACAGTGCGTATCTAGACTCCATACCCTCTCTGTATAGTTCTCGTACGAAATAGCTCATTATTCGCCGAAGACAATTTCTCAAAAAGATCAGTCACCAGCTGCGAAGAAGAACCGTGACCGTCATTGAGCATCCCTAGTTCTTGTTGCGACTGCTCAAGTTTCTCTTTAAGAGAACCCAGTTCATCATTTAGAGTTTTCACATTTTCTGCGAAGAACAAAATAAGTAAGAAAAAGAAAAAACACCTAAAGCGAAGGCAAATCAAAAATCTAAGAATAGCCGCTAAAGACACCTTCTTTTTGAACGAGCACGGAATCTAAAACCTTTTGGTGCTGCTCCACCCAACTAGCGTACTTTACCACTGTGACCCTATTCTCCTCAATTTTACCTAAGGCATTATCAAAGTCATCGTCGCCTTCGACCCCAAGGAGACTCCAAATTTGCTCAAGAATTATGCGAAGATCAAGGTTCTCCTTATGGAAATCTTTAAGAGCTTTCGCCCCATCCTCGATGATCTTATTATTATCAACTGACAAAGATATCTTTTATTCCTCCAACTCTTTGACATTCTCCTTTAAACCTCGAAGATGATACCTCAGACATCCTATAATGGCTAATGATTTCATAAAATTGAGTTTAAGACTTCCATATTTCTGCTTATAGTCCTCATCATCATCCTCGACAGCATCGGATAATTCAAAGCCTTGTTTAAGAGAATTAAAATATGCCAGGAGAGCCTCTCTATCTAAGTTCACAGCAGTAGAAAGATCAGACTGACCAAAGACCTTTGCAAAGAACCTCACGACCCTCGGCTAAGAAAATTATCCCTAGAGGACCGATGAAAAGGCAAGGCGGAAACAGAAAGTAAAGGAGAAAATGAGCGAAAACCTACCCATTAACAAGTCATTCAGAGCACGAGCTGACTTCAAAAATTTCGCATTGGAAGACGATTCTCCTGCATACCTATCGCGGTCCTTTTGAAGCAGAGAAACGTTACCTTGAAGATCCGAAACTTCAGCCTTAAGAGAAGCAATTTGATTGGCCTGAGCACGAATCAAGTCTACCATCTTGCGGTAATCTTCATCATGGGTGACATTGCGACACATATTTTGAAAGACAAGATGAAAACATTAGTCAAAGAATAATACAACCATCCAAAAAGAGGAACGCGAAAGCACTAACTCACCAAATAGTCAAGCGCGAGATGTTGATCTGGAGTAAGCAATGTGGCAATTTCCCATTCAGATGGAGTGGCATCAGTAGTTGATTTTTTTTTGATCGGTTGCATCAGTAGTTGATTGAGGAGCAAGATTTCACATTAGCTGGAGAATCTGAGAAAGACTAAAATCTGATACAGAAAGATGGGCAAGAGAAGAAATATTCTAAGAAAAGGTCACGATGATACCCTCTAGATATGGCGAATCTCCGTATATTCTCGCGCCATAAGAATGCGTGAAGCCACTTGCCTCATGTGAACCATCAATGCAAGAGCTCTTCCCTTTATCAACAGATGGCTTCGCAGCAGAAGATGGTATAACAACTTTAGCTGAGGCAACCCCTGGATAGAACCAGAGGCCAAAGGGTTCACCACATGGATGACAGATCTATCCTTTGGATCGCTCTTGGACCTATTCTTATGTTGACTATGCTTGCTCACTCTCGCCTTCTTGGGTTTGCACGGAACAGGAGAGTCTTCGCATACAAACTCCTCATCTTCGTACTCATTATCCTCTTCCTCCTCCTTCTCTTCTTCGTCTTCAGTCTCTTCATCATCAGGGGCAGGCTGAATAAACAAAAATGCAATCAGCAAGCTGAGGCAATGATATTCATTTAGGAAAAGCAACTACGACTCACCTCTTTTGAACGCAAAGATTTCTTCTCAGTTCTCGCCTCGGAAGACTTCTTCCGCTTCTTGTCTACAGCAATCTTTTCTCTATTCTCAAGATAAATATCCTCTTTCTCTAACTACCATCCCAAAAAAAAAAAATACGTAAGATCAAAAGAAGACTACAAAGCGAGATCGGGAAAACTACGCAACAAAAGATAGGAGAAAGCACATACCTCACCCTATCTCTCGGGCCAGTTGAACTCCCAAGGACGATATGCGAGCATAGAAGATAATGCATTGCGCCCTACAAGCGACTCATCCGGACCAGTGCGAGGTTTCTCGTCCGGACCGAGTCCGCACAAAAGAGGACCCTCAATAATAAGGTAAAACTTCATCCAGCTGGGATCGCTAGAAAGGCGAAGGAAGCTATTCATCTTACTATGATGATCCACGTCCTCCATTAATTTCTTCACGCCATCCTTCAACTTCTCCCTACTCAAACGAACACCCTAGCGTGAACCATTTCTGACAACACAATGTAGGACATATTGCTGAAAGAAAGATTCAACGGTAAAGTCCGCAGGATTATAGGGTTCCGCTTTATCCGGACAAAGGGATTTCCACACACCAGTAGCACGAAGCAAGAACTCAAAGACAAAGATACCCCCCCGTTGATATGCAGCACGACTGATCCTCGCGAGAATTTGAAAAACTAAAGGAACCTCAGGATTGAAGAGAGGCAGAATAATACCAGCTTTTAGTTGTCCGAGAGCGATAGGCATACGATTCGCACTCTAAGTTCCTCCCAAAATCCTCTCCTCATTCAGAAAAACAGCAGGAGATGAACCCTTAGGAACAATAAGCTTGAAACTTTTATCCTTAAGCATGGTTTGGAAGCTTTCAAGAACATCCACCCACTTCCTGGAAGGCTTGCGCTTCAAACTGCATGATTAGTATGGGAATGTAAAAACTTGAAAAATAGCAGAAAAAGCGGAGGAAAAATTACAGAGATCATAATCACACCATAAAAGACACAAAAAATGACTAACCAAGGCAAGTATGACTCACCGAGAATATGATGAAACAACAGTAGCAGGTGTAGACATGTCTTGATCCTCCATAAAAAAAATAACCAGAAATTGAAAGAAATAAAGAAAGTTTGAAAAGAGAGGAAGACGAACCGAGGAAAAGGACGGTAGAAAAATATAATTTTACGTCTCTCCTAGATATTTATCCGAAGAAAAGCAGTAAAGACGTGTCGCTTGAAGAGGAAAAAACCGTCAACACGTGTTGCAGTTACGCGGAAATTACGGAAGTGTATCGGGTAAGACAGAAAAAACGAAAAGACAGGTATGACACGAAACTTGACCAAGATTCCCGCATTATTCCACTTGCAGAAGAACAATGCGAGAAGATGCAAAATATAGGGGCGAAATATCGCACAAGGCATAAGTTAACTTCGCCCTAGATAAGACAACTCCAAACACGAAGGTATTACAATAATCGAAGATCAGGGAGAAGATTAGTAGCACGACAATAAGGATAGAGTGCGAAGAAACAATTATGCGATGAAGACCGAACGAAGACTGGGTCAAGAGGAGATGTGCGAAAGACATGGATAGCACGAAGGACAATGACATCTTCCCAAAAGCCTGGAGAATAAGACAAACTAAAACAGATCAATCAACTAAGATCTTGCACGTGAATCACAGTTGTCTTCTACTGATGTAATTGCCTATATAAGAGCTCAAAAATGATAGAGAGAGGGAGAGATCAGTGGAGATAGAAAGGCTAAAGAGATTATCAAGTGAAAGAAAAGAAGCCATTAGAACTTAGCTTTCTTCTCATATTTGGTATACAAATCCATCTTGTGATCATTGTAAGAACTCCACACATCCAATACAAAGTGTTCAAGAAGATCACTCTAGTGTCAAAGTAGTGAATAATATCATGGGTTAATTAGTATTTGGGTCGTAAGTTTTGGTATGTCTTTGAGTTTGGGTCGTAAGTTTGTCCGTTTTTGAGTTTGGGTCGTTGACCCCGTTAGTCAACGACGTCACTAGTCAAACTGTTAGTCAAAGTTAACTTCAGTTAGCCAATGTATTTACCCAGTTTGTCGAGGCTCTCCAGACCTCGTTAGAAGTAGGAATTAAGAGTTTGACCCCATCTTAGAAAGAAGAAATAACCACCTTCCAAACGCACTTTAAAAATCTAGATTCAGAGTTCAAATGGTCAATCAAAAGTATGCGCAAACTAGGTCACAAAACTGCGTAGCTACAGATTTCAGCTCGGGCCAGCTAGTTTCCGGAACAGATCTCTAAACGATAAATCCGATTGCTAAGACCTTTTAACTCATTAAATACAAGACATAGAGGAACGTTTTTCGTTAAGAAAGTGTCGCCTAAATCCCTACCTGTTGGTGCCAGTTTCGCAGACAACAAGGGGAAGAAAACTGTGGCAGAAAACTCTCGGAATCTGGATTTTCTGCCCCTTGTTGTCTGCGAAACTGGCACCAATAGTTAGGGATTTAGGCGACACTTTCTTAACGAAAAACGTTTATCTATGTCTTGTATTTAATGAGTTAAAATGGCTTAGCAATCGGATTTATCGTTTAGGAGATCTGTTCCCGAAACTAGTCTCGAAATGAAATCGAGCTAACGCAGTTTTGTGACCTAGTTTGCGCATACTTTTGGTTGACCATTTGAACTCGGAATCTGTATTTTTAAAGTGAATTTGGAAGGTGGTTATTTCGGCTTTCTAAGATGGGGTCAAACTCTTAATTCCTACTTCTAACGAAGTCTAGAGAGCCTCGACAAACTAGGTAAATACATTGGCTAACTGAAGTTAACTTTGACTAACAGTTTGACTAGTGACGTCGTTGACTAACGGGGTCAACGACCCAAACTCAAAAACGGACAAACTTACGACCCAAACTCAAAGACATACCAAAACTTACGACCCAAATACTAATTAACCCTAATATCATTAATTTTTGAGTTAATCCATATGGCATAAGCTTTGTGTTATTATCATTGCAAAGGGTGTAGTTGCGTAATTTTACACAACTACATAGACTGTAGAATCTGATTAATTATAACAAATCATCCTTATATTCAAAAAGTTACATGAAGGCCGACGAGTATATGTTAACCCATGGTTAATGTGAAGTAAGTGTTAACTTGACGATTGCAAACAACCAAATATATTTTTCGTTATTTTTTTAGTACGTACAACTGAGTTTCTTTCTTTGGCCAAGTTATATTAAGGTATTCCAAGTTAATGTCACAGTAGAATATGGATTTAAACTAAAGTGTGAATCAATGTGATGTACGAAACCAGATATACTGGGAAAGAGTGGTACTGTACAAATTCACAGTAGAATTTGTACAGAAACTCATATATTTGATATCCCTTACGAGTTTAAGAGTTACAATCAGGATAACTATGTATTATAATGCAATCGGCAAGCTTCTGGTATTGTTATATCTAGCTAGCTAGCCAGTCGAATATGGTGTTAGAGTTGGCTCGTTCTAACTTGATTATTCTTAAAGCCAAATGGCTCCGGCTCTTTTAAGCATAGGAATAAGAGAACCACTGAGGTGAAGAGACATGACGGTGCTGGTTGAATTATGAATCAATTGGCCGCCAATGAATACAGCAGGAACCGAAGGGTTACATCCTAATTTTTGAAGTGCTCTTTCGATCTCTCTTCCATTAGATATCTCATCAAGTTCATAGATTGCCGGACTTACTCCAAGATCATAAAACAAAGACTTAATAGTGTGAGACATACAACAAGATGACTTACTAAATATTACTACCGCCTTTTGTGACGCTAGTTTCATTACCTGCTTCTCCATAATGTGGAACAAATAGTTTATTAAAGATAAACAAGTTGAATGTGACAGAGAAGGAAAATGAAGTTGTTTTGGTAACTTAATTTGAAGTTATTGTGTGTTGGTGATTTTTGAGTTTGAGAAGGTTGTGAATTTATAGGTTTAGTACTGAGGAAATGGTGGGAAAGTGGATCAGATTGTTTTGAGAAAAAAATCAGAAAAAGGAGAATGTCTTGACTGCCTATGCATTTCGGTGGATGCCTAATTAGACAGAGAGAATAACCAAATATCTATCGTTCTATCCAATCTTTATATGTTTCTTCTAATCCGAAATGTCCATTGAGAAAGTACACACCGTCCACGTACACTGTACAGTGAACAATCTCTACTTTCTACAGCTCATATCAAGAGAACATATTTGTTATGCACCACAAGATTGCCTCTTTAAGTTTTTTGCTGAGTCTCTGAAAGGGTATTTCCTCTATAGGCCATCTGACTCTCCCTTTCACTTTCACGCTCGATACATCCCATATACACATACATATAATTTTATAGAAGTCACGATTGGCGAACTTAAATTGCAGTCAGTACTACCACTACAATTAACACCAGAAGTATAGAAAAGAAGTAATGCTTATAGAAGTACGTACTAGTGTCAAGGTAATGTAGCTAGCTAACAACCATTTGTTGTTTATTGCCAAGTTTTATTGTACTGGTTTACCATATGCAAGAGAAAATATCTAAAAATACTGTGAATGCGATGCCCTCTTTATAGGATGTAAGACATGTTTTTGTTCATAAATGCTGCCTAGCGCTATATATATATATATATACTTATTTCATATAGTTGTGGCTACAACTCTGCATTCCTTTGCTCTGAATTCTACATAAATAATACTCCCTCCGTCCCACTATTAAGTGACCTAGTTCATAACTAAATTCACTTAATAGTGGGACGGAGTGAATACTTGTAAAGCACAAGTTTGCGATTTTCATATTGCATAGTTAGTTTTATAATTGAGAGAGCACTCAGCAACTGCCGTATGTATTATGGTGTCACCTAGCTAGACTTTGTTTATGTGACGCTTTAAGTAGATATTTTGTGGTCAAAACGATCTAGCGTTGACCTGTTCCGATGCACGGGCCAAACGTAAAATACTGTAGTATTTGTATCAGCTTTAGCATGGCCAAATCTTCCTACTTTTTTACTACGTAGCATCATCTATACATTTTTACTGAATTTTGTGATAGAAACGTTATGCTCTTTCTTTAGTTAAAGAATGGAACTTCAGAACAATAAAAGTGAATGCATTTCAATGAATTTCTATTAAGGGAACACAAACATGTCTTGGGTTTCTTTTCTTTTTTTCTTTTTTCTTTTTGAAACACGAAGATATTATTAAAATTTTGAAACACGAAGATATTATTAAAATTAAGCGGCAATTACACGAGAGTAAGTAATATCCAAGAAATCATCCATTGCAATTTGATTGATGCACAATGGGATTATATGGTCCCAAAATAAAGTTGTAAGGTTCCCTAATTGGTCGTTGTCTGCTGCCAGATTGGCCAGTCCGTCTGTCGCTTGATTGCCTTCCCTAGAGTTGTGGTTGACGGTACATTGAGGGATCTGACTCATAATTTGTTTGGTTTCAGAGATCATTCCTGAGATGTACCAAGGAGGATCGGCATCTGATCGAAACAGGTTTTCCGAGTCAGTTTCGAATTGAACCTTTTGCCAGCTTCGTTATTTTGCCGTCCTGATCGCCATGAGCATTGCGGTCTTGGGTTTCCATGCATATGAGTCCTACAATTAAGAGGGGCGGAAGAATCTGAAATTGAAAGTGAATTTGAAAAAAAGAAAAGGTTCTCAGATAGATAGTGGCCTCAGTGGGAGAGGGAATATGTATAAAAGTAGAAAGAACTTTATTACTTATTAAGTGGACGATTAAGATCGATCTCAATGTTGGAAGAGATAAATCCAATGGTTTTCATCAACACCGTCCACTAGTGGTGATGGCTGATCAGCAATAGATATTATATACGACTTCGAGAAAGAAAGTTTTAGCTCACGTTTATGATAAAATCGAATTTGCATTATTTGTTTTATGTAAGCGAATCACAAAGTTGACAAGAGAAAAACATACAGATAGGCGATACTATTTTTTCTTTTGGTTTTTTAGCTTTTCCCCCCATGTTACGTGAAGGAAAGAATAACGACATCACTGCTGAGAAGTCACTAAGTTTTCAGTTGACACTTCAGTTACACCCATTGCGCGTGGTCCTATAATCATATGCTCATGAATTATTTGTTGTAGAATCCTCTCATCTACAACTTGGAACCTAAGCTTAGCTAGCCGGCAGGCTGGCTACGTATCAAAGTTATGCCTTTTGCTTTTGTGATTGATAACTGGCTATCAACTTGATTATTTAAGAGAATGAGCTTGCTAATCATCATAGGAAATGCATTTCAATGACGCACCCACATAGCCGGCTAATCCAACTATATGATACAGTCGTGATTGATGCAACTATCAGCTGCCATCAACTAGTAGAAAATTTTAAACTAGCATTAAGCCATTAACTAGTTGCGAATTCATTAACGAAAGATGAAAAGATCGATTACATCTGATAGTCATACATTTAATTAATAAGAAGCCACTTAGGCACTTACAACCATAGAATATTAGATACTAAAGTCGTACTCAAAACTGCTTAGGTTTTGAGTACATACTAGATTTACCAAGTTAACTCGAACATAGTACACATTTTAAGATAGAAATCGGCCGGGTCTCTGTCTCAATCTTTGGTTTGCTTACTTAGTGCAAAGCTCTAAGCAACGGAACCAAAGAGCCACCAAGATGAAGCGACATGACTTCGTTGGTCGATCCAATCAAGCTACCACCGATAAAGACGGCAGGTACCGAAGTAGTGTTACACCCTAGACGTATTAAAGCCTTCTCGATCTCTCTTCCCTGTGGGTCAAGGTCAATTTCATGAATCTTAGGATTAAAACCAAGATCATGAAACAGAATCTTAACTGCATAACACATACAACATGAACTCTTGCTGAATATCACAACACCTTTGTCTGATACAATTCTTGTTATAGCTTCCATTTCCAAAAACACAAATAAAGACCCGAAAAAAGGTTTTCACTTGAAATATAGTAGTTTTTCGACAGCGAAAGTATGCAAGTTTTTTAAAAGAAAAAATACGATAGAATGCTAAATTTACGTAATCACTGCTACTAAACGGACCAGATCAAACTTTCGACTGGCAGTATGACCGGCCGTGAAGTAGAGATTACAGGTGAAAGGTTTACAAGGAAGGAAATTATAGTGTTTTGAAATGTTGTGATGAGTTTGTGTTGCAGAAGTTGATATTTATAGAATCAACACTGAGTATGGGAATGAGGAATGCACGAGCTCTTGGAAGTAAAAATGCTTTGCATGGATTCGTATTTTTTCTTCACACTCCGTGGCCATGGGATTTACAACTTGCAAAAGTTATATCCCTTTGACTAAACATACGTGGGACTTTGACTCCATTATTTTGGCCCCACAAGTTTATCTTTTCCATCATCCAACGGTGTTGATTTGTTCATCATCTACATTATTCTTCACTTTTGAAGTGGATGAATTGATGTTTACGGTCGGAAAATCTTGTGGTGGGTCCAGTATAACTTATTTAGTTGTTTTGTACTGCAAAACTCGAGAAATCAACAGTTAATAATTGTTCTAAGAAAATCTTACGGTTGTGATGGAAAATAATAATAAAGAAAGGGCTTTGGACAATTTATTTATAGACCCCACGTGAGTTTTGACTATTCCATGGGCCCACAACATTAACTATTTACAGCTTGACTTGAACAGACTTACCGGTGGCCGTCGTACCTGTCCGAGACCTCCCACACCTACATCCCATTTTCCGGCCATCCAAAGGATAGGCCGGGAACTCGTTCTATGACCTGCCTAGTTTGAGGCGTAGGCTATTATTTGAGGCATGTATAAATTTTGCTCCCAAGTGAGAGAAGGATAAAGGGTGTCTAAATTTAATAAAACCTAAAATTTAAATTTTTTTCATCACCATTACATCACTGTTTTTTTATCAACCGATTTTTTTCCTTTTTTCTCCTTTTATTTTCCATTTTTAAATGAAAACATCGTCGATTAATAGTTTAGGGGTTGTTATTATCTTTTTTCATCGTCGATTTTTTTCATCTTCTTTTTTACAGATTAGGGGTTGCTATTCAAAAAGGGGTTGGTGCTCAGCTTATTGCTAGGTTACCAACCAAAGTTTTGTACGACTCTATCGACATTTAGTCGTTTATGTTTGTATCTTTAAAATGATTATTAATAGTTTTTTTCTTTTATATAATATTGATACTAACAAGACCAACAAGATTCGAACGTTCCACTGGAGCTACTTATCCAAGTGAGAGCAATCCACGAATTGTTCAAGCAATTCGATACAAACCAAAAAAGAAAATGGTTGACGAAGATGAACAAACTATTAACGCAATATAAGAGGAATAAATGGCTCGAATCACGTACTTTTCTATTAAACCAATCCTCTAAATTAGGTTTTAATAACATGGAATTGCTTAAAATTTGAACTTTTTGAAATCAAAGTTTCTGGGTTTATTAGAATCGATTTACGTCAATATACTTGTGAAATGATTTCATTTAGAAACGATATGGAAGAGATAACATTTTTTTGTAAATTTGTTAAAATCGGATTACATGAGTGTCCACATAAACCGATTATAGCTTTTGATTTCTTTACTGCTGAGCCCATAATCGGTTTAATTAAGTGTCCACATAAACCGTTTCATGGTAGCAAAAATGCCTTTTTTTAGAGTGGATTATATGAGCACATATATAAATCGATTCTTGTTGTGCAATGTTAGGAATCGGTATTTATGTGTGTATCGTGTAAACCAATTCTATACCTGTGAAATGACGAGGGTACCCAAGTACACCACATTATTTTCGTTTCGACACATAAGTCTGATACCAAATGTGATCGTCTATGAAAAAAGTCGAGACAATACAACAAAAAGGTATACACTTGATAATAGTTACGGTATAAACTCGATATACAATAGAGTCGCAATCAAGTGTGGTCTTTGATTAACATACTAATGTATTTACTTATAAAACAATTATAATTACGGGATGTAAAAGTTAATCACGCAACAAGATTTAGTTAACGAGGAAACCGCAAATACAGAAACACCTCGAGACCTAATCCAGTTTTGAATACTCTCAAAATTAAGACGTTATACAAAGAACAAATCCAACTTCATATAATTGAGACCAAGTAATCTACACCTAGTTACTTAGTTCTCTCAGTAATCCTACACTTACAATCGTATGGTCAACGCACGTGAATTCCAAGATGGAAATCACTATCTTGAGTTGTTTTACCGATGTAAAGTCTTAAGCACTCAACTCCTTTTGATCGTCTTCCAAAAAGTAAAGGAACAAAGTTGTTTGGTAACTACTCCAATAATCTTTTAGAAAAGATATGCTGAGCTTATGACAAAGGCTCTTCCATTTAAACAAGTAAACTCCTTTTTCGGTTAAGATCAATCGAAATCCAAAATAATCAGGTCTAGATTCACAACTATCAGATTCAGATACTGAAGAATAAAACTAAATGATAGTTGTCGATCTATACGACTATTTGATCAAATATATCAAAAATAAATTAGATCTTAGTCAGATCCTAGCCGATCAAGATGTGTGCACAAATATCACGAGATGCGAAAACCAATCCGAAAAATATTTTTTCCTTCAAATCTTCAATTGCCTTCAATAGTGTTAGAGCATTGCTCGGTTGAACTCACAAGTGTTGATATATATATTAAGCTTGTTGTCAAATTTAGTTGTCAAAACTATATCTTGATTTCTAGTCTACAATTATGTCATGTACCCATACATGACTCTCTGCCGAGTCATGTCGAGTCAACTCAGTCTTGATGTCCGAGTTAGGGAGATTAGGATTTTCTCGAGTTTCGTGTTTTATATTTGATGTACTCTTAGCCGTTATTATATTTTGTTGCCATTGGATGTTTAAGAACCAAACTCTGTAATTGATTGGGTATCAATGAAAAACTAAATTGTGCTTTCAACTTGAAAGTTAGTCTCTGCTTGTAGAGAAAAAGGAGCTTGCTGCTCAATTTATCCCTTCCATCCTTTTAGTTGTACTTTAGTACACTACAATTGGTATCAGATCCAGGTTAAGACGAATAAGGTTGATATGAAAGTGGAGTTCACTTGAGTCACTTGAACTAGTTATGGTTAAGACGAATAAGGTTGATATGAAAGTGTTCATATGGCTAACTTCGGTTAACTATTGTTGATCCAACAAGGTGCATACGTTTAGGTATGGTTACTCATATCTAAATGAAGTCACTTTGCATATGTGTGTAACAAGCTAAGTTCGATCTAACGGTTGAAATATATTAGCTTGAGTCTAATCAGGTTTTCATCTAACGGTGAATATTGAATGCTTTGTTACTAAGGTAACATTGATTGCAAACCCTGATCTAAAGACTATATAAAGGAGAACTCTAGCAACTGGGAAACCTAATCCCCACACCTCATGTGTGGTACTAGTTGCGACCGGGGTCGATTCTCCTTTAACCTAGGTTTTTCTAAAACCATTATAGGTTAACGAATTAAAGACTTTATAGGTATTCTGAAGCCAGTCCCAACTATTTTCTTTATAATTATGTGTTCTGATCTTACTTTGTTCTATCATATTGAGCACTATCTTCTCTAAGATTTGCTCGAGATTCAATCTCCAATAGTAAGATATAAAAAGTAATCACAAACATCTTCGTCTCATCGTTTGTGACTCCAATAGTAATATATAAAAAGTAATCACAAACATCTTTGTCTCCAATAGTAAGATATAAAAATTAATCTCCAATAGCAACTGGGAAATCTAATCCCCACACCTACGGTGTGATACTAGTTGCGACTAGAGTCAAACTGGTATGCGAACCAAAATAGTTTTATGTTCTAGAACCAGTTTAGTACCTAAACCGGTATGCAAGATGAATGTTCTGTGAACTCTGGAACTAGAAAAGGTCTAAGAGTTTACAAACCGGTACATGAACTAAAAAATTTTGTAGACTACAGAATTTTGAGTTAGATCAAAGTTTGCAAACCGGTACGTGAACTGAAAAGTTCTTTAGAGTCTGGAACTTGATAATTATATAAGTGTGCAAACCGGTTTATAAAATGAAAAGTTATGTTGACTCCGGAATTCAGTATTGCATATGAGTTTGATCGACATGCTTTGTATATCTACAAGGTACAATAACTTGAACCGTTCGCGAATCGGCTGAGTCAAAGTACGCGGACCGGTTTGTAAACTCATATGCAATTATCGAGTTCCGTAGTCAGCATAACTTTTTAGTTCATAAACCGGTTTGCAAACTAATGCAATTACCAAGTTCCAGACTCTAAAGAACTTTTCAGTTCATGTACCGATTTGCAAACTTTGACCAACTCAAAGTTCTGGAATCTACAAAAAAAATTAGCTCATGTACCGGTTTGCAAACTCTTAGACCTTTGCTAGTTCTGGAGTTCACAGAACAATCAGCTTGCGTACCGGTTTGGGTACTAAACTGGTTCTAGAACATATAAATGTTTTGGTTCGCATACCGGTTTGATTAGTTTGACCTGGTTCCCTTACCAGAGTCCACAATTGTTTGTGTACGAATATACAAACCTATCCGGATCACGAAAAAACATATTTTCCCATGATATACATACGAATATGCATATTAAACAAATCTGAAAGTCGATATATAGGTACTCCGCTACGTGTACGAATGCATGTAATACGGCTTCAGACATATAAAAGTTTTCTCAGTTTGTAAGACTGATAACACTGTCTTGTATTCCGAATATAGTAGTTCTATATTTCTCTAAATCAATTTGAAACATTCCTGAGTAACAACAATGAAACTTATCACTGTTTCAGTCTATTTTCGAATAATCAACTTGAATCATGATTTGGTTCCGAACAATAAATTGGTCTCCACCGAATTTGATCAAGTATAAACAAATATTCATTAAGCTTTGTCATTATATCTCGAGAAATTCATAAACTAAATAATTATTTCTCGACTCGAAATTCTTATCTATGCAAGCTAGTCTAATTATTTATGCGACAATCGTCTCAAGATAGAAAAGTGAATATAACTTGAGAAATAGGTGGTTCAGTCTTTACTTATCTTTTGTTGATGAAATTCTCCAAAAGCTTTGGTTGGTTTTCTCCTTTAAACGGTAGAACACAAATGATGACTGGCTCATTTCTCCACTCCACTATCCTAGACCGAGAATTAACTAATTGTAGACTATAAATCAAAATATAGTTTTGACAACTAAATTTGACAACAAGCTTGATATAACAACACTTGTGAGTTCGACCGAGCAATGCTCTAACAATCTCCCCCATTGTCAATTTTAGTGACAAAACTATTTAATACATATGGATAACAAAAATAAAGTTTTGAAGAAAAAAACTCCTCGATCTACCATGTCTTCTTGATTTCCTTGGTTTCTCCAACTCTTTGTAATTTCAAGTTGCAATGATTGTGAACGTGTTCAATGCAGCATCATTGTTGTTGAAGGATCGATTTCATAGCGATAACAACTTTTTGAAAATAGAATATTCTCAATCATTGTTGTACAGACACATAATATTATTATCTTTTCTCCAAAGTTCAATTGTATCTCAACTCTGAAGTAATACTATGGTGATATGTTTCTCCCCCTTAATCAATACTTACATCTTTTGTTTAATTGGTAAACTTATTGTTTAAATGATCCACTCCCCATACATAATGATCCGTAAACCATATGTATGTAGTATGAAACTACTAAATAATTCTCCCCCTTTTTGTCAATAAAATTAACAAAGGTACGGAAATCGCGGATCATAATGAATTCAACCAAAAGATATCTCAAGCTTAAGGAAGATGGAGATACTACATAATAATAACATAGTTAAATTGAAACTCCTCATATCAACTTGTTTGAGGTGATATCACATAGTAATAAATACTTAGCTCTCATCCTAGGATATTAAAAAGATATAAGCATCCCCTTTATAATTCTACCGCCACACACCCCACAAAGATATAGCAATTAATAACAAGTTCATTTAAGAACTCTCCCCCATAAAATGTCATTCCTGAAAGAACAACAAGAGTGACCTTACTTTCGTGAAAAAGAAGGATTTATGGACATTAACAAATCACAAGTATTTGTATCCATAGTATCGACATAAATTGATGACATAGCTAGTTACGAGAAATGAGACAATTTTACTCGATTTTACTCAACATAAGAGAATATTACGGAGTGTGTCAAACAGCAAAACACAAAAGTGTGATCAAAAAGATCAATACTTCGAGAAAAATCTCAAAGAGTTTGTTTTATTTTTTGCTTATTAAAACATAACAGATTTAACTTTTGAGCATATATGAAATATTATCTCGATTTATGAGAACGTAAAGGCACAATTATTTCATCAGATCTTTACAATAATTAAACCAATAATGATTACATACTGCAAGTTCATCTTCCAACAACTCTAGAATTTAAATAAATAAATCTAAAAACATGCAAGATGAAAAAACGTTGGAAATAGTTATGTGTAATCACAATCATTACTATACCAAACCCTAGTTATCCTTCTCAAGAATAAAATCCTCAAAAGAAGTTTCCTAGACATTAAGGTCTTTTAAGAATTCTATATTATCTCCAAACTCCTTATCAATGAATGGAAAGGGATTATACGGTTCATGAATAAAATAGTTAGTTCCTGCAAACCTAGTAGGATGTTGATTGACAAGAGCATCTCATAGTTTAAGAGGTTTTTGCAAAATCTTCTTTAGTCCCTGCACCTCCTTCTTGGTTTTCCTAATTTCTCCAAGAATATTTTCAAACCTTTTCTGATTGGAGTAATCCGATCTAGGTTTCTTATGATTCCTCCCTGTCTTCTTTAGAGATGAGACCAAAGGAATAAAGATCTCTTTTTCCTTGTTAGTTGGAATAGTGTCAACAACCATTGGAGCAAGGGTTTCACGAGGAGATATTGTGCTTGGAGCCTTCATGATTCGTTTAGAAAAATGAATTTGTGAAACACAAAAGTATGGCTCAACAAGAAAACTTCTTGAGAAATAGATATGAGCCTTGAAGTGAAACTCGTTTATCATGCAGGATTTTGTAACTTATAAAGGTTCATACACACAAAACCTAAAATGGAACAAAAACGTCATTTTTATCCCTTCTTGTTTTAAGTTTTACGGATCGAAATTTAAAATACCATTACTTGAGACACATGGATATCCAAGCACTAATAATCAAACTTTGATCCAAAGCCTTGATGTGCAAGGATCTTATCTCTTTTAAGGGCACATGAGATAAGATGAACATTTCAACACACTTAGACTGTGTTGAGGTGAGCACAAGACTGCTCACTACCAGATTCCTTCCCAGAACCGGCAATATCCTTCAAAATGTAACGTTTAGTCCGAACTCTTCTCTTTGTTTGAGAATAACCCTTATCCATCAATCTTTTAGAAGAAGAAAAGTTAACTTTGTGTACCACGGGATTGGACTTTTGAACAAGTTTAAGTGCATTTTCTAACCGACTAGATCTTCTTTGCAGTTTGTTGACATACCTTAGTTTATGTTTGTATTTGAAACATTGTGCAAGTCCATGACCTTTACTGGTACAATAAGGACATGTCGATTTGGAGATTATTTCAGGATCATCCTTGGCGGTTAAACACATGGTACTGAAATAATATTAGATTTCCCATTAGTATATGTTAGAGCACTGCTCGGTCGAACTCGCAAGCGTTGTTATCTCAAGCTTGTTTGTCAATTTTAGGTGATCAAAACTATAAGTCTTGATTTATAGTCTACTTATTGCTATGTCTCGTATTAGGATAGAATGTGTAGTTGATCTTTATACTTTACGGAGTTCATCGATTGAAGACGAAGATCTACTGAGGAGATCTTGGAGGAACTTCATCAACAAAAGGTATGTGGAAACTAAAGCTTATTTATCACTCAGAAGTCTATTCTATTATATCTACTAATGAGACTAAGTCATATAGCTGATATTTCGAGCCGAGTTTAACTCACTTATATCTTTCTCGAAATATATGTTGGAAATATTTTTTCTTTAACTACGTTCATCATTATTCTTGACGAGTTTAGTTGGAAGCAATTTATTTGTTGGAAACTAAATCCTGAATTAAAATATGATCATGTGAAAATCGCCTTGTAACATCTTACATGATTTGTGTGAGACAGTCATTTGATGTAGACTCGGAATGTTTCGTATTGATCATTCAATCACTTGAAAATTACTTATAAGCTAATAGTTTGTATGAGACAGCTATTGTCGTCTTCTAAGGATGTTTCAATGATTGAAATAGGAGTTTTGAACAAATAACCATTATCTGGATATAACAAAGTATGCATACCAGTATGCAAACTGTTGTAGTATGATTCGGGTCCGAGAAACAAGTTTGCATACCAGTATGCAAATGGTTTTAACTATCAAAGTCTTGGAACCAATTTTTCGTACCAGTACGCGAACTGTTTCACCTGAGTTAGGTCTGGTACGATAGCATGCATACCCGTTTGCAAACTATCGGACATGACCAAAGTCTGAAACTCAAGTTTGCGTACTTATGAACAAATACATTTATATATTAAGGAATGCAATCTTTGCAAACCGTGGATAAAATGTTCATGAACTGATTCATTTGAATCAATCTGATTTTGTTTCAATTGTGTCTTGTATACTTATATGAGAATATAAACAATTGAATAACTCTATGAGTAACACAATTAGATTCATTAGATATAGAAGTGTTAGATGAATGTGGTTAATGTTAGAGCACTTCTTGGTCGAACTCGCAAGCGTTGCTATATCAAGCTTGTTTGTCAAGTTTAGTTGTCAAAACTATAAGTCTTGATTTTTATTCTACTTATTATAGCTATGTCTCAGATTAGGATAGAATATGTAGTTGAGCTTTAGACTTCACGATGTTCATCGATTGATGACAAAGAACTACTAAGGGGAGATTGTGGAACTTCATCAACAAAAGGTATATGGAGACTTGAACTCATCTATCGTTCAGAAGTCTATTTCTATTCTATCTCCTATTGAGACAAAAGTCGTATAGCTATATAGACTTTATTTTATACATATTTGATATTTCGATCTGAGTTTATCTCGCTTATAAATTTATCGAAATATATGTTGGTAAGCTTTCGCTTTAACTAAGCATATCTTTTATTCTTGACGAAAGTGAAAATATGATCATGTGAAAACCGCCTGGTAACATCTTACATGATTTGTGTGAGACAATCATTTGATGTAGACTCGGAATGTTTCGTATTGATCTATTGATCAATTTAAAATTTATTTGAAGCTAATAGTTTGTGTGAGATAGTTATTCCCATATTCTAAGAATATTTCAATGATTAAGATGGAGTTTAGAATGATTAACCATGGAATGGATATAGCACAGTAAGCGTACTTGTATGCTAACTGTTGCAAGTTATTCCAAGTCCGAGAACCATAATATGCATACCCTTATGTGTACTGGTTTAACATTTGAAGTTATGGAACTTAGTAAGCATACCCTTATACGTACTTGCGTAACAATTCAAGTCTGGGAATTTAACTGAGTTCGGTCGTGAATGACAGTATGCGTACCCGTTCGCATACTAGCGGACATACTAAGTCCGGAACTCTAAGTATGAGCACCTGTTTGCATACTTGAGTGGGTTAAGTTCTAAAATTGGTTCCTTTCGTGAACAAATACATTTATATAATAAGGAATGTAATCTTTGCAAACCGTGGCTATAATGTTTTTTAATTGATTCGAGTGAATCAAAATCAACTTTGCTTCAATTGTGTCTTGTATACTTCTATGAGAATATAAACAATTAAACAACTCTATAACTAGTTTCATTTGAGTCATTTGAACTAGTTGTGATTAAGAAGAATAAGGTTGATATGAAAGTGTTCATATGGCTAACTTTGGTTAACTGTTGTTGAGCCAGCTAAGTGTACACGTTTAGGTGCGGTTACCCATATATAAATATAGGTACATTTTATTTGTGTGTAACAAGATAAGTTCGATTTGGTTGAAAGATATTAGCTTCAATCTAATCAGGTTTTCATCTAACGGTGAATATTGAATGCTTTGTTACCAAGGTAACATTGATTGCAAACCCTGATTTGAAGACTATATAAAGGAGAACTATAGCAACTGGGAAATCTAATCCCCACACCTCTTATGTGGTACTAGTTGCGACCGGGGTCGATTCTCCTTTAACCTAGGTTTTTCTAAAATCATTATAGGTTAACGAATTAAAGACTTTATAGGTATTCTGAAGCCATACCCAACTATTTTCTTTATAATTGTGTGTTCTGATCTTACTTTGTTCTATCGTATTGAGTATTATCTTCTCTAAGATTTGCTCGAGATTCAATCTCCAATAGTAAGATATAAAAAGTAATCACAAACATCTTCGTATCATCGTTTGTGACTCCAAAATATCTTGTTCCGCTTCCATACGGTTAATAAGGAATGCATTCTTTGCAAACCGTGGCTATAATGTTCATGAATTGATTCGAGTGAATCAAACCGATTTTGCTTCAATTGTGTTCTTATATACTTCTATGATAATATAGCAATTGAACAACTATTTAACTAGTTTCATTTGAGTCATTTGAACTAGTTATGGTTAAGATGAATAAGGTTAATATGAGAGTGTTCATATAGATGACCTCGGTTAACTACTGTTGAGCCAACACGGTGTACACGTTTAGGTACAGTTACATAAACCTAACATTTTATTTGTGTATAACAGGCTAAGTTCGATCTAACGATTAAAAGACATTATCTTGTATCTAATCAGGTTTTCATCTAACTATGAATATTGAATGCTTTGTTACCAAGGTAACTTAGATTGCAAACCCTGATTTGAAAACCATATAAAGGAGAACTCTAGAAACTGGGAAACCTAATCCCCACACCTCCTGTGTGATAGTAGTTGCGACTAGAGTCGTTTCTCCTTTAACCTTAGGTTTTTTACGAAACCCTATAGGTTAACGAATTAAAGACTTTATTGGTATTCTGAAGCCATACCCAACTATTTTCTTTATAATTGTGTGTTCTGATCTTACTCTGTTCTATTGTATTGAGTATTATCTTCTCTAAGATTTTCTCGAGATTCAATCTCTAATAGAAAGATATAAAAATTAATCACAAACATCTTCCTCTCATCGTTTGTGATTCCACAATATCTTGTTCCGCTTCCATACGGTTAAGATCATTGTGAGGTGATTGATATTACTAGGCTTTTCTTCAGGAATATAAGTCCGGTGTATCAATTGGTTCATTTTCACCTTGATTTATCAAAAGATGTCACAAAAACTCGTAGGTATTTCTGTGGGAGACAGATTTATCTATTCAATAGAGTGTGAGATAGATTTGTTTATCAAGTCTTAGACTTTGGTTCATCGCAACTCTTAGTTGTGGGTGAGATCAGATAAGGTAATCAAGTGCGGAAAGTCCTGTTGGGATTCAAAGGCATAAGGAATGCGATTGTACCTTAATCAGTGTGAGATTAGTTAGGGCTCAACTACATTCCAATCTTAAGTTAACTTTTAGTTGGCTAGAGTCTGTAGCTGGCTTAATACAGTGTGGTGTTCAAATATGGACTAGGTCCCGGGGGTTTTCTGCATTTGCGGTTTCCTCGTTAACAAAATTTCTGGTATCTGTGTTATTTGTTTTCCACATCATATTTTCTATATAATTGAAATATCACAAGTTGTATGTATTTCAATCAATTAGATAATCCAACCTTTGGTTGTTGATATAAATTGATTGACACTTGAACATTTGTCTTTGGTACCGTTCAAGTTGTTATTCATAATAATTAGGCTCGCGGATTTCCATCTGTTTAATTTGTTGATTACATTGAGAAACAGAGATATAACTCTTGGATTTATTTTCCTTGATTGAGTCTGACTGTCTAGTTTATTCTCTTTGAAATATATTGGAGTTAGTCCATACAGATTGCCTAATGAAATATTGGGTGTGGTTTTTAGACCTCCGCTTTTTCAGTTAATACAAAAGTGTTCGTATGGCTAACTTCGGTTAACTGTTATTGAGCCAACTCAATATACACATTTAGGTACGGTTACCCATATCTAAATGAAGGTATATTTCATTTGTGTGTAACAAGCTAAGACCATCTAACGGTTGAGAGATATTGCTTTGGTTTTAAGCAAACTCAGCTTGAATCTTAAATCAGGTTTTCATCTAACGGTGAATATTGATTGCTTTGTTTCAAAGCTATCAAACCCTGATTCGAAGACTATATAATGGAGAACTCTAGCAAATGGAAAACCTAATACCCACACACCTCCTATGTGATACTAGTTGCGACTAGAGTCGATTCTCCTTTAACCTAGGTTTTTCCTAAAACCATTATAGGTTAACGACTTAAAGACTTCATTAGGATTCTGAAGTCATCCCTAATTATTTTCTTTGCAGTTGTGTGTTCTGATCTTACTTGTTCTATCGTATTTAATATTATCTTCTCTATGATTTGCTCAAGATTTATCTCCGATAGGTAAGATATAAAAAGTAATCACAAAGCTATTCGTCTCATTCTTTGTGATTCCACAATAACTTGTTCTACTGCCATATAATTGAGTCATTGTGAGGTGATTGATATTTCTAGGTTATTCTTCGGGAATATAAGACCGGATTATCAATTGGTTACTGTCCACCTTGATTTATCAAAATAAGGAACAAAAACTTCGTAGGTATTTTTGTGGGAGATAGATTTATCTATTAGAATATACTTTTCTGTGGGTGACAGATTCGTTTATAAAGTCTTCGACTTTGGGTCGTAACAACTCTTAGTTGTGGGTGAGATCATCTAAGGGGATCAAGTGCGTAGAGTCCTGCTGGGATTCAGAGACGAAAGGAATGCGACTATACCTTAATCGGTATGAGACTTGGTTAAGGCTCAACTACATTCCAGTACGAAGTTAACTTGTAGTAGGCTAGTGTCTGTAGCGGCTTAATATAGTGTGATGTTCAAATCTGGACTAGGTCCCGGGTTTTTTCATCATTTGCAATTTCCTCGTTAACAAAATTTCATTTATCTGTGTTATTTCTTTTCCGCGTTATATTTGTTCATATAATTGAAATATCACAGGTTGTGCATAGTTCAATCAATTGGTAAATCCAACCTTTGGTTGTTGATTAAAATTGATTAACAGTCTGATTGTCTAGTTGATTCTCTTGGAATTTTATTGGAGTTAGTCCATAGAGTTTACCGAACAAAATATTGGGTGTGGTTGTTAGACCCCCACTTTTTCAATTGGTATCAGAGAAGGCAAACACGTTAAAGACCTCAGAAGTCCGTGTTTGTAGCAATCTAACTCTATGTACAGTAGTGCTATCTCTGACAAATGCATCACCAAAGACAAAAATTTTGTTTATATGAAATGTATTAAATAAGAAGACTTGTCGATCTCGCATATAGATGAACATTTTGTTCCCATGAAACATACAAGTATTGATATGTGTTACCCTGATTGTCTTAATGACGAGTCTAACTCTGAAGTAGAAAGGGAAGTAGCCCAAGAGAGTGCAGTGATTCTAAAACATGTTAGAATCTAGGCAATTGAAATCAATAGGCTGAAACACAAAATCAATATGATCATTGGTATGGTAAAAGATTATGATTCCCAATTAAGGATTCTTCATGAAGAAAACGTCGTTATATGTTCTTCTCGAACCTTACTCGAGACTAAACTCAAGGAGAATGCTTTGGAAATCAAACGTTTGTTGAGTAAACTCTTTATTCAATATAAAGGATGTTCTGAGGAGTTAGCCATACCAATTACTTCTGATGCAGTTGTGATATTAGAAAACGTGGCTACTCATAATTATGTTCCTCTGATGAAACCAGCCTCAAAAGCTAAACTGAAAACTCTTCCTATTGTTAAAGAGTTGCCTGGTCCTTCTACTGATCAAGGAAAGACCACATCTCACGGAAGAAATAAATCTTATGATGATATAACTAATCCTACACACTCTAATCACTCTGGTGATCAGAAAGTATGTCTCTTTTGTGATTCCAAAGGACATGTTCAAAAGAAGAGCAAACAGAGGTTGAATGATAATTATTTTGGTCGACTTCAGCATACCTTAGATTTGATACTCAAAGGTGTAACTGAAATTTTGATGTCTAAACCTATTGGTTTTAGTACTCATCTTGTGAATTCTTCCAGGAAAGTCAGTTCAATATGTTCATCGAACGTTCGAACTAATTGTAGCATTAGTACAAATTGGTCAAGGATATTTCAGAATGGTCCTTATCAACCTAAGGTGAAGGATAATGTTCAAGATGTGAGAAAGGCACCAGTAGGTGAAAAAAACAATGGAGATATGGAAGACAACCTTAATATGATAATTTAGGGATACAAGAATCTTATCAACAAGCTATTAGAATCCTCCAAACAAGCTTCTTCTGGTAAGGATTCAAACCTTGTCTCATACTTTGATGATAGTAAGTTTTATGATACTTTTTCACATCAAAAAGGTTTTCCTCCAAAAATTAGAAGGAAAAATAGGACTAACCATGAACAATATTCATTTGATGAGCATAAATCTCATACTTGTGTTAATTAATCACAAGGGTTGAATTCTTACTCATGAAAAATCATGATGAGTAAGATATGTTAATAATCGGGTATACTTATTGTCAAAATGATTTCTGTTTAGTTGAGTTATTTTCTTATCGTTCATATCTAAACTATTTTATACAGATAGTTTTTCCTAAGTATTGTTTTGTCACTTCGATTGTTTTTTTTTTCATTTTTTCATTTTTTTTGCAATTAAGTTGTAAGCTACTTTTGTGCTCTAAATTTTTCCTCCTGTGAGAATATGAAATTTATTGAGCCAAAAAGTTGTGAAAGAAATTTTTCACGTAGCAATATTTTTGATGTGTTCTTTTCACCTTGTAAAGATGAATTTTACAGTTTTTAAGTTTTGTTTTGGGGAAGATATTGGTCTTCATACGGGTATCCATATTGACTTGTCACGAACCAATTTTTTAGAAACCCTAAAGTTACTCCCTAAGAAACCATTTAAATACCAATCCTATTGAGTCACGTTCGCATACTATATGTTATTTTCTTTGTCAAGAATGTCATCACCTTCTCGCACTTGTGATTTTGCAAGAGGTTTTCTTGATAAGGGTATTGGTATCATGTCCAAAGTGAAGAAAAAAAGAACCCTAGTAGAAGTTGATGATATCAAATATCAAAATCCTAATGATTATTATGATGTCTCATGCTACTATGCTTATACTCATCAAAATGTAGAGAATGATGAGATGGTTTCAGCCGAAGTGGTTTATGATTTTCTTAAATACTTTGAGGAAGAGAAACTGCAGCTCATTGATACTATGAAGGGTCTCGATGTGTTATGAAATGAGTTGAAAAAGGTTAACTATGATCTTGTTCTAATGAAGACACATGTTAAACATCTTCTCAATGAGGATATCTTCTCTGAAGAAGCAGTGGATGCTGTCAATCACAAGCTCAAAGGTCTCAAGACCCGTGAGGGTTCCGGAAGTGTTCTTTAACTCCTGTTTGAGTTTGATTTTTGGTTTTCTAGGAGTTGTTTTTTATGATTGTCTAGGAAACTTCTTATGAGAATTTATTCTTGTGTTTTAAGAAGAATAACTAGGGTTTGGAATAACAAATATTGTGATTAAACATAGCTATTGCAAGATTGCAAACGATTTTCATCTTGCAATGTTTAGATTTCTTAACTTAAATTCTAAGTTATTTGGAAGATGATTTTGCAGTATTAATCTTTATTGGTTTTATAGATTTCAAAAATATTATGGGATATGTGTGTCACGTCTGTGAACTATGATTATCTTATATGCCAAAAGTAAAGTATATTGTCTCATTATGCAAATATTGATAAAATATTGATTGAACTTTTGAATATTCCGCAGCATTGATCTTTCCCTGATCCACTTCTATGTGAAAGTATTGTATGCCTCCGTAAATTTTCTTACGTTGAGCGTTTCTAATTAAATTAATCATTAAGGTTCTCTTGTGGTTAATTTATTCGAATTTACTAGATACCCACGCTTTAAATTATTGGATGTGGTTTTTAGATCCCCGCTTTTTCAAATCCCATTTCAATCAGTGAAACATCCTTAGAAGACGACAATAGCTGCCTCACACAAACTATTAGCTTATAAGTAATTTTCAAGTGATCGAATAATCAATACGAAACATTCCGAGTCTACATCAAATGACTGTCTCACACAAATCACGTAAGAAGTTACAAGGCAATTTTCACATGATCATCTTTTGACTCATGATTTAGTTTCCAACAAATAAATTGTTTCCAACTAAACTCGTCAAGAATAATAATGAATGTAGTTAAAGCAAAAAGCTTTCCAACACATATTTCGAGAAAGATATAAGCGAGTTAAACTAATCTCAAAATATAAAATGTGTACAATGTAAAAGTTTATATAGCTATACGACTTAGTCTCATTAGGAGATAGAATAGAATAGACTTCTGAGTGATAGATAAGTTTTAGTCTCCATATACCTTTTGTTGATGAAGTTTCTCCAAGCTCTCCTCAGTAGATCTTCGTCTTCAATCGATGAACGTCATGAAGTCTAAAGCTCGACTACATTTTTTATCCTAATCCGAGACATAGCTATAAGTAGACTAGAAATCAAGAATTATAGTTTTGATCACCTAAACTTGACAAACAAGCTTGAGATAGCAACGCTTGCGAGTTCGACCGAGCGGTGCTCTAACAATCTCCCCCTTTGTCAATTTTAGTGACAAAACTATCAATACATATGGATTACAAAATAAATAAACTTTGTAGCTTCTCATCCAACATGCTTGATTTCCTTGGTTCTTCAACATTCCTTGAATTCTTCGTCACTCCAAGTACTTTAGTGATTCTGAACGTGTTCCACTCAGCATCATTGTTGTTGAAGATCCGTAGCCATAACAATAAGAAAACAAATATTCCCAATTATTGTTATATACTGTCATAGTATTATTACACAACATCAAAGTTCAATTGTATCACAACTTTGACGATAATACTATGGTGATATGTATCACTCCTCATTAGTCAATACTTCATCTCACAATGAAAACCACTCCCCCATGCATAATGATCCGTAAACTATATGTATGTAGAGTGAACTACAAAATAATAGGCTATTTAATGTTTGGTACCTGGTAAATGTCCAATACATTGCTTTGGTACCCAACATTTCAATTATTAAGGCTTGGTACCTGGACCCGTTAAAGTATGTCAAGTCAAACCCTTGACCTAACATCTTCTACCTAAATAAGTAAAACTATGGCTGCACATGGGATGGTACAGTCCGGGTTTCTTATGAACCCGGTACATGTACTTGGAGTTGACCGGTACCTCATTTTGAGGACCTGTACCTGGAGTTGTACATGTACCTGTAAGACCGGTCCGGTGCAAGACCGGTACCGGGTTTTTACCTGCAATTTCCAGTAGCATCGAGAAACTTGAGCTTTAGTTAGGAAATTTTCATTCTCATCCTGTAAAGTAATCTTTATTGTGCATCAATTAAACAACCACTAAATAAGGGAACTTTGAGAATAGCTGGATATGACTCAGGTCGTTCATGAGGCCTAAAAAAATTCTAACAAAACTTTTAGTTGGCAGATCTACAATACATTCAACTCATGACCAGTATTTTCATTATCCTCATCTATTAATCAATACCAAAATCACCTCTTAATCTTATAAATGTATATACTTTTTTATTTCTCCAAATTCCAACAAGTATTAACAACATTAACATTCCCATCTAACAATAACAACAAATACCCAAAATTTGGGGCTTCAGATCAAAAGCATCGTATTATTATTTTTGAAACTCAGTGTTACATAACCGATCGAACAAATTAAAAAATACAAAGACAACATAATTGAACTGGAAACTCAATTAGACAATCACTCTATTACAAAAACACAAATTAATAATTATTCGATTATGCACAAAATTGAACAAAAAATGATTAATCAAACTACATGTAGCAATATGAATCCTTTGAGTAGTAGATAAGAGGAAGATAGATGTTAATGAAGAGATTCAATTAATTTTGATGGATTTAGGGCATGAAAGGAGGTTGTAAAGAAGATGTCGAAGAAGAAGAAACATATTCATGGCCTCTGTACTTTGTTTTGAGACAATGCAAGTAGGATTCGAGTCTTACTCTCACGAAGAAGAACAACGGAAGTGAGAGTCTGACTCTCACGATAAGACTAAGAAAAGAGTGAGAGTTAAACTAGGATTAGATTTTAAAGATTATATCAATGGTTGAAATCAACCGGTGCTCTTAGGTCCGGTGCGGTCCGGAATATGAATAAAACCTGTACCTGTACCCCTTTATACACCGGTTCTGAAAATAAGAACCGTTACCTATACTCACTTAATCGGTTCCACTCCGGTTTCGGTTCTTTTTTTCCGGTTCCAAGCCGGTTCACCGGTTCTGGTTCGGTTCTTGTACAACCTTAAGTAAAACTATAAACAAGTATAAATTACTTAACGTCGTCAACTTGCCGTTAGCAAAAGTTTCATCCAACGAACAAGAATAGATTCATCCAACGGCAAGAATAAATTAGAGTTATCTATACACCTCTTGTACACTTTACCGTTTCCACCTCTGTTTTCTTCTTTAACGCAACTCCAACTCCAGTTACAGACAACAAGTTCAAGCATTGAACATTCGCCTCAGACCAAATCACAATTGACAATACCCTAAGCAAGTCATTCTAACACCTGAACATTCCAAAAATCTCACGAAGTCCACTAATTTAGATACAATTTAAATTAAAATGTTATCTATCATTATCCAAAAATGTCTCCGAATACCACTAATTATCATTCAAAATTTCAAAACGCTAACAACAAAATTAAGATCCTCAACAGTAAACACTATTTTTCAAATTCCCAGTAAAAGAAGATAAACAGTGTTCACCCTGAAACCACATAAACCCAAACCCTAGTTTCCCATATTGAATCGAGTTTAATAAAGAACCATTGATTCTTCCCGGTCATGCTTGAATTAGCAGTAGTAGGTCCTTCGTATCTCTAGATTGAATTAGAGTTACCTGGTAACTTTTATCACTTTGGTGAAGAAACTTAAATTATATATTAGTTTAGGTCTTCAATCTTCAATAAAATTTGTTTTAAGAGAAACACATATCGGTATCGGCAATGAATAGATTTAATCAACATATCTTATTTTCTACTACCCATTTGAATCTAATCAATTTCTTCATAGCCTTCCATTGGAGTTGCGGAGAAAACACAAATAAGAAAATGCCGACAGGTCAAAAAAAAAAAAATATAATCAAAAAAAATCAAAAAAAAGAAAATGGCGACAGGTTTAGCTTTTAGGTTTTATAAGATGGTTGGATCATGGTCGTTTATTCGGGTGCCACATTTATATTTAGACACGTGTAATTTGAGTAACGGGGTGTTAAGACAACTCTGACCCCTAGTTAGCAATTCGGTATTCGGCATACGTACAGAACGGCAAACATACGGGTATTATACGGATTTGTAAAAATTAAATTCGGTCAACGGTTCGTGATTCGGGAGTAATTCGGAACGGCATACGTACGTGTATAATTCGTTTTTGAGATGCTAGTGCGGCGCTCAAAGTTCGGTTATATTAAAATAACTTTCGGGTATAATAATACATATAAAATACGATAAAATGTAGATATTTATAATATCTCAATGAAGATCACCAATTAAGGCGCAGCTCAATGGTTGGAGTTCTCAGAACTTAGGCTTAGGTGATGGGATCGATTCCCTCTGTCTTCAATTTTTGTGAAAAAGAGAACCGAACTACCGGATTATTCGTGAATTCGTAAAATTCGCGGATAATTCGTCAAGACCATATAAATCGCGTACACTGTTCGTGGTTGGAATAATACGTGTGTTTTATTCGGTCCCGACCGATACGTAACAATTCGCGAATTATTCGCGAATAGTACGGCGAATTGCTAACTAGGCTCTGACCATTGTTTGTATTAACAAGGTTTTTTTTTTTTAATTTTGACACGATCAGCAGGGATTAAAAGGCCCCCAACCCAACAAAAAAAAAGAAAAGAAAAAGAAAAACAGGACAAGCCCAAAGGGCTAACAACTAAAGTCTATAATAAACCTTTTGACTGCTATCCTCAAAAAGAATAGCAGCAAATTCTTCCCCTAAACTCTGCCAATCTAGAAGCACAAAAGGAGAAGGAGGATAAATGCATGCCAACCAGGCAGCTGCACGATTAGTCTCACGATAAATCTTATCAAATTTTATCCACTCGAATTATTTCCTCAGTCTGACAATCTGTCTCCAAATATACTGCACATTCCAAGGAAGAGCAGAGTCTTTGTTATTTAAAAGCATCACTGCAGTCAGAGAATCCATACCAAAGTGGACTCTTTTAAAACCCTTGAGGATAGCCGCCTTCATACCCACCAGAACGTCTTGAAGCTCATGACCAAGAACAAGGTTAATAAGGTAACAATGCCAATTCTGTTACGGAAATTATAATGTGGGAATTATATAAATGACCCTCATGTTCAAGGGCTTCGAAAATACCCTTTTGGGACAATTACAGGCCCATTAGGTCCATCAACGTTTTTTCCTCTTCTCATCTTTACCCTTCCTGTTCTAGATCGACCACTTGATTTTCAACTTTACATTCCGAAAATTTTGTTTTTTTTTTCTTCTTTCTCTTCTTCTCTTTCAACCACCACCAGCACCTCTACACTAGCACCACCAGCTCCGATGCCGCTACCGCCATGTCCTCCGTTATTAGCAGTAGATCCATTAACATGTTTGTGTTCGATTTCAACCTGTTTTTTATTGTTCTTCATCTTCTTATGTTAAAGATTGATTTTCCAGATTCAGAGATCGACAAATTTGATTTTTGGTTTTCAATTTCATAGTTTTATCTCTATTTTTGTGTTTGATTTCAACCTATTTCGACTTCTTTATGAATTGTTCTTCATCTTTCTAGGTTAAAGATTGATTTTCCATATTCGTAGATAAATAGATTTGATTTTTTGGTTTTCGATTTCTAATTTCGAGTTGAAGATTCAAATAGATATCGATTCATTGAAGCTAGATACTGATTCAATGTGTGTAAATTTCTTATTTTGTGGTTTTTCAATTGGGTGTGGAGGTGAAGTTTGGAGGTGGTGCTGGTTTTGGAGTTGGAGTTTGAAGTGATTATTTGGAGTTGGGAGTTGGAGGCGATTATCACTGATTTCAAAACTAAGACAAAACGTATGAGAGATCAATTGAGATAAATATGGCTCCTTACATCCACCTTAATAGCCCGCATTCAAAATTGTTGCTGATGATAATATTAGTTACTTTCAGGTGATATACATTCGTTCTTCACTTGATAAGTGGAGTATTATACATAACATATAATGTGAATGTTAAGAATTCATTTGCAGGAGGTGATGGTGTATGCTAAGGTGTAGTTCAAATAGGTTGTATGAATTTGATTCTTCTAGATGATTGATTCAAATTCTGTCCAATTGGTTATCACATTATATGAGTTTTTTGATTCTTAGATGCATTAGTTTTCTATGTTTCGTAGAACGGTGGGTGTTAATGCATTGGAAGCATCATAAAGTAGTAGACAGTGGTATGCTTATTTAGAAAGATTTTTATTTTTAATCTTCAACTACACTATTTTTTTTTCTATGCAACTGCAAGCGATTTACATAAGCAATTTTAAAAGTCTTGTTTTGAAGCTTTAAGTACTGGTACTTTAAAGTTTTTTGTTAGCGATCAAATTCCAAGTGCTTGTCACCAATTTTTATTGCTTGTTCTGTTGTGTATGTGAAGTGCAAGTATTTACGTACCTGTTGGATACTTTCTGAGCATATCATTAAGTTTAGAATGTGTACACATTTATTTACTAATTATTCTTCTGTACCCTTCCCCCAAAGCATATTTTATGGTTTGTTAAATACTATACTTTCTCCTTAATATTTGTGTATCAACAATAGAAATTGACCTTAGTTTAGGGAGTCAACAACCAATGTTTGTGTACCAATAATGGAAAAATGGAATCAACAACCAATATTTGTGTATCAACAATAGAAATTGACCTTAGTTTAGGGAGTCAACAACCAATGTTTGTGTATCAACAATGGAAAAATGGAATCAACAACCAATATTTGTATATCAACAATAGAAATTGATCTTAGTGTAAGGAGTCAACAACAAATATTTGTGTATCAACAATAGAAATTGATCTTATTTTAGGGAGTCAACAACCAATATATGTTTATCAACAATGGAAAAATGGAATCAACAACCAATATTTGCGTATCAACAATAGAAATTGACCTTAGTTTAGGAAGTCAACAACCAATGTTTGTGTATCAACAATTAGAAAAATGGAATCAACAACCAAATTTGACAAATATTTTTGAACTTTTGATTTTTTGGATCAACTTCAGTTGTTGACACCTAATATTGATTGACGTGTATAGTAGAGTGGTAGTAAGTGGTGGTGGTGGTAGTGGTGGTGGTGGTTATATTTAGTAGTTGTGGTGGTGGTGGTGGTGGTGGAGTGGTGGTGGTGGTGGTGGCGGCGGTGCTGTTGGTGGTGGTGAAATGAAATAATAGAAAAATCTATTTTTTAATGCATAAGATTTTTAAAAGGAAAATAATATTGTAAGTGAGGGTATTAAGATAATCTATTTTTTAATGGATAAGGTATTTAAATGATAGGGGTATTTATATTGTTATATAAGGGTATATTTATTGGGTGTCAAAACTAAGGGTATTTAATAAATATTCCCTAAAATATTAAGGTAAAGTCAACCATTTGACTTGACAGTTTTTAACGGGTCCAGGTACCAAACCTTAATATTTGAAATGTTGGGTACCAAAGCAATGTATTGGAAATTTGTAGGGTACCAAACATGAAATAGCCCAAAAATAATTCTCCCCATTTTTGTCAATATAAATTGGCAAATGTACAAAAACTAGCAGGATCATAATGAAATTCTCAAAGAGATTATTCATGACTAAAATAGAACATATCAACTTTGTTTCGATGATTTCACATAGTCGAAGCTTAATGTATCCATCAAGGAGTTTATAAAGATTAATACTGCAAAATCATCTTCCAAATAACTTAGAATTTAAATAAATAAATCTAAAACATCACAAGATGAAAATCGTTGGCAATAGCTATGTGTAATTACAATATTTTCTATTACAAACCCTACTTATCCTTCTTAAAACACAAAAATAAATTCTCATAAGAAGTTTCCTAGACATAATAATATCTAACTTCCAAAAACAAACTGAAAGGATTAGACATAATCAACAACCAGAGATCGAACAAGAGAAAGTTCATTAGTTGCATTCTTCAGTTCAGTCTTCGGAAACTCAAAATTATTTGTTGCAATTTCAAGTTGGTCACGAACAACCCCAAAATCACGAAGAAGATTTCCAACCAATTAAGATGACATCTATAATGGAAGATCATTTTCATGATCAACTGCATGAAAGAGGGGTTATGAATATAGGGTTCTCATGAAACTCAATAACTTTTCCACCTTCAACTTTGTCTTCCTTTTTGCATCCATCCATTGTGCACTCCATGATATCGCAAGAAAATCTTGATTATACGGAACGAGCATATATCAGAAGAAGAAAATAATCCTTGATATATATATATATATATATGTGTGTGTGTGTGTGTGTTTTTCATAGGGAAACCCTAGATGCACACATTTATCTTTCCAAACTTGTCAGTATTGGAACCGTACGTTCGGTCATGAAGCGTGTGCACGGACGTTCGTGGCTATGAACCAAAATTCAAAACCGATAAACCGATGGAGTTTATTTTAGAAGCATGTTTTGATAGAAAATCAACAACAAGTTCTTAAGTTACGACATAATAACTCAACCTAAAGGAATTTAGAGCACAAGTCATTTGTTGATAAACAACAAGTCAATTATCTTAAAAGAAGAAGAAAAAAAAAGGAATTTCTTTCAAAGAAAACAACAAAGAGTATCATCTCAAGAGTCAATGATCATTTATATTACAAGTGTAATAATTAACCAGAGCAAGGCTCAACAGTAAGATGATCATTAATTTTATTTTTATTTATTTTTTTTAAAAATACAACAAAGACCACTTTGTCAAGAAGAAGATATCTTCTTGAGAATCATGTGCATCCTCGCACGGTCTCAAAGAGGATGCACAACTGTAAGTAGTCAAGTTGCAAATTGATGAGCATATTGCTCATTGTTAGAGCAATGCTCGATCGAACTCGCAAGCATTGGTATCTCAAGCTTGTTGTCAAGTTTAGTTTCCAAAACTATAAGTCTTGATTTCTAGTCTACTTATAGCTAAGTCTCGGATTAGGATAGAATGCGTAGTTGAGCTTTAGACTTCATGGATTTCATCGATTGAAGATGAAGAACTACTATGGGGAGCTTGTGGAACTTTATCAACAAAAGGTATGTGGATACTTGAACTCATCTTTCTGTCAAAAGTCTATCTGCTTTATCTCCTACTTGAGACAAAAGTTGCATAGCTATATAAACTTCGATTATACACATTTGATATTTCGAGTTAAGTTTAACTCGCTTACATATTTCTCGAAATATGTGTTGGTAAGCTTCTGCTTAAACGAAGTTCATCTTATATTCTTGACGAAAGTCAAAAGATGATCATGTGAAAATCGCCTTGTAACATCTTGTGTGAGAAAGTCATTTGATGTAGACTCGGAATATTTTGTATTGATCATTCTGTTAGAGCACTGCTCGGTCAAACTCGCATGTGTTGCTATCTCAAGCATGTTTGTCAATCTTAGTGATAAAAACTATATAGTCTTGATTTCTAGTATACTATAGCTAAGGTCTCGGACTAGGATAAAAAGTATAGTTGAGCTCAAGAACTCCATGGAGATCATCATACAAGACGAAGGACTACTCAAGGAACCAGTGGATCTTCATCGACTAAAAGGTATGTGGGGACTTGAACTTATCTATCACTCAAAAGTTTATCTACTCTATCTCCTATCTTGAGACAAAAGTTGTTTTACTATATAGACTAAAGAAATGCACATGTGAAATTTCGAGCTTAGTATATCTCGCTTATCTATTTCTCGAAATGTGTGTTGGTAAAGCTTTCGCTTTATCCAAGTTCATCTTTGCCTAGTGACAAAAGTCATGTTATGTTTCAATCACTTTGGAAATCGCTCTGACGAAAACTAGTTGGTGAAAACAACTATATGGCATCCTCTGAGAATGTTTCAATGATTGAAATGAAAGTTTAGACTATATAACCATTGGGGGATATAAACATTGTTGTGGCAACACATATATGTATAAGTCCTTAACACTTGAACCGAAGTTTGCAAACTTTATTGATTAAGTGGAACCGGAACGTGAGCAGCAACTCAGTCCGCGAACTGGCCTAAGTTCTCGAACCCGAGAATATATGCTGAAGTTGAAGCTTAGGTGCAGTCTGCGAACCCAATCCGTGAACTGACGGAAGTTCTCATCCCGAGAAATTCATCTGGAGTTTATTAACATCAACCGGTTAGCTTGAGTCTGCGAACTCAAGAGGTTATGTCTGAAAACGTTATTCATGAACTTATTCTTAAATTACTAAGGGATGATTTTGCAAACCGTGGATTTATAGTTCATGATTAATGATTCGAGTGAATCACATCATTTTTATTCAATTGTGTATCTTGTAGTACTTGATATCTCATAGCAATTGAACAAATCTCTAACTAGTTCATTTGAGTCATTTGGACTAGTTATGGTGAAGAAGAATATGGTTGATATGAAAGTTATCATTTGTCTAACCATTTGGTTGACTAATATTGAACCAACCATTGCATACGTTTTGGTACGGTTACACAAACCCAAAAACGTCAAGTACATGTGTGTATGGCAAGCTAAGTTTTTGATCTAACGGTTTGTTAGCAAGCTAACATTGATTGCAAACCCTGATTTGAAAGACTATATAAGGGGAACTCTAGCTATTGGAAAAAATAATCCCCACATACCTTTCTTGTGTGATACTAGTTTTCTCTAAGCTAGAGTCGATCTCCATTAACCCTTGAGTTTTCTTTCTAAATTCGGGTTAACGACTCAAAGACTTCAATGGGATTGTGAAGCCAGACCGATACTAATTATCTTGTAGTTGTGTGATCTGATTTTTTTTTTAATTCGTACGAGTACAATTGTAATAATTGGCTTGATATTTCTATCTCCGATAGGCAAGATAAAAGTAGTCACAAACATCTTCGTCTTATTGTTTGTGATTCCTCAATAATCTTCTTCGCTGTGTCGATTAAGTTTATTATGAGGTGATTGATGAAACTGAGCTGTTCTTCGGGAATATAAGTCTGGTTTTATCAATTGGTTCCTGTTCTCCTTGATTTATCAAAAGACTGAACAAAACTCGGAGGTTTATTCGTGGGAGACGAATTTATCTACTACCTGTAGAATTTTCTGTGTGAGACAGATTTGTTTGCTAAAGTCTTCGACTTTGGGTCGTAACAACTCTTGGTTGTGGGTGAGACCATCTAAGGGAATCAAGTGCGTAGTATCCTGCTGGGATCAGAGGCGTAGGAGCATAACTGTACCTTAGATCAGTGTGAGATTGGTTGGGGTTCAACTACAGTCCAGACCGAAGTTAATTTGGAGTATGCTAGTGTCTGTAGCGGATTAATACAGTGTATATTTAATCTGGACTAGGTCCCGGGGTTTTTCTCCATTTTCGGTTCCTCGTTAACAAAATTCTGGTGTCTGTGTTATTTCTATTCCGCATTATATTTTGTTATATAATTGAAATAATACAGGTTGTGCGTTGTTCAATTGATTAGAATATCCGACCATATTGGTTGTTGATTTAAATCAATTGACACTTAGATATTGGTCTTTGGTACCATCCAAGTTATCTCTCTTTGATTAGGCTCGCGAATCATATTTGCTTCAGTAAATCAAATCGAGAGATTGAGATAATAACTCCTTGAGTATTTTCTATTGATTGAGTCTTGTTGATTCTCTAGAAAACAACTCGGAGTTGTCCATACAGATTGCTAATCGAAATATTGGGTGAGGTTCTTAGACCCCCGCATTTTCACATTCGATCACTTGAAAATTGCTTTGAAGCTAATAGTTTGTGTGAGACAGCTATTGTCGTCTTCTAAGAATGTTTCAATGATTGAAATGGGAGTTTAGAACAGATAACCATGATTGGATATAACACAGTATGCGTACTTGTGTGCTAACTGTTGCATGATATTCCAAGTCTGGGAACCATAATATGTATACACGTATGCTTACTGGTTGGTTTATGAAAGTCCAAGAACTGCGTGACGTTCAAGTTCCGGGATTTAACTGAGTTTGGATGGTATGCGTACCCGTTCGCGTACTAGCGAACCCAAACTTTGTCCGGCCACTTAGGTATGTGTACCCGTTCGCATACTTGAGTAGGTTATGTTCTAAAATCAGTTTTTTCATGAACTAATACATTTATGAATGCAATCTTTTGCAAACCGTGGATATAATGTTCATGAATTGATTCGAGTGAATCAAAATCGATTTTGCTTCAATTGTGTCTTGTATACTTCTATGAGAGTATAAACAATTTAATAACTCTATAACTAGTTTCATTTGAGTCACTTGAAATAGTTACGGTTAACATCAATAAGGTTGATATTAAAGTGTTCATATGGATAAATTCGGTTAAGTATTGTTGATCCAACAAGGTGCACACGTTTAGGTATGGTTACTCATATCTAAATGAAGTCACTTTTCATATGTGTGTAATAAGCTAAGTTTGATCTATAGGTTTAAAGATATTAGCTTGAGTCTAATAAAGTTTTCATCTAATGGTGAATATTGAATGCTCTGTTACCAAGGTAACATTGATTGCAAACCCTGATTTGAATACTATATAAGGGAGAACCTAACCTCATGTGTGATACTAGTTGTGACTAGAGTCGATTCTCCTTTAACCTTAGGTTTTCTCCAAAACCCTGTAGGTTAACGACTTAAAGACTTCATTGGGATTGTGAAGCCAGACCCAACTATTTCTTTGTATTTGCGTGTTCTGATCTTGTTGTTTTCTATCGTGATTGAGTACTATCTACTCTTAGATTTGCTCGAGATTTGATCTCCGGTAGGCAATATTTAAAGTAGTCACAAACATCTTCATCTCATCGTTTGTGATTCTACAATTTCTTGTTTCGCTACTGTTTGTGGGTGAAAACTGTTTCTGCTAGTTTTGGTAAATTTGGGTGTGTGGATGAGAAACGAATCTAAACCCTAAATAAATGCACAACACTGGAGTACTTTAGATTCGAGATATCAATCTATACAATCCTGGCCTAAGCCAAGAAATGGTCGTTCCAGTCTTGCTTCGGTCACAAAGTGAATGAGAAGGGTTGGTCTTAGGAAGGGAAGCGAAGAAGGTGTTGAGACCAGAATGGTTAATTCTGAAGGTGTGGTTATTTTATAACTTGTATCAGAATATGAAATTGGCTTGCGGAATGTAAGATATCAGTTCTTTGATGATTTCTGGATACTGTGTTGTTGTTTTTGGTGTAAAATAGGTAAACCTATTTATACAAGTCATATTGAATGCACCCTGGTCTTGCAGGAAGTGGAAGTGATTGAGTGATGGAAGAGTGGAGTAATGTGTAACTACCAGAAACCACGCCTCCACTATGAAGGAAACAAGTTTGTTTACACCCACTACTTCTTACCGCCACTAACTACCCTATTTCCATGACACTTTCTTATGATGGACGTGTTGCACGCCGCACGCTGTAAATCGCCAGACCAATACCCTGATGAGTATCCCCCAGTTTGCGACATGTTTGATGTCTCGATTTTTTTCGTGGAAAACATGTAGCAGTTTGCTACGTGTGGAAAGTCAAAGTCAAGAGACTTACCGCCGGAAAATAGCATGTGATGATATTAGGATTGTCTTGGCTTGGTCGCCCAAGACTTGCCACATGCATGTCAATTCCATGGCTAATTTAGACAGCTAAGATTGCAATTCATGAAAAAGGGTGACCATTGATTATGTCGACAGCCTGTTGGTGAAAAAGCGGGGGTCTAACAACCTCACCCAATATTTCGATTAGCAATCTGTATGGACTAACTCTAATATACTTTTAAGAGAATCAACTAGATAGTCAGACTCAATCTTAATAAAAAGTATATAAAGGAGTTAACATTTCTATCTCTCCATTTGATCTATTCTCAAGCAAATAGAAATATGCGAGTCTTTATCAAATACAGAGAGATATAAACTTGGATGGTATCAAAAACCAATATCCAAGGATCAATCAATTTCCAATCAACAACAAAAGGTTGGATTCCACAATTGATCGATACAATGCACAACCTGTAATATTTCAATTATATAACAAAATATAATGCGGAATAGAAATAACACAGACACCAAAAAAATTGTTAACGGGGAAACCGTAGATGCAGAAAAACCCCGGGACCTAGTCCAGATTGAACACCACACTGTATTAAGCCGCTAAAGACACTAACCTACTACAAACTAACTTCGGTATGGACTGTAGTTGAACCCTAATCAATATCACACTGATTCAAGGTACAGTTACGCTCCTTACGTCTTTGATCCCAGCAGGATACTACGCACTTGATTCCCTTAGATGATCTCACCCACAACCAACAGCTGCTACGACCCAAAGTTGAAAACTTGAATAAACAAATATGTATAACACAGAAAAGTCTATGATAATAGATAAATTTGTCTCCCACATATAAACCTACGGGTTTTGTTCTATCTTTTGATAAAATCAAGGTGAAAAGGAACCAATCAATAACCTGGACTTATACTTCCGAATAAAAGCCTATAATTATTGATTACCTCATAATAATCTAAGTCGTATGTTAGCGAAACTAGATATTGTGGAATCACAAACGATGAGACGAAGATGTTTGTGATTTCTTTTTATATTGCCCCATCGGAGATATAATATCAAGCAAATTATTCAATTGAACTTGTACATAGAAAATGGCAAGATCAGATCGCTCAACTACAAGAGAAGTAGTTTCGTCTGGCTTCACAATTCCAATGAAGTCTTCAAGTCGTTAATTGATAGGGTCCCGAGAAGAAACCTACGATTAAAGAATAATCGACTCTAGCAAACTAACTAGTATCACACAGGAGGTATGGGGATTAGTTTTTCCAGTTTCTAGACGTCTCCCTTATATAGTTTTCAAATCAGGGTTTGCAATCCAAGTTACCTTGGTAATAAAGCATTCAATATTCACTGTTAGATGAAAAACCTGATTTATCCAAGCTAATATCTTTCAACCGTTAGATAAAAACTTAGCTTGTCACACACACAAATGAAATGTATTTCATTTAGGTTTGAGTAACCGTACCTAAATGTGTACATTAGTTGGTTCACAAATGGTTAGCCATATGAGTACTCTCATATCAACCGTATTCATCTTCTCATAACTAGTTCAAATGACTCATAAGAACTAGTTCAAGAGTTGTTCAATTGCAAGGAAATCTTATGTACTAAACAAGACACAATTGAAACAAAATCGGTTTGATTCACTTGAATCAATTCATGAAAAATATAGCCACGGTTTTCAAAGATTGCATTCCTTATTTTTTTATTGTTTAAGTTCATGAACAACTAATTTGAGATATAACCAGCTTGGGTACGCGTACGGGTATGCGCACCTTAGCTACTAGAGTTGGGTTTGAAAACCCAGCAGAAATTTTCGGTTGAAAACTTCCATGAGTATGCATACAGGAACGCGCACCTAAGGTGACTTGTTTGTAAGTTTGTAAACTACAAACTCAGCAGAAATTCACGGACGTGAACTTCCGCCAGTACGCGTACCCAACCTGTCTCATTTACCAATACCGCATGCACACATATGCACGCACTTGGTTTCCGGTACATGGACTTATGCACTAATGTGCGAACACACTATATATGCTTATATCCATAGGTGGTTACGTAATCTCAACTCTACATTTCAATCATTGAAACATTCTTCTATAATGTTAATAGTCGTTAGACATAAAGAATCGACTACTGTCATCAAAGCCATTTTCAAGATTGAAACGTCATCATGACTTTTATCACGGGTAAAGATGAAAAGTGGTTAAAGCGAAAGCTTACCAACACATATTTCGAGAAAAAGATAGGCGAGTAAACTCGGCTCGAAATAACAAATATGTATGTATGAAAACTATCATACTTATACGATTGTTGTCTCAAGAGTAGGAGATAGATAGACTTTTGAGTGCTAGATAAGTTCAAGTCTCCACATACCTTTTTGGTCGGATAAATTTCCACTGGCTCCTTAAGTAGTTCTTCGTCTTCGTAAGATAATCTCCATGGAGTCTGGATCTCAACTATACTTAACTATCCTAGACCGAGACTTAGTCGTAAGTAAACTAGAAATCAAGATGTATAGTTCTGATCACTAATATTAACAAACATGCTTGAGATAGCAACGCATGCGAGTTCGACCGAGCAATGCTCTAACAATCTTCCCCTTTGTCAATTTTAGTGACAAAACTTTCAATACATATGGATTACAAAATAAATAAAACTTTGTAGCTTCTCGTCCACATGCTTGATATCCTTGGTGCTTCAACATTACTCGAAAACTTTGTCTTTTCCAAGTACTCCCATGATTCCAAAGATGTTCAATTCAGCATCATAGTTGTTGAAGTCTCGTAGCCATAACAATGAGAAAACAAAAGCCCTTGATCATTGTTATACAGTGTCATAGTATTATTACACAGCAGCAAAGTTCTTATATCACAACTTCGACAATAATAATATGGTGATATGTATCACTCCACCTTAGTCAATACTTTCGTCTCAACACGAAAACCACTCCCCCTTACATAATGATCCGAAAATCATATGTATTTGTAGTGTGAACTAAATATTAATTCTCCCCCTTTTTGTCAATAAAATTGGCAAAGGTACGAAAACGAGATCCTAATGACATTTTCACGGAGACGCTTCAAGACCAAAGAAAAGGACATATCAACTTGTTTGGATGCAATCATAAAGTCGAAACTAAATACATTCATCAAGGAGTTTATAAAGATACAAGTTAACCCCTAAAAGTTCCACAGCCGCACTCCCCATAAAGATATGGAAATTAAGCGCAAGTTCAAAAGAACTCTCCCCCATTTGATGTCATTCCCGAGAGAACAACAAGAGCGACCTATATTTTATGAAAAAATAAGGATTTTATTGGACACCAAAAACCATAAAATAATTTCTATATCCAAAATTCTCAATTAAACTAATCACAAGAGAACTCATGATCAATTTAATCGGAATACACAATCAAATTAAACACAAAAGTGATTAATTTAATTGAACATGCTCGATATAAGAGAACTTGTGGAGCTACGACTATGTTAACCATAAAGGAATGATTAACTCAATCATTTTATGCTCAACACAAGAAAAACTTATGGAGCATTGCAGTACACATAAAATATGGATCAGGGAAAGATCAATACTGCGGCATACACAAAGATTCATTTTATTTTCCACCACTATTTGCGCAATGACATACTATAGACATAATCCTTGTAAACAAAAGATTTTAACCTATCTTCCATTAATGAATTGACATAATAGGATTAACTTTTGTTTGTCAAAAGTTCATCGATCTTGTATCAATACTTGCATACCGACATATAAAAGAGATAACTTTTGACATCGTATGGGACAATAATAGTTCACGGACGCAAACACACATATCCCATAACATATTGCAATATATAAAACCATAAAGATTAATACTACAAAAATCATCTTCCAAACAATTTTAGAGTTTAAATAAATAAATCTAAAAACAAAAGATGAAGATAAATGGACATAGCTATGTGTAATCATAATAATGGCTATTCCAAACTCTAGTTATTCTTCCTAAAACACAAGAATAAAATTCTCATAAGAAGACTTTCTAGACAAAAATAACAGATCTACTAGAAACCGATCACTAGATAAAGTTCACGCTCGGCAGCTTCACTGGTTTCGAGACTCTTAAGCTTGTGATTCATATTATCAATTGCGTCTTCGGAGAAGATATCCTCGTTGAGAAGTTCTTCAATATGTGACTTCATGAGACCAAGGTCAGAAGTAACCTTTTTCAACTCAGTTTTAACCACATCAAGATCCTTCATAGTATCAACAAGTTGTAGTTTTGCTTCCTTAAAAAATATAAGAAAGTCATGAACCACTTCAGCAGAAATCATATCCTCATTCTCAACATCTTGGTGTGAGTAAGCATAGTAGCATGAGGCATTAGGTGCACCATATACTACAAGTGTTCTTTTCTTCCTCCTTTTTGATTCAAAACCAAAACCTTTCTCAGGAAATCCTTTTGCAAAATCACCATTACGATATGAAGAAGATGACATTCTTGATAACCCAAAAAAGAATCCCAGAGTATGAGTATGTAACTCAATAGGTTGGGTACTTAAAAGGTTTTTCAGGGAGGGAATTTTAGGGTTTTCTTAATTGACTCGCGCCGGTCACATGGGTAACCTGTATGAGATCAATATCGACCCAAAGAAGAACAAGAGTCATACGCACACGACTTTGATAAAAATCTCTTGTAAAAAGAGGTAATCAGAATGACTCCAAAAATTTGTCTCATAAGAGAAGCATTTTTAGAGTACATGGATAGCACCTTGTTTAACCAAACAACAACAACAACAAAAAAAGACACAACACATACAAATACATGTGTAAGTATTATTTTTTCCAAAGATACTCATGCTAAAGACCATAAGAAAATAGCTTGAGAATCTGAAAATACCACTGTCAACAAGTATACCCGAGCATATCTCTCAACCAGGATTTTTGTGTGAGAGATTCCAACCTTGTGATTAAGTAGCACAAGTATGAGCTTTTAGCGCATCAAATGAGTATTACTTTTGGCTAAACCTCTTCCTTCTATACTTTGGAGGAAGACTTTTATGATGTGAAAATTTATCATAAAATTTACTATCATCATAATACGACGCATAGTAAGGATTTTTACCTGAAGAATGTTGTCTGGATGAACTATACAGTTTGTTGATGATTTCCTTGTATCCCTCAATAATCAATTTTAGGTTGTCATCCATCTGCTCATATCTGCATTCTTCACTTGATACATGATTCACATCATTATCTCCATTTTTAACAGGAGAGGGAACATGAGTTCTTCTTGGACAATATTTGTCAACAGGTCTATTATGCTTTTGTGCATTTGAGGAACTCATGGAACAGACTTTCCTGGTAGGAAACACAGGATGTGTGTTAAAACCAATTGTTTTAGACATACATATGTCAGTTACACCTTTATGAATTAAATCTAAGGTGTGTTGAAGTTGAAACAATGATTTGTTTTTCAACTTGGATTTTCTCTTTTGTAATGTATGCCTTTTTGAATCACAAAAACAAGCACACTTTCTGATCACGAAAGTGATTAGAGATTTCAGAACTAACATTATTGGCTGGAGATTTCTTTCTTCCAAATGATATGTGAATCCCATGCACATTAGTTTGAGTGGGAAGAGAATTTGAGATTACTTCTGAAACTGGAGCTCTTTCAGTTTGAATAGAAGTATATGGTATAGCAGACTTTTCTGAACATCCTTGACTGAAGAGATTACTCAGGAGATGTTCAATATCTAAAGCATCCTTTTTAAGTTTTTCCTCAAGTAAGATACCAGATAATCGAACTTCAGGATTTTCCTTATAAGAAGCTTTTTCACTGAAGATACAGTCTTTTACTACACCCAGAAGAACATTGACATGTTTTTTCAACTGTTTGAGTCTTTCATCTTGAATTTTAACAAGGTTTAGAATTAGTTTACTCTCATTAGATGTTTCATCTTGAGCAACAGAGTCAGATTCATCAGGATAACACATGTCAGTGTTAGTTTGTTTCATTTGAACTCTAGGTTCATCCATAACTGAGATTGAGGGATCTTTCTCTTTAATAGACTTATTAGAAATAGAGTCTTTATTTCTGGTGACGCGTTTATCAGAGATAGTACCTCTGTCCATAGAGTCAGATCGCTAAAAACACATACTTTTGAGGTCTTGAACGTGTTTTCCTGCTCTGATATCAATTGAAAAAGTGGGGATCTAGCAACCTCACCAAATATTTAGATTAGCAGTCTGTATGGACTAACTCTAATATACTTTTAAGAGAATCAACTAGACATTCAGACTCAATCTTAATAAAAAAGTATATAAAGGAGTTAACATCTCTATCTCTCCATTTGATATATACTCAATCAAATAGAAATCTGCGAGTCTTTATCAAATACAGAGAGATATAAACTTGGATGGTATCAAAAACCAATATCCAAGGATCAATCAATTTACAATCAACAACCAAAGGTTGAATTCCACAATTGATCGATACAATGCACAACCTGTGATATTTCAATTATATAAAATATAATGCGGAATAGAAATAACACAGACACCAGAAATTTTGTTAACGAGGAAACCGCAAATACAAAAAAACCTCGGGACCTAGTCCAGATTGAACACCACATTGTATTAAGCCGCTATATACACTAGCCTACTACAAACTAACTTCATTCTGGACTATAGTTGAACCCTAATCAATATCACACTGATTCAAGGTATAGTTGCGCTCCTTACATCTCTGTTCCCAGCAGGATACTGCGCACTTGATTCCCATATCTGATCTCACCCACCACCAAGAGTTGCTACGACCCAAAGTCGAAGACTTGAATAAACAAATATGTATCACACAGAAAATTCTATGATAATAGATAAATATGTCTCCCACAGATAAACCTACGAGTTTTGTTTCATATTTTTATAAAATCAAGGTGAACATGATCCAATCAATAACCCGGACTTATATTCCCGAAGAACAACCTAGAATTATTGATTACCTTACAATAATCTAAATTATATGGTAGCGAAACAAGATATTGTGGAATCACAAACGATGAGACGAAGATGTTAGTGATTTCTTTTTATCTTGCCCTATCGGAGATATAATCTCAAGACAATTATTCAATTGAACTCGTAGATAGAAAATGGCAAGATCAGATTGCTCAACTACAAGAGAAAAGTTTTGTCTGGCTTCACAACACCAATGAAGTCTTCAAGTCGTCAATCGACAGGGTCTCGAGAAGAAACCTACGATTAAAGGAGAATCGACTCTAGCAAACCAACTAGTATCACATAAGAGGTGTGGGGATTAGTTTTTCCAGTTGCTAGACATCTCCCTTATATATTTTTCAAATCAGGGTTTGCAATTCAAGTTACCTTGGTAACAAAGCATTCAATATTCACTGTTAGATGAAAAACCTGATTTATCCAAGCTAATATCTTTCAACCGTTATATCGAAACTTAGCTTGTCACATACACAAATGAAATGTATTTCATTTAGGTTTGAGTAACCGTACCTAAACATGTACATTAGTTGGTTCACAAATGGTTGACCAATGGTTAGACATTTGAGTACTTTCATATCAACCGTATTCATCTTCTCATAACTAGTTCAAATGACTCATAAGAACTAGTTCAAGAGTTGTTTAATTGCAATTAAATCTTATGAAGTACACAAGAAACAATTGAAGAAAAATAGGTTTGATTCACTTGAATCAATTCATGAAAAATATAGCCACGATTTGCAAAGATTGCATTCCTTATTGTTTTATTGTTTAAGTTCATGAACAACCGATTTGAGAAATAACCAGCTTGGGTACGCGTACAGGTATGCATAACTTAGCTACCGGAATTGGGTTTGAAAACCCAGCAAAAAATTTCAGTTGAAAACTTCCGTGAGTACTATTACGGGTACGCGTACCTAAGGTGACTTGTCTGTAAGTTCGTAAACTCCAAACTCAGCAGAAATTCACGGACGTGAACTTCCGCCAGTACGGGTACCCAACCTGTCTCCTTTACCAATACCGCATGCACACATATGCACGCACTTGGTTTCCGGTACATGGACTTATATACTAATGTGCGAACACACTATATATTCTTATATCTATATGTGGTTACGTAATCTCAACTCTACATTTCAATCATTGAAATATTCTTCTATAACGTTAATAGTCATTAGACATAAAGAATTGGCTACTGTCATCAAATCCATTTTCAAGATTGAAACGTCATCATGACTTTCATCACGGGTAAAGAGGAAAAGTGGTTAAAGTGAAAGCTTACCAACACATATTTCGAGAAAAAGATAGGCGAGTAAACTCGGCTCTAAATAGCAAATATGTATGTATGAAAACTATCATACTTATACGACTGTTGTCTCAAGAGTAGGAGATAGATAGACTTTTGAGTGATAGATAAGTTCAAGTCTCCACATACCTTTTTGGTCGGATGAAGTTCCACTGGTTCCTTGAGTAGTTCTTCGTCTTCATAAGATAATCGCCATGGATTATGGAGCTCAACTATACTTAACTATCTTAGACCGAGACTTAGTCGTAAGTAAACTAGAAATCAAGACATATAGGTTTGATCACTAATATTGACAAACATGCTTGAGATAGCAATGCACGCGAGTTCGACCGAGCAATGCTATAACTGTTGGCGCATGGCAATAGCACAATGGCGCAACATCATGGCTGGCATATTTGGCACATGCCAATGACACAATGATGCAAGTGGTGCTTGGCGTAGCCATGGCCGCTAGATTTTGGCACATTGGTGTTGGACCCAAATGTGGCACGGAAATATCAGTTCTGCTTGCTACATCAATTCCAATGCTTTGTGGACATTACCTGGCCTGGTTGGCGTTCAAACTTTGATCGAATTAGGGTTTGGCAAGTCAAAAAACCTAATTAGTGAATACGGCATGTGGCATGTGGCATGCGGCCATGGCATGTGGCCGTGGCACAATGGAGTTTTGGGAAAACGGTGTCATAACCACGCCAAAGGAACCACAGTCATGCCATCATGTGGGAACGACCACCGCCAGGCCATCATGTGGACCCAAGTGTGGCGTGACAATATCTGTTCTGGTTTCCACATCAATTCCAATGCTTTGTGGAACATTAACTGGCCTGGTTGGCATAGAAACATTGCTCGAATTAGGGTTTGGAAAGTCAAATACCTAATTAGTGCATACGGCATGTAGCATGTGGCATGTGGTCGTGGCACAATGGCGTTTTGGGAAAACGGTGGCATAACCACGCCAAAGGAACCACAGCCAGGCCATCATGTGGAAACGACCACATTAGCAGGGTTTCCACGAGTGGACATGATATGGCACCTTTATTAGGGTATTCTGGTCCCGCACGCTCGTGGCATGTTGTGGGGCCGAAGTGGCGTAATTTGCGCCACGACTTGAAATTATGGTTTCGATTATCGCCACTAGATAAAGGTCGCGTCTCTGGTAAGGATAACCAAATTGAAGTCTGTTATGGTCGTTGGCCACGAAAAGAAGATGGGTTATCACATAGGTGCGCCATTCATGACGCGTTTGGCGTGCTACTGCGGCAAAATGATATGTTTGGCATGTGTATTTGACATGCTCGTTTGGCATGCACATTTGGAAAGCCAATTTGGCGGCCAAGCATGGGCGTGGCCATACTTCTGGTACGTGTGGCAAGTTTAAAGCGACCTGATTGGTCGATGGGGAATAGGGCCGGCAAGTATGGTCCCAGCCAAAACTCATGTGTGTGTGGCAGGTTTAAAGCGACCTGATTGGTCGACAGGGCATAAAGGTCGGTTGGGAAACATGGGGTGTGGCCACACTTCCACCGCGCATGGCGAATTTAAAACGACCTGATTGATCGACATGAAACAGGGGCCGGTCGGGCAACATGGGTGTGGCCACTTGCATGTGGCGCCGGCTGGCCTATGGCATGGCCACACCTCCCTTTGTTGTTGCTCTTATTCCACAGAACCCTTTATTCCTTGTTTTCTGATTTTGGGTAGGATTTTGAACCTACTAATCCATGGAGGATTAATTACCTAGTTTGTCTAAGCTTAATTCCGACTGGCATGGTCTAATATACTGCGCAGGGCGCAAAACCCTAATTTTTGCAAATTAGTCAGGGTAATAATATCTGAATCTTGTAAATTATCACAAAATTGATTGAATTCTATGTGTTAACACAAAGTTCTTTAAGTTTATTACCGAGAGCAGTATGCTTTCCGATTGAGTAATTTTATGCAAGGACCTTAACCTTGATACTTGGAAATTTGTGCTACTCTGCCGTGAGTGAACACAAATTGTCATGCCATATCAATATTAAGGGTTCTGCCGGGAAACATAGCACAGAAAGCATTCAAATAAATTTATATCAATTGAATAATACAGGCAAGGTGCCGAAATTTACAGAACATCTGGGATTGTTGTTACATGCACCATTATGGATAAATTTCATGTGATTATATTGAGTTTCTGAATAAATGCGCCAGTGGAGAGGTTAGACACTCATCACTTTTACATGGCTCCGTTTCTTTACAGAGTGACGGCACATTAAATACAAGGTTTTACAAATTTAGCCCTGAACTAAAAACCACCATCAACATTAAGTCCCCTTCATAGCACGTAACATCGACATTGTTGCGTGGTAAGCAATAGATGGTGACAAACTGAAATAAAATTCATGAGAAGAGTAAACAGACGTTACTAGTACAGAGAGGCCGGCTTGTCCTTTGAGCATAACATGTTTAATGAAACGTCGAGGAAATTAGAAATCACCCTTCTGGTATGTTGATGCCGAGAACACTAAAACAATGTATTTAAGTAGTAGAGCCTCGACTGATGGGTGTTAAGGAAGTTTATCCTTGAATACAAATATGAGTGTTGAGGTGGTGGAGCCGCCAGCACTATGATATGTTGAGGCGGTGACGCCTAAAAACACGAGTGAGTGATGAGAAGATTGCACGTCTCAATACTAAGATGAAGATGTGTTTAAGTTAATGATGCCTGGCAACATAGTAGTGAGTATTGAGGAATTGCTTCGTCTCAACACTAAGGTAAAGTGTTAGAGTACTGCTCGGTCAAACTCGCATGCGTTGCTATCTCAAGCATGTTTGTCAATCTTATTGATCAAAACTATATATATAGTCTTGATTTCTAGTCTACTGTATCTAAGGTATCGGACTAGGATAGAAAGTGTAGTTGAGCTCAAGAACTCCATGGCGATCATCATACAAGACGAAGGACTACTCAAGGAACCAGTGGATCTTCATCGACTAAAAGGTATGTGGAGACTTGAACTTATCCATCACTCAAAAGTCTATCTACTCTATCTCCTATCTTGAGACAAAAGTCGTTTTACTATTGTAGATGCATTTTACTACAAACTACATCCAAAGGATAGAAACCTTCTACTCATGCAAATGAAAGTAAAGACTCAACAATGGACACAAGATATACATGGTTCGGTATGATTACCTACGTCCACGGGGGTGAAAGGGTGAATCTTATTACTTTAAAGTGTTACAAAGGTGTTGCTCTTAACCCCAAACTCACTTACACGATCAACTCACTTCTCACTTTCTTCTTCCTTGGTGTGATATCAAGTCTCTCTCCTCCAAAAATTACAACCTACCTCTCTTGGATATAGGTTCCTCTATTTATAGGAAGGGTTACATACAACCATACTAAGGTGTTGGTCACATTACATCTAATCTGAAGTTCTGTGGTCGGGCCAGCTTATGTCATCCTTTCTTCTGTGCATGTGGCCGATGTATTTTAATTCCTTCGCCTGTCTCTCGTCCAAGCCGATTCATTCGGGTGTTCTCATGACATGATGTATCCCTTCTCGTCTATCGCCCTTGCAGTTGGCCGATGTGACACATATCTTATTATCCATTTTACTATCGCTCCTCGTTTGACTCACCGTGTCTTGTCTTATCAGCTCTGTTAGAAGCCTGGAGTCGAGTCTTGTCCGACAGTTGCAGAGCAATCATGCCCGATCCACGTGGCTTCTTAAATCTCATGCCTGGCAATCTTTATTCTATGCTTCTTGTCTCTTCATTCTTGGGTGTATCATAACTTAAGATATTGCCACCTAGCCATGTGGATAATTTACACCTACATTTATGCCCCTTCTTTCGCTCGTGTGGCAGACACGAGTGGAAGAAAGTCGTCCCATCTACCCACGTCCTCGTCCATGCCGTAAATTCCGTCACGCAGTACCCCCTTAAATCCACTTTATTACCTGTAACCGTCGGCGTCTGTTACAACTTCTCCTCTTTAAATAGCCCGCTTCCTTTTCTATTTCTTCTTCTTTACCATTTCCTTTCCAGTTCCCCGCCACTGCAACCTTCTCTTCGAGATTTCTTCACCGCTTTTTTCTTCTAAAAATCCTTGTTTTCTTGATTTTCTTCTTTCACCTTCTCCTCATCGATTTTCACAGTAGTTGTGGTTACATTCTCGTCGTCCCAGCCTTCCTCAACGATTTCTCAGTTCTGCGTCGTTCGCGTCCATGGCTTCTTCTCCCTCCATGACTGAAAGAAGGTCTGTCGATGATGTCTTTTCCGAGTTTGACGCTTTTTCCCTTTCTTCCCTATTTTCGTTTGATAGTCCTTCTAAGTATGATGATCGCGCCATAAGATCTATCTTTCCTGATGATTCTCCTTCTATTTCGTGCAGGTCCGAGAAAAAGGTGAAAGATCTCTCTGACGAAGAGTTCATTGAGCATCTGAAAGAGAAGTACGTTCTTCAGAATTACGAAGTTACCCTGATCTCGGGCCAAAACAGCGTTTTGAAGAAGTCCGACGTAGGGAAGCACGAAAAGTCGGCTAACTGTGTGGTTGTTACTCTAGGCCAACTGGAGCTAGGTCTTCGTCTTCCTTTGTATCACCCCGATAATCCTTTCTACTATGAGGTTCTTTCTCAACTCAAGACTTATCGCGCTCTGGTTCAGTGGAATGGCAACACTTTTCGAATTATGGATGAATGGATAGATCTCCGGGATGGTCACGGCTCCACCGCAGAGTGGTCAACCTACAAGCCCGAGGACGCTCCGGGGTATACCGTTGCCAATTTCCTTGCCAACTACCGAGATGGTACTTCAACCTTGGGTGATCTTGCCGGTTTTGCTGCTATTCCTCATCGTCACCAGACTATGCCCAAAGGTGTTGAGAGGATGATGTTGGATGCCGACCCCCTCGACCAAGGATCTAACAGGCGACCCCGCTATACTAATGACCTGATTTATCCTCGAGTTCCACTCCTTGTCCGAGGTCCCATTTTACATGGTAGCTTCCCGTCTCCTCATTTTCCCGCCGAGCCCTATCCTTTTTGGGTTGTTAATGATGATAAGGCTGATAAGGTATGCGTCTCCTTCCTCTTTTCTCGATTTCTATTCTGTTATCTTTGACGCAAATTGGCTGTTTTTTTGTGATTAAAACCTCAGGGCGATTCTACCAAGACTTCCGGATCGTCGAAGAAAAGAGGTGCTAGCACAAGGGTCGAGGAAGACCAGGGGAAGGTAACAAACATAGTGATTTTATTATAAGTACATGTACTTGCCCCTGTTTTTTTCCTTCACATGTTCTGACGAGAAGCCTTGTGCAGAAATTTCCTAGGCGCGATGGTGATGAGGCCGATGTAGAGGAGATTGATCCTCAACCCCTTAGGCGTAATCCTCTTAGGGGCAAGTAGGTTGCCAAGACACCGCAAAGGCAGAAACTAATCTACAATATCCCTGATGAAGATGACCTATTCGTAGATGATCTCTTGGGTGACCAGGGCGAGGGGAAGGAGATGGGTGAGAGTGTCGGTCCATAGGTGGTCTTTAATCCTGAATTGTCCGACAAACAAGAACCCCTGAAGGCGCCCGATCCAGGAAATGCTGTTAATGCTGAATCAGAAGTATTTCATCGTCTGCCCCAGATTAATGGTGGGTCCTCGTCTGGTGTCGAAACCTCTTTTACCGTCTCGGGTCCTATCATGAATTCTCTTGGGGCGCTGACTTCCCCCGACTTCGGAGCATATACTGATGAAGAAATGCTTAATGCGGTGCCCCACTATGGTGATATCGCCCAGACTTTTGACACGGTGGTGTGTAACTCGACTTAGCTCGGTGATGCCCCCTTTATTACTTCCGTCCTTTTTGTCGTGTTCAGCCTAATCATGTTTACTTGTGTCAGATCCTGAATCGGGTACGCTAAGATGCCGCCAATCGCCGCAGAGAAAGGATGTTGCTAGAGTTTCTCCAACTTCAATTGCAGAACGAGATAAGTCGTGCGCGAGCTAGAAATCTAACTCGTTGATGCCCAAGGTATGTCATAATTTTTTTACTTCGAACTTATGTTGATTGAGTTTATCGTGCCAGTATCCTGAGTCGGATATCCTTCTTCTAGCCGAGGTAGCTATTATAGGTTTAGACGCTTCTTCGGAGTTTAGGATTCTGAAGAGGAAATGGGATATTGAAAAGGATTTAGTGGAGAATCTCCATTGGCGAATGGCAAACAAAGATAACAAAATAGATCGTCAATCTGAGGAGATCGAAAATCTTGAGGGCGAGCTAGAACGATATCGCCAGTTTGAGTATGACCCTGCATAGATAGAAAATTTGCGGGCTCATTTGGGCTCTTCTCAACGTCTTGCTGCTGAGAGAGCTGCTTTAGACACAAATTTAGAGCAGCGGGTAGATGCTTTACAGTTGCAGAATCGAGACCTCCACGAGGATCGCCGACGACTTTTGAGGGACAAAGATGTAGTAGAGTGAGCGAACAGGGATTTGTTGGGCAAAGTGGGTGAAATTGACAAAGTGGTGGGAGAACTTGAATGGATTAGGTCACAACTTTCGGTGATTCAGGTGTTTCGCAACCGCTTAATGGCCGAGTGGGTTGAACATAAGAAGTACTGCCCCGGCAACAAATTCAACGAACATAATTATAACGAGTTAACCATGAAGTTGTCGAAGACCTAGGATGAGTTGTCCAAGTCAGTAGAGTTGCTTCAGTCAGTGTTACCAGCCTTTTCAGGTCTCTTAGACGATGTGTTGAGGCCGTTCCTTAGATTTAGATTATGCCCTATTCTTGCAAAATTGTTAAACCGTGTTTACTGAATAATGCTCTATCTTTGTGATCTTGTAGCCGAGCAGAAATGTTCTCAGGAGTTGGATCTAGAGGTCCATCGATTGAAGCAGGTCGAGGCCGATTTGGGTTCCAAGCTGGCCGATGCCGAGGAAACTGCTTCTCAGCTTACCCAGCAACTCGAAGAAGATCGCATCGCTCATGCAGAGGAGGTGGACGAGAAGGTTCGAATGGGCATCGAGGAGTGGGTCGAGAATAAATGACGTGAGGTCGCGCAGAAGAGGGCCAACACGATTCCTCCCAAGGCTTGATTTCTCTTTTTGCAGTGCTGCGTCACTAATTCACCCTTTGTTCTGGGTTGTAAATCGCTTTGAACACCTCTTCCCCTTTTTACCTTTGAAACACTGCTTGTTTGTTTAATTGGGGGGTGCTGCGTCGCCGATGCTTTCCGTTTTACTCGTATTTTTCATTTCGTATGGTTACTTTACACTCTCCGTACTTTGTTAATGGGCGTATGACGCTATCGATTTAGCTTTTGTTTCGCATGTCGTTCCTGCAATTGTTAATTGTGTACGTTAGTATTTTAACCTTTTCTGTCGAACACACCCAACAAGGAGGGTCATCGGGCCCAATGCCATGTCCTGATTGGGGTATCTCATCACTATCTCTTGGATTCAGTGGAAGGGTACCGGTCAACCTAGTTCTAGGCCCGATATCCCCGAGCGGTTATCGACCAACCAAGCTCGGGAAAGTGGACACAGCCACCTGCGATTGGGGAGACCTTTCAAATGTAAGTAGGCCACCTAGCTGAGAAGACCTCGCATCTTAACAACCTTTGGAAATGGTTTCCAACCACCATAACCCTTAGGCTACCTCGGCACTTGCACACTGCGACTTCCCCGAGTACGAATAGCCAGGCGACTGTAAGGCACCTCGACACTTCCACACTGGCTTTGCCCCGAGTACGAATGCCCATTCGAGTGTAAGTCACCTCGGCACTTCCACACTGTCTTTGCCCCGAGTACGAATGACCATTCGAGTGTAAGTCACCTCAGCACTTCCACACTGGCTTTGACCCGAGTACGAATGACCATTAGTCACTCATGCCCTATCTCATACCCCTCACTGTTTCAAAGAGATAGAAGACAAGTATGCTTACCTTTTCTCCGCATCTCCCTTCAGGGGTGGTAGAGTTTCAAATATTTGATGTTCCATGGTTTGGGATCTTTCGTTCCGTCGAGTCGCAGTAGCCGATACGATCCCTCGCCTGTCTTAGACGCAATTATATATGGCCTGCCCCACTTTGGTGCTAGTTTTCCGCCCTTTTTGTCTCGCTCCCACTCAGCCAAAAACTTCAACACTTGTTGTACTGGGTGAAGTTATCTTGGTCGGACACACTTGTTGTATTCTCGATGTAATCTCCTTTAATAGTTCTACATTTTTTATAGTGCAATCTCTCTTGTTTCTTCCAAATCGTCGAGTTTTGCCAGAATTAGATCGGACGATACGTTTCGTCTCCAAGCTTTTGTCCTTGTGGTAGGGATCATTCCTTCAGTAGGTAGAATCGCCTCGGTTCCGTAAGTAAGAATGAACGGAGAAAATCCCGTAGCTTCCCTTCGTGTAGTTCTGTATGCCCATAGAACATTATATAGCTCCTCGCACCAATTACCGTATTCCCCATCTAATTTCTTATTCATGTTATCAACGATGGTTTTGTTAGTAATCTCGGCTTTCCCATTACTCTGGGGGTAGATCGGGGTAGCTTTACTCTTCCTGATATTGTAAGTGTTGAACAAAAGATCAATGTTCTCGCCTTGTAGTTATTTTCCATTATCGGAGACGATAGCTGCGGGGACCCCAAAGCGGAAAATGATATGTTCCCAGATAAACTTGAAGACATCTTTGTCTTGGATGTGTCTTAGCAGCGCAGCTTCTACCCATTTGGTGAAGTAATCCGTGGCCACGATCAAATAATTCCTTTGCCATGTTCCTACATGCAACGATCCGACAATATCTATTCCCCACTTAGCAAAGGGCCACGGGCTTATAATTGAGTTTAATGGTACTCCTGGAGCATGGATTTTCTTCCCGAAACGATGACATTCTTCACAAGATTTCGCCATTTGCTTTGCATCTTCGTTCATGTACATCCAAAAGTATCCCATTATCTTTGCCTTGGCCGATAAACTTCTCCCGGAGCTGTGATTTCCGGCGGCTCCATAGTGTAATTCATGTAGGATTATGTGGCCCTCTTCTTTGCTCAAACATCGTAGGAGTGGTCCCAAGTAATATTTCCTATATAAAATCCCTTCCCTTAACTCGTATGCGCCCGATTTACTTTTGATTTTATTTATCTCGGGCTGACCCTTGGGTAGCTCGCCCGTCTCCAGATATTGATGTATCGGCTTTCTCCAATCGCCTTCTTTGTATCGCTCGGATGTGTTAATATCAACATCGATCCGTACTTCGGGTGTTTCTGGGATAGATGGGGTAAGGAGCCTCATAACACGAATGCCTTCAATGCTGGGGTCTACTAGTTGTGAGGCGATGTACGATAGGTCGTCTGAGTGCCTGTTATCTTTCTGACAAATGTGGCGGAATTTAATGTTCGGTATTTGGTTGATGTAAAACTGTGAGAGCTCCCAATACCTTTGAAGCACGGGATCGTGTGTAGCATATTGGCCCGTAATTTTCTGGATCACCAATTGTGAGTCACTTGTCAAGTGGACCTCTTGCAGCCCCATTTCCACAATTATTCTTAAATCATGGATTACCGCTTCATACTCGGTGACGTTGTTTGTTGCCTTGAATTCTAGTCTGAATGAATGTACCATCTTCCTCCCCTTTGGCGTGGTGAATACTAGCCCGAGGCCCGATCCCTCCTTGTTCGATGCCATATCGATGAAAACCTCCCACCGTGTAGGACTATTAGCGGCTTGTAGATCACCAGGCTCTTCTTGTTATTCCATCATCCCCGGTATATCTTCCACCTCGTGTTCGTCACTAAGAGGGAAATCCTCCAAGAAGTCGGCCACTACCTGCCCTTTGATCGTCGTTCTTGTCTCGTACACGACATCATACTGTTTGATTAAGGCTCCCCATTTAGACATTCTTCATGATCTCCCTGCACTGTCCAAAACCTCTTCGATAGGAAATTTGGTGAGCACCCGTATACGATGAGCTTGAAAATATGTTCGGAGTTTAGAAGCGGCAAAGGCTAGCGCAAGTACCATCTGCTCCATTCTAGTATAGTTTTTCTCGGCCGGGCTTAATGTCTTGCTGGTAAAATATACGGTCTTCTGTACATTCTCCTCCGTCTTTATTAATACAACACTAATGGCATATGGAATCGCCCCTAGGTATAGGGTAAGAACTTCTGTTGGCTTGGGCCTCTGCAGAACCGGGAGGCTAGCTAGGTGTAACTTGATGTTTTGAAAGGCCTCTTCGCTGGTATCCGTCCATTGAAATTTTTCTCCTTTCTTCAAAATGTCATAAAAGGCCTTACATTTGTCCGATGACCGTGATACAAATCGCCCCAATGCTGTTATACATCCATTTAGCTTCTACACATCTTGTACTGTCGCGGGAGATGGCATTTCTAGGACAGCCCTAACCTTCTCAGGATCTGCTTCTATTCCTCTGGGAGTGATGATATACCCTAGAAACTTCCCGGATGTAACCCAAAAGTCGCACTTGGCAGGGTTAATTTTCATCTTGTGTTTCCTCATCGTCTGAAAAATCTCACGAAGGTATCGGATGTGATCCTTAGCTCGGCGACTCTTGACTAACATGTCGTCTACGTAAACTTCTATGGTTTTATGGATCTTGTCTTCGAATATGTCGCCTACCAATCTCTGATATGTCGCTCCAGCATTTATAAGTCTGAATGGCATCTTGGTGTAACAATACAGTCCCCTTGGTGTGAAGAAGGAAGTATGCTCTTAGTCCTCGGACGCCAATGGTATTTGGTTATAGCCCATATATCCATCCATTAGGGTCATCGCCTCATATCCGACTATCGATTCTACTAGTTGATCTATGCTGGGAAGGGGGAAGCTGTCCTTCGGGCAGGCTTTGTTCAAGTCACTAAAATCAATACATATTCTGACTCCCCCATTTCTTTTGGGCACTACGACCATGTTAGATATCCACTGTGGGTAATGGGATTTCCTGATTATTCCGGAATCTTGTAGCTTCTTTAGCTCGGCCTCTACTGCTGCCTGTAATTCTGGCGCGATACGCCTCATTTTTTTCCTGACTGGTTTGAACTTTGGATCAATCTTTAAGTGGTGGCAGCAAACCTTTGGGTCGATGTCCTCTAAATCGCGTACTTCCCAGGAAAATGCGTCTAAATTTTCCCTTAATACCGTCGTGAGTTGACTTGCTTGGTCGTCCGATAGAAGTGCCCCGATCCTTACTACCTTCGGCTCCTCTACCGTCCCCAAGTTCACTTCTCGAGTAGGCTCAACTGTTGAGAAATTTGATTTGGCTTCTCGGAATAGAGATGCTTCCTTTGATTGCTATAAAGGATCTTGCTCTTGGGTCTCATATGCTGTAACACCCCGTATTTTTAGCATGGCGCATGCTGAAAGATGCGCCATGGGCTGAGATGAAGCTTCATCCAAAGTTTCTTTGCATAGTGAGATGCGTTTGGCAAAGGGCCAATGTTTGGTGCCAAGTAAGGCAAATCGCGAGGGCATATTGGAAAAAGTCCAATGTTGCATCATCATGATGCATTAGGCCAGATTGGTAGTGGCCTTGAGCTTGCAGCGCAATCATTGCACGCAAAGATTGCGATGAACAGTGAAACGCAAAGATTGCGGTGGGTGGAACGCAAAGATTGTGATGAATAGTGAAACGCAAAGATTGTGATGTGTGGAACGCAAAGATTGCGATGAATAGTGAAACGCAAAGATTGCGGGGAGTTGATGAATGATTTTTGGTCTTCTTTCCATACTTGTAAAAATGTCATTTTTACATATATAGGGAAGGGTAGTTGGTTGAAGGTGCATATGCGGACTATGCACCAAGTGAGCTTCATAGCTTAGCCGGAAGTGTATAAATGATGCCTAAGGCTCATTTATAGATCGTGTAGCCTTGAGAGAGGGCATTTGATGCTTAGGCATCACTATGCCACGGCGCGGACCCGATGATGCATAATCATTGTGCATCTTTGACGGAATGGCCTACGGACCATGCCATTATTATTTTTGCTAAGCTATGGCCTAGAAAACGAGTCAGAATAAGTTGCTTGTCCCTTCGAGGATAAACTACGGTCTGTACTTGATTCCTTTAGAGTAGGGAAGGATACGTAGGCAGCCGCAATGAGTTGCAGCATTGCCGGTCCAACACGTTGGCCCCTCAAATCATCTAAGCTCGGTAGCTCGACGTAAGAGATGATTGTGGCCATACTTGATGAGGCTAAGTTGCATGCCAGTAAGTGGATGCTCATACTTCCTATCAAGTTATAAAGAGTTGGTAAGCGAGGCAACGTAGAAAATGGAAAGGTCTTGGTGCGGCCTACGCCATGTCCAGGGATTATGCCTGGACCAGACCCGACGGTATGACGGTGGCTCAGCTAGCTAGGAAATTCAGTGATGAATTCCCTATGATGAGGCGAAGCCAGAGATGCATTTGAAGTGCGTCGGCATTGGCCTTGAACCCTTTTGCAGAACAAGGGTAAGTTGGAAAGGTGTGGAAGCTTAAATAACTGGATCATGCTCCACGAGCATGCTCGCAAGGGAAAGTGAGCGTGCATTTTCCAGGGGATGAGTCCCAAATCGTAGCTTCATCAGTGGCGCGCCGGGGGAGTTGCGGCCTGCGGGGCGACGCGCCGAAGGCGTAATTTTTCTGTCCGTCACAGATGGTATCAGATCAAGTTCCGAGAAAACACTAGGGACTTATGCGGAGTGGACTTGTCCACGAGTATTTTCCTTAATGGAAAACTTCAAGTTGGAGAGTAGGCCAACTTCTGCGCGAGAAAGAGTTGTAACTGCTTCGCCAGTTACTGTGCAAATCGAGTTGAGCTTGTCCATGTACTGTGAGTTTGCCAGGCCTCTTTGGAACCCCTCTTACGAGTGGATATCTGGAAAACCGTCTGATACGGTGGGTAGACAATGGGACTGATCATCCCCACACGTTGGAAACTGTCCAAGGGTGTGCGTTGTCAGGCCTGGCTAGCATCCCACTTACGAGTGGCAACCTAGATGACCGTCAAGGACGGTGGGAAATTGTAAAACTGTTCCACATAGTACAGTGCTGAGATCTTGTCATTCAGATGACATCTTTAAACTTTTGAACCTTAGGGATTCCTGGGTGGTAGTATGGGATACTATTCAGGATACCTTGTCGAGTTATCCTCTTGGCATTGGCCAATTGCGATTCTTGGTATCGTTGTGGGCACTTTTTGGATTCCTGGGCAGGTGGTATGGGACATGTGCTCAGAAGGTATAAATTGTTGTTCATGACAACTTGGAGAAACCCGTGATTTCTGAGCATCTGGTATGGGACTTTTGCTCAGGAAATCCAAACCGAAGAGATTGTCCACAATAGTTTTTATTTGGAATTTCGAGGACGAAATTCTTTTAAGGGGTGAAGAATGTAACACCCCGTATTTTTAGCATGGCGCATGCTGAAAGATGCGCCATGGGTTGAGATGAAGCTTCATCCAAATCTTCTTTGCATAGTGAGATGCGTTTGGCAAAGGGCCAATGTTTGGTGCCAAGTAAGGCAAATCGCGAGGGAATATTGGCAAAAGTCCAATATTTCATCATCATGATGCATTAGGCCAGATGGGTAGTGGCCTTGAGCTTGCAGCGCAATCATTGCATGCAAAGATTGCGATGAACAGTGAAACGCAAATATTGCGATGGGTGGAACGCAAAGATTGCGATGAACAGTGAAACACAAAGATTGCGGGGAGTTGATGAATGATTTTTGGTCTTCTTTCCATACTTATAAAAATGTCATTTTTACATATATAGGGAAGGATAGTTGGTTGAAGGTGCATATGCGGACTATGCACTAAGTGAGCTTCATAGCTTAGACGGAAGTGTATAAATGATGCATAAGGCTCATTTATAGTTGTATAGCCTTGAGAGAGGGCATTTGATGCTTAGGAATCACTATGCCACGGCGCGGACCCGATGATGCATAATCATTGTGCATCTTTGACGGAATGGCCTACGGACAATGCCATTATTATTTTTGCTAACCTATGGCCTAGCAAATGAGTCAAAATAAGTTGCTTGTCCCTTCGAGGATGAACTACGGTCTGTGCTTGATTTTTTTAGAGTAGGGAAGGATACGTAGGCATCCACAATGAGTTGCAGCATTGCCGGTCCAGCACGTTGGCCCCTCAAATCATTTAAGCTCGGTAGCTCGACGCAAGAGATGATTGTGGACAGACTTGATGAGGCTAAGTTGCATGCCATTAAGTGGATGCTCATACTTCCTATTAAGTTATAAAGAGTTGGTAAGCGAGGCAACGTAGTAAAGGGAAAGGGCTTGGTGCGGCCTACGCCATGTCCAGGGCTTATGCCTGGACCAGACCCGACGGTATGACGGTGGCTCAGCTAGATAGGAAATTCAGTGATGAATTCCCTATGATGAGGCGAAGACAGAGATGCATGCGAAGTGCGTCGGCATTGGCCTTATGGCCTTGAACCCTTTTGCAGAACAAGGGTAAGTTGGAAAGGTGTGGAAGCTTAAATAGCTGGATCATGCTCCACGAGCATGCTCGCAAGGGAAAGTGAGCGTGCATTTGCCAGGGGATGAGGCCCAGATCGTAGGTTCATCAGTGGCGCGCCGGGGGAGTTGCGGCCTGCGGGGCGACGCGCCGAAGGCGTAATTTTCCGGTCCGTCACATATGCCATGACCACTTGTGAAATAATCTCCTTCAATTCCTCTGCAGATTTAACCTCCTTGGCTTCCTTCTTCTTTTGTCTTTGTTGAGCCCGCCGATTTTCATTGATTTTGGTGTCAATCTGTATGCATTATCGCTTGAGTGTCGCCCACAACTTCAGCTATTCCCTTATAAGTTGGGAACCTTAATCTCTGATGATATGCTGATGCCACCCCTTTAATCCCAGCGATCCAAGGTCGCTCGATAATTGCTTCATAAGGTGAGGCGACGTCGACCACACAAAAGGTGGTTAGTGTGTCAAGGTAGCCACCACCATCCGAAACTCTTAAAGTTACTTTGCCCTTAGGGATGGTTACTGTGCCATTAAATCCTTATATGAGATACGTTGAGGGGACGAGTACGTCGTCTGATAGTTTCATTCTTCAGAACGTATCGTAAAATAACACCTCGACTGAACTCCCGCTATCCACCAGAATCCTCCTCACTCCCCAATCCTCGATCAATAAGGTGACGACCAGGGGATCGCTGTGTGCTTGTCCGTTTGCTGGGACATCCTTGGCCAAAAACGAAATGGGTTGCACCATCCAAGGTTCCATAGGTAATGCCTTGGCTACGCTAAATATTTCTTTACCATCGCGGTCCCTTTTGTGGATCCTAGAGGTGATTATCGGGCCGAGAGCATAGCCTTAAATAGCTGAGTGTGAAATGGTACCCACGAAATGAGTCGTCCTATCGATACGAACTTGATGAACCGGCACATCGGGTGTTTCCGTCGGCCGAGGTGGTTGTCGGACGAACTGCCTCAAATACCCATCTCGGATGAGATGATGTACACTATCTTTTACTTCTCAGCAGTTGTTAGTGGAATGGCCCCTATATTTATGGTAGTGGCAGTATTCGGGGTGATCCCTGGTCTCTTGGAATTGGACTCCCCTTGACGTTGGGTAGTTGATATCGTTTCTATTCTCGACTTCCTTAAACACTTCCTCCAAGGAAGCATTCAGGGGGGTATATGATCGGGCTTCCTGTCTCGGCTTCTTCCCTTTGGCCATCCACTCTCTCTTCTCACCGCTCATCGGGGGAGGATCCGATCTCTTTTCTGGGCGCCTAGTAGGATCGTCTGTGACCGTTTTGGCTTCCATACCAGCTTCAGCACTGGCTTCCTGTACTCCTCTATCTCTTGACTCGGCCTGGATTTCTTCCAGGGCGATGTAATGCTCTTGCATCCTTCTCATCTCCTTTAAGGTTTTCGGTTTTTCGGAGAACATGGCTATCCAGATGGGGTCCGATCTCCCCAATGCGTTTTCAAACCCAAAGATGGCTTGATCCACCGGTACTTTTCCTATTTCAGTACATAGTTTCCTCCATCTATCAGTCAGGGTTCTTAAGGGCTCTCTGAATCTTTGGGCGAGGGTAAACAGCTTGTTCATTCTTGGCCGGGGTCAGCTGTTGTGCATGTAGGTCTCAAGGAAGGCCTCGACTAGCATATCATACCCGTTAATCGACCCAGGTGGGAGCGAATAAAACCAATCTCGTTCCTCGCATTCCAGGCTAGATGGAAATAATTTACACATGACTACCGGGTTGTTCTTCCACTGGATCAATGACATGGTGTACATCTTTAGGTGCTCGATCGCATCTCATGTTCCGTCGAATCTAGAAGGAAATGTAGGTAAAGAACATTTTAGGGGGAATGGAATTTGCTCGAGTTCTTGAGAGAAAGGAGTCTTCTCGGCTTCGCTCATAATCTCTGCCAATTTGTTATCTTCGCTTCCACCCGAGAGCTATTTGATTTTTGCCTCCAATTCCATGAGCTTTGCTTCTGTTGCTCGATCATGTCGTATGTACCTTCCTCGCCCTTCCTCGTCAGTGGACGAGTCCTTGGGTGGACATATCTTTGTGGGGGGGGGGTACGGGAGGTGGTGGTGGTTGACCTAATCGCCCGGACTGATTAGGGTTACTTGGCCCCATCATAGGTGGTGATTGACCTGATCGGTCATGATGACTCGACGTTTCTCATCTCCTCATGGGAAGGAATACGCTTCTTGATTTTCCCTTACAACTCTCAGAGTCTTGATGGTTTCAATGTTAAAGTCAGACGCTGCGTCAACCAGTGCGCTTTTGACACCTTTCAGGTGAACAGTGGTTAGGAGTCCCAGTTACATCTATTGTTCATGCCTTCCAGGAAAGGTGGGGATTTGGGAACGGCTTCTTAGGTGATTACAAAAAACGAGAGATGTGTTCACGAGCATTACCGGTACAGTCATAAATGGAAAAATAAAGAGAAGAGTATCCCCTCGAGAGAGGTGGACATATCTTTGTGGTTATTGATTTAAATTCCATTGACACTTGGATATTGGGGTACGGGAGGTGGTGGTGGTTGACCTAATCGCCCGGACTGATTAGGGTTACTTGGCCCCATCATAGGTGGTGATTGACCTGATCGGTCATGATGACTCGACGTTTCTCATCTCCTCATGGGAAGGAATACGCTTCTTGATTTTCCCTTACAACTCTCAGAGTCTTGATGGTTTCAATGTTAAAGTCGGACGCTGCATCAACCAGTGCGCTTTTGACACCTTTCAGGTGAACTTTATAGTGGTTGGTTAGGAGTATCCAAATGAGAAGCAAGTTACATCTATTGTTCATGCCTTCCAGGAAAGGTGGGGATTTGGGAACGGCTTCTTAGGTGATTACAAAAAACGAGAGATGTGTTCACGAGCATTACCGGTACAGTCATAAATGAAAAAATAAAGAGAAGAGTATCCCCTCGAGAGAGGAAATCTTTGCACATCAGGAGGATAAGGAGGTTGATTCTAGTGCATATCCGCGGGGTTTTCTTTGCCTCAATTTTGGAAAAGTCGTTCTAGATCCTCACATGTGATGAAATTGGATGGATGATTCCTCTCCGATGAATGTTTAAGAACAAAACGAGACTCTTCATCTACAAAGGCGCGTCCTGATAAGGTACTGCTGCCATGAGTATTAAAAGTACTCCTCATTGGCTTCATTTGGGGTTGATGTGGTTCCTGTGGTAGCTGTTACGTTAGTGTCTTGAGGAAAGTAAGTACCTTTTTCCAAGTTGAAGCCATGTATGAATGAGCCTTAGCAAGAATTTTTGCCTTTACATCAAATCAACAATGGTAATGGGGGTTGGATTCCTCTGTCTCCTCCAATCTCTCGTCCTGATGGGGGAGTGGTAACGGCTCTGGTGATAACCAGGGCATCACACTTGAAGAAATATTGGGGGTGATGGAAGCTGCTCTAGCTCTGGTGATTGGAGGTATAACGCCTGAGGGAACGTTTATTATGCCACTGGTGTTGGTTGTAGAGTTTGCGGTACCGCGGGTGTTGATCGTGCTGACAGGTGGTACATTGACGTCACCGGAAGTAATGTTAACACCAAGGGTGTTTTCAATGCTTGTAACATCATGATTTGTTGCTGAACCAGACCTGAGATCTACCATATTGAAATTGGGATTGAAAAAGGAAATTAAAAATTGATATTGCAACCGAGAGATTAATCTCCCACTGTGGTAGCCAATTGTTTGTGGGTGAAAACTTTTTCTGCTGGTTTTGGTAAATTTGGGTGTGTGGATGAGAAATGAATATAAACCCTAAACAAATGCACTGCACGGGAGTACTTTAGATTCGAGAGATCAATATGTACAATCCTGGCCTAAACCAAGAAATGGCCGTTCCATGCTTGCTTTGGTCACAAAGTGAAGGAGAAGTGTTCTTAGGGAGGGAAGCGAAGAAGGTGTTGAGACTAGAATGGTTAATTCTGAAGGTGTGGCTGTTTTATGACTTGTATCGGAATGTGGAACTGGCTTGCGAAATGTAAGCTAACAGTTCTTTGATGATTTCCGGATACTGTGTTGTTGTTCTAACCGAAACTTATTATTTTTGGTGTAAAATAGGTGAAACTTATTTATACAAGTCATATTGAACGCACCCTGGTCTCGTAGGAAGTGGGAGTGATTGAGTGATGGAAGAGTGGAGTAATGTGTAACTGCCAGAAACCACGCCTCCACTATGAAAAAAACGGGTTTGTTTACACCCACTACTTCTTGCCGCCACTAACTGCCATGTTTCCCAGACATTTTCTTGTGATGGACGGGTTGCACACCGCATGCTGTAAATTGTCAGACCAATACCCTGATGAGTATCCCCCAGTTTGCAACATGTTTGATGTCTCGAGTGTTTTCGTGGAAAATGTGTAGCAGTTTTCTACGTGTGGCAAGTCAAAGTCAAGAGACTTGCCGCAGGAAAATAACATGTGATGCTATTAGGCTTGTCTTGGCTTGGTCGCCCAAGACTTGCCACAGGCATGTCAATTCCTTGGCGAATTTGGACGGCTGAGAATGCAATTCATGAAAAAAGGTGACCATTAATTATGGCCACAGCATGTTGGCGCATGGAAATAGCACAGTGACACAACAACATGGCTGGCATAGTTGGCACATGCTAGTGGCATAATGGTGCAAGTGGCGCTTGGTATAGCCATGACCGCTAGATTTTGGCACATTGGTGTTGGACCCAAATGTGGCGCGGAAACATCAGTTCTGGTTGCCACATCAATTCCAATACTCTGTGGAACATTACCTGTCCTGGTTGGCATATAAACTTTTCTCAAATTAGGGTTTGGCAAGTCGAATACCTAATTAGTGCAGACAGCATGTAGCATGTGGCATGCGGCCATGTCATGTGGCCGTGGCACAACGGTGTTTTGTGCAAACAGTGCCATAACCACGCCAAAGGAACCACAGCCAGGCCATCATGTGGAAACGACCATAGGAGCAAGGTTTCCACGAGTGTCCATGATATGGCGCCTTTATTAGGGTTTCCTGGTCCCACACGGCTCGTGGCATGTTGTGGGTCCCGAAGTGGCGTAATTTATGCCACGACCGAAAATTAGGGTTTCGATCATCTCCACTAGAGCATGGTCGTGTCTCTGGTTAGAATAACCAAATTTAAGTCTGTCATGGTCGTTGGCTACGAACAGAAGATGGGTTAAAACGTAGGTGCGCCATTCATGGCGCGTTTGGCGTGCTACTGCGACAAAGTGGCACGTTTGGCATGCGTGTTTGGCATATGCATTTGGCATGAACATTTGGAAATCCAATTTGGCGGCCAAGCATGGACGTGGCCACATTTCTGGTACGTGTGTCAAGTTTAAAGCGACCTGATTGGTCGATGGGGAATAGGGATGGCAAGTATGGTCCCAGCCACGACTCATGTGTGTGTGGCAGGTTTAAAGCGACCTGATTGGTCGACAGGGGATAAGGTCCGGTTGGGAAACTTGGGGTGTGTCCACACTTCCACCGCGCGTGGCGGATTTATAATGACCTGATTGATCGACAGGAAACAGGGGCCGATCGGGCAACATGGGTGTGGCCACTTGCAAGTGGCGTCGGCTGGCCTATGGCATGGCCACACCTCCCTTTGTTGCTGCTCTTATTCCACGGCTCCCTTTATTTTGCACCTACTAATCCATGGTGTATTAATTGCCTAGTTTGCCTAAGCTTAATAATATACTGCGCAGGGCGCAAAACCCTAATTTTTGCAAATTAGTCAGGGTAATATCTGAATCTTGTGAATTATCACAAAATTGATTGAATTTTATGTGTTGACACGGAGTTCTTTAAGTTTATTTCTGGAGAGCAGTATGCTTTCCGATTGAGTACTTTTATGCAAGGACCTTAACCTTGATACTTGGAAATTCGTGCTACTCTGCCGCAAGTGAACACAAATTATCATGCCATATCAATATTAAGGGTTCTGCTGGGAAACATAGCATAAAAAGTATTCAAAAAAACTTATATCAATTGAATAATACAGGCAAGGTGCCGAAATTTACAAAATATTTGGGATTGTTGCTACATGCACCATTCTGGATAAATTTCATGTGAATATATTGAGTTGCTCAATAAATGCGCCAGTGGAGAGGTTGGACACTCATCACTTTTACATGGCTCCGTTTCTTTTTAGAGTGACGGCACATTAAATGCAAGGTTTTAAAAATTTATCCCTGAACTAAAAACCACCATCAACAGCTACCATACGATTAAGATTATTATGAGGTGATTGGTATTATTAGGTTGTTCTTCGGGAATATAAGTTTGGTCTATCAATTGGTTCCTGTTCACCTTGATTTATCAAAATACGGAACAAAACGTCTAGGTATTTTTGTGGGAGACAGATTTATCTATTCAACGGATATTCCTATGTGAGACAGATTGGTTTATCAAGTCTTCGACTTTGGGTCTTAGCAACTCTTAGTTGTGGGTGAGATCAGCTAAGGGAATCAAATGCACAAAGTCCTGCTGGGATTCAAAGGCGTAAGGAACGCGACTGTACCTTGATCAATGTTGGATTGGTTAAAGCTCAACTATATTCTAGTCTGAAGTTAACTTGTAGTAGGCTAGTGTCTGTAATGGCTTAATACAGTGTGGTGTTCAAATCTGGACTAGGTCCCGGGGTTTTTCTGCATTTGCGGTTTCCTCGTTAACAAAATTTCTGGTGTCTGTGTTATTTCTTTTCCGCACTGCATTTTTTATATAATTGAACTATCACAGGTTGTGTGTAAGTTCAATCAGTTTGTGAATCTGACCTTTGGTTTGTTGATTAAATTGATTGAAACTTGGATATTGGTTTTTGATATCGTCCAAGTTATTTGTTATATTCAATCGGGCTTACAAATTTCTAGTTGTTTGATTGGAGATTGAATTGAGATATAACTCTTGGATATACTTTTCTTTAGATTGAGTATGACTGTCTAGTTGATTCTCTTGAATGTATATTGGAGTTAGTCCATACAGATTTCTAAGGGAAATATTGGGTGTGGTTGTTAGACCCGCTCTTTTTCAATTGGTATCAGAGAAGGCAAACACGTTTAAGACCTTACAAGTCTGTGTTTGTAGCAATCTGACTCTATGGATTGTAATGTCTTGATAAACGCTTCACCAGGATTTAACTCTGATTTTAGAGAAAGTTCTGAAGAGCTGGTTAATCTCCATAAGAAGTTGGATGAACAAATCCGGATCAATTCTGATCTTATTACGAAAATCGCAAAGTATAAGGATTTGAAGTTTGTTAAAGTTCCTTCAATGGATTTGAATAGCTCCTTTAATTCTTCTCTAAAGAATTGTCGCAAGTCAGGGGATAAGCAAGGTTTAGGATTTGTAAAATGTGATGTGACTCATAATTACTCAGATGATGTTGGTCCATGTATGTTCTGTGATTTTTGTAGTCATTTTCAATATACGTGTACATCTGATAGACACATTTTTGTGTCTGATTTGATCTAAATTATGTATATTGTTAGTGCTCGATTTTACACTTATTTGATTATTTTATGTTTTTGTAGGTGTTTTTGGAGAAATAAACATGTGTGCGAAATTGGCTCGAAAAAAGGTATTTGTACCCCGAGATGAATTACTAAAAGCACCCAGAGGACACACTAAAGGCACCCCGAAAATATATTGGAGGCACCTCAAAAAGTTACTAAAAGCACCTAAAGGACATGCGCTAAAGGGACCCCATCAGCGGATAAGGGGCACCCAAATTGCTATTCGCACCCCATCAGTCGGATAAGGGGAATTTCTTCTTCAACAATTCAAATCCAAAATTTGGCGGGAAAAATAAGCTTTCTCTTGCGTAAAAGTTTGATCAGATTTTGGAAGTGGGTTAGCGAGATTCAATCGCCAGAAGTGGTTTTAGTGGACCTGTTTGGAGTTAACAGGGCTGGTATAGGCCTTTAAATCAACAAACTTGGGCTAGCTAATCGAGTTTTTAAGAAACAGGGAGAGTATATTCACGGGAATGTCAGGCGAGACCGAGACGAGTTTTATTCGGATTAAATTGTTGGACTGGACTGAAATTAGCCTGTTATAGTTAGACAATCTAGTTAAGGGGAGTGGACACGAAAAAGGGGAAAGATTTCAATCGATTATCATTTAATCAGGGAGAAAGAGTTACTCGGTAAGTATTGGTTTTATTTAGAAGTTTCTTCGTAAAACATGGAGAATATCTCCCATGTTATATTAAGTTCTTTATTTGGAAGAGTTTTAACCAAATTAGACTCTCTTTAGACATGTAAAGAAAAAAAATGGAAGAAAAATATTCGTAACTTAGACGTGAAGAAGAAGAAAAGAAAAGAATCGAAGATTTCTTGGGAAATTTATCGACCCTATTGTGTATATATAGGTGTTGATAGTGGTTTTTAGCTTAGGGTTAAAATCGTAAAATTGTACAACTGACATGACGTCACTATGACCATTAGCACATTTATTGAATCAATCAGCATGCCTATGCAAAAATTACTGGGGTACCTTTTTTTTTTTACATGAGTCATGTTCCACGGCAGACCCCTTAACATCGACTGACATCATCTATGCCAAAACCTAATTCTCATGCTACCGTGCCAAGGCATGCCAACCATGCCAGCCGCACTACTGTGACAATGGCAAACCATGCCAGCCACATCTCCACGCCAAGGCATGCCAACCATGCCAGCCGCACCACTGTGCCAATGGAAAACCATGCCATCCACATCTTCGCGCCAAGGCATGCCAACCATGCCAGCCGCACCACTGTGCCAATATCAAACCATGCCAGCCACGTCCTCCGCGCCAAGGCATGCCAACCATGATAGCTGCACCACTGTGCCAATGGAAAACCATGCCAGACACATCTTCGCGCCAAGGCATGCCAAGCCAACATCATCTTGCTTTGGCCCCAACTATGCTAGCCGCACCATGTGCCAATAGCATGCCAAACCCTTTGACCCACCATGCCAAGCCAACCGCACCGTTCCTTGGCCCCAATATAACAGGTCATCTGCGCCATACCATGCCGGCCTTCCCTATGCGGCTACCAAGACAAAGGCGTGCGACGATCAACGGCCACCTTCCATCCTAGATGCAAATCCTAGCCGTCCAAGGTCGCCAAACAACGCATGGTAAACTTTGGCTCAAAACCCTAGTTTTGGCCGCGCCAAAGCCATGCCACCATTCCGCTGGCTACCATCATCCCTCTTGAATTCTTCTTGAGTTTTACTTTCGGGCTATTTTGACCTTCCGAAGGAGCTCAAAACATAAATATTCTCGCTTGGGGAAATATAAAATTCTTTTCCATACAGAATGGAGGGGTGGATCATCAAAATCCGAGTCCGTACGAGAATTCTACATCGATTCTAGTAAAGGGAGCTAATTAGGGTATCAGCATACCAAACCCTAATTTAGACAAATCCACAAGCGCTTCCCTTCCAAGACGCACACTTCTAGTGGCTCCACTCCACGTTAAATCCATGTCGTCCATGCTTTCACCAAACGAAGGGTTGCAACGATCAACGGCCACCCTTCCATCTAAGATGCAGATCTTAGCCATCCAAGGTCACCAGCTAACGCATGGCCACCTTTGGCCTAACGTTAAAATCCTAGCCTGGCCACGCAAAAATCCTAGCCTGGTCATACCAAAATCCTAGCCCAGCCATGCCAAAATCCTAGCCTGGACACGCCAAAATCCTAGCCTGGTCACGCCAAAATCCTAGCCTGGCCATGCCAAAATCCTTGCCTGGCCATGCCAAAATCCTAACCTGGATACGACCCTAGCCTAGCCACGCCAAATCCTAACCTGGCTACGATGCCTATTCTTTGGTCATGGTACCAACCTGGCTACGACGCCTCACGATACTAACCAGGTTACGACGCCTATCCTTTGGTCACGACACCAACCTAGCTACGACGCCTATACTTTGGTCACGACACCAACTTGGATACAAACGCCAAATACTTTGGCCATGACACACGTAGCTACATGTTTTCCACGAAAACACTCGAGACATCAACACATGTCACAAACTGGGGGATGCTCATTGGGTATTGGTTTGGAAGTTTACAGCGTGCGGCATACACTACGCCCGTTATAAGAAAGTGTCATAAGGATGAGGCGGTTAGTAAATACAAGGAGTAATGGTGAAACTCTTTCTTTTATGGAACATCAATTCCAGGCGTTACCGGTTACCACCTTCTCCTATTTACTCACTCGTTTTCCATTTCTTAATGAGACCAGAGTACGTTTCACTTCGACTTTTATAAAAAGGCATTACCTATTTACACCGAACAACAAGTTCAGGTCAGGAACATACAACACTCATAAAACATTTGCTATTTCTCCATCTGTTAGCTTCCCTCTTTCTGATACAAGTCATAAAATAACTACTCTTCCAGATCAACTATTCTGGTCTCAACATTTTCTTCGCTTCCCTCCCCAAAACCAACCCTCTCCTTCACTTTGTGACTGAAGCAAGTCTGGAACAGCCATTTCTTGGTTTAGGCCGGATTTTTACAGATTGATCTCTCGAATCTAAAGTACTCCCTTGCAGTACATTATTTAGGGTTTAAATTCGTTTCTCACCCACACACCCGAAATTATCGTTTTCACCCTCAAACAATTGGCGACCACAGTGGAAGGTTGATCTTTCGGTTATAATGTCAATTTTTGACCATCGATATCATGATTCGACCCAGATATAAAGATGGTAGAAGCAGGCGATCCGTTCAGAGATCGACGACTCAGTTACCAGACGACCTGATTATCAGTCTTGACATGGAAAGGGATGACTAGGGACTTCCTAGAGATTAAAAGCGAATGATCCAACCAAGGATCGACGACTCGATTACCAGATGAGACGACTGGGGACTTTCCATAATCATGGCGGTGCTTCCCATAAAACTCGGTCTTACACCCGGAAAGTTCCCTTTTCATCAGGAGACCTGAAAAACCGAGTAAGTCTTACCTAGACAAGATACATGATTTTCTATTTCAAGTTTTCACGGGAATGATAAAACCGATATCCATGTTATGTTTCACCCCATGTCATCTACCAACACACGTTTTCATGATTTTCCTGGGATGTTTGCGTCACTTACAATCGTAACCAAGACAACATCATTCCCAAAACAATCCATTCCAAAATAATTCATTCCAAAAGAATAATCTAAAACCCTCATAGATAAAAATTATCTATCAATTCAAATCAAACCATAAACCAGGCGCTTTGTTTGCCTTTAAAAAAAAAAGTCACCTACCCGTACGTGCCTATTTTACATAATAATGATTACCTGTCACTATTAATGAGGTAGCCGACGTTACTGCGGTGATATTCGAAAAGGAATTATTTATGATGAAGTATTTCTACAAGTTTATGAAAGGCATACCCATGGCTAGTGTTTACACTAGTTTAGAAGAAAATATTTATACTGGAAGGCATACCTATGGCTAAGGTTTGCACCAACACAAAAAAATCAAGAGAACAAATTGAAAGAGAAACGCTAGAGTACATAGATGGAATATACTTGCCCACTTTATTGCTACCGCTAACACCAGGACGTGATAATAAAGATACGAGATAAAAAAAGGGAGCCAATCCCTTTCATAAGCATAACACTTTTTGGAATTTGAACAAGGAAAGAATTTCCTATTTGAGCTACGTATAGAAAGAGGCAACTGGACCTGCAAGAACAAGTTCGCGGCATGTCAAGACCTACGTCGTGCCAAGCCAATAGCCAGCATCCGCAACTTGCATTCTTTCCAGCATCAGCAGCTTGCATCCTTTCCAGCGCTAACAGCTTGCATCCTTCCAACGCTAACAGCTTGCATCTTTACAACAGCTTGCATCTTTACAACAACTTACATCTTTCATCCTTCCAGCATTGCACTTGAACGTCCAGTAGAAGGGAATCAGCAATCTAATTTCATCACACATAAATATCAGGAACGACTTCTCCAAAATTGAAGCAAAGAAAATCAACAACCCCCCTAAGTTCACAAAGAGTCTTTTCCTGTCAGGAGATGCATGATTTCTGGGAACTTCGCCCGCAAAATCGTGCAGTCTATGATAAAACATTTATATAAGATCATATATTTACCCAAGGCACAAGGTCAAGACGTATTTTCATCCCTCAACCGCATTGCATCAGGAAACCAGCAATTTCCAGCCAGGAAGCCGTTCCCAAACCCCAACCTCCCTTGGAAAGCACGATAGATGGAACTGGGGGCTCCTAACCACTGTTCTCTTGAAGGGTGTCCAGTTTGACAACACATTGATTGATTTACGCAACCTCTCTTCTTCAAAGTCCTCCAACAGCGGTTCCGCTTCAACGTTCGCTTTAGCATCTTCCCCGCTTTTACGTTCACTCCAGCAGCCGCCCCACTTCAGCGTTCTCTCCATAAGCTACTCTAGGATCCGAAGACGAAGCTTTAGCATATTTTTTTTGCTCTATAAGTTTCAACATCCTCTCCCATAACCGAAGCCGATTCAACGCATCCTTCCCGCCAAAGATCGTGTTCATGGAAAGTTTGCTCGCTTATGAATCTAACCAACCTACTTTATTCCCAGACAATATAGTCTCTTATGATCACATCTGCTTCCGAGAACCGGTGCCGGTTTGATACCAACGAGAACTACACCAAAGCACGATCACTACAAAGATGGAAACATGTAAACCACATTTGGGGACTGAGGATCTACAAAAAATACCTTCATTGTCAAAGCTCAGAAGACGTGGTCAACCAAAAGGTCATAGTCACGACGAGGTTGTTAGAGCACTGCTCGGTCAAACTCGCATGCATTGCTATCTCAAGCATGTTTGTCAATCTTAGTGATCAAAACTATATAGTCTTGTTTTCTAGTCTATTATATCTAAGGTCTCGGACTAGGATAGAAAGTGTAGTTGATCTCAAGAACTCCATGGCGATCATCATACAAGACGAAGGACTACTCAAGAAACCAGTGGATCTTCATCGACTAAAAGGTATGTGGAGACTTGAACTTATCTATCACTCAAAAGTCTATTTACTCTATCTCCTATCTTGAGACAAAAGTCGTTTTACTATATAGACTAAGTATATACACATGTGACATTTCGAGCTGAGTATATCTCTCTTATCTATTTCTCGGAATGTGTGTTGGTAAAGCTTTCGTTTTATCCAAGTTTATCTTTGCCTAGTGACGAAAGTCATGTTATGTTTCAATCACTTTGGAAATCTCTCTAACGAAAAATAGTTTGTGAATAACAACTATATAAAGCCCTCTGAGAATGTTTCAATGATTGAAATGAGAGTAGACTATATAACTATTGGGGGATATAAACATTTGTGTGGCAGCACATATATGTATAAGTCCTTAGCACTTGAACCGAAGTTTGCGAACTTTTTTGATCAAGTGGAACCGAAACGTGAGCAGCAACTCAGTCCGCGAACTGAAGGGGTTATGTCTGAAAACGTTGATTCGTGAACTTATTCTAAATTACTAAGGAATGCTTTTGCAAACCGTGGCTTTATAGTTCATGATTAATGATTCGAGTGAATCACATCATTTTTGATTCAATTGTGTCTCTTGTAGTACTTGAGATCTTATAGCAATTGAACAACTTTCTAACTAGTTCATTTGAGTCATTTGGACTAGTTATAGTGAAGAAGAATATGGTTGATATGAAATTTATCATTTGGCTAACCATTTGGTTAACTAATATTGAACCAACCATTGTACACGTTTGGGTACGGTTACACAAACCCAAAACGTCAAGTACGTGTGTGTACGGCAAGCTAAGTTTTCGATCTAACGGTTGGGAGATATTAGCTTGTATCTAATTAGGTTTTCATCTAATGGTGAATATTGAATGCTTTGTTAGCAAGCTAATATTGATTTCAAACCCTGATTTGAAAGACTATATAAGGGGAACTCTAGCTATTGGAAAAACTAATCCCCACACACCTTTCTTGCGTGATACTAGTTTTCTCTAAGCTAGAGTCGATCTCCATTAACCCTTGAGTTTTCTCTCTGAACTCTGGTTAACGACTTAAAGACTTTATTACTTTTCTTGTAGTGTGTGATCTGACCTTGCTCTTTCTATCATACGAGTATAATTTTAATAATTTACTTGAGATTTCTATCTCTGATAGGAAAGATAAAAGTAGTCACAAACATCTTCGTCTCATTGTTTGTGATTCCTCAATAATATTCTTCGCTGCGTCGATTAAGTTTATTGTGAGGTGATTGATGAAACTGAGTTGTTCTTCGGAAATATAAGTCTGGTTTTATCGATTGGTTCCTGCTCACCTTGATTTATCAAAAGACGGAACAAAACTTGTAGGTTTATTCATGGGAGACGAATTTATCTATTACCTGTAGACTTTTCTGTGTGAGACAGATTTGTTTATTAAAGTCTTCGACTTTGGGTCGTAGCAACTCTTAGTTGTGGGTGAGATTAGCTAAAGGAATCAAGTGTGCAGTATCCTGCTGGGATCAGAGGCGTAGGAGCATAATTTTACCTTGGATCGGTGTGAGATTGGTTGGGGTTCAACTACAGTCCAGACCGAAGTTAATTTGGAGTAGGTTAGTGTCTGTTTAATCTGGACTAGGTCCCGGGGTTTTTCTGCATTTGCGATTTTCTCGTTAACAAAATTCTGGTGTCTGTGTTATTTCTTTTCCGCATTATATTTTTATATAATTAAAATAATACAGGTTGTGCGTTTTTTAATCGATTAGAATATCCGACCTTATTGGTTGTTGATTTAAATCGATTGACACTTGTATATTGGTCTTTGGTACCACCCAAGTTATATCTCTTTGATTAGACTCACGAATCATATTTGGTTGAGTAAATCAAATCGAGAGATTGAGATAATAACTCCTTGAGTATTTTCTATTGATTAAGTCTTGTTGATTCTATAGATAACAACTCGGAGTTGTCCATACAGATTGCTAATCGAAATATTGGGTGAGGTTGTTAGACCCACCGTATTTTCAATTGGTATCATAGCAGGCAAACACGTTAAATACCTCACAAGTATGTGTTTGTGGAGATCTGACTCTATGGACATATGTGATATCTCAATAGACGTACCACCAGTCTTCAATGGTTCAAACTACCCATGGTAGAAAATTGCTATGATCTCGTATCTCCAAGCTCGTGATTTTCAAATATGGGTACATGTTGTTAATGGCTATGATCCTTCGGTAAATATAGAAGACGATGTATATTCACCAAAGGATGTTGATAGCTTTAGTCCAGAAGAAATTCTTGCTGCAAAGCTTAATTATGAAGGTCTACATGCTATTAGAAAGGCAATTACCCTAGACCTTTAGCACTATGTGTATTGTTGCACTAAGTCTAAAGATGCTTGGGATATCTTAGAAACTACTTTCGAAGTCAACAAACATGTTTCTAAGAAATGTACCATTGATGGAGGAAATAACCTCACAACTCTTTCTGAAAATTCATCTTTCGGAAAGATAAGATTCTCTGATCAAGATCCTGCTCAAACCGTTGCATTCAATGGTGTGTTATCCACAAGAAAAACCGCTACATATCCTGGGGTGATGAATGTTGTACGGATGATGTCTGGTTTAAAAAACCGCTGATGGCAGAAAGGATCAAAGAATTCATAAAAATGAGCATTAGACGTGATAAACGTCCCTTGTCTGTCCTCACTACCAATGATTTTGTGGAAGAAAAACCTTTAAGTGTCAACGGATTGAATACGTCCAATAGATGCAATGAAGTTTCAGCCTTCACAGCAGAAACATCTACATGCTCAAGTTCTGATTCAGAATATGAGACAGACACAGAGGTTTTCAATTTCTTGAATAAGGAAGTCCTTCAAAAAAATCTTCAATTAAAGGCTTCACTGAAGAAACTAGAATCATTAATCCAGGTAAAAAATCTTGAGATAGACTGTCTTAACGGTAAACTTACCAGAACCACTGTTCTGAAGGAAAAAGAGATTACCACTCTTAAGGATGATCTATAAAGATTATCTAGAAGTTCTGATAAAATTTCAGCTATGTTATTTGGCCAGAAGCCCTTTGGAAATACTAGTGGTTTAGGATACAAAAGCAAGTGTGCAGATGTTTTAAATCCTGTTGCTTCTATTGATCAGGGAAAAATAAACACTAGCAGCCATATTAAGCAGAAGATACCTCAACAAAACAAAGAAGCTTTGGGTTTTTTGTATTGTGGAAATACAAGGCATGTTAAAAGTACGTGTTAGAGATTCAAGAGGAACATTGAAAGAATTGCAAAATTACAGAAGAACATACAAAAGTTGAATCTGGATAATCTGCGCAGCCCTCCTAAAGATAATGCTTCCAGAACCAGAAGAGGTAGGAAACTTTCTTACACAAAAAACCTTGAAAAATCATTATGTGATAAACAATGAGATCATTTGGCTCATAACGTCCCTATATAACATCAAGGACGTTCGCATCCTCTACTTTAACTTGAGAAAGTGAGGCTTAGTGTGTTTTTCTATGTGACTCAAGTCATGTGTCTATTTTTGTACAGAAAATATTCTCCTAACAATATAGACAATGGTTCATTAATCTACAGAAGACTTATTCTTCTAGGGTTTCTTGTTCATATGTCTATTTAAATCTTGATAGACTTCCTCCTTCCTTGAAAAGATACATCATTATGGCACCTGTAACCAGAAGCATCACTATCAAGGATGCATTTAAAGCAGCTAACGTGTATCTGTGTAAAGGGATTTCTTCCTCAAGGGTGAAGAAAGTGAAGTCTGCATGTAATGGAGAAGGTTCTTCCTCTAACTGTCTCTTTTCTAGTTGCCCCTTTGATTTTAGAGGCATGGTGAAAGAGTTTATCAAAAAGATAAATGGTTTAAAATCTCAAATCATTTTCTCTCTGGAAAAGATAACTCACTATGAACATTTGTTGTCTCAATCCAAGAACGCTCTGCGTGATTTGAAAAGAGAACTCAGTGAGTTAACTGATATTTCTGAAGATTTGGAGGAATTGAACGATCCCATAATCGATGGGTTTTTCAATAATGAGAAGGAATTCTCAGTAGATGCTCTGAGAAAGATCTACGACAACTAGTAAGTCTTATGATAATAAATCTTCTATGTTTTCTGTTTTATTTAGAAGAATAATTAGTGTTTTGGAATAGCAAAGATTGTGATTACACATAGCTATATCCAATGATTTCATCTTCTTGTTTTTAGATTTATTGGTTTAGATTCTAAAGTTGTTTGGAAGATGATGGTTGCAGTATTAATCTTTATGGCTTTATATATTGCAATATTTTGATGGGATTTGTATGTTTACGTCCGTGAACTTGGTTATCCCATATTTTGTCAAAAGTAAAGTCGTTCATGTATTGGTATGCAAATATTGATAAAGGAATGAATGGACTTTTGGAAAAACACAAAAGTTAAGCCTATATTGTCAATTGTTGATGTAAGATAGGTTAAAATCTTTTGTGATTCAAGGATAAAGTTTATTATATCACTTTGTGATGGAAAAATAGAATAGGTCCTTGTTTTTGTTATCCACGGTATAGAGATTAATTGTTCCATATTATTATGTATTACCGTGAAGGTTCCATTGTTTATCTCATGTTGAGCACGATACGACTAAGTCGATTTTTTTATTGGCATGGTTGGTTGTTCCATGAGATGCTATATGTTGAGCATTAAGAACTAAATTAATCAACTTGTGTGGTTATTTAGTTTATATTCCATGAGCTCTCTCATGTTGAGTACATGTACAGTTAAGGTTGTCATTTTCTATGATAATCTTAGTCGGGGTTCCATAATCTCTTATGTTGAGCCCAAATGAACTAAATCAATCATCTTGTGTGATTATTTAGTTAGCACTCCATAGATTTTTCTCATGTCGAGTGTGGACAATTGAATTGATTACTTTGTGATTAGTTTAATTGTGTAATCCGGTTAGAATATTTATGGGTTTACTTGTGAATAATCTAATCGATGAATTAAGTCTCCATAAGTTTACTTGTGTTGAGCATATTTATTCAAATTAATCATGGTTCACTTTGGTTAATATGATTGAATATTTTGGATTTCAAATTCATACTTGTATGCAATTTGTTGAGTCTAAATAAATCCTTCTTTTCTATTGAAATTAAGGTCGCTCTTGTTGTTCCCTTGGGAATGACATCTTATGGGGGAGAGTTCTTTTGAACTTGCGCTTAATTTCCAAATCTTTGTGGGGAGTGCGGCTGTGGAATTTTTAGGGGTTATCTTGTATGTTTATAAACTCCTTGATGAATACATTTAGCCTCGTCTTTATGATTGCATCTAAACAAGATGATAGAACATTTACCTTTGGTCATGAAATATCTCTTACGGAAATTTCATTAGGATCCCGTTCTTGTACCTTTACCAATTTTATTGACAAAAAAGATGGGAATTAATTTTAGTTCACACTACAAATACATATGGTTTTTGTATCATTATGTAAGGGGGAGTGGTTTCTATTTGAGATGGAGTATTGACTAAGGGGGAGTGACCATAGTATTGTTGTTGAAGTTGTGATACAATTGGACTTTGACGTTGTGTAATAATACTATGACACTGTATAACAATGATTGAGAACCAATGCTTTTCTCATTATTATATCTACGGATTTTAAACAACGATGATACTAAACTTACAACCTTTGTGATCATTGGAGTACTTGGAAGTGACGAAGATTTCGAGTATTGTTGAAGATTAGGCATGTGGAATAGGAGCTACAAATTTTATTTATATAATTTTGTATTCCATATGTATTAATAGTTTTGCCACTAAAATTGACACAGGGGGAGATTGTTAGAGCACTGCTCAGTCAAACTCGCATGCGTTGCTATCTCAATCATGTTTGTCAATCTTAGTTATCAAAACTATATAGTCTTGATTTATAGTATACTATAGCTAAGGTCTCGGACTAGGATAAAAAGTGTAGTTGATCTCAAGAACTCCATGGTGATCATCATACAAGATGAAGGACTACTCAAGGAACCAGTGGATCTTCATCGACTAAAAGGTATGTGGAGACTTGAACTTATCTATCACTCAAAAGTCTATCTACTCTATCTCCTATCTTGAGACAAAAGTCCTTTTACAATATAGACTAAGAATATACACATGTGACATTTCGAGCTGAGTATATATCGCTTATCTATTTATCGAAATATGTGTTAGTTAAGCTTTCGTTTTAGCCAAGTTCATCTTTTCCTAGTGACGAAAGTCATGTTATGTTACAATCACTTTGGAAATCGCTCTGACGAAAAATAGCTTGTGAATAACAACTATATAACGCCCTCTGAGAATGTTTCAATGATTAAATTGAGAGTTTAGACTATATAACCATTGGGGGATATAAACATTTGTGTGGCAACACATATATGTATAAGTCCTCAGCACTTGAACCGAAGTTTGCGAACTTTGTTGATCAAGTGGAACCGGAACGTGAGCAGCAACTCAGTCCGCAAACTGGCGTAAGTTCTCGAACCCGAGAATATCTGCTGAAGTTGGGGCTCAGGTGCAGTCCGCGAACTGACGGAAGTTCTCATCCCGAGAAATTCCGCTGGAGTTTATTAACTTGAACCGGTTAGCTTGAGTCCGCGAACTCAAGAGGTTATGTCTGAAAACGTTGTCCGTGAACTTATTCTTAAATTACTAAGGGATGCTTTTACAAACCGTGGCTTTATAGCTCATGATTAATGATTCGAGTGAATCACATCATTTTTATTCAATTGTATCTCTTTTAGTACTTGAGATCTCATAGCAATTGAACAACTCTCTAACTAGTTCATTTGAGTCATTTGGACTAGTTATGGTGAAGAAGAATATGGTTGATATGAAAGTTATCATTTGGCTAACCATTTGGTTGACTAATATTGAACCAACCATTGTACACGTTTGGGTACGGTTACACAAACCCAAAACGTCAAGTACGTGTGTGTATGGCAAGCTAAGTTTTTGATCTAACGGTTGAGAGATATTAGCTTATATCTAATCAGGTTTTCATCTAACGGTGAATATTGAATGCTTTGTTAGCAAGCTAACATTGATTGTAAACCCTGATTTGAAAGACTATATAAGGGGAACTCTAGCTATTGGAAAAATAATCCCCACACACCTTTCTTGTGTGATACTAGTTTTCTCTAAGCTAGAGTCGATCTCCATTAACCCTTGAGTTTTCTCTCTGAACTCGGGTTAACGACTTAAAGACTTCATTGGGATTGTTAAGCCAGACCGATACTACTTTTCTTGTAGTTGTGTGATCTGATCTTGCTCTTTCTATCGTACGAGTACAATTGTAATAATTGGCTTGAGATCTCTATCTCCGATAGGCAAGATAAAAGTAGTCACAAACATCTTCGTCTCATTGTTTGTGATTCCTCAATAATATTCTTCGCTGCGTCGATTAAGTTTATTGTGAGGTGATTGATGAAACTGAGCTGTTCTTCGGGAATATGAGTCTGGTTTTATCGATTGGTTCCTGTTCACCTAGATTTATCAAAAGACGGAACAAAACTTGTGGGTTTATTCATGGGAGACGAATTTATCTATTACCTGTAGACTTTTCTGTGTGAGACAGATTTGTTTATTAAAGTCTTCGAATTTGGGTCGTAGCAACTCTTCGCTATGGGTGAGATCAGCTAATGGAATCAAGTGCGTAGTATCCTGCTGGGATCAGAGGCATATGAGCATAATTGTACCTTGGATCAATATGAGATTGTTTGGTGTTCAACTACAGTCTAGACCAAAGTTAATTTGGAGTAGGCTAGTGTCTGCAGTGGCTTAATACAGTGTATGTTTAATCTGGCTAGGTCCCGGGGTTTTTCTGCATTTTCGGTTTCCTCGTTAACAAAATTCTGGTGTATGTGTTATTTCTTTTCCGCATTATATTTTTATATAATTGAAATAATACAGGTTGTGCGTTGTTTAATCGATTAGAATATCCGACCTTATTGGTTGTTGATTTAAATCGATTAACACTTGGATATTGGTCTTTGGTACCATCCAAGTTATCTCTCTTTGATTAGACTCGCGAATCATATTTTCTTGAGTAAATAAAATCGAGAGATTGAGATAATAACTCCTTGAGTATTTTCTATTGATTGAGTCTTGTTGATTCTCTAGATAATAACTCGGAGTTGTCTATACAGATTGATAATCGAAATATTGGGTGAGGTTATTAGACCCCCCGCATTTTCAGAGGTCATTTACTTTTCAAGAGTACATCGTAAGAATATCATCACCTCTCTGTCTAGAAGACGCCTGCAACACTTTACAAGGACGCGGTGGATCCCAAGCATGCTCAGAAAAAACAACTTCAGAAACTAAAGAAAAGTGTGACTGGGGACTGCTCATCGTAGTCCATCCCGATGACCATCAAAGATTCATGAGATAACCCCAGAGACACGGCTGAAACATTTTCCTGAAGAAATAGAGGGATCCACGATGAATAACATAACTCTCTCATTTTTACCACTTTACTATCCAGAGTATTTCATCCGTGTGATATTCTGAGCATCCTAGCGTCACATCCAGAAGAGTACAATAAGCTTGTATCAAATCCCGTGGACGTGGATTCAGGGCGATGCAATAAAAGTAGGCTACATATGAGGACTACCTGCACGAGGCTCTTTCACACCATCAACCAGGTTATTTCTGATTCCAACATCATCACTGTCGAAGTTATACGAGCCGCGAGAATTTCTCAACATGAAGCCGTACATGTGTATCGAAGACTCCAAAAGCACGCCATAGAGATACATTCACATGTTAGGTCGTGCCATCGAATCTAACATAAATATAAATGGGACTTATAACATAAATATAACTGGGGACTGCTCACCGCATCCCATTCCATACGATAGTCCAAGGTTCAGAAGATGGTTCAAAGGATGTCTTTAGGAACAAAGTCATGAAAGACTTGATAGAAGCACGTCGGCAACGAAACATCTCCTAACTCATATATTTCATCCAGTGGCTCCAGAAGATTTCGACCATACAAGAATCCACAGCATACTGTCATCATGATCAGAAGGTCCAGGCACTGAACAACCTAAAATCGAGGGTGGACCGAAAACGCAACCACATCTATCCGTCCCAAGAATGCAACTGAGTTTGGTAAATTTTGGAATCCACTGGAGAGACACTGCAGATAAAAGCACGGATCCGGACGAGCAACAGAAAATAGAAGAAGGTCAATACCTCTTTTCATACGGACGGAGTTTTTAGAGTTTGCACTATATAAATTTTCCTTCTTGCTCCATGAACGGGAATGGATGACTTGACGCGACTATGCTACCCCGGGTCCACATCACCCTCCTGAATTCTTCCTGAGTTTCACTATCGGGCCGTTTTCACCTCCTAAATGAGCTCAAAACCTATATATTCCCATGTAGGAAGATAGAAAATTCTTTTCCAATTAAAATGGAGGGGAAGACCGTCAAAATCAGAGTTCGTACGAGAATTCTAGAACGATTCTATTAAGGGGCGCTAATTAGGGATTCGGCATGCTAAACCCTAATTTAGACAAAGTTGTCATTATCACACGGAACTAAATCAAGTTGTTATCTTCCCGAAGCCAGTCTTCACCTTCCCCACGGAACTGAAGAAGGTTGCTATCTTCCCGAAGCCAACGCTCATGCCATGCCACCAATGCTGACGGCTCGTTCCAAGCCAATCCAACACTCACGGCTCCTTTCCAAGCTGCACAATACCTTCAGCTCCCATTCCAAGTCGATCCAGTGCTAACGGCTCCAAGTCCAAGCCGCACAGTGATAACATCTTCCCTTCACATCAAATCTACGCTAGCGTCTCCATTCTATCCTAACCTGCATTGTCACGAGCATAATTTATGCAAATCCGCCAACACGGGAAGCACAAACTCTCTTTACCTCTCGAAAAAGGTTAGTCGGACCTTCCTGACCATCTTTCCACGGCTTGTTGTTTTGATTTTTATCCTAGCATATCACCATCTTATGCTTACCTCGCAACGATGCTCCCGTTCCGAGCTAAGCAGGGGACTTAATGTTGATGGTGGTTTTTAGCTTAGGGTTAAAATCGTAAAACTATATAACTGACATGACGTCACTATGACCATTAGCATATTTATTGAATCAATCAGCATTCCTACGAAATAATTACCGGGGTACCTTTATTTTACATGAGTCATGTTCCACGGAAGAACCCTTAACATCAACTGACATCATTTATGCCAAACCCTAATTCTCATGCTACCGCGCTAAGGCATGCCAACCATTCCAGCCGCACCACTATGCCAATGGCAAACCATGCCATCCACATCTTCGCGCCAAGGCATGCCAACCATGCCAGCCGCACCACTGTGCCAATGGAAAACCATGCCAGCCACATCTCCGCGCCAAGACATTCCAACCATGCCGGGTGCACCACTGTACCAATGGCAAACCATGCCAGCCACATCTCCGTGCCAAGGCATGCCAGCCACATCTCCGTGCCAAGGCATGCCAACCATGCTAGCCGCACCAATGTGCCAATGGAAAACCATTCCAGCCACGTCTACTATGCGCCAATGGCATGCCAAACCCTTGGCCCACAATGCTAAGCCAACCGCACCTTGCCTTGGCCCCAATCATGCTATCCGCACCATGCGCCAATAGCATACCAAACCCTTGGCCCCACCATGCCAAGCCAACCGCACCTTTCCTTGGCCCCACTATGACAGGCCATCTGCGCCATACCATGCCGGACTTCCCTATGCGACTACCAAAACAAAGGCGTGCGACGATCAACGACCTCCCTTCCATCCTAGATGTAAATCCTAGCCGTCCAAGGTCGCCAAACAACGCATGGTAACCTTTGGCTCAAAACCCTAGTTTTGGCCATGCCGCTGGCTACCAGCATCCCTCTTGAATTCTTCATGAGTTTTACTTTCGGGTTGTTTTCACCTCCTTAACGAGTTCAAAACCTAAATATTCCCTCGAAGGGAGATAGAAAATTATTTTCTGTAAAGAATGGAGGGGCAGACCATCAAAATCCGAGTCCGTATGAGAATTCTACATCGATTCTAGTAAAGGGCGCTAATTAGGGTTTCAATATACCAAACCCTCCATTCCAAGCCGCACACTTCTAGTGGCTCTACTCCACGTTAAATCCATGCCGACCATGCTTTCACCAAACGAAGGGTTGCAACGATCAACGGACACTCTTCCGTCTAAGATGCAGATCTTAGCCGTCCAAGGTCACCAGCTAACGCATGGCCACCTTTGGCCCAACGCTAAAATCCTAGCCTGGTCACGCAAAAATCCTATCCTGGTCACGCCAAAATCCTAGCCTGGTCACGCCAAAATCCTAGCATGGCCACGCCAAAATCGTAGCCTAGCCACGCCAAAATCGTAGCCTAGCCACGCCAAAATACTAACATGGATACGACCCTAGCCTAGACACGCCAAAATCCTAAACTGGCTACGACTCCAATCCTTTGGTCACGACACCAACCTAGCTACGACGCCTCACGACACCAACCAGGCTACGACGCATATCCTTTGGTCACGGCACCCACCTGGCTATGACGCCCATCCTTTGGTCACGATACCAACTTGGCTACAAACGCCAAATCCTTTGGCCATGACACACGTAGCTACATGTTTTCCACAAAAACACTCGAGACATCAACGCATTTCACAAACTAGGGGATGCTCATTGGGTTTGGTTTGGCGATTTACAACATGTGGTGTACACTACGCCCGCTATAAGAAAGTGTCATAAGGATGAAGCGGTTAGTAAATACATGGAGTAATGGTGAAATGCTTTCTTTTATGGAACATCAATTCCAGGCGTTACCGGTTACCACCTCCTACCATTTACTCACTCGTTTTCCATTTCTTACTGAGACTAGAGTACGTTTCACTTCGACTTGTATAAATAGGCATTACCTATTTCCACCGAAAAACAAGTTCAGGTCAGGAACTTACAACACTCAAAAAATATTTTCTAGCTCTCTATCTATTAGCTTCCCACTTTCTGATACAATTCGTAAAACAACTATTCTGGTCTCAACACTTTCTTCGCTTCCCTCTCCAAAACCAACCCTTGTCCTTCACTTTGTGACCGAAGTAAGTCTGGAATGGCCATTTCTTGGTTTAGGCCGGATTTGTACAGATTGATCTCTCGAATCTAAAGTACTCCCTTGCAGTACATTTTTTAGGGTTTAAATTTGTTTCTCACCCACACACCCGAAATTACCAAAATCAGCAGAAACCGTTTTCACCCTCAAACAATAGGCTTCTAGGAGGTCGGAAAAAGGAGATAGAGACCTATGGGTAATTGATGAGCATCAAAAATCGTTGCAGAGTGATTCTGCAGCAGCATCAAAAAAGAAAAAGGAGGAGTTGCAGACGACACCATAGAAGTGTTGTTCTCAAGAACACGAAGAACATACACACCGAAACTGTCACTTATGAACAGTTTATGCGATATTAGCTTTGTAACAGTTTGTTTTGAATCTGCAACACCCAGATTATAACGGTGACATTTGTAACATAGGTATAGCGTTGTGAAACTCTATTTTCATATACTTCTTCAATGAAAACACCTTTTGAGCAATGTTTCTATCTTTTGTGAGTGTTTTCACTATGAAGAGCTAAACCCCAACACTGGGACGACGGAGGAAGCTGTATTTCATCCATGTGGCAATTCAATTTATTCTTTATTTAATTTTTGCATTGATTTTAATTGAATTAATATTTCGATTAATTACTTGTGACTTTGTTTGATGGAGCATGCTTAATCCTACGGATTTTTTATGTGCCATGCTTATAATATACACGTAATATTTTATGGAGTCTACTTTGGAAAAGAATATAGTTAAGATTTGTTTTATTTTGAGTTATAATTTCCTTGGATTAATTTCTGAACCACTTGAATATGAAAAATAGTAAAATCCTGAATCCCAGTAAATTCTTCAACTTGACAAACTTTTGTATTTTGTATTTTTTATTTTTTTATTAAGTATTAAAATCGAATCTCAACAAGTCCGAGTGAACGAAAATCTTATTTACCACTTCTATAATCACATCAACATCTTCCAAGAAAAGTTTAAAAGTTGCTAGTAATCTTCATAAGAAAGCTAAACAACTGTTTACTTCTCTAAAAAGGTGTACAAACCTAACAAGAAATCGCAAACAAGATAGTAGTGTTAATATGAGAGCTTTTTCTCTAAAATCAACACCACCCTTTCAATGGTTCCTTGATAGTGGATGTAGCCGACATATGACTGGAGATATTTCGTGGTTTGTAAATTCAAGCGACTTTGAAGGAGGTCATTTAACATTCGGAGATGATAGTTGTTGCTACATAAGCAAGAAGGGTACGATCAAACTTCCGGGCATTACTGAAATCCATGATGTAGTTTACGTCAAAGGTATGACTGCAAATCTCCTTTCTGTTAGTCAAATTTGTGACAAAGGCCATAAAGTTGTCTTCAATGCGAATGGATGTGATATTGTAGAAAAAATAGGAAAAGTAATTTTTCAGGGAACTCATGGTAAAAATATTTGTTATCTTCTTGATACTCAGTTTAGCAATTGTTGCAATTTGTCTAAGGTGGAATCTACATATCTTTGGCATGAACATTTTGGTCACATCAATTATCGCCTTCTAACTAAGATCATTAACAAAGAACTTGTTAGAGGCGTTCCCAAAATCAATGCAAAGATTGATGGTGTCTGTGGTGCCTGTCAAAAGGGTAAACAAACGAAACTTCCACATAAATCATCTCGATATATTATCACTAAAGCTCCACTTGATTTAATTCATATGGATCTCTTCAGTCCTATTCAACAACTTACAATTGCTGGGAAGAAGTATGTTTTAGTTATGGTAGATGATTACACCAGATTTACCTGGGTGGCATTTTTAGCTCATAAAAATGAAACCCTAGGTGAATTCAAGATTATTGTTAATAGAATACAGAATGAACAAGGTCGCAAGCTAAAGAAAATTAGAAGCGACCGTGGAACTGAATTCAAGGACACTAAGGTGTTTGAATTTTGTGACAAACTGGGGATTATTCAATAATACTCACCATCCATTACTCCTCAAGCTAATGGAGTTGCAAAAAGGAAGAATAAGAATATTCAAGAAATAGCAAGGGAAATGCTCCATAACAAAAACTTACCGTTAATATTTTAGGGAGAAGTTGTTTTCACATCATGTTATTTGATCAATCGTGTATACCTACGGTCGAAAACCAAAAAAACTCCATATGAGTTATGGTGCAGTAGGAAGACCAACTTACATTATCTCAGAGTGTTTGGAAGTAAGTGTTACATTCTGAAAGTCGAGAACAGAAAGGGATATTTAATTCCAAAAGCGATGAAAGTATCTTTCTTGGCTATGCATCTAATAGTCGTGGTTTTCGAGTATTTTGTTAGAGCATTGCTCGGTCGAACTTGCATGCGTTGCTATCTCAAGCATGTTTGTCAATGTTAATGATCAAAACTATAAGGTCTTGATTTCTATTCTAATATAGTTAAGGTTTCGGACTAGGATAGAAAGTGTAGTTGAGCTCAAGAACTCCATGGCAATCATCATACAAGACGAAGGACTACTCAAGGAACCAGTGGATCTTCATCGACTAAAAGGTATGTGGAGACTTGAACTTATCTATCACTCAAAAGTTTATCTACTCTATCTCTTATCTTGAGACAAAAGTCGTAGTACTATATAGACTAAGAATATACACATGTGACATTTCGAGATGAGTATATCTCTCTTATCTATATCTCGAAATATTTGTTGGTAAATCTTTCGCTTTAGCCAAGTTCATCTTTGCCTAGTGACGAAAGTCATGTTATGTTTCAATCACTTTAGAAATTGCTCTGACGAAAACTAGTTTGTGAATAACAACTATATAACGTCCTCTGAGAATGTTTCAATGGTTGAAATGAGAGTTTAGACAATATAACCACTAAGGGATATAAACATTATTGTGGTGACACATATATGTATAAGTCCTTAGCACTTGAACCGAAGTTTGCGAACTTTTTTGATCAAGTGAAAACCGGAACTTGAGCAGTCAACCCATTCAGCGAACTCAGTCCGCGAACGTGCGTAGTTCTCGAACCCAAGAATTTTAGCTGGAGTTGTAGCTCAGTTTCAGTCCGCGAAGTTAGTCTGCAAACTGACGGAAGTTCTCGAATCTGAGAATTTTTGCTGGAGTTTGTGAACTCCAACCGGTTAACTTGAGTTCGCAAACCCAGTCCGCGAACTTGAGTGTTTATGTCTAAAAACGATTTTCGTGAACTTATCTAAATTATCTAAGGAATGCTATTGCAAATCGTGGCTTTATAGTTCATGAATCGAATCAAATCATTTTTTATTCAATTGTGTCTTGTATAGTACATAGGATCTCATAGCAATTGAACAACTCTCTAACTAGTTCATTTGAGTCATTTGGACTAGTTATGGTGAAGAAGAGTATGGTTGATATGAAAGTTATCATTTGGCTAACCATTTGGTTGACTAGTATTGAACTAACTATTGTACATGTTTGGGTACGGTTACATAAACCCAAAATCTTCAAGTACATGTGTGTATGTCAAGTTAAGTTTTCGATCTAACGGTTGAGAGATATTAGCTTGTATCTAATCAGGTTTTCATCTAACGGAGAATATTGAATTCTTTGTTACTAAGCTAACATTGATTGCAAACCCTGATTTGAAAGACTATATAAGGGAGAACTCTAGCAACTGGGAAACCTAATCCCCACACATTCTGTGTGATACTAGTTTGCTAAACTAGAGTCGATTCTCCTTTAACCTTTGGTTTTCTTCTTCTAAAACCAGGTTAACGACTTAAAGACTTCATAAGGATTGTGAAGCCAGACCGATACTACTTTTCTTGTAGTTGCATGATCTGATCTTGTTGTTTCTATTGTACGAGTACAATATTAATAATTGGATTGAGATTTATATCTCCGATAGGCAATATATAAAAGTAATCACAAACATCTTCGTCTCATCGTTTGTGATTCCAAAATATCTTTTTTCGCTGCGTCGATTAAGACTATTGTGAGGTGATTGATAAAACTGAGCTTTTCTTCGGTAATATAAGTCTGGATTTATTGATTGGTTCATGTTCACCTTGATTTATGAAAATACGGAATAAAACTCATAGGTTTATTCATGGGAGACGGATTTATCTATCTTGTATATTTTTCAGTGTGAGACAGATTTGTTTGCTAAAGTCTTCAATTTTGGGTCGTAGCAACTCTTGGTTGTGGGTGAGATCATATAAGTGAGTCAAGTGCTCAGTATACTGCTGGGACCAGAGGCGTGGGAGCATAACTGTACCTTGGATCAGTGTGAGATTTATTAGGGTTCAACTACAGTCCATACCAAAGTTAATTTGGATTAGGCTAGTGTCTGTAGCGGCATAATACAGTGTATGTTTAATCTGGACTAGGTCCCGGGATTTTTCTGCATTTGCGGTTTCCTCGTTAACAAAATTCTGGTGTTTGTGTTATTTCTTTTCCACATTATATTTTGTTGTATAATTAAAATAATACAGGTTGTGCGTTGTTCAATCAATTAGAATATCTGACCTTATTGGTTGTTGATTTAAATTGATTAACACTTGGATATTGGTCTTTGGTACCATCCAAGTTATATCTCTTTTATTAGACTCGCGAATCACATTTGTTTGTGTAAATCAAATTGAGAGATTGAGATAATAACTCCTTGAGTATTTTCTATTGATTGAGTCTAGTTGATTCTCTAGAAAAACAACTCGTAGTTGTCCATACAGATTGCTAATCGAAATATTGGGTGAGGTTGTTAGACCCCAGCTTTTTCAATTGGTATCAGAGTAGGCAAACACGTTCAAGACCTTACAAGTCCGTGTTTGTAGCGATCTGACTCTATGGACAACAAAGTCTCTTATAACGCTTCACCAGGATTAGAAAACAATGGTAGAAGAAATTATGATAAACTAGTTATCCTTCAAAGGTTGGATGAACAAATCCAGATCAATTCTGATCTTATTGCAGAAATTGCAATCCTAAAGGATTTGAAACCCTATTTAAGTTCCTTAATGGATATGGGTAACTCTAATAGTTCCTCTCTAAGGAACCGTCATATATTAGATGATAAACAACGTATAAAGGTTGTGAAAGCTGATGTGACTCAGAACTGTTCTACCAAGCCTAAAGGTGTTAGTCTATGTTTGTTTTGTGATTCTTCTAATCACTTTCAACATAAGTGTGTATCTTTTCAAAAGAGTTTAAAAGTTGCAAGTGATCTTTATAAGAAAACTAAACAACTTCTTGCGTCTCTAAAAAGACATACAGAACTATTAGAAAATACCAAAAAGGACAGCACTAATAGTATGGGATCATTTGCTTTAAAATCAACATCACCTTTTCAATGGTTTCTTGATAGTGGATGTAGCAGACATATGACAGGTGATCTTACTTAGTTTGCTTCCGCAGAAAACTATGAAGGAAGACCAATAATATTTGGAGATGGAAGATGTTGCTACATAAGTAGGAAGGGAACGATCAAATTACCAGGTGTACCTGAAATTCATGATGTAGTCTACGTAAAAGGTATGACTCAAATATTTTTTCTATTAGTCAAATTTATGACAAGGGCCATCGAGTTGTCTTCAATGCAAATGGATGTGACATTGTATACAAAACTGGGAAAGTAATTTTCAAGGAACTCGTGGTAAAAACAACTGTTATATTCTCGTTACTCAGTTTAGCAATTGTTGCAATTTTACTAAGGTAGAATCTACATATCTTTGGCATGAACGTTTTGGTCACATCAATCATCGCCTTCTAACTAAGATCTTTAACAAACAACTTGTTAAAGGTGTTCCAAAAATCAATGCAAAGATTGAAGGTGTATGTGGTGCCTATCAAAAGGGTAAACAAACAAAAGTTCACCATAAATCATCTCCAGATATTCTCAACAAAGACCCACTTGATTTAATTCATATGGATCTCTTCGGACCAATTCAACAACCCACTGTTGCTGGAAATAAGTATGCTTTGGTTATGGTAGATGATTACACCAAATTCACTTGGGTTGTATTTCTATCTCAAAATAATGAAACCCTTGGAGAATTCAAGATTATTGTGAGTAGAATCCAGAATGAACAAGGTCGTAAACTAAAGAAAATTAGGAGCGACCGTGGAACTAAATTCAAGGACACTAAAGTGTTTGAATTTTTTGACGAACTGGGGATTACTCAACAATATTCTCCACCTATTACTCCTCAATCTAATGAAGTTTCCGAAAGAAAGAACAGGAATATTCAAGAGATGGCCAGGGTAATGCTCCATAACAAAAATCTACCTTTAAGATTTTGGGGAGAAGCTATTTTTACAGCATGTTACTTGATCAACCGTGTTTACTTACGGTCTAAAACCCTCAACACTCCTTATGAGTTATGGTATGGTAGAAAACCCAACTTACACTATCTTAGAATGTTTGGAAGTAAGTGCTACATACTAAAAGATCGAGAGCAAAGAGGGAAATTTGATACCAAAAGTGATGAAGGTATTTTCCTTGGCTATGCTTCTGACAGTCATGGATTCCGAGTATTTAATCTCAGAACACAAGTCATGATGGAATCTGCTAATGTTATTATTGATGATATTAGTGATTTCCATCATGATAATTCTCCTATTGAGTTGCCTCCAACTGAGACAATTGAGAAAGTCAAGGAAATATCGGAATCAGTTGAAGTCATTCCAACTATTATTGATCCTGATATTTCTAGTGACGAGGAGAAGGACACTAATCAGGCCGCCCCTAGCGAATCAGAACGTGTTCCCCCTCCACGACACCTCTGGGTTCAAAAGAATCATGATTCAAATAGTATTATTGGAGGAATAAATTCTACAGCTAGAACAAGAGGACAACTTCAAATATTTGCAATTTTGGTTGTTATATGTCTCTTGTAGAACCAAGAAATATTGATGAAGCTCTTAATGATATCGCTTGGGTGAATGCTATGCATGAAGAGTTAAATCAACTTCAAAGGCAAGACATATGGGAACTCGTACCTTGTCCCTCCAATGTTAATATTGTTGGTACCAAATGGATATTTAAGAACAAGTCTGATGAATTTGGCACAATTGTTAGAAACAAAGCCAGACTTGTCACTCAAGGGTACTCACAAATTGAAGGTATTGACTTTGATGAAACCTTTGCACCTGTGGAACGCCTTGAGTCCATTAGGCTCTTATTAGCTCATGCTTGTTTTCCCAAAGTTAAACTTTTCCAGATGGATGTAAAATCTGCGCTCCTGAACGAAATTTTAAAAGAAGAAGTTTATGTTGCTCATCCAAAAGGGTTTGAAAACCGTAACTTTCCAGATCATGTTCTCAAACTCAAAAAGGCTTTATATGGGTTAAAACAAGCACCTAGAGCCTGGTTTGAAAAACTTACCACTTCTCTTATTCGGAAAGGTTTCTCAAGAGGTGGAGCTGATAATACCTTATTTACCAAATGGAGTGGGAAAAAACGTAGTCATTGCTCAAGTATATGTAGATGATATCATCTATGGATCAACATCTGAGAAGCTAGCAAAGGACTTTCAAGTTTCACTGGCTAGAGAATTTGAAATGAGCAATGTTGGTGAGTTGAAATTCTTTTTAGGATTACAAATTCAACAACATAAGGATGGAATTTACTTATCCCAGGAAAAGTATGCAAGGGATATTGTAACACGGTTCAGTTTGGAGAAGTCTTCTCCAAAATTGACACCTATGCCTACTACTGGTAAATTACATAGAGATGAGAAAGGAGTAAAAGTAGATCAAAAGATGTATCGATCTATTATTGGAAGCCTTTTATATCTAACAACTACTAGACCTGATATTTCTTTTAGTGTTGGTTGTTGTACTAGATTTTAGGCTGATCCAAAGGAATCTCATCTTGCAGCTGCAAAAAGGATCATACGTTATGTCAATCACACTGTCGGGTATGGTCTATCCTACACTTTTGATACTAACACTGACCTTTCCGCCTATTCTGATGTTGATTGGGCAGGACGTGTAGAATACATAAAAAGTAAATCAGGGGGTTTCTACTATGTAGGACTGAATCTTCTTTCTTGGCACAGTAAGAAACAAAATTCACAATCCCTGTCTACATGCGAAGCAGAATATATTGCTGATGGGTCACGATGTACACAACTCTTATGGATGAAACACATGTTGGCAGACTATGGAGTTGATACTGGAATAATGAATATCTTTTGTGATAAATCTAGTGTGATTCGAATCACTGAGAATCCTGTTGAGCACTCAAAAACAAAGCATATTGACATAAGGTACCATTTTATTCGAGATCTTTATGAGAATGGTATCATAAATATGGAATTTGTGCCTTACGAACAATAGTTGGATGACATTCTCACCAAACCATTAGACATTGCCACTTTTCAGCACTTAAGGCAGTCTATTGGTGTTGTTTTAGTTCATTAACTACTTTAGTAACTCTTTCCCCTGTGCTTATCTCGATATTTTGGGTAATTGAGTTGGAACTCCAGTAGGTGTATAACTTGTTATAGTTGATTCATCCATTCTTTTCTGTTAGTGTAAATAAAAATCCTTCTTTTCTTTTTGAAATTAAGGTCGCTCTTGTTGTTCCTTAGGGAATGACATATTATGGGGGAGAGTCCTTTTGAACTTGTGCTTAATTGCCAAATCTTTGTGGGGATTGCGGCTTTGGAATATTAGAGGGGTTACCTTGCGTATTTATAAACTCCTTGATGAATGCATTTAGCTTCGGCTTTATGATTGCATCTAAACAAGATGATACACATTTACCTTTGGTCATGAAATGTCTCTTACGAAAATTTCATTAGGATCCCGTTCTTGTACCTTTGATAATTTTATTGACAAAAATGGGGAGAATTAATATGTAGTTCACACTACAAATACATATGGTTTTCGGATCATTATGTAAGGGGGAGTGGTTTCCAAGTGAGATGGAGTATTGACTAAAGGGGAGTGAAGTATCACCATAATATTGTTGTTGAAGTTTTGATGCAATTGGACTTTGACGCTGTGTAATAATACTATGATATTGTATAACAATGATTGAGAACCGATGCTTTTCTCATTGTTATAGCTACGTATTTTCAACAACAATGATGCAAAACTTACAACCTTTGGGATCATTGGACTAATTGGAAGTGACAAAGATTTCGAGTATTGTTGAAGATTAGACATGAGGATCTACAAAGTTTATTTATATATTTTTTGTATTCCATATGTATTAATAATTTTTCCACTAAAATTGACAAAGGGGGAGATTGTTAGAGCATTGATCGGTCGAACTCACATGCGTTGCTATCTCAAGCATGTTTGTCAATGTTAGTGATCAAAACTATAAAGTCTTGATTTCTAGTCTACTATAGCTAAGGTCTCGGACTAGGATAGAAAGTGTAGTTGAGCTCAAGAACTCCATGGCAATCATCATACAAGATGAATGACTACTCAAGGAACCAGTGGATCTTCATCGACTAAAATGTATGTGGAGACTTGAACTTATCTATCACTCAAAAGTCTATCTACCCTATCTTTTATCTTGAGACAAAAGTCATATTACTATATAGACTAAGAATATACACATGTGACATTTCGAGCGGAGTATATCTCGCTTATCTATTTCTCGAAATATGTGTTGGCAAAGCTTTTTTGCTTTAGCCAAGTTCATATTTTCCTAGTGACTAAAGTCATGTTATGTTTCAATCACTTTAGAAATTGCTCTGACGAAAACTAGTTTGTGAATAACAACTATATAACGTCCTCTGAGAATGTTTTAATGGTTTAAATGAGATTTTAGTCAATATAACCACTGGGGATATAAACATTGTTGTGGTGACACATATATGTATAAGTCCTTAGCACTTGAACCGAAGTTTGCGAACTTTGTTGATCAAGTGAAAACCAGAACTTGAGCAGTCAACTCAGTCCGCGAACGTGCGTAGTTCTCGAACCCGAGAATTTCTGCTGAAGTTGTAGCTCAGTTTCAGTCCGCGAACTGAAGAAAGTTCTCGAACCCGAGAATTTCTGCTGGAGTTTGTAAACTCCAACCGGTTAACTTGAGTCCGCGAACCCAGTCCGCGAACTTGAGTGGTTATGTCTAAAAACGATGTTAGTGAACTTATCTAAATTATCTAAGGAATGCTATTGCAAACCATGGCTTTATAGTTCATGAATTGATTCGAGTGAATCACATAGTTTTTGCTTCAATTGTGTCTTGTGTAGTACATAAGATCTCATAGCAATTTAACAACTCTCTAACTAGTTCATTTGAGTCATTTGGACTAGTTATGGTGAAGAAGAATATGGTTGATATGAAAGTTATCATTTGGCTAACCATTTGGTTGACTAGTATTGAACCAACTATTGTACACGTTTGAGTACGTTTACACAAACCCAAAATCGTCAAGTACATGTGTGTATGGAAAGCTAAGTTTTCGATCTAACGGTTGAGAGATATTAGCTTGTATCAAATCAGGTTTTCATCTAACGGTGAATATTGAATGCGTTGTTACTAAGCTAACATTGATTGCAAACCCTGATTTGAAAGACTATATAAGGGATAACTCTAGCAACTGGGAAACCTAATCCCCACATATTCTGTGTGATACTAGTTTGCTAAGCTAGAGTCGATTCTCCTTTAACCTTTGGTTTTCTTCTTCTAAAACCAGGTTAACGACTTAAAGACTTCACTGGGATTGTGAAGCCAGACCGGTACTACTTTTCTTGTAGTTGGGTGATCTGATCTTGATGTTTCTATCGTATGAGTACAATTGTAATAATTGGCTTGAGATTTATATCTCCGGTAGGCAAGATAAAAGTAGTCACAAACATGTTCATCTCATTGTTTGTGATTCCTCAATAATATTCTTCGATGCGTCGATTAAGTTTATTGTGAGGTGATTGATGAAACTGAGTTGTTATTCGGGAATATAAGTCTGGTTTTATCGATTGGTTCCTGTTCACCTTGATTTATCAAAAGACGGAACAAAACTCATAGGTTTATTCGTGGGAGACAGATTTATCTATCTTGTAGACTTTTCTGTGTGAAACAGATTTGTTTGCTAAAGTCTTCGACTTTGGGTCGTAGAAACTCTTGGTTGTGGGTGATATCAGCTAAGGGAATCAAGTGCGCAATATCATGTTGGGATCAGAGGCGTAGGAGCATAATTGTACCTTGGATCAGTGTGAGATTGATTGGGGTTCAACTACAGTCAAGACCGAAGTTAATTTGGAGTAGCCTAGTGTCTGTAGCGGCTTAATACATTATATGTTTAATGTGGACTAGGTCCCGGGGTTTTTCTGCATTTGTAGTTTCCTCGTTAACAAAATTATGGTGTCTGTGTTATTTCTTTTCCGCATTATATTTTGTTATATAATTGAAATAATACAGGTTGTGCGTTGTTCAATCAATTAGAATATACGACCTTATTGACTATTGATTTAAATTTATTGACACTTGGATATTGGTCTTTGGTACCATCCAAGTTATCTCTCTTTGATTAGACTCGCGAATCACGTTTGTTTGAGTAAATCAAATTGAAAGATTGAGATAATAACTCATTGAGTATTTTCTATTGATTGAGTCTAGTTGATTCTCTAGAAAAACAACTCGGAGTTTTCCATACAGATTGCTAATCGAAATATTGGGTGAGGTTGTTAGACCCCCGCTTTTTCATATTTAATATCAGAACCCAAGTTATGATGGAATCTGCAAATGTCATCATTGATGATCTGAGCAATTTTTGTCATGATAGCCCTCATACTGAATTGCCTCCAACTGAGACAATTGATAAAGTCAAGGAAGTCCCAGAATCAGTTGAAGTTGTTCTAACAGTCGATGATCCTGATATTTCTAGTGAAGAGGAGAAGAGCATAGATCAGACTATTCATGTTGAACAAGAACGAATTCTTCTGCGACACCTCTGGGTTCAAAGGAATCATAATACTAACAGTATTATTGGAGGAAATGATTTCGCAGCTAAGACATGAGGACAATTTCAAAATATTTGCAATTTTGGTTGTTATCTTTCGCAACAAGAACCTAGAAATATTGATGAAGCTCTTAGCGATCCCTTTTGGGGTGAATGCAATGCATGAAGAGTTAAATCAATTTCAAAGATAAGATGTATGGGAGATCGTACCTTGTCCCTCTAATGTCAATATTGTTGGTGCCAAATGGATATTCAAGAACAAGTCTGATGAATTTGGTACCATTGTCAAAAACAAGGCCAGACTTGTCGCTCAGGGATATTCACATATTGAAGGTATCTACTTTGACGAAACCTTTGCTCTTGTGGCACGGCTTGATTCCGTTCAGTTACTATTAGCTCATGCTTGTTTCCTTAAGGTTAAGCTGTTTTAAAATGGACATAAAATCCGCGTTCCTAAACGGAAATTTAAAGGAAGAAGTTTATGTTGCTCAACCAAAGTGTTTTGAAAACAATGATTTCCCGGATCATGTCCTTGAGCTCAAAAAGACATTGTATGGGTTGAAACAAGCACATCGTGCCTGTTTCGAAAAACTAACTATTTCTCTTCTCATGAAAGATTTTTCGAGAGGTGGAGCTGATAAAAAATTGTTTACTAAGTGGAGTGGAAAAGATGTTGTCATTGCTCAAGTTTATATCATCTATGGATCGACTTCTGAGAAACTTGCAAAAGATTTTCAAGTTTCTCTTGGTAAGGAATTTGAAATGAGCAATGTTGGTGAATTAATATTTTTTTTGAGATTACAGATTCAACAACATAAGGATGGAATTTACTTATCTCAAGAAAAATATGCTAAGGATCTTATGACAAGGTTCTGTCTTGATAAGTCAACTCCAAAACTGACGCATATGCCCACTACTGGTAAGCTACATCGAGATGAGAAAGGAGTAAATGTAGATTAAAAGATTTATCGATCTATCATTGGAAGCCTCTTATATCTTACAGTTACTAGACCTGATATTGCTTTTAGTGTTAGTTGTTGTGTTAGATTTCATGCTAATCCAAAGGAATCTCATCTTGCAACTGCAAAGAGTACTTCAGGCAGATTTTACTATATCGGGTTGAATCTTGTGGCATGGCATAACAAGAAACAAAACTCACAATCCATGTCTACATGCGAAGAAGAATACATTGTTGTAGGTTCATGTTGTACTAAACTTCTATGAATGAAATAAATGCTTGCTGATTATGGAATTGACACTGGTATAATGAAGATCTTTTGTGATAACTCAAGTGCGATTCCCATCACTGAGAATCTTGTTGAGAACTCAAGAACTAAGTACATTGACATAAGGTATCATTTTATTAGAGATCTCTATGAAAAATGGTATTATCAATATGGAGTTTGTGCCTTCCGAACAACAATTGTCTGATATTCTCACCAAACCTTTAGATAATGCTACGCTTCAACACTTACGGCAGTCTATTGGTGTTGTTTTGGTTCATTAGTTTTCTAGCCGTTTTGCCCCTAGACTCATTTATATCTATTGGTCAATCATGGCTTATAACATCAGTGTAGTGTTGGTTCAATTCCGCATTTGTTTCTTCGCAGATAAAAAGGCTCTGTTAGGGATCAAAGTATTCAAATAAATACTTCTTTTCTTATAAAAGTAAGCTCGCTCTTGTTGTTCTTTCGGGAATGACATTTTATGGGGGAGAGTTCTTAATTGAACTTATGCTTAATTGACAAATCTTTGTGGGGAGTGTGGTTGTGGAATATTATAGGGGTTATCTTGTATCTTTACAAACTCCTTGATGTAACCATTTAGTTTCAGCTATGTGATTGCATCCAAGCAATTTGATATGTTCTCTTTTAGTCATGAAGTGTCTTCATGATAATTTCATTATGATCCCAGTAGTTTTCATACCTTTGAAAATTTATATTGACAAAAAGGGGAGAATTAATGTGTAGTTCACACTACAAATACATATGGTTTACGTATCATTATGTAAGGGGGAGTGGTTCTCATGTGAGATGAAGTATTGACTAAGAGGGAGTGATACATATCATCATAGCATTGTTGTCAAAGTTGTGATACTATTGGACTTTGATGATGTGTAATAATACTATGACACTGTATAACAATGACTAAGAGCTATTATTTTCTCATTGTTATATCTACGGATCTTCAACAACTATGATGTTGAGTTGAACACGTTCATAATCACTGGAGTACTTGGAAGTGACGAATATTTCGAGTAATGTTGAAGAACCAAGGAAATCAATCATTTGGATGAGAAGCTACAAAGTTTATTTATTTTGTAATTCATATGTATTGATAGTTTTGTCATTAAAATTGACAAAGGGGGAATTTGTTAGAGCACTGCTCGGTCAAACTCGTGAGCGTTGCTATCTCAAGCTTGTTGTCAAGTTTAGTTGCCAAAACTATAAGTCTTGATTTCTAGTCTACTTATAGCTAAGTCTCGGATTAGGATAAAATGTATAGTTGAGCTTTAGACTTCACGACGTTCATCGATTGAAGACGAAGAACTACTAAGGGGAGCTTGTGGAACTTCATCAACAAAATGTATGTGGAGACTTGAACTCATCTATCACTCAAAAGTCTATCTGCTCTATCTCCTATTTGAGACAAAAGTCGTATAGCTATATAGACTTCAATTATACATATTTGATATTTCGAGCTGAGTTGAACTCGCTTACATATTTCTCGAAATATGTGTTGATAAGCTTTCTCTTTAACCAAGTTCATCTTATATTATTGACGAAAGTCAAAAGATGATCAAAATCGCCTTGTAACATCTTACATGATTTGTGTGAGATGGTCATTTGATGTAGACTCGGATGTTTCGTATTGATCATCCGGTCACTTGAAAATTTCTTTGAAGATAATAGTTTGTATGAGACAGTTATTGTCGTCTTCAATGAATATTTCAATGATTGAAATGGGAGTTTAGAACAAATAACTATGATTGATATAACACATGCAGTATGCGTACTTGTATGCTAACTTTTGCATGATGTTTCAAGTCCGGGAACCATAGTATGCATACTCGTATGCATACTGGTTGGTTTATGAAAGTCCGGGAACTCAGTATGCACACCGGTATGGGTACTGGCGTGAGGTTCAAGTTCCGGGATTTAACTGAGTTTGGATGGTATGCGTACCTGTTCGCGTACTGGCGAACCCAAACTTAGTCCGGCCGCTTAGGTATGCGTATCTGTTCGCATACTTGAGTAGGTTATGTTCTAAAATCGGTTTGTTCATGAACTAATACATTTATATATAATAAGGAATGCAATATTTTGCAAACAGTGGTTATAATGTTCATGAATTGATTCGAGTGAATCAAAATCGATTTTACTTCAATTGTGTCTTGTATACTTCTATGAGAATATAAACAATTGAATAACTCTAGAACTAGTTTCACTTGTAGTAGGCTAATGTATTTAGCGGCTTAATACAGTGTGGTATTCAAATCTGGACTAGGTCCCGAGGTTTTCATCATTTTTGGTTTCCTCGTTAACAAAATTTCTAGTGTTTGTGTTATTTCTTTTCCGCATTATATTTTGTTATATAATTGAAATATCACAGGTTGTGCGTAAGTTCAATCAGTTTGTGAATCCGACCTTTGGGTTGTTGATTAAATTGATTGACACTTGGATATTGGTTTTTGATACCGTCCAAGTTATTTCTTATATTCAATCGGGCTCACAAATTCATATTTGTTTGATTGCAGATTAATTGAGAAATTTGAGATATAACTCTTAGATATACTTTTCTTAAGATTGCGTCTGACTGTCTAGTTGATTCTCTTGAAAGTATATTGGAGTTAGTCCATACAGATTGCTAAGCGAAATATTAGGTGTGGTTGTTAGACACCCGTTTTTTCACTCATCAACGGTATTGACATTCTCAACAATTTTTCCTTGAACATTATCAGAGAAGTCAATTGAGTTAGCCTCAAGAGAATTAATAAAAGAAGGAAAAGCATTACCTTAAGCCATTGCCTTCCTTGATTTTTTAATAATACACTTGAGTCTATTTATATTGGTCTTAAGTTCCGAAACACGATTATTGATATAAATAGTTAGAGCATTGCTCGGTCGAACTCGCATGCGTTGCTATCTCAAGCATGTTTGTTAATATTAGTGATCAAAACTATAATTCTTGATTTCTAGTTTACTTATGACTAAGTCTCAGTCTAGGATAGTTAAGCATAGTTGAGCTCTAGACTCCATGGCGATTATCTTACGAAGACGAAGAACTACTCAGGGGAACCAGCGGAACTTCATCCGACCAAAAAGGTATGTGGATATTTGAACTTATCTAGCACTCAAAAGTCTATCTATCTCCTACTATTGAGACAACAGTCGTATACGTATGATAGTTTTCATACATACATATTTGCTATTTCGAGCCGAGTTTACTCGCCTATTGTTTTCTCGAAATATGTGTTGGTAAGCTTTCGCTTTAACCACGTTTCATCTTTACCCGTGTGAAAGTCATAATGACGTTTCAATCTTGAAAATAGCTTTGATGAAGGTAGTCGATTCGTTATGTCTAACGACTATTAACATTATAGAAGAATGTTTCAATGATTGAAATATAGAGTTGAGATTACGTAACCACCTATGGATATAAGAATATATAGTGTGTTCGCACATTAGTGTATAAGTCCATGTACATAAAACCAAGTGCGTGTATATGTGTGCATGTGGTATTGGTGAAGGAAATAGGTTGGGTACGCGTACTGGCGGAAGTTCACGTCCGTGAATTTTTACTGAGTTTGAAGTTTACAAACTTACAAACCAGTCACCTTAGGTACGCGTACCCGTGCGCGTACCCACATAAGTTTTTATCCGAGAATTTTTGCTGGGTTTTCAAACCCAATTCCGGTAAATCTAGAGTACGCATACCCGTACGCGTACCCAAGCTGGTTATATCTCAAATCGGTTGTTCATGAACTTAAACAATAAAATAATAAAGAATGCAATCTTTGCAAACCGTGGCTATATTGTTCATGAATTGATTCGAGTGAATCAAACCGATTTTGCTTCAATTATGTCTTGTGTAATACATAAGATTTCCTTGCAATTGAATCACTCTTGCACTAGTTCTTATGAGTCATTTGAACTAGTTATGAGAAGATGAATACGGTTGATATGAAAGTACTCATATGGCTAACCATTGGTCAGCCATTTGTGAACCAACTAAATGTACACGTTTAGGTACAGTTACTCAAACCTAAATGAAATACATTTCATTTGTGTGTGTGACAAGCTAAGTTTTGATCTAACGATTGAAAGATATTATCTTGGATAAATCAGGTTTTTTATCTAATGGTGAATATTGAATGCTTTGTTACAAAGGTAACTTGGATTGCAAACCCTGATTTGAAAACTATATAAGGAGATGTCTAGCAACTGGAAAAAATTAATCCCCACACCTCATGTGTGATAGTAGTAAGTTTGCTAGAGTCGATTCTCCTTTAATTGTAGGTTTCTTCTCGAGACCCTGTCAATTAACGACTTGAAGACTTCATTGGGATTGTGAAGCCAGGAGAAACTACTTCTCTTGTAGTTAAGCGATCTGATCTTGCCATTTTCTATCGTACGAGTTCAATTGAATAATTATCTTGAGATTATATCTCCGATAGGGCAAGATAAAAATAAATCACAAACATCTTCGTCTCATCGTTTGTGATTCCGCAATATCTAGTTTCGCTACCATACGATTTATATTATTGTGAGGTGATCAATAATTCTAGGATGTTCTTCGGGAATATAAGTCTGGGTTATTAATTGGTTCATGTTCACCTTGATTTATTAAAAGACGGAACAAAAGTCGTATGTTTATCTGTGGGTGACAGATTTATCTATTATCCTAGCCTTTTCTGTGTGATACATATTTGTTTATTCAAGTCCTCGACTTTGGGTGGTAGCAACACTTGGTTTTGGGTGAGATCATCTAAGGGAATCAAATGCGTAGTATCCTGCTAGGATCAGAGACGTAAGGAGCACAAGTATACCTTGAATCAGTGTGATATTGATTAGGGTTCAACTACAGTCCATACCAAAGTTAGTTTGTAGTATGCTATTATATGTAGCGGCTTAATACAGTGTGGTGTTCAATTTGGACTAGGTCTCGGGGTTTTTCTGTATTTGCGGTTTCCTCGTTAACAAAATTTATGGTGTCTGAGTTATTTCTATTCCGCATTATATTTTGTTATATAATTGAAATATCACAGGTTGTGTGTTGTATCGATTAATTGTGAAATCCAACCTTTGGTTGTTGATTGGAAATTGATTGATCCTTGGATATTGGTTCTTGATACCATCCAAGTTTATATCTCTTGTATTTGATAAAGACTCGCAGATTTCTATTTGCTTGAGTATAGATCAAATCGAGAGATAGAGATATTAACTCCTTGATATACTTTTTATTAAGATTATCGTCTGTATTGGTTATAATACACTAACATTTTTCGTAGACTGAGCTACTGTTGCAAAGCCATTGATAGAATATAGTAAAGATAAGTGTTGTAAATCATAATTCAGACGGGTTAAATGCTATTATTATCGTCTGTATTGGTTATAATACACCAACATTTGTCGTAGATGGAGCTACTATTGCAAAGCCATTGATAGAATATAGTGAAGATAAGCGTTGTAAAGCATAATTCAGAGGGGTTAAATGCTATTATTCACGCCATAAGCCCAAATCTTCAGCATCATGTGACTTCGTGCACTAGGTCTAAAGATGCTTAGGATATCTTCGAAACCGTATTCAAAGGGGATACCTTAGAAAAAGATGTTAGGATTCAAAACCTAACTTATGACTGGGAAACCTCCGCATGTCCGATGAGGATTCGCTTGAAGAATTTAATCAAAATGTGTCTAGTATTGTTAATGCTTGTTTTGCATTAGGAAAAACTATCTCCCAAAAGAACATTGTGATGAAAATTCTCCGATCCTTGACAACAAGATACGAGTCTAAGAAACATGTCATCATGGAAGGAGATAACCTTGATACACTTTCCAGAAACACTCTTGTTGGAAAGTTCAAGATCTTTTATCATGAACTGCAATCCAAAGCCGGAAAGGATATTGCGTTCAAGGCACTGAAAAACATTAAAACCCTAAAAGGTAAAAGTGTTGACAACTCTGGAGATGATCTTGTCGATCCTGATTTTTCAGATGAAGATCTTGATAACTCAGTTTCTCTGATCACAAGACAGTTTAGAGAACTTCTTAGGAAGATAAATAAATGATTCTCTAGGGACAAACCTCCAATGTCAGCTAAGCTACATAATCGTATTTCTACAAAAAAAAAACAGAGATTTTAACGATACTGACGATGAGGTCACAGTGCTTCGAGTGTAAAGGATTTGGCACCAAGCCATTGATAGAATAATAGCTATCGTTTCATCGATGTCAAAAGTTATCTCTTTTATATGTCGATATGCAAGTATTGATACAAGATCGATGAACTTTTGACAAACAAAAGTTAAGCCTATTATGTCAATTCATTGATGGAAGATAGGTTAAAATCTTTTTTTTACAAGGATTATGTCTATAATATGTCATTGTGCAAATAGTTATGGAAAATAGAGTGAATCCTTGTCTATGCCGCAATATTGATCTTTCCCTGATCCATATTTATGTGTACTGCAATGCTCCATAAGTTTTTCTTGTGTTGAGCATAAAACGATTGAGTTAATCATTCCTTTATGATTAACATAGTCGTAGCTCCATAAGTTCTCTTATGTCGAGCATGTTCAATTAAATTGATCACTTTTGTGTTTAATTTGATTGAGTATTCCGATTAAATTGATCACGGGTTCTCTCGTGATTAGTTTAATTGAGAATTTTGGATATAGAAAATCATCTCTTTTTATGGTTTTTGGTGTCCAATAAAATCCTTCTTTTCTTGTAAAAGTAAGGTCGCTCTTGTTGTTCTCTCGGGAATGACATCAAATGGGGGAGAGTTCTTTTGAACTTGCGCTTAATTTATATATCTTTGTGGGGAGTGCAGATTTGGAATTTTTAGGGGTTATCTTGTATCTTTATAAACTCCTCGATGAATGCATTTAGCTTCGGCTTTAAGAAAAGGATTTTACCTAGGTCCAATCTTGTTAGTTGGAAAAGACTTGATTGCATCTAAACAAGTTGATATGTCCTTGTTTAATCACACTCCTCGATGAATGTGTATGTATGAAAACTATCATACTTATACAACTGTTGTCTCAAGAGTAGGAGATAGATATACTTTTGAGTGCTAGATAAGATTAAGTCTCCACATACCTAACTCAATCCGGTTACCTAAGTATGCGTACCCATACGCATACTGGCGAAAAGTTTGCGTCCGTGAATTTCTGCTGAGTTTGGAAACCAAAACAAACTCAAATCCGGTTACTTAAGTACGCATACCCGTACACATACTTAAGTGTGTTACTTTCTAAAATTGGTTTGTTCATGAACTAAAATATTTATATATTAAGGAATGCAATTGGAAAACCGTGGCTATAAGGTTCATGAATCGATTCGAGTGAATCAAAACCGATTTTGCTTCGATTCTGTCTTGTATACTTTTATAAGATCTAACCAATTGAACAACTTTTGAACTAGTTCATTTGAGTCATTTGGACTAGTTATGGTGAAGATGAATAAGGTTGATATGGAAGTGCTCATATGGCTAACCATTGGTTAACTACTATTGAACCAACTAGGTATACACATTTAGGTATGGTTACTCAAACCTAAATGAGGTATATTTGATTTGTGTATAACAAGTTAAGTTCGATTTAACAGTTGAAAGAAATTAGCTTGAATCTAATCAGGTTTTCATCTAACAGTGAATATAGAATGCTTTGTTACCAAGGTAACTTAGATTGCAAACCCTGACTTGGAGACTATATAAAGGAGAACTCAAGCAATTGGGAAACCTAATCCCCACACCTCCTGTGTGATACTAGTTGTATAAGCTAGAGTAGATTCTCCTTTAACCTTAGGTTTCTACTGAGACCCTGTAGGTTAACGACTTAAAGACTTCATTGGTATTGTGAATCCAGACCCAACTATTTTTTCTGCAGTTGCGTGATCTAATCTTGCTGTTTTTATCATGATTGAGAACAATTGTAAGATTGGATTGAGATTAATTTCTCCGATATGTAAGATAGAAAAGTAGTCAAAAACATCTTCGTCTCATCATTTGTGATTCCACAATATCTTGTTTCGCTGGTCGATTAAGATTATTGTGAGGTGACTGATAATTCTAGGTTGTTCTTCGGGAATATAAGTCTTGGGTATCGTTGGTTCTTGTTCACCTTGATTTATCAAAAGACGGAACCAAACTCGCAGGTACTTCTGTGGGAGATAGATTTATCTATTCTTGTAGACCTTTCTATGTGATACAGATTTGTTTATTAAAGTCTTCGACTTTGGGTCGTAGCAACTCTTTTTTGTGGGTGAGATCAGCTAAGGGAATCAAGTGCATAGTATCCTGCTGGGATCAGAGACGTAAGGAGCGCAACTGTACCTTGAATTAGTGTGAGATTTATTGGGGTTCAACTACAGTCCAGACCGAAGTTAGTTTGTAGTAGGCTAGTGTCTGTAGCGGCTTAATACATTGTGGTGTTCAATATGGACTAGGTCCCGGGGTTTTTCTGCATTTGCGGTTTCCTCATTAACAAAACTTATGGTGTTTGTGTTATTTCTTTTCCGCATTATATTTTGTTATATAATTGAAATATCACAGGTTGTGCGTTTGCAACGATCAATTGGTAAATCCAATATTTGGTTGTTGATATAAATTGGTTGATCCTTGAACATTGGTCTTTGGTATCGTTCAATTTTATTTCTCTTGTATTCAAACAGACTCGTAGATTTCTATTTGTTTGAGTTGGGATTGAACCAAGAAATTGAGATATAACTCTTTGATATACTTTTTATTAAGATTGAGTCTGACTGTATAGTTGATTCTCTTAAAAGTATATTGGAGTTATTCCATACAGATTGCTAAGAGAAATATTGGGTGAGGTTGTTAGACCCACGATTTTTCACCTTTGAAACGAAAACCATTTCTTCTTAACTATGTAAGCAAGCCCTTTACTTCACCTCATTCTTATTGATGTACTCTACTATTTTTTTTTTCATTTTCTGAAAACAAAAATAAAACCACTTTTTAGATTTGTAACCAATTTCTTAGATTTGTAAAAATCTTCTTTGTTTAATCTTAATTGTGACCGTTCTCTTCTTGAATCTTAAATGTGATTTTTTTTTTTTTTTTTGCTTTTATCTGTTTGGGTTCTAATCAACTATTCTTCTTGTAAACAAAAAGAAATCAAACCTCATTCTATTTCATCATCAGTAGTATATCGGAGAAGAGTACAACAAGATTCAGATAAGATGTTTTGGTTATAATTATTGCTGGATTTATTTGTGTTATGTTTAATTCTAAGTAATACATATGCATAGCATCTAGCAGGGAAATAAACCCAAATTGAAAACCCTAATTTTCTAAGTTCCTGTTTTCTAATAATAAATAAAGTTTCATTTTTATCTAATTCGTGCTTTTATTGGTGTTTTTATGGTTTGTATTGATCAGTATGATTGATTAATGAACACATTTTTAGCTGGAACACATGATTCTTGGGGATCTGGTCTTACTTGAGAAACCAAATGGTGAGAAAAAATCACAATTCATTTAGTTTGGTGATGATTTCAATGGATAAGAATGAAATTGAGGTATGTTCATTTTCTAATTATGGAATGGGTTAGAGTGGTATTCTCTAGCTCCCCTTCTTGTGAAATTTGATTTGATTATGTAAAGTTTTGATTTTATGGGAAACACACAAATAAATTGTGATTTTGATTCATTTTCTGTTATAGTTTGAAAATTTGTGTAATGGGATTGTTGATACAGCACAACAATATGGAAAAGGATGTATTACCATTAATGATCATTTAGGTTGGCGAAAAGCTCATGCCTTTGGTCATTCTAGTGGTAGTATTCATCAAGGTATCCAAGTCAAAGCTTGGTGAAGCATAGGTACAGAATTACCAGTTGAACGGATAATTGTAATTAAAAAATACTATAATCCCCCTACTATATGGGTTTGATATATAGAAGCCCCACTAAATGGGTCATTCACTATCAACTCCATACTTTAAGGAAATAAAATTACTAGGCCCAAAATATCAAAAAAAAAAATCAGATCTGGCCCATAATTAATTATTAGGAATTTTAATAATGACAATACTACCCTTTTGTATATAAACAAGAGGAATATCATAATATATTTTCATTTTTAGATTTTGTCTCTCTCTCTCTCTTCAAGACGAGGTTTTCTTCTGCAGAAATGGTTTCTCTTCATTTCCAGATCTGAAACAATATTCCTCCCTTGAAATCAAGTTCTCACACAATTAAACATCGCCAACAACTCGTGTTCTTGCGATTTCAGTGCGTATCGGTGAAGAAAACTGAATGAAAATCGTCAGCAACAACTAGAAATGAAGATTTAATCATCAAATCATGATGAAAAAGATAAGTTCGATATATCTTCATCTTTTCTTTCGATTTAAACTCCTGATTTGTTGATTTCCAAATCGATATCGGATGAATTTTTTTTGTTTACTGTTCAAAACCTAATCCATTTGATTTCATCTAGAAATTTTTATTCAAAAGATGATCAGAATATAGATCTACATTTATTTCATCTAGATCTCTGTTTTGAGTTGAAATTTTCAGAGAAATTTTGTCAACAAATTTTCTAGGGTTTCGAATTGAAAATTGATTTAATTTTTAATCTGAATTTCCGATAGAAAAATTTAAGTTTATTTATGAACTCAAAGCATCTTAATATCCGTTACCCGTCAAATAAGATCGGAGATAAAGACACACGATTTTTCTTGAATCAATCGATTCATGTAATTTGAATCTAGGCACGTTTCTATTTGTTATTGTTGATGTTGTTATTTGTTGTTGTTTTAGGTTCAATTAGTTGTTTTTTACATTTCAATTTGAATTTACAGGGTTGATTAATGGTGTTGGTGATAATTTTGATGGGAGGTTGAATAATAGTAAGTGGATAAAATTGAAGGAGAATATGAGAAGAAAGAGGATGAACCATGTTTAGTTTTTGTTGCTGGTGCTGGTGTGCAATTACAAAGAATTTGATTCATATTTCATTGTGATTGAGTTTCTCAAAGAATGTGATTGTTATGTCCATTCAATTTAGGTGATTATGTATCCATTTTATGTTAATTATTGGCTTACACTACTGGCTTTGTGTAGGGCAAAGGGATGCACAGAAATGAAGAAATTGAAAGTTATTACCTCTGGAGCAGAATTACCGGATGAAAATGTGCAAAGGTGCAGGAAGGTTTGATACAACTATATGTCTATCGCTCTACTTGAACATCATATGCAGGCGTCAAAAATTAGTTATTAGTTGGTTTAAAGAATACCTAACTTATCATGGTTGTTACTAGATTTAGCTAATTTAATTGTGAAAACTAACATAAAACGAATTTGTTCAAAATGTTGTGTAACTGCGAAGTGGATGCCTTCGGATTTTACGAGTACGCTAGGTATATGGATATGAAGTTAATAGTTATACATGTCAATTAGGTGTGTAATTGCTACTTACACATGCCAATTTGATGTGTGATAGTTAAGTGAAACATTTTTTAGTGTTAGGAATCTTTGAAATGATTCTCAGTTCAGATTATTAGTATGTTTAATTCAATATCGGTGTTACTTAAACTAGAATTTTTTACTGTGTTATCGTGTTTATCAGCTAAGAATTGGATAGATTTTGTGGTATGTGTGTATGTGCCTGCCGTGTGATATAGATTACTAAGCATTTATATCTTTGAATAATATGTTGAATGCTTACAGGGATTTGAACTGGGGTTGTATTTATGGCTTGAACATGGTTGAATGTTTTCATGTTGCATCTAGCTGTGAAGGTCAGTAAACCAGGTGGGTGTTTGTTGTGGATTCTGGAGGTTCTGGGATGAAAATTATCCGAGTAAACAGAATGGAAGAAGTCAAGTGTTACAAACCCACCCAAGGAGGAAGTAATTAACTCTTTTTTTTTTCCCGCTTTCGCTTGTTACTGTTTTTTGAGGTTTTCACAGTATGTTTTGCTAATGTTTTCTTCCGTTTTGGTTTCAGCAGTTGGAATTGAAATAGAAAATTTATACTCTGGGATATGCAAGGGAGGGAATGTTGAGGCTATAATCAGAGGCATTGTACGAGCCGAATTTCAGAAGCTTCCTGATGGTAGTAAGTAAAACTAAGGGTATCATGCATGAGTCTCATACTTGATGATACTATTCTTTTTATTATACTGAAGTATGTCATACGTTGTTGTTGTTGATCCTCAGTTTATGTCCAAGGATATACTAACTGAATATGGAACTGCTAGTTACACTATCTAATTGGATGTGTAACTTCCGATTACACATGCCATATGCATGTGTAACTTCCGGTTACACAAGTCGTATTACACATATATTTAAGTTCTTATTGCAACTGATCTATTAATTATAATTTATTCACTTAGTTCCTGCAAATTAGTAAAACAGTTTATTTGCCAATTATGCATTTTTTTTCCTTTTAAAGTTGCCTTGTTATTGGGATCCGACCATAAAAATAACTTTTTTTTTGCAGTGTGATTGCAATTCAGGAGATGTCATCTAACAAGAAGAGAAGGTACTTCATTTTAATCTGATATTATGGGACCTTTTTGTCTTATTACTTTGCACGACAACTATATGCAGAACAAACTTGTGAGACTTGCATGCGTCTTTCTTCAGGCCCTTATTCGGTATAATATAATTAATGGTGAGTTACCATGTGTCATATAAAACTTGTTTTTAGCTCTGACATGTATGATTTATTGTGCTGAGAATCTAGGATTAACTATTGTTCTTGTTATATCAGATAACTTGTCTTTGAACCTTGTTAGTATGATGCTTTGATGGAATTTTTTGTTAGTAAGATGCATTTTTAACTTCTAGTAACACTAGTAAGATGCACGTGTAACTCTTTTCTACACATGCTAAAATGAACAGATTTTACAGCCAAAAAAATTCACATGTGATGCATGTGTAACTATTTAGTACATAGCCCATATGCTAAATATATGTGTAACTAGAAGTTACACATGCTAATTAACATGTGTAACTTCTAGTTACATAGATTTTACCTGTTTACGAACTTTTGCCTCCTTTTGTGTGGTATTTGACTATATTTTTTTTCATGGAATATGAAGATTTCCTTGGTGCTTCGCGAGGATTTATATTATCGGATATAGTGGCTTATTTCGAGGATTTTGTTTCACATATCTAGTGTTTTGACTCGTTTATTGTGTTCAATAACAAGCAATTACTATAATTGATAAACATACAAATTATTGTAATTGCAAATGAATATTAAAGTAATACATGTATTTTCTCTATGTGTAGTTTTGATGTATAACTAATGAGTACACATCCATATGTATGTGTAACTTTTATATTACACATGCCATACACATGTGTAACTACTGAGTACACATCTATATACAAGTGTAACTTTGCATTACACATGTCATATGCATGTGTAACTTCTGGATACACATCCATATGTTAGTGGTGGTCGGTGGTGGCGGGAGGTGGCTGGCGGCGGTGGTTGATGGTGGCTGGCTGGCCGGAGGTGGTGGTGGCCGGAGGTGGCTAGCGTTGGCGGTCGGAGGTGGTTGGTGGCGGTGGTGGTCGGAGGTGGCTGACGGTGGTGGTCGGGGTGGTTTGACGATGGTGGACGAAGGTGTTTGGCGGTGGTTGTGGTGGTGGAACATCATCACACTATATTTTAATAATTTTGGGCCTAAATTTAAATTTTATTTAATTATGGGCTTGATAATATGCATAAGGGTATCAACGACTTTTAATATTTAGGGGCCTAGATTTAAACTTCTTTTAATTAAGAGTTTGATATTATGGGTAACCCATGGGTGGGGTCTTAGCCTAAGGTTGGGTTTGGTAATGCTTTTATTTTTCCAAAAGCACTTTCAAAACCTATATATGTCAATAATTTTTGAAATTGGTGTTTGGTAAAAAAAAAATCAAAGTGCTTTTTACCCAAAGCACTTCCCAGATTACTCAATTTTTAAAAGCTGGGGAGGAGGAGCTTTTAAAAGCTATAAAAGCATAAGCTTTGGTCCCACCAAAATTTAATGCTTGATTTATTTTTTTTGTCCCTATTTTATTTTGTAAATGACAAAAATTACCTTTAAATATATATACAATCAATTTTTATTTTTTATATTTTATTCTTTAAATATTATTATATTTTATTTTCAAACTATTGTATGATATCACTTCATTTAATTTGTCAAAAATAAAAATTAAAACAAATTTTAAATAATTACTTAATTTTAGTTTGATTTTTTGTTTGAAAATTATATATATTAAAAAGTGGTTAAGTAAAAATAATTTTTTTTAACAATCATAATAATAGTAATAATTAGTAAATTTAATCTTTAATATATTTATATTTCATAGTAAAATATAGTAATTATTTTTAACCCCAATAAAATTGGATAAAACTATTTTTAGAGATATGTCTGTTTTTGTCATTTGCACAACAACAATTGTTGTATCTGGTATTTTACCAAACACACTTTGATTGTTTTTTTAATCAGCTTTAACTTTAATTAATATTTTACCAAACGTCTAACTGTTTTTTTCTCACACCACAACACAACAACGCACAGCAGACAAGTGCTTTTATAAAAGCTACATCAATACCAAACTAAGCCTAATTTTCCCTTGTCTAATTTATACCTTTATTTTGTACCTTGGTATGAGAATCATATATGTTTCTTCTGTGTGTATATGGCAAGTTCGATTTTTCGAAGTTATTTTTTGATAGAATCTTATGAATCGTTATTATGTTGAGAGCTAGTGTTCTGTTATTATTTTATAGGTTGCAAGGGAACATGCATTTGCATCATTTACAGATATTTCAAGTGGTACTCTTATATGTACAAATATAAAAGTGCGGTGACTTGACATTACCAGGTATTGGTTTTGTCAAGTGATTTTTCATTTCATTTTACGAGCATTTCATTTTATAAATATTTCAAGGAATATTTGGTTGTGCAGGTATATTACAAGGGAACTCTATAACCATGAGTTTTTTGAGTTTTTTGGTGTGTGTCTGACTAAACTCACAAGATACTGGTTTTTCCTCAATGAATGAAACAAGTTAATTAGCAATATTTATAATAAGAAAAATTCCAATTAAAGTTTCATATATTTGTGGTTTATGCAGTATTACCCCCCCTCAAAATCCAAATATGTTCATACACAAAGTTTTCCGGATTGCACGATTAGGCAGACAACGATGTGCAATTGTTTTTCTCTTACCTGAGGCTTTCCTCTTGCACTTGATCTTTCTTTCTGACTCTTATGTGTTTCCATGGGTGAGATTCATTGATATTATAACAATGTATCTGCTTGTGTGTAAACTTAATTACGTTGTTGTTTCTTTTATAGGAGAAGATGCTTACTGGTCCTCGACAATTGCAAGGTTTGTGTAAACTAATAGATAATGATCTGAACATGCCTACTGGTTTATACATTGGTACGTACTGAGCATGACTTAAATTTCTTTTACAGAGTCGGCAGTAAATTTCAGCAGCACGTCCCTAGTTTCTCTTTCTTTGGTTGCTGAGGAATGACTTCTCTTGAACGCAAATTCCCTTACCTTGAACAAGTTCATCTAGATGGTGATGATCATCTTGGGCGAGCATCATTTTTACCTGTATATGAAATTAAATTCTTCATATGTCTTCTTTCAACAAAGTTTATTACGTATTTGATATACTTTTTGCAATTCTCGTTGTCTATTTCGAATCTACTAACAAACCATTTTTTTTTTTGCTATTGTAGGTTGATCTTTGATTTATTATATATGACATGCCCTAAATTGGAGGCACTTGACATTACAACGACTCTTATGGTGCTGCTAGAATTGAAGGGATGTGGTGTTCAATCCAAAGCATCCCTATCTGATAACGTTATATGATTCTTTTTGTGGGTAATGCGCTTTCTTTCTCTTCATTTCCTTTTGTTCTTTCATTAAGATGATGTGCTTAATCTAATATCTATAATTCGACAACTAACTTAAAGATGAATGCTTGTCTGCCCAACTGATGCATGCCCTCTTATCCAGATAATGATTTTGAATTTTGAAGTCTTGTCAATCTATTGGTGGCCTCTCCTCTACGTTGGCTATCATATTTGACATTCCTTAATTTATCCTATACTTTTTTTATTTGAACTTGCAACCTGTTTTCACTTTCAACGTTGGTCCCTTCTATAAACGAAGGCATAGATGGTGAAGTCTTGCCTTTAACTTTGTATCAAACTTTTCTGGTAGTTAAGCTTGTAATGGAAGTTGTCAGATTTTGAGCTTCAGTATTTTAGATAGTTAAAGTTGTAAACTATTTCACTTTTTAATACAAATTCAGTTTTTAAGTCATTATCAATTTAACTTTTTGATTAATACGACTTTGAAGTAGATATTAATTTTTATGTGATTCAGCTTTTATTTTTAGATTCATCTGAATCAGCTGAATAAATTTCATTTTTTTTTATATAATATATTTAATATAAAAATCTGATTCTATCAGTAAGAACTGATAGACTATCCAAGGAAGTTGTTTCTGAAAAAATTCAAGAGCTCCCAGACGCAGTCCTTTTCATAAATAAGTCTATAGATTTGGGGCTCCCAGCCACAGTCGTGTTAAGTGATTATAAGGCTTTTTCTGGCAGACTTTTTATTTTGATTTTCCACTAATGTTGCGGAATCAACAAAGTATGAAACGAAGAAAGTCTATTGATTACTATCTATCTTGATCGTTAGAGCAATCTCTATAAAAATCAAGATCAGGATACTCAAGTTATCAAGATAAAAGATAACTGGACCTAGCTTCACGAATCCCTGTGAAGTATTTATAGTTGCTAAACCCTAAAAGGGTTTTTGGAGAGGCCGACTCTAGATAAAACTAGGACACACCAATAAGTAGTGTCGGGATTCAAAGATCCAAGTTGCCAATAGTTTCACTTATATAGATTTCAAAGCCTAAGATGCTTTAGGTTTAAGCTAAGATAGCTTTGGAACCAAGCAAACAATATCCACCATTAGATGAAAGTTTTGGATCTTAATCACATATACAAGATATACACTATGGTTAGGTAAACCGTAATTGAACCGTGTATAAAGACTATGTTCAACATGGTTAGCTGAAACTAGCCTATTTGAACTTAAAAGATTAACGCTCATTTTTATCTTCACTAAGACATTAAGATTGAGTCACAATCATGTGATCAATTAAGTCTAGTGTTAATTAGAGAAAAGATCAAATGCAAATTACTTCATAGAATAATTTAATTGCAATTGAATCACGATCGACATAGTTTGTAGATGTACAAGGTACAATTACTTGAACCACTCGTGAATCGGTTGAGTCACAGTATGCAGACCGGTTTGCAAACTCATATGCAATTACCGAGTTACAGAGTCAACATAACTTTTCAGTTCATAAACCGGTTTGCACACTTATGCAATTACCAAGTTCCGGACTCTACAAAACTTTTAAGTTCACGTACCGGTTTGCAAACTTTGACCCAACTCAAAGTTCCGGAGTCTACAAAACTTTGTAGTTCATGTACCGGTTTGCAAACTCTTAGACCTTTGCTGGTTTCGGAGTTCACAGAACAATCATCTTGCGTACCGGTTTGGGTACTAAACTGGTTCTAGAACATAAAACTATTTTGGTTCGCATAACGGTTTGATTAGTTTAACCCGGTTCCCTTACCACAGTTCAACACTTGTTTGTATAGAATATACAAACCTATCCGAATCACAAAACAAACATATTTTCCCATGCTGTATATATGAATATGCATATAACACAAATCTAAAAGTCGATAGATAGCTACTCTGCTATATGTACGAATATATGTAATACGGCTTCAGACGTATAACAGTTTTCTCAGTTTGTAAGACTGATAACACTATCTTATATTCCAAATATAGTAGTTCTATATTTCTCTAAATCAATTTGAAACATTCCTGAGTAACAACAATGACATTTATCACTGTTCCAGGCTTTTTTAGAATGATGAACTTGAATCATGATTGGGTTCCGAACAATAAATTAAGTTCTCCGCTGAATTTGATCAAGTATGAACAAATGTTCATAAAGCTTAGTTATTATATCTCGAGAAATTCGTAAACTAAATAATTAGTTCTCGACTCGAAATTCTTGTCTATGTAAGCTAGCCTAATTAGTTATGCAACAATTGTATCTAGATAGAAAAGTGAATATAACTTGAGAAATAGGTGGTTCATTCTTCAGTTACCTTTTGTTGATGAAGTTCTCCAAAATCTTAGGTTGATATTCGTCTTCAAACGGTAGAACGCAAATGATGACTGGCTCATTTCTCAACTCCGCTATCCTAGACCGAGACTTATCTAATTGTAGACTAAAAATCAAGATATAATTTTGGTAACTAAATTTGACAACAAGCTTGATATAGCAACACTTGTGAGTTCGACCGAGCAATGCTCTAATAAATGGCCAATTTACTACGGATTCCCTTGTCATAAACTCACCATCAACAACTATAAAAATAGTAAGACATACCTTCACTAAATTATATAATAATAAGTATCAACAAAAAGCTCATCTGAATCAGTTCCACTAATTTCACTTCCCTATGATAAAAGAGTGAATTAAGCTTATTAAGATAAATCAGACTAAACATAAACACCATGAATACTAAGAGTTTAAGTCGATATTTGCTATAGTGAGACTATATATCAATGCATACTTGTTCAAATGAGTGTGTTGGTGTTGTTATGTACTGACAATTAATAAAGGTGAAAATCCTAAAGAGCAAAAATAAGCAAACCTAAATTTGTATTGAATCTAACACTAACTAAAACAAATTAACGTTGTAATCTCAAAAGAAAAAGTCTATCATAGGTCCGAAATATATGTTACTTTCAAAATCAAAGTAATTTATAAATGAGCTTCAAAATTGGCAGTCTTCCCCAAATAACCTACACCTGCAAAATGCAAAAACCAAACCGACTAAGAAAATTGTGAGAAAACAAATTAAACGGTGGGCAAATAAGGCTTTCCTGTAGAGAAAAGTAGGGCATAATATATGAATCAACTAACGGAATTGAAAATTACTACTACATGTTGAGTGAATCACGCAATTTCTCAAGAAATTCACTGATAAGGCTTCCATCTCTTCAGAATTCAGATCCCGCTACAATAGTTTAAGGTTATTCCGTTACTAAAATATTTTCATTTTCCTCATATTCTGCCATCTAGAGTAAGATCTAGAATAAGAAAAACTAGCTAAGGTTTAATCCAGTTGAATCGAGATTAACAATTAAACCTAAATACTCATCTTAGTTTTAGAGATCTTGAATAACAAAATCTGATTGCGATCTCATATTCCAAATATTGTCAAAAAGCTTTGTCTAATCGGTTGAAACGAGATCAACAATTAATCCCTAAATTATTTAGTTTTTGTTGCAGAGCTTTGTGAACATGAAAAGTAAATGAATCAACAACAATTTAGTATACGAATTTGATGAAAAAGGTATTTTCGAGACTAAAATATATTTGTTTGGACTAAACCGATAAAAAAGGATTAACCAATTCTAGATTTGATAAGTTTGGATCTCCTAATACCAGGCTTGAGAGGGTAGGACTAAAGAGTCTAAATCCCAACTGAAATGGGATTGAATGTTAATTCGTACTAAAATTTGCCCTTTTCTTTGTCAACAGAAAAAGATATTGAGGTCGGTATCAGAAAAAGATATTGAGGTCTGAGTCAACCCATGACTCGGGATGAGTCAACATTCAAAATGTTTGTTTTCTATTTTCAGTCAGGTCTGACTCCACCTATGACTCAGAGCTAACCTCTGATTCGGACCCGTTTGAGTCAGGTAATAAACTACCCCCGACTCATGAGACTAAACCACAAACTCACATATTTTTAAGTTAGATCTGACTCAAAACAAACATATCGAGTCAGATCCAGATGAATCAGGTAATTTTCCTCAAATCCAGACGACTCAGATGAGTCTGGAGTAAACAAACATGGTGGAAAACCATAATCAAGAATGGCGGAAAACCAGAACCAGAATTAGCGTATCACTCTCGACCAGACCAAATCCGGATAGGTTTTTAAGCGATGGGTCCACAAGATTTATTTTTATCTTAGCCGTTATCTTACGCCGCTTGCAATGACGGTTGTGATTTAACGAGTCGAGACTCGACACCAGTATTTTTCTGTGAGCATATTCGTACCTCTAAAAACCCTAGAAATCTGAAATTTCATCCCCTCCGCTTTGTGAAACCGGGTGAAATACTTAGCTTTCAGCAGCAGCTGCCGAAACTCTCAAGTAAGTAGCAATGAATCGTTCCATTACATTATTTTCGTTGTTTTATGATTTTCCAGTTTTTGGAATTGTGAAATCTATGTGAAATTTTATAACATGGTACGAAATAATTGGTTCTGATGTTGTCATCGTTTTTCATGTTTGTTTTATTCAGTCTAAGATGGAACATTCTCAAGAAGAAGAAGTGGAGAAGAATCCAGAAAAAGCACCTGACTTGAAACTAGAAAATCGAGAGGACATGCTTTCCAGGCACAGGTACTTTACTTTAATGCTTCATGTTCTTCGCTTCGCTGTGGGTGTTCATTGTTTCAAGATCGAAAATTTGTATCTTGTTTTTGCTGGTATTTTTTTCTAGAAGTTTGTTACGATGGTCGATTCGTTCTTTCGAAGAATCTAAATGGTAGAGTGAGATATAGGATCAAGTTAGTACAACTACTTGTCTGTTTTGGTTCAGATTTCAGACCTAGCTCTTCAACAATGTTTGTTCCCTGATTAAAACCTCGTGTTCTTACCACGCAAAGAAGAACAGCAGAGTTATGTGGTTATGCAATGTAACCGTCCCCTAACCTCTAATGCTGCAAGAAAAGTCACCACCTGAAAAAGAGATTATAAGTGGTCATTGAAGCACTCTGTAAACTAGTCTCATCTGCTCGAGAATTTCCCCTATTCTCTGGCCAAAAGCCACTTCCAAGATATTAATTAATATCTTTAACGTATGAGCAACGTTAGGTAAAAATCGCCTAAAACATTTAAGCAGAAAATGGGCCAAGTAGATGTTTTGCCAAGCCACAAACTGCATCATAGACCACAGTATCCAGGTACTGATTGTGTTACGAAGAAGTAAGAATCCCTTTTTATTAGTATGTTCATGAGTCCTTGCATGTGTACAATCTAAAGACCTGAGCATGTTTTTTGTAGAATTGTAAGTTTCTTTTCAATATCCAAATTCAGCCACTAAGTTTATTTGCAGGAAAGAGATTACTGAACTTCAGCACAAAGAAGTGGGTATGAAAAAAGCAGCTGCAAAAGGTAGCAAAGCTGAACAGAAGGCCAAAAAGAAGCAGGTGGAGGATGAAATCTCTAGACTGTCCACCAAACTCAAAGAAAAACATGCAGAAGAACTTGCCTCTTTAGGGTACAGCAACAGTGATGGCAAGGAAAAGACAAATCTTGATACTTTGGTGAAGGCCATAGCTGGTGTTTCTGTGAACAATCAAGCCGACTCCTCAAAACCCAGCAAAAGCGTAAAAAGACGTGAAAAACGAGCTCAGCAAGAAGCAGATAGAGAGCAAAGAATACAGGAAGAGCAAAGCAATATAGTCAGCAACCGCATGGTAGAAGATGAAAAGTTAGATAAAAAGCTTGCGCCATTAGGATTGGTGGTTCACGAAATCAAACCTGATGGCCACTGCCTTTATAGAGCTGTAGAGGATCAATTGGCAAACTTTACTGGAGGTTCTTCACCCTATAGCTACCAAAAGCTTCGTGAAATGGCTGCTTCTTATATGAGACAACATGAATCAGATTTCCTTCCGTTCTATTTATCTGACAACAACATCGAAATGGATTCTGATAATTCGCCTTCGGAGATATTTGAGCATTACTGTAAAGAAGTCGAGTCTACTGCAGCATGGGGAGGACAGCTAGAACTTGGGGCTTTAACTCATTGTCTTAGGAAACATATTGTGATATATTCAGGATCCTTTCCCGATGTTGAGATGGGCAAAGAGTATATATCTGACAGTAGAACTAGCTCCTCTAATCCAAGTATCAAGTTGTCATACCACAAACATGCATTTGGGCTTGGTGAACACTACAACTCTATCATCTCCAAGGAGACATCATGATAAGTAAGTAGATCTGAAGAAGGTCTTGCAGGAGAAGGTATTTTTGTGCTAAAATTGACCTGGTTACATACCCATATTTTGGGATTTAAGTTGAACACAACACAGGTTGTATTTGTTTTTCTTGCTTTTGGACTGTGTGATATTTTGCCGTAAGAAATAGAGAACTCTCTAGGATACTGAGTTGAAATATTGAAATGCAAGTGAATATTGAAAATTATCACTAGCAAATGTTCATTCATGTCTGTGCATTTGAAATCTGAATGTTTCTGCATTATTGTAATAGTTTGGCAGTCCCAAGCAGTCCCACTGTCATAACTTGGAAATGTGTCTACATTTTAGTTCTGCTTTGCCAAACTGGGTCTTCTCAATGAAAGCTCCCGTGCAGATTAGCTATGAAAGAGCAGGGGTAGTATCTCTTGATTTGCATCACGCTTGCAAGTCCTCTCGTTTTCCCCTACTTTGTTTAGTGAAAACGACTAGTCCTGTAATACCTTAGAGCCTTGAAAGGATGGACCATCATGTAGACATCACATAGACAAGCAATTGATTTGGAGACTTGGAATCTTTTCTACATTATGAACTAAAATTGTGAGAGGACGGTGCTTGGTGAGAAGACTACAACTTTTGTGTGTATGGGATTCCATTTTGATAATCTTTATCAACATATGATTTTAGAAAGAGGAAATTGATCTATGCGATGCCAGGATTCGACTACTTATTTCCTTGGTCTTTGTTGTCAATAAGTTCTATTTTGTATTCATGGATTTCTCTCCAAAACAAAAAAAAAAAAAATACTAGTTTTTTTTTTAAGCTAAAAAATTTCATTGATTAAGAGATGTGTGTTACGTGATGTGCATCTTCTTGTAACTGAGATACAATCTTTTCAGATATCGATGAAATCCAAACACTACTTAAAGAAGAAACCCTAGCTAACTTAGCTAGAATATCAACAACTTTATTTTGTTCTTTTGGCACATAATTGCATTGCCAGAAAGTTTTATTCTTTAGTATACTCTTTATGACTAAAATCAAATTGTAAATCCTCAGGTCTGAGTTGAAGTTCTCTTGATTCACTGCATCAGCTACTAATTGTGAGTCCAATTCAAATATCACCTTATCAAGCTTCTTATCTCCTGCCCGTTGTAGTGCTTCCCATAAACCCTTGCATTCCACCCGTTCTGTACTTAGCGCCCTTTCTAAGAAGATGCATTTGGATCCCCTGTGAGCACCTGCAAAATCACGAAGTATTAGACAAATACCGCCTAATTTAGTAGTATAGTTAAAAGAACCATCAACATTAATCTTATAAGTGCCTATTCTAGGAGGATTCCAGTGCAAATTTATCCTGTTTTGTCTGACAATATTTGGAACAATAGTAACTCTTCTTGGTTTCAGAAGCTCTATTTCTAACTTGCTCTTCATAATAATTGAGTCAGGAGTTATCTTTTTTTCCTTTAAAGACATTGTCGCATCTTGCATTCCAAATACACCATGCTATAATGGCTATTCTGCACAGATGATCTTCTTGAATTTGATGAGCTTTTAGTTTGTCAAACCAATCAATCACGTTCGCATCATCCTGAATATAAATACCCAAAACAGCAAACCAACTAGCTTTTGAGAGATTGCAATGCAAGATACTGTGAGATGAAGTCTCTAGAGATTGTAAGCAGAGAGGACAACTATAATCTCCATTTTGTATGACATAGATCAATTTATCCCTGGTTTGAAGAATGTCTTTCAGACACTTCCAGATGAACTGTGCTATTCTGGATAAAATAGGTAACTTCCAGAGCTTTTTGAAGATAGATTGCATTCGTTGGCCAACATACTAATCTGTATTTTGTTCTTCAAACATTTTCCTATAAGATGATTTTACTGAAAAAACCCCATTCCTTTCTAGAGTCCAAACCATTCTATCTGCCTGATTTATATGTATTGAAGTACTCAGAATTAATCTTGCAACTGAAGCTTCAAAAAGATAAAAGATAAGAGTATGGCTCCACCCTCCAGAATATGAGAAAAGTTGATGTACATAAGTGTAATCCTGATAATTACTGCATCCTCGTTTAGGTGAAGGAGGAGTTGATAACCCTGAAATCCATTTGTAGCTCCATATTAAGATGGTTTTCCCATTACCAATGCACCAGCAACTGTTGTTTTTGATGAAAGGAAGTTATGAACTAATGCTTGTCCAGGACCATGTAGAATTGGAGTTATCTTTGATGTCAAAGATCTTTCCATCTGAGAAGTATTTTGCCTTAATAGATTGTGCACATATAGATATGTTATCTGTGCATAGTCTCCATGCATATTTTGCTAATAATGCTCTATTAAATAGCTTGAGATCCCAGAAACCAAGACCTCCCTCTTCCTTTGGCTTGTTTACATTTTTCCAAGATATTGGTGGCCTGCCTATATTAGTCTTCTTCTTTCTCCAAAATTTTTGCTGAGTGAAATTCATTTGCTTAATAGTAACATCTGGCAGCTTGAAACTTAACATATGATAGTCTGGGATGGCATTTGTAACATTTCTCACCATTACAGATCTTCCTGCTTCAGACATATTTATTGAACACCATTTTGTCATTTTTTTCCATTTTCTCTGCAAGGTTAGAGAAAAGATTTTTTTTGTTTCTGCCCACAAAGAATGGCAAGCCTAGATACTTTTCATCATTAACACTGAGCTCTCTCACTTGAAGAATACCACTTATCAGTTGGAAACAAAAAGGACTTGTATTTTTACTGAAGTACACAGCTGATTTATGGAAGTTTATCATTTTCCCTGAGCAAATACTGAATTCTTCAATAACATGTAACAACTTATTAGTTTGAGTCTGATTTGCCTTACAAAAAAGAAGACAGTTATCTGCAAACAATAAATGATTTATCTTTGGTGCTGATCTTGATATTTTCATTCCTGTGAGTTGATGTTTTTGCTCATGATGATTCAGCTTCCTTGAGAAAGCCTCCATGACTAAGATGAAAAGATATGGAGAAAGTGGATCTCCTTGTCTAATTCCTCTTGTAGGATGGAAAGAATCTGAAGAAGATCCATTGATCATGATTTCCACAGAATTAGTATTAATACACTATAACACAAGATGGCAGAACTTCTCACAAAACCCAAATTTCCTTAGAACTTCCATTAGGAAACTCCATTCCAGTCTATCAAAGGCTTTAGACGTGTCCATTTTGAGAGCAAGATGTCCAGTTCTTCCTTTGTTTTTCTTCACTGCTTTAACCAATTCTTGAATCAAGCAAATATTCTCAGAAAATCAGTCTCCCAGGCATATAAGATGATTGCATAAGAGAGATGATATATACCATATGTTTCTTGAGTCTAAGAGAAATAATCTTAGAGATTATTTTGTAAGTTGTATTACATAAGGCTATGGGACTAAAATCTCCTGGTTTGTAAGTTCCTTGTATTTTTGGAATTAATGATATTCTAGTATTGTTGATCTTCTTAAGAAGGTAGCCATATCTGAAAAAATCTTTGACCATCTTACAAACATCACTTCCTACAAGGTTCCATTGAGATTGGTAAAAACCAGGTGGAAATCCATCTGGACCTGGAGAAGTCCATGGTTGCATTGACATAAGAGCCTTATAGATTTCTTCATCATCTGGAATTTTAATAAGGTCTTCATTGTTTTGATCTGAAATACAATGAGGAATGAACTGAATAAATTGACTTGGATCAGCTGGTTGAGAAGTTGTTCCCATCTTCTTGAAATGAGAAACTAGAAGATCTTCAATAGATTTTCTGTCTTGACACCAGGCACCATCTGAAGCTTGAAGGGAATCAATCTTATTTCTGACTCTTCTATAATTAGCTCTTATATGGAAGTATCTTGAATTTCTGTCCATGTTATTGTAAAAATGGTCTCTTGACTTTTGCATATTAGAGCTAGCTTGAATCTCATTAAGGCTGTCTATTTCTTTCTCCAATTGTATCACTGCATCAGTATTGTTACCCTGGATATCACTAGCTTGCATATTTGTAAATAATATCTTCTTGTAATTGAGAAATCCTTGACTGAATATGACCAAAGGTTGATTTGCTCCATTTTGAAAGAAATTATCTTGTATTAGCTAGAGAGCATGTCAGATAAAAGATAAGCTGCAGAACCTGAGAGATTAATTTTCCAAGCATTCATAATCTCATTTTTACAAGTTTTATTTTGTAACCAATGCTCAAAAAATTTCCAACATTTACCAGTAGTACTAGACTTATTATAAAAAGTCATAAGAATATGAACATGGTCTGATCCCTTCTGAGGGAGATGGGTAAGTCTAGACTCAGGATAATTAAGGATCCAAATACTATTAACTAGAGAACGATCAAGTCTAGATTTCTTTTTTCCCTGTACCATGACTATTCCTAGTCCAAGTAAATGGATTTCCATTATATCCTATATCATTTAGCTCAGAGTCTTTAATATAATCTAACACTTTAGTGGCTGTAGGTTCAGTATTTGTATTTCTTTTAAGAGAATTCATAGTCTCAAATCTCCCATTAGGACCCATGGAATATTAACATAAGTACTTAGGTCTTTAATATATTTCCATTGACTAGGCTGATTATTTTTGTAAGAGGTGCCATAAACACATGAAAGAAACCATTCACCTCTAATGGGATCATTTTTAATTAAGGCATGGAACATATTACTAGCAGAATTAAGGACTTCTAAAGAGAAACCATCCTTCCAAAGAAGGATAATGCCTCCAGCTTGACCTAGTGAAGGAACAAAACATTTGTTAGGCATTCTAAGAAAGCTAGTCAGATTGATAATTCTCTCATCATTTATTTTTGTTTCACACAAAAAAAATGATATCAAGTGAGTGAATATTACTTATATGGAGCAAATGATCTCTAGTATCTTTACTAAGAATACCTTGACAGTTCCAACTTATGATTTTCATGGTTGGGTAATGGAGATAAAAACTTAACTTGATACTCAAGTTATTAGTAGGGTTGTGAACGGAGATAAAATATGCAGTCTTAGACCTAGACCAATAATAAATGCTTTGTGTGAGAGTAAATTTAAGACTAAAAACTAAATTGGCACTGTAAAAAAATAAAAGAATCAAGATTAAGGAGTATTACCAGATTATTAGAGGCCTTATTCATCTCATGGGGTTCTCTCCTGCTCCTGAGTCTCCTTATTCAATGAGATCATGCTCCATATCATCATTCCCATTGGAAATTTGTATTCTCCCAGTATTTCTTTCCATGAGTTCTTCATTAAAATCTTCAGTTATAGATCTCTTGTTATTTCTTATTTCTCCCTCTTGAATTTGGTCCTCTTCTTTAGCTTCTTCTTCCATTTTCTTACGACTAGCTTCACAAATTCTTTCCAAAAGTATGTCAATATCATCACAGATCTCTACTCCATAGGCATTAGCTAGGTAATGGAGACAGTTGATATATTTCTCTTGAGTAAACCTCCTAATCATCAGATCATGTTCAACATTACAACATTCCTCTTCATTGTGGTCTATGACACAATATTTAGGGAAAAGAGAGTGTGGTTGTTTTTCCCGGTGAAATCTAATCCATGTTACTCCTCCAGCTGCTGTGTTACACCATCCTCCCCTATGAAGTGGTTTAGTAAGATCAATTTTGACCCTAGCATCAATAGTGGTACCAAAAAATGACCTATAATCCTCAGGAGAAGTAGAGATTTTCTCTCCTAATTCTACAATGGCTTCGTTCACAACTTCGAGAGAGTGATGTTCAGGTAGAATATTTTTGAACTGCAAATCCCATTCTTGATATTTAAAGACCAAATTTTGTACCGGAATGGCAGGATCATATTTTTGTAGATTTAAATGACTCTTGTTGACATTCCATGGTCCTTTTTTAGTATGTCTTTCATAAATTCAATGGTGACAAACTTGAATAAGAAGATATTCCTATCTATAGCTCGAACTTCCTTGATTCTGAAATGATTCCATAAGTGAATAACTCCATTTCTAATTGTGTCAGTCTCAACATGATATTTTGAGAAAACCTTACCAACCAAAGTAGTACTCCAGACATCTGTAGCTTTGGTGATGACTGACTTAGTACCTACATCTCTCCTTAAGTTTCTTGCTCATATATCACATATTTGAGCATTTTGCATTTTCTCAATGATTGCAGAGATTTGAGAATTTGAAGAAGAATCCATATTCCTTTGTTGAATGATTTTTCACCAAGATATATAGAGCTATTACAACTAAAAGTAGTTATTGACGGATAATATTGTTTCCCTAGATAGGCTGTGAAGATAATTCTAGTGTAAATGGAATATTTTATAGGTGTTTGGGAATTAAATTTGATTGGAATAATTTTCGGCTTAGGACTTGGTAACCAACAGTTACGAATTTTCAAAGGCGAAAAGTTTGAAATTTGAGATTTTTGGATTGTTGAAGGACTGCTGAATCGGTACTTGAATCTTTGTAATCTTGAAGTTATCATTTAAATCATACACATGATATAGAAATCAATACTGGTACATACTGTAAAAATCCATCTTTGAAAAGATGTTTGGAAAAACTGCATCATATTGTTTTGACGATACTTGACTTGTTGATCTACATAGCAATAGTAGAAGGAGAGTTATTGAGATTGGAGTCCAAAAATGGAAGCCCCCCATGATTTGATGAAATATGAGGCCCTACAAAAATCAGTAATCCATTATAAGAGAAAAAACCAAGAAATAAGAAAAAATAGATAAGAAAAAACGATTTTAAAAAACAAAGAAGCTTCAAGGAAACCTATGATTTTTAAGGAAAAAATTGTAAACCATATGCTTGAATAGATAAAGGATGAAATTTAATCATAATTTTGATGAACTGCATTAGTGAATCATTAGAGCTAGCACTATGGTAGCTCTTATCCCTTCCATATCCCACAATTTCCCTCAAAATATCAAAAACGCAACCACTATGGTCTCCCGTATCCCTACACGAGTAGGGATACACACCACCATCCCTACACGGGTGAACAGATCTGTTCAGCCATGTAGGGAAGGGAAATCACACGGGTACTCAGTACCCGTATGCTTTTTCACTTTAAGCGTATTGAGTACACGTAAAGCCGTTGATACGCGTACTGAGTACGCATAGATTTCTGTACGTGTACTCAGTTCCCGTTTCGACAAATAATATTTGTTTGACCTTTTTTAGTTAACACCTCTCTCACACCCGATCCTAACCATCCATCACTAATAACGGCTCTATTTTGTATACCGTCGGATCCCAACGGCCATTTTTTCAAAATCCCCTATAAATACCACTCTATTTCTCTACTCAAACCATACCAAATCAATTTCTTCTTCCTACATAAATTGATTTCTTCACTAAAATCTTTCCAAATTTATTATTGTTTAAGTAATATTTTTAAATTTAGTTTTGCTTATCAATGGATGAGACTCAAAGCCAAAAGAGGAAACAAAGAACGAGATTTAGTGTTTTGGAAAATCATCACCTTATTACTTAGTACCTTGCAGTTGGTTATAGCAGTTATGACGATAAGGAAGAGTTTTGGGCGGTGCTTTTTAATAAATTTGTCAAAGCTTGTGGTGGAAATCGATACGGTCGTATGGCCAAAAGCGTTCGTAATTGGTTTAGAAAAATGAAGAGTGAAGTGGATAACTTTTACGGTTGTGTTGCAAGAGCTACAATAGATAATCCGGGCATTGACTCAATTAATCGGGTATGTAATTTAAATATTTTTATTATATTGATTTTGTATATGTTATTTGTAAACATTATAATTTACTAATATATTATGTACGGTATCTTTATATTGATGTAGATCATAATTGCAAAGAGCTTATATGTTGAGTTATACGGAAAAACTTTTGATCGAGATGTTGAGTATGAGATGCTTAAAAATGTTCCAATTGTACCAGTCGGTGTAACTGAAGATATGTAACAAGATTTTAATCCTCATTCATCTCAAATGAATGCAAATTTCACTAATATGTTTAATTCCCCACCCTCTAGTTCCCAAAATCCACCCTCAAGCCAGTTCGTCGAAAATCCATTTCAAAATAATATCCCTTGCGGTATCCCTTTTTCATCAGGCTCTACCCGTACTGCGAGCCCAATGACTATACCTTGAACATCGTCTGGTGGATTTACAGGAGATAAACGCATTTCAAAGCAGGGAAACAAGCGCATGTTCCTAAAAAGCGGGTTGCGAAAAATAAGCCCGACACACCATCCTCGCAAGACTCTTAGATGAGCAACGCGGGCAGTAAACTTGTTAATTATCTAAAAGAATCCCGATCGATTATCCCACCTCGTCAGCTACAACAAAACCAAATTATGGAAAGGTTGTTAGAGACAACTCAACAACAAATTGAGGCAACTAAAATGAAAGAAGAAAGGGAAATAATGCAATTGGATCTCGAGAAGATGACTCCAAAGGCAAAACAGTACTTTAAATATCAACAGAATGCCATACTGGCCAGGCAGATGCAGAGGCAACAAGATAATCCGTTCCATTTTTAATAGCTTAACTTAAGTGTTTATTTGTTTTAATAAGTAATGTCCTTTTTTTATTTCTTGTAATCCGTTCAGTTTGTAATAGATTAGTTTAATTATATTTTATTTTAAGTAATCTTGTATTTTAGTTCCGGTAGTTTAGTTAATTTTATGTCGGTAAGAATCACTTATGTATTTCTAATTACGATAATTTGAATAAAATTAAGTTATTCCAACGGATCTTTGGTAACGGGTAAAACCTAACGTCTAAATTCCAACGACTACTTTAACTGCCTATTATAAATTGTCAAAATCTTCCTCGACCTAAACAATCCAAAATTTTAAGCGTATCCTCAGTATATAAATTTTCCCTGATTTTGGAAGATAACATGGTAATGGTCGGGTATACCATAGAAGAAGATGTTGAAATCACCACATCGTTTGTAAATGCTTGTAATCTGCCTACTAAAGATACTCAATACCTCTCCGCGTATGAACAATTCACGTTGGTGTTCGATGGGTTTGTACAAGCGTTTGGAAACGTTAATAACCGAACAAGAAGACAAGTTCAACAATGGATGTCTCGAATTGATATAATGGTTCGCAAGTACGTTGCAATTCAAAAAAGGATTCATGGTTACTCCCTGACAGCAATGACATTCTGCGATAAGCGTAAATCAACTTAAATGTTAATGATATTTAAAATGTTGTCTGCTTCTACACACTAACCTATTTCCTTTTGTTTGTTTTGCGTAGGAGGAAATGGGAAAATTTGTGTACCAACTAGATACTCGTACTGAATTTACATGCTTTGAGTGCTACTTAATCTTTAAATCTAACATGGGTAAAAGGGATTATTACAATCCGGAAATGAATGTCGGCGGTCCTCCAGAGGTTTAAATGCTTGGTGCACATGTTGTTCCGCAACCGGGATTAGTAAAACTAGTAACCTTCGCTTTTATTCAATAATTGTAATGTACTTTTATAACGACTATTTTCGGACGACTATATCGCAACGGCTAGTTTTTAACATGTACTTTGTAACGGCTATTTTTTGACGGATATTATAAATTGTGTTAACTATCTTCAAACAACAAACATGGATTTATAATACAAACGACTCTATTTATGATGCTGAAACACACACAGGAAAATGGAAAATTACATAAATGAAAGATAGAACATTCAAACACAATCATTCTTCAGGATTGTTGTTTCGAAGACCTAATTATCATCTGATGCTTAAAGTTGCAATTCAAAAACCGAAAATAACATAAATATAAGATAGAACATTCAAACACAATCATTCTTCAGGATTGTTGTTCCGAAGACTTGATTAACATCTGATGCTGAAACCTAATAGAAAAGCCGAAAATTACATAAATATAAGATAGAACATTCAAACACAATCATTCTTCAGGATTGTTTGACGAAGATTTGATTAACATTTGATGCTAAAACCATCTTGCAATATAACTACATTTCGTCAGGATTGTAGGTATCGTAAACCGCTTTTAATAGCTGATAACATTCATCATGAGGAAAGTTGTCTCCCGTCTGGTTAAGATAGCCTAAACGAGCAGCAGTTATCTGAAATTTATAAATCAAAATTAGCTTAAGTATATTTATTTACTTAAAAGTAAAAGAAATATGTAAAACATTCTTACCCTTTGTTCATATGCCATTCCAGGATTGCGTATGTTAACATCGGCCTGAATAGTGACAAAATTTATGATCTCCTTGTTCATCTTGCTCCACCTAGCTCCAAGACCTCCCTTGTCTCTGGCGTTCGGATTTCCAGAAATGTTGTCAAACAATTCAAAAACATTCTTCCAGAATTTTTTTCCTGAAGCCTGAACTTCGTTAAGATTATTGTTTTTTGCTTGAATCCATGCTTGCGTAAGAGAAACATCTTCTTCTGTGCTAAATCTTACCATTTTTATAAAACAGAGGTATGATTGTCTGTTGGGATAGGTTTTAAATTGGAATGTGATTTGATATTTATAGAGATATTTAGAGAGATATGATAAGAGGAAAGTCATAAGTAGCCATTATATTGTAAAATAAAACAGTTAAGTTAAGAAATTTAAATACTAGTCCTTTTTACACATCAAACCATGGAAAATTTCCACTACCCTGATGTTGGTACGTGGTTGTACTTTGGTTGAATGGCTCAGACGGATTTTGACCTAAGTAAGGTTCTTCTTGACTATTTGGAACAAAAGAACTGGTCGACGGGCCCGATTCCAGAGACTGGCCTTGGCTAGATGACTCACATGTATATGGGGCTTCATACAATTTCACAAATCTCACATGGGGTGCTTCACCGTATTTTATTTGGTGTTGCAGCTCCGTTATGTAGTCGTAGGATTGTTGTTGTGTATCCTTGTATCTTTGTTCCATATCCACATAAGCATCGCGCCACATCTCCTATAAACAACAAGGAAGGAAGTGAGTATAATTCTTTTTCACAAGTCAAATAAATTGGAATTAAAGGTTATATTATACTTATAGGTGTAACCAAGCTAACATCATAGTTGGATTTAGGAAACATTCCCAAATACTCAACTCCAACCGGTAACTCAGACGCCTAAAAGTCGGGGCCACATATCTTATTCGTCGTTTGGCTTGGTGGATATGGGAAGAGATGACGGTCGATGGGAACCAACTCTTGTGTGTATGTGCTTTGGCGTTGCGGGGATGGTTGGCGTTCATACGCATCGTTATCTTGGGTGCCATACAAATCCCGGTTTGCTTCATGTACAATTACACCCCTATACTTCCCTATTGACCTCTTCTTCCACCATAACTTATACTGTCGATCGGATACTTCATCAAAATACAGGCTATTAAGATTCTGGTCCGTGTACAAATATGCATTGTTGATGTCTACTATTGAATCAGGAGGGTTGCACGGTATTACGGTCAATCCAAGAACTTGTTTGAGATATCGTTCGCCCAGGTACAGGACGTTGTGACCAAATGGATCGTAAAAAAATATACGTGTTACTGAGATTCGTTTCTACCTCGGGTTTACTTCTCCATTGACTCTCCTCCCATGGTGACCAGTATATGGAATCGAATGCAAAGTTATCAATTTGGTTACGAACAATAGTCATAGAATGGGAGCCTGAATCTCTCTGACCGCCTTTTTTCGTCTCTCGTTGGGATCCATCATATAACCTACCAGCTGGCCACAAATCCATATTTTCACTTTCAGCCTTTGTATACGGAAATAGACATCGGAAATAAGCCCAAAACCATGGATGCAAAATTATACGTTTTTATTAACAACTATAAAAATATAGTGGTAACAAAATTAAATAAAAAGGAAAGTAAGATTACGAGAGGGTAGAGATTTTTACCATCAAAGGAAACGAGAAAAACTTCAACTCATGAGTGTTGCTCGTGACTCCGGTACTCAGGCCCCTTAACATATATGCATACACCGCCGAACCCCAATCATAATGCCTCAGCATACTTAAATCTCTTATTATACGAAGCCATTTAACCTCAACAACACTGTTTTTGTTGGGGAAAAAGACATTCACAATAACCCAAATCAAAAACCATCTTGCCATATGCTCATGCATTATTACATCGTTCTCTGGCCCGAATCTATGTTCAAGAAACGATTTAATTATAATATTCTTGATCACGTTGCATCTATCCACAAGTTGCCGTCTCAAGGGGACTATTTCTTCATCTCTAATTACTTCTTTTACTCCAGTAACGATAACGTGGTTCGCGCCTTTTTTTCTTCTAGTAGTAGGTCTCTCCTCAACATATGGGAGCAAACAGTCTATGGTCTGGGGAGCAATTTCATGTATTTGCTCCATACTAATTGACTCCAATGATATGGGATCTCCTCGACCGATTGGAATTCCGGTAATTTGAGTGAAGTCTAATGGGGTAAACCCTATTTCAAAAATAGGGAAGTGAAATGTATTGGTGGTATGCCGCCACCTTTCAAATATTTCGGTAGTAAGGAAGTTGTCTGGTAGTTTTGGATATTGTACTTGAAAAACTGAACCGAACCCACAGTTATCTACAATCACTTTAGCATTAAGAAACTTAGAAATTGAGGTATACACTTCATGAATTGTACTTATGGTACTGCGATGTCTCAACGAAGTCATCCTAACATTAGACATATCAAGAATTTTCAATTTATGATCACTATGTTCCGTTGAAGAAACGGGCAATCTCTCTTCCATAATTCGTCGAAAATCAACATTGTCCATCTATGGCACAAATGTACACAAAAATCATCACAAAACAATCATAAATCATGTATTTACATATTCAAACAACGATAATAAATCATGTATTTTACATATTAGCCACATTGTCAACATATTAGCCACAGTGTCTACCAAAATCAAAAAACATCAAACATAATACCATATGTATATACATTTAATAATTCTTCAATACCAAAACATTCATCAATTTGCCACCAATGTGTCATATACATAATACATATGCTCTTAATCATTCTACAATCCCAAATCATCAATTACACTATCTTATACATATCAAAATTCATTCATACACAACATCCTATTTCAAAAAATCAACAAAGAATCTATAACTCAATAAAAAATGTCCCACAATATCAAACAACAATCAAACAACATTATAATCATCCAAACATCTCAAATTTCATCTAAATCAAACTCAAATAAAATTTAAAACCCTAACATTCTAATCACTAACCTTTGATGTTTTTGTGGACGAAATTCAAAATTAATTGAGGGATTACCTTCCCATTCGTGTTACCAACAAACCCTTTTGATCTTACCAACTGAATCGACCTGAATAAACACAAAAATCGAATAGGGGAAGCTGCAAAAGGGAAGAAATGTTTTGGTGAAGAAGAGGAAATGGGCGACAGAAGCGAGTTATGTTAACTTAAACCTATCAAACGGGTACTCAGTCCGCGTATTTAGTCAAGTCAACGAGTTGACAAATACCCGTACTAAGTACCCGTTTGGCACTGTGCATACGTGGACTGAATACGCGTAGAGTGTAGGGAAGGGATAGCAACACACCATAGCAGGATTGCCTTTCGTGTGCCATCCCTTCCCTTTATTTGAGGGATAGGAAGGGATAACTAGCACCATAGTGCTAGCTCTTAAGATTAAGCTTGAGAAAAAAAAAATAGTTACTGGTGCTGGGATTAGCACCAGAGTTCACAATATAATTTGGTAACCCCAATAACAGCTTTGGAAAAATTCCGGATGTGAATGACACTAAAAATTTCCTAACCTGTGGCTAGGCTCGAGTGGAATTCCAATAAGCGGCCATGAACCCTTGTGATAATTGGCCCTTCATACTTGCAATAGCCACTAATACTTGATCAATCTTAATATCTTATGATCAAATTCTGAATCCTCCGTGCTCTCAAATCTATGATGATATTTTTTATTTTATTTTTTGGCAACCAAACGGAATATTTTTTTGAAATAAAAGCTACATGTTTCATACTACTACAATACGTTGTTCCGTGTATGGGTGTAAATAAAAGCTACATGTATGGGTGTATATAATGTAATTATAACGGAAAAGAGAAAAATTGTCCGAATACAAAACCGGACAACTTGTGACAAAACATATGGTACGGCAAAAGGGAAGTATAATATAATATTATATTTATGATTGATTGATTGATTTCAATCAAAATCTGTCTAGAACGTTAGATTAGATAACCCCTAATCTTGATTCTGCACATTTATTAAAGGACAATTTGTTACTTTTAAGTGCAAATTCAGACTAAGAATTTGCCATTAAAGGGAGAAAAAGGATAAAGAAGAAAGAATTCCAAAACGATAAACCTTCACTTCTCTTTTTTTGTCTCTAAATAAGATGCCAAGGAATTGAAAAGTGAGTCTAGTTACGATAATAACCTAAGCTAATAAAAATAAGTTAAGCGCACAAGTGATTAGAAGAAAGGGGGTAATATGGGCATATGCGAAAAGTTTTTAAAGTTCAAAATTCCCACCACATTTTTTTCATTCTTTGATAGAACTAAGTAATCTACTGTCACTACCAACCTGTATAAATACTTCCATGGGAGCTAACTCAAAACTCATCCCCACTTAGTTACATTTCTCTATCCGATACTCCTACGAATTTTTAGGCTTCGTCCTTCGCTTCCATCACCAAGGCACATTTTCATTTCACTTCTTGATTTTTTTCTTTTTCATTGTTATTTTCAGAAGATGGAAAGAAACCATTTTCCTCCTTCAGATTTTGGGATAGGGAGACTAGCATCACAAAATCAAGTAATGATCTTCACAAAGAGTACATGTTGCATGTGTCACACCATTACAACATTGTTTGGTCGACTTGGGATTAAGCCGACTGTTTGCGAAATTGATCATGACCCTAATGGAAGAGAAATGGAAAAAGTTCTTACCAGATTAGGTTGTAAACCAGCCGTACCGGCTGTGTTTATCGGTGGCAAATTAGTAGGCGGTCCTAATGAAGTCATGACCCGTCACATCAGTGGAACCCTCATTCCTTTTAAGAAATAGTCATAATCTTCTTGAATTAATCAGCAGTATAATCACTTCTGATACCATATTAAAAATAACATTCTCTGTGAGACAGCAAATTGTATGCTTGATCAGGGATCACCGAGATACATAAGCACAAGTGGAGGAGTTTCAGCGTCTGCTTGCTTTGCATCTTGTGGATCAAAATTGTAACTTTTCCATTTTTACCCCCCCTAAAAGCTTAACTATTTTTCTTACCGTCTTGTTAAACCGTGGCTAATATTAATTTCTTTTCATGTATCCCATTAAAAAGTGCTCGAAATTATATGAATGTTTGTTTGTTGCTGCTACGATTTGCCATCTAAGCACCGTGGACGCAAAATGCATGCGTGTTCTTAATTACAAGAATCAGGCATTGCTATAAGCCTATAACAACGTAGGTAAACACTTATAAGTTATAACCCCAAAAGCAACTAATAGTCGGCAAAGTTTTAACGTGGATGTTAATGGAGATATCGATTTATTCGGAAGGTATCAAGAGAACATGGATGTTAATAGTCGGCAAAGTTTTAACATGGATGATTGATCGTTAATTTGATCCTTCCAAATAGAAACCGATCAAAAGAACGATAAGCATCGATAATAACTTTGTGCGTTTTCTTTGGTCGATTTTTATTTTTTTATTTTTCCTTGATTAATAAAGAAAAAAACTATATTTGTTTACACAAAATTGAAAGATAGAAATGGACGATTTATGCATTTTCGATTTTATGCATAATACTGTGATCTCATAAACTTTTTATGAAAATAACTAGATGACTGCTGCCACGGTGGAACGGCCGACCGAAGAAATCGACGCGAAAATATCATTTTTCCTGACACGGCGGGAACGTATTACTTTTCCTAACACTGAAAATTACCTGATGCATAAATCAAAATATGGTTGCATAATGTGTAATGCATCTTCGAAAATTGTGCATAAAGTGAAAGTATCACTTTTCTTAAAACGGAGGGAGTATATCATTTTATTAGATGCAATGGAAAATAAGTTGATACATAAACTAAAATATGGCTGCATAAATAAAGTATTATGTATCCTTTGTGGTGGTTTGCATAATGAATATACATTTAATTTTCGAAAATTATGCTTAAAATGATAAACTCCTCTGAATTTTTCGTAAAAAACTCTAAATTTGATATTGTTGTTTATACTCATTGCGTATATTTTTTTATAACCTTTCCGACGAGATAAAATTTGTAAAATTCCAAGGCACAAATTTTTAAATATGTTATGTTAAAGTTTGATTGTCAATTATACCCCTAAAAAAGTATACATAAGGAGTTATAGTAATTTGACTGGAGGAACAATTTCGAAATGTCCGGGCTATGACACCAAACCACCCAAATCCAATCTTTTTATGTCAAATTGGAGAGAAAAAAAATCATGCTTCACACTGACACAAAATCACCATATATAGAGTCCTACCCGTTTCGTTCCGTCCGCCTAATAATTTGATATTGTGCTGATTATAAGTATATTCCCTTAGAAAAGTAATAATTAAATAGGATGGTTAATCTTATGTCACCTCCAAAGAATGTTTAAGTAAGTGGCAACTAAACGTGATGCATAAAATTAAACAATTAAGAAAAGTTTTTCATTGAAAACGTAGAACTAGATTCTTTGATCTCTTGTTCGGCTAAATATGAAAAAGTCTAAAACTAACTTTTCCATAAGTAAACGAAATTTTAAAGTTTGGCATAGTGGATGAATTTCTAAGCATAACGTATAATGTCCTCTCATAGATATGACCCATCGCTAAGGGCTCATAAATATAACCGATTGCTATTGCAGGTTTACGGTGGAAGAAATAGATCGTGGAAGTCTAAAATTAATGCAAATTCCGAATGTATTCAATCTTGCCCTGCAAAATTAATTTGAAAGAGACAATGATATTTAGAAATAACACCAATGAGCGCAATTCGGAATTTCATTTAACTCAAGTTGGATTCTCACTTTCTCTTGGATTTCAAGGTATCTTCAATCAAGCCTTGTAATATGCCTTGGAAAAAGTGTGGATGACCCCAGCTTGTAAGCTACTAGACATGACATTCCATATTTTTTTCAAGCTATTTCACCGTAAAACTTGCCCAAGCTACTATACATAAATATATTTAACACGAGAATTAGAAAACATAGATGAGCTGAAGTTGCATCTTAACGCGGAGAATGTCGAATTGGACCTAAAAACAGCTTGAGGCGGTACAAGGAGGAATGCTTTCACCGAAATAAAGTTATCACTCATTTGGAGGGAGAGAGAAGATTCGTGCCGAGAGAAAAAACGAATCGCCAAAAGTAAGGATGCCACGGTAGAGAAGCTTAGGGAAGCGGAGAGAGACAATGTGTCCCGTACGAAGGACAACATATGCCTTACTTCTCGTTTAGGAAAAAAAAAATGGTAAACTACTTGCTCGTTGCAAGGGAGAAGCTAGTGATTCCTCCGACAAATCTATGAACCAATTAACTGAAACTCATCGTGATGTCCCCGATGTGGGATAGTAAACAAGAGCATCTTGAAGAGATACTTAAGCAAATTATTAATGAGGAGGAAGGTAATCTAAAAAGACTATATCTGCTACTGACCATTTCCTTGTTTGTGGTCGACAAATTTTCTAACTTGTTACGCATGCTGCACCCGAGGAGTCTAAATGACCAGGCCTGCGCAAGACGTTGTATAAGGATATGCAAGGACTTCGCAGCAAAGCTATGAAAGAAGTATAATATTTCCTAGCCAATATACGAAGGAGAAACTATTGTCGAAGGATAAGATGAGGAAGGGATCAAGGAGGAGGCCGCCAATGAAACTGTCGAGAATGAAAGTGTTAAAGAAAATATTGATTCTGGTAAGGACACTCTTCCGAACGAGTATAAAAATACCGTCTCTGCTGATGCTGATCTAGGCGGTGATAAAACTGGTCAATGTTGTGAATTATTCGAACATAAGTTATCTTTCTTGTTGTTTTATTGTCTTCATTTTCTGTATGTGATTTTGAAATGAGCTTTTGTTGTTAAGACTGCTAACTTTCTTATGTTGTTATTGGTTGTTGGATAATTTGCGCTCTCCCAAGCTTGTGGGGGCATTTTATTAACTGTTTCGATGAACTCCTTTTCCTGCGCAATAAATACAAACGACTTTTTGAGTTAGTGAAAAGCATGGTTTCATGTTGATAGTTATTATTTTGTTCAAGATATTATGTCACTTTGTTTCCGAAGCGATACTATTCTTAATGTTCATTCTTCAGCGACAAAATCATGAGCCTAAATACTCCCATGAGCATGGTTTTGAAAATAGTACGATTCACGAGTTGAATAGTACGATTCAGTTCAAATTTTAGAAAATCAATATGACTCTTCTTGAATTTTTCGAAAAAAATAATATTGATGAAAAAATCTATTGGTGCAAAGACTCGAACCTGAGACACCCTTCCTACATTATTCCACTTTCAACCATTGTAAAAACTCATATGCTGCTGAAAATACTCGATGTTGTTTATACATATACTATTTTTACATCAAAGAACAAAATTTTACACATTTCAATGATATTTATAGGCATACATGCAACGATTCGATAATCGACCACAAATCTTCGATTCACGATTTAATATACGGTTTAATTCTCAAAATTGAAAAATAATTCGCTCCACGATTTACAATTTCACAACCTTGCACATGAGCAATAGTCTCTTGACCTTGCCTTATGTAACACTCCAAGAATTTACCTTATGCGTTAAACCCGATACCAATTTATTTGGGTGAGTCAAAATTTGTATAGTGTGGGTACGAAATTCTAGTATAGGACACTCATAGTAATGGTGGAGTGCCTTTATCAATTTCTTACTGCTTAAAACCTAAGTTGGGTGCCTCTTGATAATCTACGAGCTCTAATCTTAAACCCAGAGATGCCTTAATAACTCTCTATGCAGTTAAACAAATATAAATATGCATTGATAACTCATCATGCAATTGGACACATGCATGTTGTATCATATCATCAACTAGCTAAAGGACGGTTTTGTAAAAGAAGAAAACTCTAATTCTCTTCCCATCATGTTATTCTCTCCTCTCGATCGTTTTATCTCTCCTTTACATTAAAAATATAAAACCATATGAATCATTAAGTGTTTGATGTTAATTTTTATTGAATTGAAGCATAGTGGAGGTACGGAAATCTTATCTCTCAATTTCGATCGAATTGTATATTTTGACCAATCTTAATTTGGAGTTGTGTAAAATGAATTAAAGCTTCAAGAACAAGGATGTAAATTGGTGATCTTGCAGTGGAATAAGCAATTGAGGTATGGGTTTTACTTGATTTTCTCCTTGTCCTATACTTGTGCTAATTAATTTTGAAAAAGAGAGGGTACCAAGTACACCACAAACTTTTTCCATTCAACAACTTGTATGGACAAAACCTAATACAAACACAAGACCAACTTAATGATCCTTGATAATATGTATATAGAGTTTATATCTCTATCTCGTCTCAATCAGAAAATCTAGACAATAGTGTCCATGAACCTGATTGTTAAGAAGATTACTTAAACGATCCCGAAAATCAATATCCAAGTAAATGTAGTCGTATCCAAGTAATCCAATCAAATTTTTTCCAAGTATGAAACTTGTTATCGATCTTTCAGGATATGAATTCTACAAGAAAGGGTCTCGTAATCAATTACAATTAATATGGATGTATCTACTAAGATTGAATACGTACTGCTTGTGTAAATACAATTATAAAGATAAACAATATATAAGGAAAAAACAAAAGACACCAGAAATTTTGTTAACGAGAAAACTGCAATAGCAGAAAACCCGGGACCTTGTCCAGATTTGAACATCAAACTGTAATAAGCCGCTACAGACACTATCATACTATCAGACTTCATAGTGGAATGTAGTTGAGACCGAACCCATCCTCTAAGCGATTCAGTTACAGTCGCGCTCCTTACATCTCTTGAACCTCGCAAGACTCTACGCACTTGATTCCCTTATCTGACTTCAACTATAGCCTAAAAGTTGTTTCAACCTAAGTGAATACTTTTGATATATACCAATCTGCTTGTAACAGATAAGCTTATTTTATTTCCCTTTATATCAAAGATCAATGCTTAGGAATATGTTTGCAATAGAAAAATCTAGCAAACCTCGCAATCCAGAATACTTACACTCAGTTAGCTGGGAAGCCTAGATCTTTAACCACCTGTCAAGAGCAATCTTGAACTAATTAATTAAGAAAAGTTTTCAGATACCTATCTTGAGGAATTACAAAGTCTGAGAGAAAGAAAACTTTGTGATTTATATCTTTCTTGCCTGAAAGAGATTATGAAAACCTCGATAACAGAACAACAAGATCAGGATACACGAATTATCAAGATAAAAGATATCCAGACCTGGCATCACGAGTCCCCAAATCGAAGTATATTAGTCATAAACCTAATTATGTTTCTTAGAGAAAACATGGGTCAATATAGGACGACTCTAGCTATCAACTAGGACACAAAGTGTCAGTGATTGAATTTCCCAGTTGAAACATCTTTATTTATAGACTAAGGGTTGCTTAGAATCCAAGCTAAGATAACCCGAGCTTCAAGCAAACACTTGCTATGTTTAGATGAAACTCTAATTAGGGTTTAAAGTAAGCTTGAGAATTAGTCTTGAAATCACATATAACTGTTAAAGTAGGTCGCATGAATTAATGAGGAAAATTCGATGCTAAAGGAAATCACAAACGCCTGTAATGATGATCGCGACATTTGAAATGCATGGTTTGCTTTGAATATGGATGTTACAACGTTTTTTGTAACGTTTACTAAGTGTTACAGTTGCTAAAACGTTGCATACTTTTTTTTGTTTTTTTTTTGTATTGTAATGGTGGTTTGCAACAGTTATGTACTTGGAAGTTGCTATAATGAAACTGCAACACATATTGCAATGGATAAACCATTGTCTGGTTTATTTTTATTCTTTATAACGCTAAATATAACACTTATAAGTGTTGCAGAGCCTTATCCCTATGAATTTAATGTTTCTCATATGCGACTTCCTTGAACAGTCGCATGTGCTTTTCACATGCTTGCAGAAGTCCGTTCATCCAATTTTGGTTGTTCATTCTTCCATCGATCTCTAAGCGACCTGATTGGTCAAGACAATAAAGGGGTGGCCGACCAAGTCTGAGAGGTGTGATTGGTCGATCGTGGAAGTAGAAAGGCCAGTCAAACTGGTCATCCAAGTTGGATGGCCGGGATTAATCCGCGACTGACTTGGGCAGTCATGATTTAATCATAATTTGATTTTAATTATTTTTTGACCATAATTAGGGTTTTATACAACCAATTATGAGAAACTCTTACTTCATGCTTGTACAAGCTAGTGTTCGACTAATGGGAGTCAAGATATTATGCCTCATGAAAAATTGAGCAAAGTAGACAAATTTTGCGTGCTTACGTGATTTTGGGAAAAATAGATAAATTTTGTGTGCTCACTTGACATTGAGAAAAATAACCAAACTTTGTGTGTTGACACAAAATTGGGTAAAATAATAGAATTTTGTGTGTGGACACCAAACTGTGTAAAATAAGCAAATTTTGCGTGCTCATACAAAATTGTTAGATTTTGCAGTTCTTGCATCTCAAACGATAATTATTTGATCTTATGGACATAGCAGAGATGCTTATATAAAGTATTTTATGTGTAGCTTTTTTTGGACAATATAGAATATTTAGGAGTATTGCACAACATGCATCAGTACTATTCTAATAATTTCGTATATATGTGGATACCAAGTCATACGATAAATACGTCTGCACATATATGTAAGTTCAGCTGCGTGAAACACATACATATAACTATACACATGCAGAGAGATAGGTATGAAATCCTAATATGATTTTAGTGTATTCCTAAAATTCTTTGCAGATTAAAAATACACCAAAGTTTAATGTCTCTGATGCTAGTCAAAAACTAGATTTCATGATTTTCGCCTTAAGCAAAAACCCACCATTAACAAAGTGATTTCTGTCCTGTTTGGTAGAGACTTTTTCGGCATAGCAATAAAACTTATTATTTTTGCTTATTGCTTATATCTTAAAGAGGGTTCTCTCAGTTTTCCAAAGACCAAATTTGTTGAATTCCATTACTTAATGATTTTTTTACACAGTTTTGATTGTAAACTGCCAAAACTTGAATTTTCTAAAAAAAAAAACGTGTCTCATGTCCTATTTTATGAGTCTTTTTGATATAGAGTTTGAACATAAACTACCGAAAATGGAATTTTCTGAAAAACGTGACTCCTTTTATGTTACGATGAGACTTTTTTGACATAGTGATGAACCTTACTGTATTTTATTATAATTTTTATATGATAGAGGGACTCCTTAGCTTATCAATGAGCCATAATTTGTTGAATTTCACTGCCTAATGAATCTTGTATATATTTTTGATTGTAAACTAGCGAAAGTGTAGTTTTCATGAATATCTATACCAGGATTTATGTTTTAGCACTCCTGTGATGCTCCTGTTTGTTTCAACTCATTTGTCAGTATTTCATGGAATTTTTTTCTCTTTATTTTCTTGAGCTATAAAATAATGTTCAAGCCTATTTCACTGAAATGATTCCCATAAGCATGTTTTGATTTGAACCTGGACAAGTATTGCGTTAATTCCTGTTTGAGAACATCATTGTTACTTGCACATATGATTTTTAGGACAAAGAAAAGACTGGGATGTAATGCTACTTGAATTTGAACTATTTCCTCTTCTTGTTCCTATCGGCAGACAGACAAGGGTAGGTAAGTTTTTCTTTACTTTTGAAACTATCGAAGTTTTCATAGTTTTGTGAGACTTATGATGAATTCCTCATTTCTTCTTTGCATACTGCTTGGTATACTTCAATACTAATAATTTTCAGCAATTTGGGTTCTTTTTATTAGATCAAAGATTATATATCGTACTTTGTGGTACGTGATTCTCGCTCTTATGTTGCATTCTTATGCAATTGCTACCAATATTTCTATAAGCTTTTGGTTATGAATTTGCGAGGTTTCATGACTCGGTTTTGTTGATGTTTCCTTTACGATAAATGAATCTGATTGGAAACTAGAGAAATTCACTTTAGGAATGCCAAGCCTAAGTGGCACCCCACCACCTTGGTGGTTATCCGGAAGATCGTTCAAAAAGATTGGTGGTACCCGACTACCCTGACATTGGTACTGTCCATAAAAAGAGTAGAGTAAATTTTATCCGAACTTAAATTAACAGAGCTTACAAACGTTTATGAACAAATATTGTACACTTAGTTACAAATTTCAAATTCTAGTTTGATGCTCTATAGTTGCTTTTACCTTTTGACACCTTATTGTTTATCTCCTTGCATTCGATTACCGTTATATCCCCTATTGGCATGTGGCTTACCTCGGTTTGTTATATTTTCCCAAATAGTTTGGAGCTAGTTTGATGTAGTAAAACAAAAAATTTATGACGGTGGAGTTATGGACACAATATAGATATATGTTGTTGTCCTTGTATATATATTTCATGGGTTGTGAAATGGGGTTGTATTTTGATTTAGTTATCTCTTTAAGATTTATTTCATGTTTCGTAAACACTTTTATGTGTGTAGTTTTCTTGGGAGTTAAACTTGTTAATTTGTGTATTACGAATATCTCTCTTGTAGATAGATTTTGAACTAAATTACATTCTTATCCTTGTATTTTACCATTTAGCTTGTTAAGTTTGAGAAGACTTATGTTGGACACAAATTTTGAAAGTTCTTGTTTACCAGTAAATGTGCATTGACATCCTTGTGTAAACTTTGAAGTTTAAATTAAATTTTGCATATATAAACATACATTTTATTTTATTTTTTTATTTCTCTTTTTAACCCGGTTCCATTATAGTGACGTGATGGGAGGTTTGTGCTCGCTGGTTGGATCTCGATCCGTTGGAGGTGCAAATTTCCAGCCCATCACACCTTATTTGGTCACTCAGCCTCCTAATAAAGGGTTACATCCTTTTATATTCCTCATGATTTCCCATTCAAAGGGTTCCCACAATGCATTGACTAGTGCCCCCATCCCGTTGTCTAACAATCATTTGTTTTTTGGACCTTGCATTTGTTCACTTTTTTAGCGGCAGGTACAAGAAGATTCGTACATTGTCTATGATCCCATTACAAGGATCATAGACTTTTCACTAAAGAATGTAATGTCGTATTAACCTCAATGATGCCCCAAGAAGCTTCAATGTTTGACGTCCAACAACATGCGAGATCGAGACAAATGTATAATTCAGTTAATATAGTGGACCCCCAATTAAAAGTGGTGGCCTTTTCCATATCTTGCAGCGCCTCTAGCCACCCCACTTAGTGCTTGAGTTTGAATTAGGGAACAAGTATGTACCAAGTACCCATAAAATAAATACCCTTGCAATTTTTTGTATCTTTAGCAGGGTCATACTCTGGCGAACCAGGATCGTTACCACCATGCAATTCGTTGACTATAAGTGCATTTAAACAGGAATTAGGAATTCCGCCACCTCTTAAAGCCTAATGATTTCTTTGTCTTGTTACTTGAAAGTACAATGGAAGTGCATCTTTGTATCGTTGTTCGGCAAACCAACCGTCTTGGTTAAATGGAGCATCATCTCCCGTCCCAGAAGGTATCCCAAGTAGGAAATACAAATCTAATGGTGTTATGCCTGGAGAAAAAAAATCAATTTGTTCATTTCATTTGTAATCCTCGTATTGGTTGCATAAAAAAAATAAATCAAAAGATATGACATACCTATTTCGAAGTTGTGAAAATGAAACGTGTGTAGTATACCACCAATGCTCCATCAATATACCCACCTGTTTGGGCGAATTTTTATGCGCTTGGATATGGTACAAAGTAACCTAAGGAAATCGATCGACAATAATTTACACCACGAGGAAGAAATTCATAAACTTTATGAATTTCGTACCAACCACCTCTTGTTTTTTATAGAGAACTATCGCGCTCAATCTTTGTGGACAGATGACCTTCACTAATTGCTAATTTTGGACATGAGAGTAGCCGAGCATTGTTATCTTCCTCCGGATCTTGTCGTATCCCCGATAGAACTTCACTTTGTTTATTTTTAGGTGGTTTTTTATTTCTTTGTCGAGTAATATTTTGAGATCAAGGAGCCATGGTAATTATTAATGGGTATTAAATTTGTGTTTGGGAAAATGTATAGAAGACTGAATTTTTGTTAAAAAGATTTAGAGAAGATATGATTTGAATTGAAATTATGTAGAGAAGAAGATAAGTTGATTGTGAGTAGAGAAGAATGAAATTGAGTTGAATTTATAGGGTGTGGAAATGTGACCGGTTTTTTTGCTCTTGAAAAATTGCCATTGTCGAGCCAGTGAAGACCGACACTCAGCACAATGTGAGCCGAGGCTCGGTTTTGATGGGGCCGGTCGGTCCATAACACCAGTTGACTTTGTTTGCCTCGATATACCACTTCTTTGCTGCCCAAAATTAGCTTTGACCATCGGCCTGCCCTGCCAAACACTAATTAGAGGTATACCGTTGGAGTTGCTCTAAACCTTTCCCAAACAACAACATGGCAACCCTATACAAAAGATCAGCCAGCGGATACATTAAACACCAGTCTCGGCTGTGTGAGTCTGTGACTAAAACCGAATCAGTTATCATGCAGATGTAGGGACGACAAGTCCGCCAATATTCAATTATGAACGGGACTGTCGTCAATCCAACCTTGCGATCCTTGGGAAGGATAGCCGTTCATTGTTTTTATACGTTGGCATATAAGTCAATCCTCAGGGGATACATCAAAACATTTATATAACAAATACAAAAATCCACCCGACTTCCCAAATCCTCGTTTCTAGCCAGTTGTTGGGAATTGGGAGGAGGGTTTTCTCAACTGCAACCCTGAGCGTACGTTAGTCTCCATCCCGAACTGTAGTAGTAGACGTTAGAGTAGGGTCCACCCAGAAAACGCCATGCAAATAAGTACAAACACAATCCTTATCCTACGCACCCCCGTGCATTATAAATTTATAACACACTCTCTCACTCTCTTCTCTTCTCTTCTCTTCCCTGACTGATTGACGATGAATGATGAATGAATATTGATAGTAATTTAATGCCATTAAAATTATTTTACAGCTCAATTTAAGTACTTCTACTACTGGTTGACAGTACTACCCTATGACTAGAACCATAATAAAAACAAGAATAACATATTTAAATAAAATAAAAATTTATTTATTTTCCCAAAAACAAAAATTATATCCTTCGATTCCAGTTCTGAAATCTTATAGAAACATTTAATGGTTTTCTTCACTGGTATTTAGTTGCTTTTGCAAATAGAGAAATCTTAACAGTATCTTCTTGTCTATATCTCCAGGTTTGTTACTTAAAACAACCCCATCTTTGTTATGCTCTGTTTTCCGAGGGATTTATGGAACTATTTAATGAATTTGTACTGTTTTGGAGTGTTAAGGTTAAGGTTTATGTTCATGGTATGTTTTTTTGATGTGGGTTTGTTTTGTTTTTCTAGTTTAAAATGAAGAAAATGTTTGGGTTTTCTCGTAGGAGAATGAAGCTGGGAAGGTAACATTTTGGTTCTTGTTCGTTTAATTAACTTCTTATTGTTTAATGTTTGGGAGTAAAATTTATATTTTTGAATGATTTTAGGTTGAAAGTGCAGCTTTCAGATACTAATTCAGGAACTAGAAGTCCTGTTAGACATACTAAACGCCATATCAAATCCGATGTGAGTGCGATTACCCTTTGTCTTGCTATATGTATGTGATAACTCTTTGTATTGTATTGATAATGTTGTGTTGGTTTTGTGAAGGGAGAATCAGTAACGCCTCCCACCAAGGTTAAATCCGATGCACATAATCGACAAAGTTTATCTGATACGGGTGAACCTAACAGCTGTGCTTCAGGGAGTTCGGAAGGTTGGATGGTGTTATCAACTACGGGGGATAAACCCACGCCTCGCTTCAATGTAAATTGTTTAACTTGCTTAGCTTAACTTTAGAATTTGGTTATGTATTCTTTCATTTTTAATATTAAGTTTTTGTGATTGAATAGCATGCAGCAACTGTGATTGGGGATAAAATGGTGGTGGTTGGTGGTGAATCTGGCCGTGGCGTGTTGGATGATGTACAGGTATAAATTTCTTCTCAAATGTATTGTAAAATGGGGCATGTGTATGGAAATGTACGGTTCTTTGCAGCTTGATTTTTGATAGTTAGTCGATACTTGAGATAACAGCGTCAAGAACAACACATTTGTTAGTCGGTGTTTCACTTGATGGGTCTACTGATTGCAACAAAACACTGCCACACATTGGTTGAAGTTTTTTCTTTGTTACTTAACAGGTTCTTAGTTTTGAGAGGTTTACGTGGACTAAAGCATCTTCAAAACTTTACTTGTCACCCAATAGTCTTCCGTTGAAGATCCCTGCGTGCAAGGGACATCGTATGGTAAGAAATTTCTAAACTGTACCACATACTAAGTTATGCTACGAAATCCAATTTATCGTGCTTCAAAATTATTTTCAGCTGCTAATCTACAAGTACAGTGTTGACTGTTTAAACCATCATGAAAATGTTATGAGCTGTTCATTGCATGTCAAAAAAAAAAAAAAGCGGCTATGGAATTGCATTGTGAACTTTGTCGGTTTTGTTTGGCTCAAATAGGTACCTTGGGGGAAAAAAGCACTAATGATTGGAGGTAAAACTGACCCAGCAAGCGACAGGATTTCAGGTTTGGGTTTCTTCTGTTTGTCAACCTCTATAGCTCTGGATCATTATGTTTGCATTTAGGTGCAACTTATATAATGTTTTCTTGGCTTTCCAGTATGGGCATTTGATATAGAAACGGAATGCTGGTCACTTATGGAAGCCAGAGGGGAAGTTCCGGTAATTTTTGAAACTTCTATCCTTACGAACTTCTTGGCAAGATATTATGTAAGACATATGCCAATACTTACTTTTGTAATCTTTTATGAACTGTTTGATTAAACCACATTTCAGGTTTCTCGCAGCGGCCACAGTGTGACTAGAGCTGGTTCAGTTTTGATTCTCTTCGGTGGTGAAGATGCTAAGGGAAGAAAATTGAATGATATACATATGTTTGATCTCAAGTCTTTGATGTGGCTTCCTCTGCACTACACGTGAGTTGTTTAAGCCTGTAAAATAACCAAGCCTTTAGTCCCAAACAAGTTGGGGTAGGCTTGTTTAAGCCTGTAAAACCAATTACTAATTTCTCAGGCAGATTGCTGACCGCCAACCAACTCTAGATCTTATCCATGTTATTAAATTATCCATAATGTTATAAGAATTTGTCAGTTCTCACCTTTACTGAGGTTCTGTACACGTGGACATGTTTGTATTTGTCTACAGAGGGAGTAAACCGTCTCCAAGATCCAATCATGTGGCATCCCTCTATGATGACAGAATCCTTTTCATTTTTGGAGGGTCATCAAAATCGAGGACTCTGAATGATTTGTACTCTCTTGATTTTGAAACGGTATATAAATTTAGGCATCTTTTTTATTTGAATTGCAATACCAATTGAGGCCAGTGTGCATAGTCAATTGGTTTCTTATTATTTAGCCACATTAAACTCATCCAATACAATTTTTCTTCTCAGATGATATGGACAAGAATTAAGCTTCGTGGATTCCATCCATCACCTAGAGCTGGTAGCTGTGGAATTTTATGTGGGAATAAATGGTACATTGCCGGAGGTGGAAGCAAGAAAAAAAGTAGATCTCATACTTCCTAATGCATTTGCATTTTTTCTACTTGGACTAATTTTAAGCATGAGTGTGTTTTAAGATTTATATAAAGTTGAGTTAGGCTTTTAGCCACTACGATAATATGCTTCCACATGTTTTAGAGTTTAAACTTATAATCTTGTTTTACAGGGCATGCGGATACATTGGTCCTTGATGTCCTAAAACTCGAGTGGTCAGTAGCTGTGGCATCATCTCCATCTTCGATAACTTCAACCAAAGTGAGTTTGGTGACTATGTGCATGTTTTACAACTGATAGACATTATACAGAGCTCAAGTAAATTTTCAAATTTAACACTTCTTTGTCATGATCATGCGGTTTACTTTTAGTCACTCACTAAAAACAGATTTTACGATAAACTTAACTATAAAAAGTTCATTTGATGTATATTGGTTTGATAACTGTATTATGCTGTGATACAGGGGTTTAGCTTGGTATTTGTGCATCATAAAGAAAAGGATTTCCTGGTCGCTTTTGGCGGCTACAAGAAGGAAACTTCCGATCAGGTTAGAATGAGGACATTTTCTCTGGCAATTTGCTTTAAGTGGCTAAGGTGTTCTTACCATCAATAATACTGTTATGTAACTCTTAACTCTACAGATTGAGGTATTGGTCATGGAAAGGCATGACTCTATGGGTTGGCAATCCACTGGCAGCAAATGTCCAGGTGAGGCACTTATTGAGAATTTCACCCGTGCTATAGGGTTTGCATGTCAATTTGATAATCGTGCTCTCCCATGTCCAGTTGATTCAGTTGTCAGAAATAACATAGCATCTGTGCTGGAGAACCATGGCTCAGGTAGGAAATCCATTTCTGTCTCCTCCCTTATGGACTCAAATCCTCTCTCTTCACTCTCCACGAAGTGCAACAAGGATGAAGAACGCAAATTAGCTTCAACGATGCGGAACAATCTGTTGGATGAGAACTTTAAGGAGACAGATAACTGCTCAGTACGGAAGAACTCTTCTTCTCAGGTTATCAAGGCTGCTACCAGCAACATTAGATTTATTGTCATCATCAAAAATCATTTCATATATGATTTTGTACTTACGTTATCTCTCTATGACTAAAATTGATATGTGCAGACAATGGAGCAACACCTAAAAACATTAGACACAGGAGTTCAGACGGATCTTGCTGGAGGTATGAACAATGTGGATGACATGTCTTCGGTGTTTGACTCAGAAAATTATATAACCCATCATCAGAATCAAATCAGTACAGATTATTATTCTGACAAGGATGAAATACAACATCCAGAAATTGAAGGAAAACCAGTTGGCTTATTTCAAATGTATGAAACTAAAATTGCTGGTTTGATAAGGAAGAATGGGTTGCTTGAAGGACAGTTAACCACCGCGTTGACCAGCAAAGAAGCTGCAGAGAAGAATTTATCTTCAGTAATTAAGAGTAAACAGGATGTGGAAAAAAAACTGTCGGACACGGTGAAGGAAATGGAGCTGTTAAAAGAGAAATTTTCAAGTATAGAGATTGCACAAGATGAAGCTAATAGTCTATCAAATATAGTCCACTCTGATAACGTGAGACTTGAGCATGATGTAGCTTTCCTGAAGGCTGTTTTGGATGATACACAAAAGGTCAGTTAAGGATTTCATTTTTTAGAACCTGCTTCATAAAGAGTTCTTTGAGACCATTTGCTCCTACTGATTATCGCAAATGTAATGCAGGAGCTTAATTCAACAAGGGGTGTTCTTACTGGAGAAAGAGCCAGAGCGTTTCAATTACAGGTACTGCATGTGTCTTGAATTATAGTACCTATTATCGCTTGTACAATATATACTCTCTTTCCTTTACGTATATATGCTGATGAATTGGTACCGTTCTGCGAAACTCAAATCCATGTGCAGGTTGAGGTCTTTCATCTCAAACAAAGATTACAGTCCATAGAGAACCGAGCACCTACACCTAGGAAACCGTTCCACATGCAGTAGTTTTTCGTGAAATCTCAGAACAGCTGAAAGTACTAACGGAAGTTAAAAAGGTGATGTCAGTCCATCTACATGAAGTAAATCTTGGTAACATTTTCTTCTCGGATTTGAGGAAATTTGTATGTATTTATTAGCAATTTGCTTACCACTTCTTGGACCACCTAGGTATGTTTCTAATTTGTAGTGTTGTACATATATTGCTGTAATCCAAAATCTCTGTTCTGTTTAGTCAGATGTAATATTATGTAGAAAAGGGCACGCCCAACTTAATTATTCTTGATTACGTTTCGTTCTTGTTGGAGTAAGCAGTATCTGTGACCCGTTTTGCTTAACAAATCTACTGCAACATTACTTTTACTTTTTAATTTGCATGCACAAGTTTGTAGATAAAAACTCTTCCGAATTCATCTATTAAGACTAGCTCTCATGACCTTGAACTTGAGAATCCATCTACAGGTTTGTAGAAAAAAAGTACTTACCAAGGCCAAGCACCATGGTTGGGGTTTTGGCTTGGCTATAGCTTGATCATAGCGAAAGATAACTACTATGGTCTTTCGCTTAGGTATAATGTGGGGAATGAATTCGCTTGGCTAGTGAGTGGAACACATCTGTTCATTATTGTAGTTAGTGTTGGAAATAAGTTACAATTTCGTATGCAACTGAGAAATAATACTTTGATTACACTGATAATAGTAACAAACAACTCAAGAAACATGAGAAAAATACTTAACACTCACTGATGTGTTATTGTTATCTAGGAGATGCAATCGATGATAGTATTTAAAACTTAGTAGAGGCACGTATGAGATACGCTGAGCTAAAGGTAATATTGCCCTGCTACTCCTCGAGATGCTATAACAATTAACAAATTACCTCCAGGATACAACTATCGTTAGTTCTCCTCTATGTGTAGCATACACAGAGAGAACCCTTAGAACTTAGCGACCAAATAATGAAAACAAAGACATAAATCGAAACTACAACCGGTTTAGGAGAAATGTAAAAAGTAATTTATGTTTCGTAAACTAACTATGTTTTTGTAAATGCAGAGAAGTAGTATTACAAAATTATGTTTCGTAAACTACAACTCGTTTTTTATGTTTTACGTAAACTAAGAACTCTATTTAATGTTTCGTAAACTTAAATAAAATTTACGAAAGAATAAAAGAAGAAGAAGAATTTCGGAGAGAAGAGTTAGAAAGGTATGGTTTCAAATGAAATTCTTCTCTCGTATTTATAGCAAAAAACATTTCAACGTTCGACCAAGAATCCAATGTGCGACAGATTGTCCGTGATTCACGCTTGCTTTTGTCGGACGAGTAAAAGCATCCGTTAAAAATACGGTAAAATGTTTTGTCTGAATTCAAATTTTTTCGAGATTCTTCTCGAGGTGCACAGTGTTACAACGACATTTTTTCAAAGATGCTTCACGAGGTTTTTTGCACAGGTCGGACACCCAAAACCGAGAAGGCAAAGAATAAAATTCTTTATATGTGTGGGAGAAACGTGTGGAAAAATTCAAGTAAAAGATAGGGTCGGATAAACCCACCCTCGCCCTCGCCTCGCTCGCCCTCGCCCACGCCCACGCCCACGCCGACGAGCCGAGCCGAAAGCCGAAGCGAGCGTGCGTGCGTGCTGTCGCGAAGCACCGCGCGAACGGGAAAGGCAATAAGAAATGCAATAAGGTTTAGGCAACCTTGCCATAGTCTAGGGCTTTCCCCATACACAAAGGTCTAAAGACCCAAAGGGCCATACCCTTAAGGCTAAACCAATGCTATTTAAGTCTAAAACTCTAAGTGTTTTAGTCTATATGGGACTAATGTTTTATTCATTCACATGAAAAAACATCTAGGGAGTAATAGGTCTTGGGATCAAAACATGGTCCATGCATTTTTGATTAAAACAAAACATTGTTTTTTCTAACAATCCCCCACATGAATAATAAAACATTTCGATAAAACACGAGAAAACATAAGGCAACAATATAGGCTAAGGTGTCCCAAGGATTGAACCTTAACTTAGTGAGAGGTTACCGAACCGCTTGTTGATACGGTGAACGCAATGTCTTGAACCGCCAACAATGAATGCAATTCAGAAATAACAGCCACACTTGATGCCTCAACCGAAGAAAACAGGTGCCAAGCTCTTGCGGTTGTGCCCATTTTGGCCGTGGGCTAAAATCCGGACTTAATGAATGTCTCTAGAGAATCGGCTCAAATTCTCATAGAAGCGGCCCCACTTCCAACATCCACAAAGGTGAGTCCATAAAGAGTGTCCTGCCACACCCCGCTTTAATCAAAGCCATGGTACCCATTAAGATCGCAAAAGATCATCCTTAATTCTCGCAGTAGCACTATCGCATGTGATTACACCATAGGGAGGGACAAAGATAGTGCTTTACCCAATATCACCATAAATTAGTTGTCTCATTGAACCTTGATTTTGGAAATCCAATCACAAGGTTGAGTATCCTTCATGGTGATTTATTCAATGAGCTTAAGTCCCATCCCCCTCGATGTAAATTTAACTTCCTCTCTGGTTAAGCCTTTCGTCAAAGGATCTGCAAGATTATCTTTGGATTTTACAAAGTCTATCGAGATAATTCCAAAGAGAGAGTAGTTGTTTCACCGTCTTGTGTCTTCTTCGTATATGTATAGACTTCCCGTTGTATACATTGTTCTTTGCGCAACCAAGAGCATCTTTACTGTCACAAGTGGATTGCGATTGAAGACACGAGCTTGGGCAGTGGAATTCCTCCCAGAAACATCGTATCCATTCAGACTTCCTCTCCAGCTTTTTCCAAGGCTATAAATTCAGACTCCATAGTGGATTTAGCTATACATGTCTGTTTGGTGGACTTCCATGAGACAGACGCACCTCCAAGTAAGAAGATGTACCCACTAGTATACTTGCACTCTTCGAGTCGATATCCAGTTGGCATCACAATACCCTTCCAAAGACAGCAGGATACTTCCCAAAACTTAAGCAATAGTTTGAGGTCCCTCTCAGGTAACGTAAAACTCTAAAGAGAGCATACCAGTGATCCTGCCTGGGTTGCAAGTATACCCGCTTAATCTACTCACGAGTAAGCAATATCAGGTCTTGTACATTCATCAAATACATAAGACTACCAATAATGCGAGAATACTCAAGTTGATCAATACCCTTACCCTTGTTCTTTTTCAGGTTTACAAGTGGGATCAAAAGGAGTAGATGCAGGTTTAGCATTTTCATAATTAAATCTCTTTAATACGGTTTTCAAGATAATGAGATTGACTAAGACTATATCCATCGACTTCTTTCGATTTTCATCCCTAAGATTACATCAGTAAGGCCTAAGTCTTTCATGTCAAAATTATCTCTAAGCATGCTTTTAATGTTATTAATAATATCAAGGTTACTGCCTAATATGAGCATATCATCAACATATAGGCACACAATAACATGAGAATCATCCACAGATTTAATGTAAACACATTTATCAGATTCATTAACCTTGAAACCATTAGTTATCATAACATGATCAAATTTTTCATGCCATTGTTTAGGTGCTTGTTTTAAACCGTAAAGAGATTTGTTCAACTTGCATACTTTGTTTTCACAACCTTTTACAATAAAGCCTTCAGGTTGATCCATATAAATTTCTTCATTCAATTCACCATATAAAAATGAAGTTTTAACATCCATCTGATGTATATGCAAATCATAAATTGAAGCTATAGCAATCAACATCCTAATCGAGGTGATTCTAGAGACTGGTGAATAAGTATCGAAGAAATCTAATCTTTCCTGTTGTTTATAGCCTTTAGCTACCAACCTAGCTTTATATTTATCTATAGTTCCATCTGTTCTAAGTTTCCTTTTGAACACCCATTTACAACCTATGGATTTACTACCAGGAGGTAAATCTACAAGCTCCCAAGTTTCATTTTGATGAATGGACTCCCATTCATTTAATGAAGCTTCTTCCCAGAAGGGAGCTTCTGGAGAAGTCATAGCTTCTTTGTAGGTTTGGGGTTCAGACTCTACCGTTAGAGTCAAAAAATCTGGGCCAAAACTTGTTTCAGTTCTTACCCTTTACTTCTTCTCAGTTCAGTCTCATACTCCAAAGTTGGAGTTTGACTAATCGATGGAACATCCGGGAGGTCATCATGGACCCTTTTTCGAGGTCCAGACCTTAAAGGAAAAATGTGTTCATAAAACACATCATCTCTAGATTCCAATATGGTGTTCTGACCAATGTTATTATGGTCAGGATCGATGACCAAGAACCTGTATGCAATTGTATGCTCAGGATACCCTAAGAAAACACAATCAATTGTTTTAGGACCTAATTTAGTTTTCTTGGGATGAGGAATGGCCACCTTGGCCAAACACCCCCACACTTTAAAGTATGCATAGGAAGGTTGTTTACCATTCCACAATTCATAAGGAGTTTTATCAGATTTTTTAAATGGAACTCGGTTCAAAATATAGCAAGCAGAAAGGATAGCTTCCCCCCACAAGTTCGAAGATAACCCTGAACTTGTCAACATAGCATTTACCATATCTATGAGTGTTCTATTTTTTCTTTCAGCTACACCATTCGATTCTGGTGAATATGGTGAAGTTGTTTCATGAATGATTCCATTATGTTTACAAAACTCACCTATGGGTATCACATACTCACCGCCACGATCTGACCTAAGAGTTTTAATTTTAACTCCTTTTTGGGTTTCTACTTCAATTTTATAAAATTTGAAGGCCTCTAAGGCTTCATCTTTACTTCTAAGAAGATGAACCTGACAATAGCGTGAGTAATCATCTATAAAAGTGATGTACCATTTTTTACCACTTCTTGTTGGTGTTGATTTCAAATCTCCTAAATCCGAGTGTATTAGTTCCAAAGGAACTGTTTTACGTTCAATCCTTTTATTAAATGGTTTTCTTGTATATTTAGATTCAACACATATTTCACATCTTTGATTTTTATCAAAGTTTATTTTTGGTATGCAACCTAAATTAGCAAGTCTTTCTAGAGATTTTAGATTAACATGCCCAAGTCTATCATGCCAAACATGTGAAGAGTCACAAACATAAGCAGAAGAAGATGCATTAACATTCAATTTCAAATCAGATACACTAAGCTTAATCATGTTATCGGTAACATAACCTTTTCCTACGAATTCACCATGCTTAGAAAGGACAACAGTATTAGATTCAGCAACAATCTTAAATCCTTTTCCTAGTAAGATGGTTTTTCGAGATAAGGTTTTTGCATATGTCTGGGACGTAAAAATACGTCATTCAATGCGAGAGTTTTTCCTGAAGTTAACTTCAGTTCGACCTTGCCTTTCCCCTCCACTTTCGCGGTGGTAGAGTTTCCCATGAACAATTTCTCATCATCTCCTACTATGGCATAAGAGGAGAAAGCATTTCTGAATTTACAGACATGCTTGGTGGCTCCAAAATCAAGCCACCAGTCTCTCACATTAGTCACACTAGAGACAAGATCGACTTCGAGACACCATGCCAGTAAAGTATCCAGGATCATCTACTAGGTTTGCCTTATTTTTCTGTTTTGGATCATATTTGATCCTTTTAGGGGCCTTACAGTCTTTAGCCATATGTCCAGGTTTTCCACGGTTAAAACAGTCGCCTTTGATGGTGTGCTTAGTGACACCACCCTTAGGCTTAAAATTGTTACCTCTGGGTTTTCGACGTCTGTTACGTCTATTACCAATTTTGCTGGATTCTCCAGGAGTTTTCTTTGAAGCAACTTTATCATCCAAAACATGAGCTTTGTAGGTCATGTTTTTGCTCAGCAACATGCTCTTGTCCTTGCTGCACATAAGCTCCTCAACCTGGATCTTTTGCCAAGATCCACCATGGTGATTTCACGAGTCTTGTGTCGCAGCCTCCTCTTGTATTCGCTCCATGAGGGTGGAAGCTTTTCAATCATGCCGATACTTGTAGAGCTTCATCAAAAGTCATGCCTTCAGCAAGAATCTCAATGATGAGGAGTTGAAGTTCAACGAACTGTTCTACCACAGGCTTTTCGTCAGTCATCTTGTATTCTAAGAACTTAGCCATCAAGAATTTCTTACTTCCAAAGAAACTTCAAGATGATATTTTTCTTCTAGAGCTTCCCATAAATCAAAAGCATTAAAATCTTCTTTTGCATTATAGAAGTCATACAAGGAACCATCAAGACAATTAAGAATATGATTCTTGCACAAATAATTCTTCCTATTCCACCTGTCCAATTTATCTTCATTACCACTGCGATGAAGTTTTCTCGATGGTTTTTCTAAAGCATATCCATCTAACCTTTGGTCATTTAGGAAGAATAGCATTTTAGACTGCCATCTCTTAAAGTCCTTACCACTGAACTTTGGTGGTTTTTCTACGGTATTTTTTCCCATGTTCTTACAGCAATTACAATATCACAATATTACAATATTACAATCAGGCAAGCTATTACCTTTAGATTGTTGGAAATAAGTTACAATTTCGTATGCAACTGAGAAATAATACTTTGATTACACTGATAATAGTAACAAACAACTCAAGAAACATGAGAAAAATACTTAACACTCACTGATGTGTTATTGTTATACCGGAGATGCACTCGATGATAGTATTTAAAACTTAGTAGAGGCACGTATGAGATACGCTTGAGCTAAAGGTAATATTGCCTGCTACTCCTCCGAGATGCTATAACAATTAACAAATTACCTCCAGGATACAACTATCGTTAGTTCTCCTCTATGTGTAGCATACAGAGAGAACCCTTAGAACTTGGCAAAAATAATGAAAACAAAAACATAAATCGAAACTACAACCAGTTTCAGAGAAATGTAAAAAGTAATTTATGTTTCGTAAACTAACTATGTTTTTGTAAACAGAGAAGTAGTATTACAAAATTATGTTTCGTAAACTACAACTCGTTTTTTATTTTTCTGTAAACTAAGAAATCTATTTAATGTTTCATTAAACTTAAATAAAATTTCGAAAGAATAAAATAAGAAGAAGAATTTCAGAGAGAAGAGTTCTGAAAGGTATGGTTTCAAATGAAATTCTTCTCTCGTATTTATAGAAAAAAAACATTTCAACGTTCGACCAAGAATCCAATGTGCGACAGTGATGTCCGTGATTCACGCTTCACTTTTGTCGGACGAGTAAAAGCATCCGTTAAAAATACAGTAAAATGTTTTGTCGGAATTCAAATTTTTTTCTAGATTCTTCTCGAGGTGCACAGGTGTTACAACGACATTTTTTCAAAGATGCTTCACGAGGGTTTTTGCACACGGGTCGGACACCCAAAACCGAGAAGGCAAAGAATAAAATTCTTTATATGTGTGGGAGAAACGTGTGGAAAAATTCAGTAAAAAAGATAGGGTCGGATAAACCCACACCCACACCCTCACCCTCACCCTCTCCCTCTCCCTCGCCCTCGCCCTCGCCCACGCCCACGCCCACGCCCACGCCGAGCCGAGCCGAGCCGAGCGAGCGTGCGTGCTTTCAGGTGCAAAGTACCGGCATGAACGGGAAAGGCAATAAGAAATGCAATAAGGTTTAGGCAACCTTGCCATAGTCTAGGGCTTTCCCCATACACAAAGGTCTAAAGACCCAAAGGGACATACCCTTAAGGCTAAACCAATGCTATTTAAGTCTAAAACTCTAAGTGTTTTAGTCTATATGGGACTAATGTTTTATTCATTCACATGAAAAAACATCTAGGGAGTAATAGGTCTTGGGATCAAAACATGGTCCATGCATTTTTGATTAAAACAAAACATTGTTTTTTCTAACAGTTAGTAAAGGGAAGCCCCTACGGAAACTCAGTTTCATATTCTGCGGAAACTCAGTTTCGTATTTTAGTTATGCTCCTCTCACAAAATTTACCAAAACTTGCTTGACCTATTTTTTGTTATATTCCTCTCACAACCGATCGTAACCATTCATTATTATTAACGTCTCTATTTTCTCCACCCTCGGATCCCAACGGATATTTTGAAGCAATGTTTTTGACAAACATGACTAAAAAAATAGAAACTAGATTTTCTTCTCAAATCACTTCAAAGCACTTTCCTACAACTTGATTTGTGTTGAGGTTCAAAGCTAAGATGTGGTGAAGAACTTATGCACACAAATAAACAAGAAAAATAATAGACTGTTTTAGGTTTTTGATTGATATCCTTCTGTAAACATGGCTAGCACATATTTATATGTAGCTTAACTTCTTATCCAAGTTATCGAAACTAAGGCAACTGTATGCCTTCTTAACCAAACTAGACAAATTTAAAGCAACTGTCTATCTAAGGAAATAATTAACTAAACAAGGAAATACTAATTAAGGAAGTAGAGAAGATGTAGTGTTGGTGCTGCAACATCCCATCCCGCCTGAAACACGACTTGTCCTCAAGTCTGAAATTCTGGAAATCTCTCAAGAAACACATCTGCATCTTCCCAAGTGGCTTCATCATTAGAGCGATCATTCCACTTAACGAGCCACCTAGTTCCAGCAATATCACCTTTTTGAACATCTTACGATCCAATATTTGCTCAGGTTTCCATTTTTCATAGTCCACAGTAGTGGGAAGATCAACATTGACAACAATTAAAGAGCCAAGTTTCAATTTTAACTGAGAAACATGGAAGACCGGATGTATGCGACATGTCACTGGTAATTCCAATCTATATGATACCGTACCAATCTTCTCAAGGATACGAAATGGTCCATAGAATTTTAGAGATAGTTTAGAAAAAGATTTATCACGAACTGTTGTCTGACGGTATGGTTGAAGACGAAGGAAAACCCAATCATTAACAGCAAAAGAACGCTTAGTTCTATGTTTGTCAGCAAAAAATTTCATCCTAGCTTGAGCATAATGTAAGTTAGACTGAATAATTTTCAGAATATGATCTCTCGCTCTTAATAACTCATCTACAACATGCACATGAGTTGTTCCAGGAAGATAAGTTGAAACTGTTGGTGGAGTTCGACAATACAAAGCTTGATAAGGAGTCATCTTAATAGTTGAATGATAGCTGGTGTTATACCACCATTCAGCCCATGGGAGCCATTTAAACCAATTTGTTTGTCTGATTCCAGTAAACCATCGTAAATAACATTCTAAAGTTTTGTTTGTTACCTCAGTTTGACCATCCGTTTGAGGATGATATGTTGAACTGCGACAAAGTTGAGTATCTTGCAAAGAAAAGAATACTTCCCAAAAGTTACTCATGGAAATAGGATCTCTATCACTTGTTATTATTTTAGGCATTCCATGTAGACTAACAATTTCTCTTATAAAGATATCAGCAATAGTGGAATCAAAATAAGGGTGTGATAATGCTATGAAGTGAGCATACTTAGATAGACGATCCACAACCACCAATATAGAGTTCTTCCTGTTAGATAACGGAAAACCATCGATAAAATCCATTGAGATATCAATCCATACATCAGTAGGGATAGATAATGGTTGTAGTAATCCAGGAGGAGCCGAAGATTCATATTTATTACGTTGGCAGATATCACAACATACAATAACTTGATTGAAGTTTTCATACCTTTCCAATAGAAATTTTGCTGAAGACGTTTATAGGTTCGGAGATAACCAGAATGTCCACCCAAAGGAGTTGAATAGAACTCATGAAGTAATTTATTACACCACTCAGAAGTTGATACCACAACAATACGATTTTTAAATCGTAGAACTCCATCAACATAAGAGTAATTACGTTTATAGCTTGAATCTTGGCGTAAATTTTGAATAGGAGAACTTAAGGCAATATCATCATGACATTCTTGAATAATTTCATTGATTCCAGAAAAAATGGGAGTACTGATGGCAAAAAGCTGAGGACTAGCCATTCTTGATAAAGTATCCGCAACTCTATTAGCAGATCCACATATGATTTCATAATCGTAACCCAACAGCTTGGACAACCATTTTTGTTGTTCAAGATAAGACAATCTTTGCTTAAGGAAGTATTTAAGACTTCTGTGATATGTGTAGATTTTAAAGTGTCTTCCAAGCAAGTAAGGCCTCCATTTATTCACTGGAGAGACAATAACAAGCATCTATTTATCATATATAGATAAATTCAAATTCTTACCTGATAATGGTTTGCTAAAATATGCAACAGGCTTGTTAGATTGCATCAAAACTGCTCCCAACCTATTGCCAGAAGCATCACATTCTAAACAAAATTCCTTTGTAAAGTCTGGTAATGCCAAAACAGGAGTGTCTGTTAAAGCCTTTTTTAGCTGATTAAATGCTTCTGTAGATTGATTAGTCCATTTGAAAGCACCATGTTTTAATAATTTAGTCAATGGAGCACATATTTTGCCATAGTCACGCACATATTTTGCCATAATAGCCTGCCAAACCCAGGAAACCTCTAAGATCTTTAATTGTAGAAGGAATTGGCCAATTCTTAATGCTTAAAATCTTGTCTTCTTCGACATCAACACCTGCATCTGAGACTGTGTGACCAAGATAGCCAATTGATGACTTTGTAAAGTCACACTTAGATTCCTTTAGATATAGCTTGTGCTGTCTTAGTAACCCAAACACAATGTCCAGATGTTTAATATGCTCAAATAAAGATTTACTGTAAATTAATATGTCGTCGAAAAATACCAGAACAAATTTTCGAAAATAAGGACGAAATACATCATTCATTAAACTCTGGAATATTGCGGGTGCATTAGATAATCCTAAAGGCATCACTAAAAATTCATAGTGGCCATCATGCGTTCGAAAAGATGTTTTGTGAATATCTACATCATACAATCTTATTTGATGAAAACCAAATCGCAAATCTTCTTTTGAAAAAATTGTAGCTTCATTCAACTCATCAATCAATTCATTCACAACTGGGATTGGGAATCTATCTTTCACTGTAACCTTGTTCAGTGATTTATATTCAACACACATTCGCTAATTATTATCCTTCTTATGAACCAATAACACAGGTGAAGAATAAGGACTAGAACTATGACGAATGAACCCTGCTTGCTTGAGTTCAGACACAATTTTCTCTATTTCAGCTTTTCGAAAATGTGGATATCTATAAGGCCTAACATTGACTGGTGCAGTGTTAGGAAACAAGGGTATGCGATAATCATATGTTCTACTAGGTGGTAAAGAAGTTGGAGATTCAAAGATATCTGAATAACGAAAAATCAAGCGAGAAACTTCAGTGGGTACCTGATCAGAATATGTTGACAAAGTAGGAGCAAGCTGAAGTAAAAAACCATTGTGTGCACAATCCAATAATCTTTATAGTGGAGAATTCTCCAAAATCATGACTGAGGCTGAAGAGTTGCCAACTAATAAATAATCATTATTGTTTAAATGAATTTTCATATGAAGTTTCTTAAAATCCCATGTGATTTCACCCAAAGTTTGTAACCATTGCACACTAAGAACCGCATAGTAACCACTAATAGTCAAGAGAAAGAAATCAGTAGTTGACTGATAATCGTGTAACTGAAGTGGTATATCAACACAAAAGCCTTGAGTTTTCAAGAAACCACCATTACGCGTCATAAAATTCAAAGCAGTGCCACTTGGTTGAGAAGAAAAACCATTTTTTGTAGCAATATCTGGGTGTAAGAAATTGTGAGTAGTGTTTGTACCATAAGTAAAAATACCACTTAATGGGCCAAATTGATACTTGAATCATCTTTTGGTCCTCATCCAAGCCCGCTAATCAGTCAATCAAAGCATCCCACCAGTCTGCACAGACCGGTCAATAGTCAAAATCGGTCAACCATCAAAGTCAACATCCGATCAAGGTCAAAGTCAACATCCGGTCAATGGTCAAAGTCAACAACCAGTCAATGGTCAAAGTCAACCGTCGGTCAACTATCGAAGTCGGTCACACCCCTAGCCAATTTTCGTTCTTATGGCCAGCAACGCTGCTAACCAATTCCTAGCCTAAAACTCTTCCGCACTGCCAACTAGTCTCCATCCAAACTTCCAGCCGACCTCCATCCAGTCTGCAATTTAACCATGCTGCCAGCCAACCTCCATCCATTCTGTCAGCCAATTATGCTGCCAACCAGCATCCATCCAAACTGCCAGCCGCCAGTCCAGCTTGCCAGCATGCAGAATTTACCATACAACACTAAATGTAGCAGTTTCATACATGCAACATTAATCCCAACAGTTTCATGAGAATTTATCATAAAGGCATTTAAGGGGCAGTTTCATGCAACAATTATGATGAAGACATAAAGGGGCAGTTTCATGCAGAATTCATGATGGGAGCATAAATGGGCAGTTTTATTTAGAATTCATTATGGGAGCATGAATGGGGCAGTTAATGCAATTTATGTTTATGTTGAAATTAGATGTTGAATTGTATAAATAGGGAGAGTAGAAATCAGGACTGGGGGGAGCCAAGGGGAGAGAAAAGAGACAATGTAACACAAAACATGAATAAAATATTTCTCCCCAAGGGGATTCATCCATGGATGTAGGCAACCATGCCGAACCACGTTAAACCTCTGTTTCTCTTTTGTTCTTCGAATCAACCCCGAATCCAAAATACTAACCAAACTATCCATTCTTTGTGTTTCGTGCCCGAAAGTGATTTTGGGTACAAACATTGGCGCCGACTAAGGGGAATTACGAGAAATGGAATCGTACTCTCCCATTGAGAAAATTTGTAGAAAACGATTCAAAATCATGTCCGTGAGAGAGCAGTCCGAGCATCTTGAAAAATACTACTGCAGTCCAGTTGATCGCAACTGCTGCAGTCCAGTTTGATCATAATGGTCGTGATCCACTGATTGCAGTGCTGCTTGACAATATAATCAAGACATATCTGCAGATCGATTGATCGCAACTGCTGCAACCAAGAATTGTTGTTTCAGATTTGTTGAATCTATTACTTACGGATACCGTTGGAAATCGTATCGCTACAAAATCTGATGACAGTGCTGCTGGGATGCTCGGTCCACGACAAAATATGTAGTGAAACATCATCAAAATTATTGCTGGATGTTCGATCCTCAACATAGCTGGGTCCAGTTTTAATTTCAACCGCTGCAGTCCAGCTGATTGCAGCTGCATCATACCAGTTAATCGCAGTTATTGCAGTCCAGTTGATCGTAACTGCTGCAATCCAGATTTGTGGATCGAGATATGCAAAGGTAATTACTGTCGAAAACTACTAAAACGGAATCACTATTAAGATTGGTAAAACCCCCGCAACAACGTTCGATCCACGGTAAAAGATGTCTTAAAAACATCATCAAAATTGTTGCTGGATGTTCGATCTGCAACACGGCTTGGCCCAGTTTTGTTTCTAATCACTTCAGTCCAGCTGATCACAGCTGCTACATGCCAGTTAATTACAGTTACTGCAGTCCAGTTAATCGCAACTGATGCAGTCCAGCATCGCAGTCGTAAGCCACCAAAGCTGACTCACTGCGAAAATCACCAAGATTGCTGTCAAGATGTTCGATCTGCAACATATTCAAGTCCAAAGTTCAAAAAAAAAAAACTGCTTCTCAAATAACGCGTCATCCACCTATTCGAGTTTGTCGTATGACAAAATTGCTACTATCATGATCGCAGAGGTGACAAGTTGCTTATATCTGTAGGGGCTTGAATACCCAAGAGAAAACCTCCGGAAAAGCGTGTCAGAAAAGTCTACAAAGGTGCAGCAAAACCATGGTGAAAGGTCCATTAAGAAACAATAACGGTTCTAGAAGAAAAGTCAACAGTTCCTGAAACTGTTACAACAACCGTTGCGAGGAAGAAAAGGCAACAGCTGCAATGGAACATATCACATTTCAGAAGGTCGTTGCAAGAAGCCTTCATAGAAAAGATCACAGTTCGTGTAAAAAGCGTCGCGAAACCTTTCAAAAAAAAAAAAAAATCAGCAGCAGCAGCAGAAGCTGGCAGGAAAATCCAGCGGCCATAGCCGTCGGCCGTCGGCCAAGCCGAGCGGTAATCGCCGATCATTCGGCGATTAATGTGAGAGTACCCGATTAAAGAGATTAATCGGCGGCGATTATTCTAGGCTCTGATTTGGTGCGACGTTTCACAAGTTAATTCTGTAGCCCTGATTCGGTGTATCTCGGTGCAACTCTAATCCGTAGTCCCAATTCGGTGTGACGCGATGTAACTTAATAACGTAGATCCGGATTGTTCATCCCCACGCCGTTAGCCTGACGGATTAATACGCCCCACTTGGGCTTGGTCTAAAAATTTGTTTCGTTGATATCTTCTTCGTCCCGCAACCGAATTGGGTGATTTTTGGCTCGCTGCGATCGCATTTTAATATCCTACGACATGAGGGTGAAATTTTACAATTAGAGAATAATATTTTTCCGGTTCAACAACATGTTTGAAGCAAGGGGCTAACCGACCAATTTTGCTTCACCGATAACTTCTCCTTCGTGTATCCAAATGGAGTGATTTTCGGCCCAATGAGATCGTATGTCAATTCCCAACGTCATGAAGGTGAAATTTCAATTTTCGGAAAAAATTAATTTTTAGAAATTTAAAATGACAGCACCAGAAACGGTCACATTCAATCACCACTGAAAATACTGCAGTCCAGTTGATCGAACTGCTGCAGTCCTTTTCTACATAAATATTACATCCAGTTGATCGAACTGCCACAGTCCCTTTTAATTCCTACAGTCCAGTTGATCGAACTGTTGTAGTCCGAATTTACCCAACACTGTTTCAATACAGTTTTCCTCACCACTGCTTCATCAGATTTTATGCATAATCATATCAGACAATACTAATCGCGATTCTTCAAAACACAGTCCCGTGGCAACTATCTTCAATCCAGTATGGACTTGACTGGTGCATCCCAGTCCCGCAGACAAATCAATTTACAAAGTCGAGACAAGACGTATGGCAACTATACTAATCATCGTCGCTGGAAAACATCGACATAGCCAGTGGGCATCCTAATTACTTCGTAAACGAAGTCGCAGTAACATTTTAAACATGGTAAGTATATGGTAAGTATACAATTTACATATTTATTTATTTTTTACTTTTTTTTTTCGTATATTCATGCATATTTTTGTTCAATAAGACACCTTTAATGTTGCGAGCATTCTTCTCAACGAGGGGATGCACACATTTCAATTCTACGCGCATCTGGAATAGTGGGATTGGCCCCCCGCGCGAATTCCAGATAACAGACATCTTCAAAATTCCATGCGCGAGCAAAATGCAGCAAGGAAGTGTACCCTTGTGCGAGCATTGAGCAGCATGACAATCACTATCTATTGGGGGCGATTCGCATATCACTTCAACGTGACTGACTATCACTTGGGGGAGAGATATGTGACACCTCATGGTTTGAAACGACTCCTTTGGGGCAGGATGCGTAAACACTCTATATAATTGGGGGCAAGTTACATATCACCTAAATGCAATGCGGAGTTCAGCTTCCGAAAATCGGAACTTCGGGTAACCCGAACTTCTTAATCCTCCAACGAATTGCAGGATTAAGAGGGGGTGAGCATACACCATAATATTTTTACGCTTAATAATTTTACGCAATTATTACAATCAGTAATGTTAAACTGCCATAGTTATATTGATTGAATTATTGTACTCCAGTTCAAAAGCAACTGCTGCACTCGGTTGGACACAACCGATGCAGTCCAGTTGCCTGCGAATTCTGTACTCAGTTGGACGCAACTGATGCATTCTAGTGACACTCAGTTAGACGCAACTGATACGGCCTAGTTTTATTTATAACTTTTACACCTATGTTTATCAAACTATTTGAGTCCAAATCCCAAGATTTTGTCTTGATCTAGCTAATCGTTGTTCTTGCATTGTAGCTTTATTCATTCTGCTGCATCCAGCTGATCACAGCTGATGCAGTCAAACTATGCTCTTATTTCCTCTGATCCAAATTGAATCCACTGTTGCAGAGGAACTTTGTTCATTGCTCGCATTCCATATGGTCGCAGAATCGATGATGATCCAGCCTTGATCGCAGTTCTGATCAATTAACGTAACTACCGCAGTGGAACTTTGTTCGTTCTTCTTTGCATTCGCTTGTCGCGATCTCGATGCAGTCCAATTAACGCAGCTGCTGAATGGAACTTTTTCGTTCTTGCTGCATTCCAAGAGATCGCGGTGATGCCAGTCCAGCCTTGATCGCAGTTCCTGCAGTCCAGCTGAACGCAGCTGCTGCAGTGGAACTTTGTTCGTTGCTGCTGCATTCCAGATGATCGCAGCTGATGCAGTCGAGCCATGCTCACAGTTCCTACAGTCCAGATGAACGCAGCTGCTGCAGTGGAACTTTGTTCGTTGTTGCTGCATTCCAGCTGATCACAGCTGATGCATACAAGATATGATCTTCCATGATCCAAATTGACATGAATCGCAGACCAGCTTCACTCAATACCGTTATCGCTCACACTCACAAGCACCACTCCACTCAATCTGTTTCCGCCAATCTCCCAATCACAATAGCCTCGCTTGGGGGCGTCTTTGATTATGATTTCCGCAAACACAAGGGAAGTTCGCGATCACCCTCAAAGATCAATAATCCATACTTGGGGGAGAATTTTATCATTGACTAAGGAAAACGGAATTTTCTTAACCCCCAACAAGTTGGAGGTTAAGAGGGGGCGATGTTTGTACCATAAGTAAAAATACCACTTAATGGGCCAAATTGATACTTGAATCATCTTTTGGTCCTCATCCAAGCCCACTAATTAGTCAACCAAGGCAGCCCACCAGTCTGCACAGACCGGTCAATAGTCAAAATCGGTCAACCGTCAAAGTCAACATCCGATCAAGGTCAATGGTCAAAGTCTACATACGGTCAATGGTCAAAGTCAACAGCCAGTCAATGGTCAAAGTCAACCGTCGGTCAACTATCGAAGTCAGTCACACCCCTAGCCAATTTTTGGTCTTATAGCCAGCAACACTGCTAACCAATTCCCTTCCTGAAACTCTTCCACACTGCCAACTAGTCTCCATCCAAACTGCCAGCCGACCTCCATCCAGTCTGCAATTTAACCATGCTGCCAGCCAACCTCCATCCTGCCGCCACCAATTATGCGCCAACCAAGATCCATCCAAACCGCCAACATGATCCAGCTTTGCCAAAGATGCAGAATTTACCATACAACACTAAATGTAGCAGTTTCATGAGAATTTATCATAAAGGCATTTAAGGGGCAGTTTCATGCAGAATTCATGATGGGAGCATAAATGGGCAGTTTCATTTAGAATTCATTATGGGAGCATGAATGGGATAGTTAATGCAATTTATGTTTATGTTGAAATTAGAAGATGAATTATATAAATAGGGAGAGCAGAAATCAGGACTGGGGGGGAGCCAAGGGGAGAGAAAAGAGACAATGTAACACAAAACATGAATAAAATATTTCTCCCTAAGGGGATTCATCCGTGGATGTAGGAAACCATGCCGAACCACGTTAAACCTCTGTTTCTCTTTTGTTCTTCGAATCAACCCCGAATCCAAAATACTAACCAAACTATCCATTCTTTGTGTTTCGTGCCCGAAAGTGATTTTGGGTACAAACAAGTAGAACCTGAATCAATGAGAACTGTAAAAGGTTCTCCTTTGATATAACCAGTGAGTCTCATATTTTTAGGAAAAGAAGAACCCATTAAAGAATGCAGAGAAATTTATGATTCTTTATTAACGTCAGCTGCATTTATGGTAGTATCATCCATAACTTCTTCTTCATAGTAATCATTGGAGTTGTCATCATTGTTTGGGGCCTTATCCAGAATTAATAAACAAGGTTTAGCACACAAGTGACCAGGAACATATGGTTGATCATAATTAAAACATAATCCTTTATCACGTTTCTCCCTTTGTTCATCAAGAGATAGTCTTTTAGATCCCGGAGGAATTATACTTTTCCTAAATTTCTGAGCATTAATTGCTTGTCGGAAAGGATTAGGTCGAGCTGTTTTGTAATTTGAAGTAGCACATCCTCCTGTTTAAGAGCTTTCTTGAAGGCTATGGATAAGGTTTGAGGTTCCAGTACTTCGACCATAGATCTAATCTCAGGCTTCAATGATTTAATAAAGAGATCAAAAATATAATCGTCAGGTAAATCCATAAAAAAAATTAATTATTTTTCAAACTCTGTAATATGGTCACAAACTGATCCCTTTTGATACATTGAAGATAATGCCATATGAGGATTTGCAAACTTTCTGTCAGCAAAACGATCACAAATACGAGAACAAAAGTGCAGCCAAGAAGGATCTGTTAACTTACCTTAAATCCATCTATACCAGGAATTGGCTTCACCAGTAAAATGATCAGTAACTAAAGGTATTTTGAGAGCTTCTGTTATGTTATGTAGGAAAAAGTATTGATCTGATTGAAAAATCCACCCTGCTGGATTTGTACCATCAAAAGTTGGAAATTTCAAATTGATAGAAGCTTCTCGAACACCAAAATTGTTGTCAGAAAGAGAACCTCTATTTAGACCAGTAGTTCCAATGTTTCCATTAGTGTTGATATTGAAACTAGGAGGAGTAGTATTGAGAGTAAAGCGTGTCAGAAAAAGTTGAGCCATACTTCTAGCGATAGTATCACCAAGGGAAGATATTCCTGTTTATTTGCTTGCATCATAGTAACCATTGCTCCTATTATCGTCCATTAGCGCATCCATATTTTTGGTGTTTGAAGTCTGTAATCCAGTAAACAAATTTTCGAAAGATCCTTCCAAATCATCATGACTTTTTTCCATAGCATGCATCAAATCGTTAACTGATTTTGTGAGAGCTTCATGACTTGTTTTTAGACTTTGAACCTCCTCAGTAATCGTCATTAAAAAAAAAAAATTGGTTGAAAATCGAACCTGCTCTGAGATACCATGTGTTGGGGTTCAAACATAAGATTTTGTGAAGAACTTATGCACACAAATAAACAAGAAAAATAATAAACTGTTTTAGGTTTTTGATTGATATCCTTCCGTAAACATGGCTAGAACATATTTATATGTAGCTTAACTTCTTAGCCAAGTTGTCGAAACTAAGGCAACTATATGCCTTCTTAACCAAACTAGACAAATTTAAAGCAACTGTCTATCTAAGGAAATAATTAACTAAACAAGGAAATACTAATTAAGGAAGTAGAGAAGATGTAGTGTTGGTACTGCAACAATTTGTGCACTCAAATCATTTTCTCAACTTAAAAGTTTCTTCCATTTTTCTTATCTATCTCTTTTTGTAGACATATGTCCAACATAAAACGCCACAAACTAAATCGATAAAGAAATACTCTGTTATGGAGGACAAGCATCACGTTACTACGTTTTGTGTTATAGAGAAAGAAGGAAGTTGTGTGGATATGCTTTGGGGAAAAGTTTTTAAATTTGGGAAAAAGGTTTTGAAAGATTTATACGAGCTTGTGGCGGAAATCCATGTAATCGTACTGTAACCGGAGTACAAAGTAGATTTAACATTATTAATATATAAATGCATAAACTTTCTAAATGTCTTGCAACTATTGATGCAAATAATCCGAACTTGGATTATAATAACCGGATATGTTATCTATATATATTCACAATACTTGTTATATTTATTTAATCTATATCTTATGCTTCATTTATTATAAGGGCGACAACCGATCTTTTTAAGGAAAACAAGAAACCCTTCGGTCGCGAAGAAGAATTTGAGATGGTTAAAGACATTAGAAAGCGTAGGATCAAGATGAAGATATAGAGGAAGATGTTTGTCCTTTGTCAATCCAATACCCTAGTAATACCCCAAATTATGTTTTCAGGTCAATCGTTGAATACTCAAATTATATCTTCAAGCAAATTTCCTCAAACCCCTTTTGCAAATCAATTTTCAAACTCGTTTAGCATCCCTTCTCGTATGCCTCTTCAACAAGAAAATCTAACTACTACCGAAGAATTTACAGTGTGTAGTTCGTTGTTTTCCTTCGACCTGGTGGGTGACGAACATTAGCATTAGGATCTTGCGAACCATACACATCTCTGTTTCGTTCATGCTCAATAATGTCGGAGTACTTTCCAACAGACATTCGTTTCTACAATTCCATCTACTCCCGGTCATAAACTTCTTTGTAAGTTAAGGTGTCATGTAGAGTGTTGGTATACGAGTACTCGGTTCGGATATATACCAGTGCGTCAGGTGGGTTTCTAGGTATTATTGTGATTCCAGAACTTGTCGAGACACCATTCTCCCAAATACAGGCGTTGTTTCCAAATGGATCAAACAACAAGCTACGTGTTTAAGAGATTTATTTTGCATATGCACCTCATTCTTATCCTTCCATCTATTATCCAACAAGTATCATGTTATTTACCTTTTCCTTTCTGTCTTTGTGTCTCATCATCTAACCGACCCGCCGACCATGGATCAAAATCTTTTGTGCTCCGTTTTATAATATTAAAAAATAGACATCAAAAATATGCCCAAAACCAAAGCTCCAAAACCGCGAAATTTCTGATGTCTATTTTTTAATATTATAAAACGGAGCACAAAAGATTTTGATCCATGGTCGGCGGGTCGGTTAGATGATGAGACACAAAGACAGAAAGGAAAAGGTAAATAACATGATACTTGTTGGATAATAGATGGAAGGATAAGAATGAGGTGCATATGCAAAATAAATCTCTTAAACACGTAGCTTGTTGTTTGATCCATTTGGAAACAATGCCCCGTACTTGGGAGAATGGTGTCTCAGACAAGTTGCTGGAATCACAATAATACCTAGAAACCCACCTGACGCACTGGTATATATCCGAACCGAGTACTTGTATACCAACACTCTACATGACACCTTAACTTACAAAGAAGTTTATGACCGGGAGTAGATGGAATTGTAGAAACGAATGTCTGTTAGAAAGTACTCCGACATTGTTGAAAAGGTTGCAATGAAAGTTTAGCCAATATAACCACTGAAACATTCACAGAGGACGTCATATAGTTGTTATTCACAAACTAGTTTTCGTCAGAGCAATTTCCAAAGTGATTGAAACATTACATAACTTTCGTCACTAGGCAAAGATGAACTTAGCTAAAGCGAAAGCTTTACCAAAACATATTTTGAGAAATAGATAAGCGAGATATACTCAGCTCGAAATGTCACATGTGTATATCTTTAGTCTATATAGTAAAACGACTTTTATCTCAAGATAGGAGATAGAGTAGATTGACTTTTGAGTGATAGATACGTTCAAGTCTCCACATACCTTTTAGTCGATGAAGATCCACTGGTTCCTTGGGTAGTCCTTCATCTTGTATGATGATTTCCATGGAGTTCTTGAGCTCAACTACACTTTCTATCCTAGTCCGAGACCTTAGCTATAGTAGACTAGAAATCAAGACTTTATAGTTTTGATCACTAACATTGACAAACATGCTTGATATAACAACGCATGCGAGTTCGACTGAGCAATGCTCTAACAAAATGGTCCATAGAAAAATTCCATACCATTTGATGTGTTTTCCTTCTTTATGAAGATATACCCCATGATGAAGGAATGATTTTCTCGAGATATTGATGTTCTTAAAACATGTACGTCGCTTCCGATAGTCGGATCAGAACGTCGATGAGATAATCACCTGAGTAATCCATCAAAACATAGTTGTTAAAGAAAAAAATATATTTTACAACGCAGATGAGGATGCCAAAATAGCGCAAAGACAATCATGCCAAAAGGTAAAAGATAAACCAAACTACAAACTAACCCCAAAAACCAATGCACTTGACTAAATCCATGAAAAAATACTAAATAAGAATCAAATTATCTACATTAAATCTATAAAGGTAAGAAAAGAAATGTTAATGAAAGGATCCATGCTCAGATCTGGTTCTGAATGGACCAAAATCGAGAAGAATGAGAATACGATGGGTTGTTCTCTAGGTTTTTTAGAGAGGTTTCAAGAGGAGAAAGATCATTTTTATAATATGCATTAAGATATTCTCAAGGCATATATTCCAGTGATAATTATTATGACAAATGAGTAAATGATATTACCGTGTCTACAATTCTTGAGTTTTTACAATGTTGTTATAAATAATATATAAAGGTAATACAAGGTCACGTGTCCTGATAATGCTGAGGTTAATATTAAGTAAGTCAACAGATGGAGAAATGACAATACAATTGATAAACCCCCTCAAGATGATAATGGCTAGAAAGTAGGCAGGAGATCTTACAACAAAAACAAAAGAAAAGCTCATTCTCTCAAAGAACAAAAAAACAACAAAAAAAAAGAACAAAGCTCATCAGTAAGTATGAGATCTTGTAGAAGGAGAATCACCAAGTAATTACGAGATAAGACTTGATAATGTAACAAAATAAAGACCTTTGGTAGATATATTAGCTGATTGAGCTTCAAAACTAACATGAGAAACTTGTAGAAAACTAATATCCACCATCTCCATGATAACATGATAATAAATCTCTGCATGTTTGGTCACATGAGATATATGATTAAAATATAAATTTATTACACTTGTATTATCACAGAACATCATAATTGAAAAATTAATTGTAATATGCAAGTCAGAAACCAAATATGATAGCCACTATAATTTTGAAGCTGCAACCGATAAAAACTTGTACTCAACTTCAGCTGAAGATCTAGACGTAGTTTTTTTCTTTTGGATGACTAAGATATCAATGAAGAACCCATAAAGATAGCATACTCAGATGTTGATCTTCTATTGTTATGACATACATAAGTCGGAATCGGTATATGCACAAAGAGAATGAATATCACCTTTGCCGAGAGTAATTCCTTGACCAAATTAACCTTTCAGGTATCTTAGTATTCTCTTAAATAGGTTGAGATTAAACTCATTGGGAGCATGCATGAACTGAGAAACATAGTTGACCTTAATATAAATATCTGGTCTTGTGAGAGTCAAGTACTGAAGGTCTCCCACTATTATCCTATAAAGTTCATGATTTTTGAGAAGAATACCATCAGTAATTGAATCTTTAGAAGCCTTGACTACTTGTGTATTTCAAGGATTACATTCTAGCATATCAACATTGGCAAGTAAGTCCAATACGTACTTCTTTTGAGAAAGATATAAAGTAAAAGGAGTACTAGTAAATTCTATACCAAGAAATAATAAATAAATATCATAAAGTAATTTCAAAACAAATTTTACACGTAAAGCTTTCACCAATGAACTTATCAAAGTGTCAGAGCTACCTGTTAAAATGATGCCATCCACAAAAAGTAATAACATTATCATCTTAGAGTTAGTAGTGTAAACGAATATAGAGTAGTCTCAAATAGATTGAACAAAACAATATGAAAGCAAAAAAATGCTAGATTTTTCAAACTAAGATCCCGGGGCTTACTTCAATTCGTAAAAACTCTTCTTTAAGTGATAGACATGAAATAAAAAGTCTGGACTCACAAATCCTAGAGGTTAACTCATGTATATATCTTCATAAGGCATTGAGGTACGCTATGCAAAAAGGTATTGGAAACATCCAATTTCTTATACACCAATTATTATTAACAACTAAGGTCAAAACCATTCTCACAGTTGTATCCTTAACAACGTATCAAAGGTCTCAGTTGATTTCACTCCATCTTTTTGATCATATCGCTTAACAATTACCCTAGATGTTTCATGTGTGGTTATGGTTTAACATATTATCAAGTACCATTGTTTATTAATGCCTTATATTCAACTTTCAGTGAATTGACCCACTTTGCATCCTTAGAAGCATTCTTCAATGTTTTAGCCTCAGAAGGAATATTGACTAACAAAGAAGTGAATGCAATAGGTAATACATGAATGACAGAGTGATTAATAATATAATCATGAAATTATTTTGGTCTAGAAATTCCTCTTTGAAGCCCAGTAACAATTAAACTAGTGGGATCACTTGTAACATAAGAAGGTATTTTAAAGATAAAATGGACAGAAGAAGACTCATGATTATAATGTGAAAAATAATAAGAATGTTCATCATATACAACATGTCTGGAGATATATATTTTCTTAGTTACATGATTATAACATATATTGACCCTATGCAAATAAATATAGCTAACAAAGATGTATATGAAAGATTTAGGTGAAAATTTGTTAGTTCTTGAATGACCAAGATTAAGATAGCAAATTGAACCAAAAACCTTTAATAAAGAGTAATCTATCAGTTGATTAAACAAAACTTGAAATGAGACTGAACATTAAAAATATGAGTTGGAGTTGTATTTATGAGATAGGTAATACACAGAAAAGCATTATAACATTATTCCTTTGGACAAGAAATATTAGACATAAATGTGTCTCCCATCTCAGTAACGTGCACGTGCGTTTTTTCAGCAAGGCTATTTTTTGGGGGAGTTTTGGGACAAGATACTCTTATGAAAATACCATTTTATTCTATAAATACTTCTAACGGAACTTTAATAAGCTTAGAGGCACCATCATCTTGAAAGGAAATTTTTGGAAGAAAAAGGGTTTTCAGTGAAAGATTTGAAGTGTTTAAAAAAATGTAAATCATTAGACTTTAGCAGCATTGGGTAAATCAAATAAAATATGGTAAAGTCATCTATAAAAACAATATAATATATGTGTCCATCCATAGAAGGGAGGTATTAGAGAAGGGCCCCATACATCACAATGAATAGAGCATTATTTTTCACATAATTGAGAACAATATCTTTAGTGGAATAAAGATGTTGAATGATGTCATAGTCTCCTATTCCATAAGTCATAAGAAACAACCAAATATGTAGAAGCTAACACAATAAATGATAAATTGGATAAAGATTGTTAATAATTCTTCCTTTAGCCAACATGATATCACAATGCTAACTTCTTATCTCACATCCGTAAGGAACATATTTAAAATAACAAATAATTATCCATACTATTGCTACATAAAGTAAATTGTGTTTGATAGCAGGCACATGTAAGACATTGTTCATCCTAAAACTAGCAGAGTCTTACCATTGAAAACCATTACTTTCTCCTTTCTAGTATAAGAAAGAGTGGTGTGCAATATAGAAGATTCACATGCTCCAAAATCAGACAGCCGGTTAGTTGAATTAGAGGTATCACCAGTTTCCGAAGGATCTGTAACATGCATACTTGTAAAAGCTTGTTGTACCTCAGCAATATAAGCACCATAAGTATTAGAAGAACCATTCTTGTTATTTTTCTTAAGAGGGTAATATCTAAAGTAAAAATTACTAGCATAATAACTAATCTTGCGAAAAATATGACATTCAACCTAAAAAGTCAGTTTGTGGCTTTTTTGAATTAAATACACCAATATTTCCATAAGATGCGTAAGAAGATCCAACTTGAAACTGATTATTCTGAATTTATTTCCATTCTCGTGCATGTTTCTATTTCCATGCAGATTCATAATCATTTCTAGAATTGACATTTCGACCATAGAAGGGATTTTGAGAATAAGAAACTACAAAAGAATCTTGTTCTTGATCAATGAGCCTCTTCTCATTATTAAATATAATATTGCTTTGATCTCAGCAAAGGTAAATGATGTTTCACTATTATGTGCAGATATTACGAAATTCACATAATCTCTTCCTAATCTAATCAAAATATGCATTATGAGATCAGATTCACTATCTTTCTGCCTAATTGTATCTAGATTATCAGCAATAATCTTGATACTACGAATATAAACAAGTATTGAAATATTTTATTTCCTAACATTGTGTACCCAATTTCTAAGCATATTATTCCTAATAGCTATTGTTTTCTAAAACTTGTCTCAAAAAATAACCAAATTACATGAGAAGAATAAAGTCCAAAAATGTTACCTGAATTATAGAAGTAAATGTCGCTTTGAGAAAACTAGTAACAAACTGATTCATCTTTCTCCAATAGATCTATTTAGGGTTTCGAATTGTAACTTTATCAGTAAAATTATCTACAGGTGGTTGTTGATGTTCACTATAGACATATCCATAAAGATCAGTAGATAATTGGTCGAATTTAATCTTATTGAAACAAATTTTGAGATGTTAGTAAAAGGTAGTTAAAAAATTGTGTTGGTAGAGTTCGCAGCGGATGAAATTGCACCATTGTTGTTCGAAGACCATGGATTCTGAAGAACTTGATGTTGATTAATAGGATAATGTTGATGCATCATACTTTTTGTAGTTGTCATGAAAGATTTTAAGAAAAGCTTATGAAAATGTTAAAAAATCAGATCGAACTTAAGAACCAAGAAAATTCTTGAAAACTGATGAAAATGATGAAACACGTATTGAAAATTGAGAAATTAAAAATACAACTATTCTGTCTCAAATTCTTGAATTGTTACAATGATGTTAGAAACTATATACGAAGGTAATACAAGGACATATGTCGCGATACTATTTAGGTCAATACTGAGTAAGTCTACAAAAAAAGATTTCACCTCACTATACTTAACAATTAGTTGGAAGCATAAAAGAACCCAAAGCTAGATAATTGACTTTGGATTCACTGTTCACAAAAAATAATCTCTCTCTCTCTCTATCTCCTCTTCTAACAAGGATACCGCTGGCAACCCTCATTTGCTCAGATCTGGCCCATTTTGGGCCGAATGTGAGCATGTTCCTTCCCAATTTCTTGTTTTCTGGTTTAGTTTAGTTGTTATTATGTTTTCTACTTATCTACAACATTATCATGGTTTTATACTCTTTAGAGGTTTATCTACGCTTTAATGATGGTTCTTGGTTTGAGTTTTGAGATCGATAGGGATGTATTGAAAGATGAAATCTTTATCTTTGTTGTGTCCAGTGACGGGATCTTCATTGGAATATTCATCATTAATTTATTGGGCAACGGTATCTTCATCGACGACTTTTTTGACGATGAAATCTTCATCTCTAGTTACAAACATTTGAGCAAACCATTCATATTTTGGAAACATATATTTCTAAAGAAGAAAAACAAACAAAATAGTTGGAAATTAATTTTGAGAATACACCATTCCTCCGATTTAATCAGATATTATTCATAGTTATATTTGTCTTACTCTAATAATCCTTCTTTTTCTCTTGTCGAATTTTTAGGTATTGCACTTTTATGATATAATTCTGTTTCTTTATGTTATCTTAGAGCAGTTCCAATGGACTCAACAAAACAAGAATTTGTTGCTTTTGATCCCACTATGAACTCAACAAACATGAAAAACGAATGGACAAACCAACAAATTTGTTGGTTTGTTGAGTGACTTGGAAGAATAAGCGCGCGTTCAATGGAAGGTCGGACGAGCTTGCCACAATCGCTGGTGTTTTTTCCAAAAACGCTAGCGTGTGAAGTCCACCCGCGAGGCTGTACAAAATTCGATTGTGTCCTTTCTTCAACCGCCCATCAATTCTTCCTTTATTTTAATACAGATGCAACATATATAAAACGATATAATAATTGGTAGTGGGGCACACTAATCATTACATTAGAAAAGAAAGAGTAAAAAATTCATAAAGGAGGGACACCAATTACTATGTATAGAATTTTATATTAAATTTAACATATTAATAAATTGGATAATAAATTTTTTTGTACTTCTAGTGAAAGTATGATCAGTGGGAGACCAATTCATAAGCGCGGGCGACCAATTTATAAGCGCGGGCGACTAATTCAGGACCGCGCGTGTAATCTTCATCCGCTGAGTGCATTTTCCATAGTGGAAAAGCCCTTACTTTCCATCTTAAACTCATTATAATTTCATAATGAAAAGATAATTTGTTTAAAAGAAATAAAAAGAAACTGAAGCACCACCGATGAGCATGGCCAGGCGCTCCAAGGCAAAGAAAAGTGTAAACCAAAAAATAAATACGGGCGGTGTACAAAATAATACGACCTAAACGACTCTGTTTGGCATGAAATCTTGGGAACAAATCATGGAAAGTTTGACAATAACACAAACTTTATGGAATGGTTTAACTCTCAGTGTATTCAGCAATACTTGTGTGATTACAACAGAGTACATAACCTACATTCTCATCCTCTCAATGATCTCTTCTCAAACAACTTTGGGACTGATACAAATGATGTCACTCATATTCCTTATGATCTAAACCATAATCCTCAGGATTTTGGTTTCATCATAAAGATATGCACTATACAGAGCCCCGTGACTTGCAAATTTTACTCTTCACTGACTATTTCTGATGCTACAGGACACAACTCTGATAGCAGAGGATACCCAAGCAACTCCGGAGGATGGGAAGCAACAGGAGGTGCAGACCTAGCTTTCAACCGGTAAAAAGAAAAGCAACACATGAACATTGCAGTACAAGCTGAATCAAAGGAAACTCTTCTCAGATTCCACTATCTATACCATCAAGCAATACAAGAAAGTTTCAATCCCAGTTACTATGATCATCCACCAAACAATGTTGAAGAGCATAGCTCAAGAATCAAGCATATCACTTTTGTGTTAAGTAGTCTTAAGTTAATTCACAGACTTCAAAATTTGGAAGCTTTAAATGTAGCTATTTTATGTAAAAACAATGATAGTAGGCCTTCTACAACCTGGCTTGATTGGGGTATACCAAATGAGACAAAATAGGGTCATTTTGAAGTAAAAGAGGTCACCCCTTAACCATATATTTTTAAAATGGCTAATATGCCCTTGTTTAATTAACACTTAAAAATATGATTAGCTTAATTAATTGAGTTTAGATTAAAATTTTGAAAATGAAAACTCAGTATATTAAACCTTTAATCCGTCTTATGAGTTCGATTTCGATCAAAAAATTTGGTTTTCAAAAATGTCAAAGGTCGGCAAGGTAGAGGTTTGAATAAGGTGACGGCTATATATGGCCGGCATGGTCTTTGTTTGAATAAAATGCCGACCAATTTTAGTCGGCAAGGTATTTAAATGAAGAACATGTCGACTTTTTTTTTTTTGACACACAAGAGATGGCTATTGAAAAATATTAGTCGGAAAGGTCTACAAAAAAAAAAACCGTCGGCTGTTGAAAAATTCCACGCCGGCTATATTTGTCCGGCAAGGTATTTAAATGAAGAACATGCGACTTTATTTTTTTTACACACAGGAGATGGCTATTGAAAAATATAAGTCGGCAAGGTCTATAAAAAAAAAACTCGTTGGCTGTTGAAAACACCACGCCGCCATGGCTGTTATGAAAAGTCGTCAAGATATGCATGTTACGACCTTGCCGACCAAAAGCACATAAATCATAATTTTCGATTTCTAACCTAATATAACAATCAAATCACACAACACAATGATGGGTTTGAGTTTAAACATCATTTATAGTCTTCTTTTCGCTGGTAGAGTCAACAATTTTTTTGGAAAATCAAAGTTGAAGATTTTTATATGGCTTTGGTTGATGGAAGATGAAGATGAAGAAGAAAAGAAGAGAAGATTAAGGCTTAGTTTGATATTGCTGCAGCTTTTGTAAAAGCATTTTTCTGCTGTGCGTTGTTGTGCTGTGCTGTGAGAAAAAAACAGTTAGACGTTTGGTAAAATATTAATTAGAGTTAAAGCTGATTGAAAAAATAATCAAAGTGTGTTTGGTAAAATACTAGATTCAACCATTGTTGTTGTGGCAAATGACAAAAACAGAATATCTCTAAAAATAGTTTTATTCAATTTTATTGGGGTTAAAAATATTTTTTTTTAATATTAAATATAAATAGATTAAATATTAAATTTACTAATTATTACTATTATTATGATTGTTAATAAAAATTAATTTTACTTAACCAATTTTAAATATATATAATTTTCAAACAAAAAATAAACTAAAGTTTAAAAATTATTATGATTTTAAGCAATTATTTAAAATTTGTTTTTATTTTTATTTTTGACAAATTAAATGAATTGGTATCATACAATAGTTTGAATTTTTTTTTAATAATATTTAAAGAATAAAATATAAGAAATAAAAATTGATTATATATATATTTAAGGGTAATTTTTGTCATTTACAAAATAAAATAGGGACAAAAAAGATAAATCAAGCATTAAATTTTGGTGGGGTCACAACTTATGCTTTTGTAGCTTTTAAAAGCTCCTCCTTCCCAGCTTTTAGAAATTGAGGAATCTGGGAAGTGCTTTGGATAATAAGCACTTTGATTTTTTTTTACCAAACACCAATTAAAAAAATTATTGACATATATAGGTATTGAAAGTGCTTTTAGAAAAATAAAAGCATTACCAAGGGTAAGAAATGAGTTTATTTTTAAGATTTAGGGTATATTAATTATATGTCCCTACTTTTAACTCCCTATAAATATATCCTTAAATATGTCCCTCCTTTTTTAAGAACATGTAATTAGGGGATATGGAAACTAATTGGGGGATATGAAATAGTAATTTTACTGTTCATACCGGCATGATTTTTCAACACAGGAAAAAATATATTACTATACAGGTATGAACAGTTACAGCACTATTCATATCTCCCAATTAGTTTTCATATCCCCAATTAATCCTTCTTTTATAATAACCTTATCCATTAAATATTAGATTACCTTAATACCCTCACACATATAATATTTTTTCTTTATTTCAAAATGGAACAAATTTCTTCCACTACCACTTCACCACCACCACTAGCACCACCACCACCACCACCAAAATTCAACTACCATTCCACCACCACTGTTCAACAACCACCACCTACCAAACCGGCACCACCACTAATATTCCACCACCACCTCTTCACCACCACCATTAGTCCTCCACCACCACTAGTCTGTTGCCGCCACCACCACAAGTTCGTCGTCGTCGCCGCCGCCGCCACCACTGGTTCATATATTTCAGTATCAAAAACAATAGTTGATCCAAATAAAAATAGAACCAACAGTAGAAGTTTATCTAGTTTATAAAATCAACAACGATAGTTGATCCAAGAAAAAATGATCAACAGTAGAAGTTAATCCAATTGAGTGGATCAACTTCCATTGTTGATCCACTAAAATTGGATCAACAATGAAAGTTGATCCATGTAAAATGGAGTGAACTTGGCATGAGTCGAACATGCATCATCTGACATGGAGTCATTCATGCTACCATTGCACCACAATTTCAACATTGGAAGAAGTTTACGTGATTTAAACTACAAAGCATGAGTTCAAAGGATCAACAACAGTAGTTAATCCCGTATAGATGGATCAACAACCATAGTTGATCCAAAATATATGGATCAACAACCATAGTTGATCCAATATGACTGCCTGCTTCAACCCATATAACCACCATATTTTATTACATGATCATTACCTGTAGCTTCATAAATACCAACAGCTCCAAGACCAGCTTCAAAACCAATCTCGACAACTACAACAACCAGAACCACCATTCTACTACCATTTTCATGATTAATTTCTCATTCGTACCTCTCCACCATTACCGCCACCAACAAATCACACATCTCCAGCACCACCACCACCACCAAAACAACCACAACCAAAATCCAACACCAATTTCATCATTCCAACCAAAACCACCATAGTTGATCCAATAAAAAATTGGGTCAACAATAGGAATTGATCCAAAATATATGGATCAACAAACATAGTTGATCCAATATCACTGCCTGCTTCAACCTAGATAACCACCATATTTCATTCAGCAACATGCTTCAATCTCTGTAACAACAACTCGTACCAACACTGCCACCAACAAATCACACATCTACAACACCACCACCACCACCAAAACAACCACAACCAAAATCCAACACCAATTTCATCATTCCAACCAAAACCACCTCCATCTACATCACCAGTACTGAAAGAAACATACCTCATCCAACCGTTCCACCGCCAATATCAACAACCACCACCAACTTTAACAAAAACATCATTACCACCAAATAAGTCCACCAAGTTGAATCAATATTTGGAGGTTAAGAACAAAAACCAAAATGGAAAAAAAAAAGTTAAACTTCACCGGTTCCAGAATCAACGATCTCGATCTCAATTTGATCGAAATACACAAAAAAATCAAGTTATATCGACATAAAATCAAACTTCCAAAATCTCTCCAACCAAATTGAAAAATCATACATATTGAATTGATTAATAAATCAAACATGCAAAGATTGATCTCTCTGAAGCTTCAACTTGATATTCTGAGATTGAAAACCTAAAAATCAAATGGATGATGGATCTGGTTTCAAAAATCAGTGTTTAACCTTAAAAAAAAACAAACTCGAACATAAAACTCGTGATAGATCCTTTGATAGTAGCGGTGAACGTGGCGGGGGTGTTTGTGGTGGCGACGATATAGGTGGCGGTGGTTGGATCGATGGATATGGTGGTTGGGTTTGATTGATTTAGCGGCGGAGAAGATGGTGAAACGACGGACCTGAAACGAAGAAGAATGAAATGAAGATGGTTACGATGGAGATGCTGGTGGTGGTGGTGGAGCGATGGAAATGGATGGCGCTGCTAATTAGAAAAGAAGAAGAAGTAAGTAGGATGATAGATAGGAGGGCAAATTTGGAAGAAATAAAAAACTTATTGGACCCCTGATGGGCTTAGGAATAAAGAGAGACATATTTATTGTGTGATAAGGATATTTGTATAGACCATCAAAAGTAGGGACCAATATTCAATTACCACTAAGATTTAATTAATTCAAAAATATTAAAGTAAAATCATTCTTTTTAATAATGACATACCCTGTCCCCTTAAAATTAGGTATACCCCGGTCAAGCCAGGTTCTACAAGCACTGCCAACCCTTTGTATTATACTAAGGTTTTTTCTATAAAGAAAAAAAAGAGTAGGAAATACCATTTGGTCCTAGGAATAATATATTAGGATGAGTCTAGTCCATTTGACCCAGTCAAATGTCTGTTTGGTCCTATTTGGTAATATAAATTATCATTTGGTCCTCAAAATTATCATTTGGTCCTACGCTGATGTCATGGATGATGTAAATGTCACCTTGTAGTGGCAGAAATACCATTTTGGATAAGGACCATATATATAGTCAAAAAGTAGGAGAGAATAAATCATTCTCACATTTACTTTCTCTCTCTTCTTTTCTAGATCTAGAATTTCTCTCTCTCTCTCTTTTTTTTTTCTCCTGCTACTGTTTTGTTTGAAGATTGAGATGGAGATTTTCAAATGAGATTGAGATTTCTATAGAGAGAAGATGATGATAAAAACGATGATGATAAACACGACGATGATGATAAAGATGATGAGAATATCAAGATGATGAACAAGACGACGATTTTGTGATGAAGATTTTTTGTTTTTTCTCCTAGTTTGATGATGTTTATGGTTTAAGATGTTGATGAACACGATGAAGATGATGAAAACGAAGATAGATTTATGTCTTTCTTCATCACTGATGCTGCTACTATTGAAGATGATGAATTTGATGAAGTTCATTCTCTGAAATGAACTCTGTTTTCTTTTGAAGATGATGATGAAAACGATGAAGATGATGAAGACGGCGATAGATTTTATGTTGAAGATGCCGATGAAAACGATAGATCTTGATTTTTTTGATGTTTGCTGCTCGTGTTGAAGACCTTGAATTTGTTGTTGATGATGAAGAAGAAGAAAACGATCCATGAAAAGAACAAAGATGATGATGTTGCTGTTTAAGAAGATGATGTTACTGTTGTTGAAGATGATGTTTAATTATTATTTTTTTTCATCGATGTTTTTTTTTCTTGATTTTCTTGATTTTTGTTGATTTTCTCTCTTTGTTGTTGAAGATGGTGGAGAAGAAGATGATCTTTGATTCATTCCATAAAATGAACTCTGATTTTTTTAGGTTTTTATATGGAGTTCATTTTCTGGAATGAACTCTGTTTTTTTAGGGTTTATATGGAGTTCATTTTCTGGAATGAACTCTGTTTTTTTAGGGTTTATATGGAGTTCATTTTCTGGAATGAAATCTGTTTTTTTTTTAGGTTTTATATGGAGTTCATTTTCTGGAATGAACTCTATTTTTTTTAGGCTTTATATGGAGTTCATTTTCTGGAATGAACTCTGTTTTTTTAGGTGATTTCTGAAAAAATAAGTAGAAATAACAAGAGTTCATTTTGAAGAATGAACTGCTAAAAAAAAAAAAAAAGGATATTTTTGTCTATTTAAAAAAGACCAAACAATAATTTTCCCCAAAAAAAAAAACGACTCCGTTTGAAGTAGTCGTGAAACATATACAGAACTCAAACTGGTGTTGTAGAAGAGAGAGAAAGGAAAACACCTTCGATGGGTCGCAGAAATTCATCATCAACATCTAAGGTCTCTTCAATTACAAAGCGGATATTCAATGCAATCCGAGATAAATCTTGTCCAATTTGCCTTCAAAACTTTGATAATCATAATCATCATCATCATTATCGCCAAGTAGCAGTTCTTACATTCTGTATGCACGCTTATTGCATACATTGTATTCATAAATGGAGTCACCTGAAACGAAATTGCCCTCTTTGCAATGCTGAATTCGATTCATGGTTTTCCAATTTTAGGGCTTTTACTGGGAAATTTGAAAATTTTCGATTACCTGATCTTGATAATAAGAAAATGATTGATTCTGGAGATTATACAAGACAAAGAACTCATTTTCATGATACAAGGTAAGAAATTTTATTTCTATTTTTTAGGTTTTCTAATTTGTTGCGTTATAAAATCTGATTTGAATGCATATTTTTGATCAGGATGGTTTTGATGAGGAGACATAGGGAGTATAACCGATCCAGACCACATCCATTGCGCCGAGTTTTTATAGAATCAGGACTGGATTCTCTTAGTGAGAGGCATAGGAATCAAGTTGAGATTGTAACTGAAAGTGTTCTTCAATGGCGAGCTAGGTCGATCACATTCCTCCGAAATACAGATTAGTTAATTGTGTTGATTTTGATTTGTGAATGTTGTTATGTTTTATTTCATTGTATTAACCCATAGCTTCTGTTTTTCTTCCTTGGCAGTATTTATGGTAAAGGTGTACAAGCCATTCCATTGCCTTTAAGGAGTTGCCAGCAGGTACCTGCTTCAGCCTATCAACCTTTGCAAACGTAGATAGAAGTAAATTCCTAATGGATGTATAGGAGCTCTGTGAATTTCATCACTGTTTTGCCTTCGAACATATTTTTGCCATAGCCACTGATTTGTGTAACATAACAAACTAACATCGATAAGTTTCTTTGATATTTTATTGCATCTTTATCTGGCATCACAAAATGTGTTCTAGGATTTTTGTTTGAGCCTTTGAGTTCAAATTGATATTCCCTTGGATGAGACGCATGTAGCCTATGATGGAACATCGGTCTATTTCTTGCTGTAGGATATTCTAATAGGTTTAAATTACTTCATGTGGTTGGATAGTCTTTCATGTGATAATTTCAATAATTCAGCTTCATTCTTACTTAATTTCATTTACGGTTTTAGAATCACTACAGCTTTGTTCATTGGGATATTAGCTGATTGCATTTTACCTTCAGAATGTATTAGGAAATAATGGCGTCAAAGAAATAAAGCGACGCAGAATAGAACCATGGATTATAAGAGAATTGCAGGCTGTTCTTGGGGATTCAGATCCGTCAGTTATCGTGCATCTAGCCACTTCTCTCTATATCTCAGGTCTTGAAGAAAAACAGAAGAACCCTTCCAGTAATCTCGCGGATGGAGATAGTTTTATTGAACCGTTGAAACCATTCTTGCGGGAACATACCAAACTGTTTTGGCATGAACTTAGGTAAAACTTCACTTGTATTTATAAATTTAAATCCATAAAAGCTCTTCAATTAACATGAATCCTTCTTTGAAATGTTGTGTACGGCTTTTATTTTACATGTCTGTTGGTTACTTAACAGATGCTATGATGAGAGCTCATTGGCAATAGAAGTGTACGACTCCGTTGTTGATTATAGAAGGTCAACTTAAGTGCAAAACCTTGAGGTCTGTTGTTGGCATCTATTCACTTCGATGCCTATGTTCAGTTCTTGCGATGAAGTGCAGTAGCCATTTGAATGCTTGGGGTATTCGAGGTTTTTCATGACCAAGCAAAGTTGATATTGTTACTACAGAAAGAGAAAGGCATGTGTTAATAGTCTACTCCTCAATATACCATAGCCAATCAATTATCCCGTCCGAAATCTTTTCCATTGGTTTTACTCTGTTCAAGCATGGCAAGTAAACAATCAGCTTTTACAATTATCATTCAGTTACATTTTGTCTTTTTCTTATCTGTTCTAGAATTCCTAAAGAAGTTATGTTCTTTCTACAGATTTGAGATATTACTTTCTCGCGAACATCTGCTTTGGATACTCTTGCTAGCAATGTGTAGAAGATGTGTTGTATTGTGGAGTTATAAACTGAAAGGAAGTCCGAAGTTAGAAGAGTTTTGGTGATCTAAAAGAGACTGTTACAAAGATGAGTGAATTTGTACATATTCTTCACTTCTAATATAACTTTTCTATTTTCAGAAAAAAGATGAGTGAAATTTTGAAGGTTTAACCTAATTTACAGAACCAGGTAGCCTTTTCCTTGTGTTTTCTTGTTTTTCATGCCCATGTTTCCAACGGAAGTCACCTCCAATTAGTTAATTGATTCTTTAAACGCAATAGGTTCTTGTGCAATGTGCATGGCAGGAGGTATTCTCTAGCCCAATATAGTTCCCTGTAGAGTCATAAGCCATTAGAGTAGTGTATATATGTTGGGTATGAGGATATTTATGGATACATACTTTAAAAGTAGTCCCGGAAGTTCCTATAGCAGTAGAAGAGAACTCATTTGATTCAAACACTATTCTCAAAGGATGTGCTTTATTTCCCCAGATTTCTCCCCAATAGTTTCACGTCTACGTGATACTACTTTCTTATCAGCTCATGGTTATTTAGTACTCCTAAGACTCTTCGAATAGTTTTATCGTTTCTAGATCTCGGATTCAGATGGATGCCGGAAAGTTAGAGGAAAAAAGTAGAGGAGCATGCAGCAAAGTCGTGCAATGTGCAAAACTTGGGTAGTAGTAAATGCTGACAAGATTTCGACTAAAAGGGAAAGAGTACCGCTCTCTGTCTTTAAGAATTGTCTATAAAAGCTAAATATGTCAACAAAAGCTAATCTGATTTGACTACTTATTTTCTCAAAGCCGTTTAGTCAATTCAAGGATCCACCATGTCTATGTTTTAACAAGAATTTAGGATTAAAATAGCAGCACCGTGACTAGTCTAGATGAATTGATCGGTGTTAGTAGTAGATTATTGTCGGTTAGGAGTATCTTACTTGAATTAATTCATAGAACAAGTTTTATGGCGGAAAACTTTCATCTTACAAGTTTAATGCTACCTAACCATCTGTAATAGATTATGGATGGGTTAGTCTAACGATGGAAGGTAAAATGAGTTCCAGATTGGCATTCCACATTATATCCAAGGTTATTCTAAATCGCATATAATTTTTGGCCTACAATTGGATTTAGAGACAAAATCAACACAAGATTGAGTGTTATTTGGAATCGCGCTCAATACAATTTGGAATTACATTTCAGTTTGAATTCCAAGTTCTCTACAAGAAACCTTAGAACATGGCTTTGCCCAACTTGAAATCCATCAGACTCACATTCCACACTTCTACTAAAATTGAAATAGCTTGGACTCCACTACTAAACTTGTTCTTCCTATACTAATGGTTGTTAAGGATGGCATACTTTCCACTGCTTCCAATTCAATCAAGCTACCCACAACATATGTGCACAGCCATCAAGTGTAGATGTATTTTTTGGTTCTCTTGAAAACTCAAGCATGCAGCCTTGCATATTAACCAGCCTTTACTAGGTTTTTAATGAGTTGTATCAAGGTTGTCATATGGATGCAAACTCTTTCCGTGGTAGATTTGGTAAAATGTATATGTCATTCATATCTCAATGTTCTAATATGAAAATTTTGTATTTTTTAAAAGAAAACTTATCCATGCTTCAACAACAACAACAAAAAAAAAAAAAAAAAAAAATTTTATTCAGCTTTGGACAAAAATAATATTGTTGATACTTATGTTACGAGTAAGTATTTAGACATTACAAAACCTTAAAGCATATATTAGTTAAACATTTCATACGATGTGGTATTATTTTTAGTAGAGACTAAATGTGAACCACACTAAATTTAAATACAACCTTTTGAGAATATCATGCACTCTACTTATCGTGGATAAATAAAGCTCATTGTGATCTTCATAATTCACACCAAGACACCACATTATTGCGATGACATTTGCAACACACAATTTCCACGAGTTCTATTCAACTAATAATAAAACAACAAATACAATATTGATGAAGATGATATCGATTGAAATAGTGATAGAAGTTTTATTAGAGAAATGACCTTAATAATCAAAACTACCAATCGAATCTCAACCTATCAGATTCAATTTCATCACTATCATCTTGAAATTATTACCATCATGGTATGAAGTTTCTCCATGATTTAAATAAAATAAAATAATTAAGTTCCCCTATAAATAGTTGAGAGTCGAATGTTTGAATTTTGAAACAACTTAATAATTGAAACCTTTCTCTAGTTTTACGTAATCGAAACATAATAATTTTTTAAAATTTGGAGAAGAAAATCAAAATATATCTTAAAACTTTAGTTAGGGTTTGGTGAGAATTGATTTGATTGGATTGATTAAGAGTACCAGAAAGAATCGGATTTTGGATTAGCTTAGAGCGAGACAAGAGAAGACGATATATGTGAGTTTTGTTCACCAACATCAATAAGGTTTATAATAACTTGAAAGGGTTGTATTTAATATTTGCATGGGGTTGTATTTAGTCGATGTCTTGTTTTTCATAGATCAGGTGTTAAATTATTTTTTCACTGGATTTATTTAATTTTGTGAACAAAAGAGGATCTAAAAGGAGACCTAACTAATATAAAGTTACCGCTCTTATCTTGGGTGCTCATAAGGTGGTTATGCATGTACATATAACAAAATTGAGAAACTTGGTGTATTCTCCTTCCAATTGTGGTAGGTGAGTAATTCCATTCCTTTCTTAACTTGAAGATTAGCTACCCTATTTGCATACCTATGTAGTGAACGTGAATCCGAAAATGTGATGAGGCTCACTTGATATTTCCCTTTCCTCATCCATAATTTCTCTGTATTAATATTTGAGTGTGTTGTTATTTTTTTTTCATGTACCCGATGATTGATTAATAGTATCTTTCTATAATCAAGTAACCCTAGCTTGAATCAAATCTACCTGGAGCCTTGAAAATTTATAAATAGAGATACTCTTGCAACATGATTTATTAATTCTTGACACCCTTGTGACTTACTTGCTAAGTTAGAGTCGTCCTTTGTAACCTAGGTTCTTCAGAGATACTCTATTTTTGGTTACGACTTTGAAGGCTTCACTTATGGATTCGTGAAGCCCGGTCAGACTATCTTTTAACTGATAGTTATAGAATTCGGATCTTGTTCTTATTGATTTTTGAGGTTTTTGTAATATTGGATAAGGAACGAGATAGAAAGAAATCACAATGTTCTCTTCGTCTCAGACTTTATGATTCCTCAAGATAAATATCTAAAATTTTCTATGATTTGTTTGGATTGTTCTTGGGAGGTGGTTAGTAATCCAAGCTTCTCAGCTAACTGAGTGTAACTGTTCCATATTTGTGAGGTTTGCTGGATTTTGTTTACTTCAAAAAAATATTCCAAACCTAGATTGAAACATATCAAAAGGGAAATCAAATAGGCTTGTCTATTAAAGGTTGATCGGTATCAAAAGTCTACACTAAGGTTGAAGAAACTCTTAGGCTGTAAAGGACGTTAGCTAAGGGAATCAAGTCCTAAAATTTTATGAGGTTCAAGAGGCATAAGGAACATGACTGCTGCTGAATTTCTTGGGGTTAATTCGGCCTCAAATACATTCCAGTACAACGTCTGATAGTAGGTTGGTATCTGTACGGTTTAATAGAGTGTGGTGTTCAAAGTTGGATGAGGTCCCATTTTCTGTAGGTGTATTTTTCCCCGTTAACTAAATTTCCGGTGTCTTGTATTTTTCTTTTTTTGTCGCATTATATTGTTTATCTTTATAATAGGAATAACACAAGTAGTACGTGAATTAATCTAGATAGTTCAAGCTCTTATTATTGAGATAAAAAAAAAGACTCATTCTTGTTGAATTCATATCTTGAAAGATAGATTACAAGTTTCATACTTGTTAGAATTTGGATACGACTAGATTGATCTTGGATATTGATTTTTGAGATCGTCCAAGAACTCTTCTACACAATCAGGTTTACGGACCTTTGCTTTATATACATATTAATTGTAGAAGAGAAAAAAAAAACTCTACATACAATATTCTTCACTGGTCTTTGCTTTGACCTACTTGTGATCGTATTAGGTTTTGTCCATACAAGTGACAGACACATTTTTGTCTTAATTGTATATATTGTTGGTGCTTATTTTTGTTCTATTATGGTGTTTTTGAGAAATAAACATTTTTGGAAAAAATGGCCCGGAAAAATATATTAAAGGCACCAAAGAAAAGTGTTAAAGTCACCCGGAGAATTTGATAAAGGAACCCTAAAAATTTACTAAGGGCACCCCAAAATTGATAAAGGCACCACATGAATGGATAGGGGCACCTCCTTCTTCACCAGTTCAATATAAATTTTGGGCGGGAAATTAGTTTCATAACTGCATGATTTTCTGAAGAGATTTTTGAAGAGTTTTAACCGGATTTTTTTGGGGAGTTTTGGATTAACATCGAGTTGTGGCGGTGAATCAGGGCTGGTAAAGGATTTAGAATTAACTGAAAACAAGATTTTCATTGACTTTCAACAAAACAAAGAAGAAGATATACCTGGAACCTTCTATGGAAGATTGTTTGAGTTTAACTCTGTCTGAGACATGTCTTAAACATGTCTGGAGAGTTTGATTTGCCATTTGGCACGTGAAGGATATACTTAAAAAGGAAAATTATTCCCTTAATTGACAGTTGCAGACACGTAAAAATAAAGGGAAAATATTCCCGAGTTAATGTTCTTAACCGTGAGAAGATATGGGAGTTAAAATCGAGAGATTTTGTCATGACGTGTATAAATAGTTGTTGGGGGAGCAGTAGTGTGAGATAGAGAGTTTGGGGTGGTTATAGAGGCTGGGAATCGAAGAAAAAAGAAGTTGCAGAAAAGTTTCGGCTGCTGCAGAAAAGGAATACGTAGAACAATAGTTGTCAAGAACTGTTGTCTTTTGGTAATATGTTCATCTTACAATGATCTATATTACCACTAAAAATTATTGCATATATGAATGGCAACCTCACCATCTATAAATTTTCAAGATAGTAAATGGTGGTGTTATACGACTCTGATTTTTCTAATTTTTGGTGGTACCATAGAGCACTATAAGAAGAATGTATTACCAACCAATTAATTTCAAACTCATTATTGTTTAGTTTTTATAACATAGAGTCAGAATAACCATATGACGGATCTTCCCTCTAAAATTTTTATCTGTAAATAATAATCTGCGAAAAAAATACTTTTGGAGGACAAATAAAACAAACATACTATGGTTCGGTTTCTAATGAATTACATGCCGACGGTTTAACTATTGCAGAAGTCGTCTCTAAAGATTCTTTGGACTTTACATAATCTTGGATGTCAGTATCTGTTGCACCCCACGTTGAGTAGCGAACATTTTTTTCTAACACCGTGGATAAGAAATCAATTTACCATCATATCAATTTACACTCTACACGATGTGTTATAAACTCTGGTCCAAAATTCAGTGGTTTGGTTTTTACAACCGAACATACTTAAGTTCGCAAAGAATTCTACATCCATAGATTCTTAATCTCAAAGGTGTCAAAGAACTAAATATATATTTAAGATATATGATTTTATGGGATCAAGCTTCCTAACATTTGCTAAGAATTGCCAAATTAGGCCTTCTCTTAAATTACAATTCAAAAGGAGAAACAATTTTCTTTTTCAAAATGATATGCTAAACCATGGTTTTGACAAAACAAGTAGATTCAGCGAGAAAACCTTAATTACTTATCTTATTTGTTTCTCCAATCCTAAAATTTACAAACAATCAAGTATAAGGACGATGCTTATGACTATGTAGAAATTGACCTTGAAATAACTATAAAAAACCCATGGAATTACTTTACTAAGTAAAAATAAGGTTAAAGATGAAAATTTTACCAGTGTCGAAAGACCAAACCCTACACACAATCCAAACAAATAGCAAAAGTTAGGAAACACCCAGATTCATTGAAATTATTCGATTCGCGGTGAAGGTAAGGCTCGAATACATCTTACGTTAATTGAACCTGATCGGTGAAAACACTAGAGTATACGTATTTTGCTTCAAAAGAATCATGGTTTCAAGGAGACAAAGGGAGATACAAGTTGTAGTTCACAAGAGAGAGAGATGCTTACCTTAAATGACTACTTTTGTAATTTATATATGGGCCTATCTAAATGCGACTCTCGTGCAACTATGTTTTTGGGATAAGAATTGGTTAATTAGGTAGTACCTGGATTGTGGATTTATAAAAGCTCGTGGTAGTTATACAACTACATTCGAGTATTGATTACTTTGTTAGATTGACTCAAAAGAACAAGAAGGTTAATGTAATTCGATTAGAGCCGCCTTATATCCCGAGGAAATATTGCCAAAGAAACATTTCCAAAGAAACAGGGTTACTCAAGCTTCTTAGAGCTTATCTTGTCTCTCTTCGACTTCCTTTAATTCAGATCTTTCTAAGAGGTTTGATAAAATCATAACTAGTTGCCTTTTGGGGGGAGTAAAAGTTTTCTAGAAAAAATATAAATTGAGCCATGATGCTTTTTTGTGTTAGATTTAATTGGTTTGATTTGGTTTGGGTCATCCTTGCTTGCGTTTTCTTAGATTCGCTTCCATTTATGATTTTTCTTTTTAGTTTTTCTAGTGTATGCTTGAGGTCATTATAGAGCGGGCTTGGAAAAGAGACACTCTAGGTCATTTATTTAGTGAAAATCCTAGTAGTTCTTCTTGTGGAAACGGAGAGCTTGGAGACTTTTCTTTTAAGAGCCCTGTTTTCGAAAAATTTAGCTTTGAAAATTTGTCTCTTACTGAGGAAAGTACCCATAGTACTTCGACTATGCCTGCAATGTTAACTTTGAAAGATTCCAGCAATGTTAACTTTGAAAGATTACATGTACTCAACTAGGTCCAACCAACCATCCCGCCACTACGGCTAATTATAAGTTGAAACCTGGTATTATTCAGATGGTCCCTATATATTTTTAGGGAAAGATAATAAAAACCCTTATTTTCGTGTGAGGGACATTGAGAAAATTTGCGGAACAATTAGGATTAAAGACCTTAGTGATGAAGTCTTGAAGCTTAGGATGTTTATTTTTTCCTTGAGAGATGAAGCTAAGTCATGGTTGTATAACCTACCATCGGAATCTATAGACATGGGATGAACTTACGACTGCTTTCTTCCAAAAGTTTTACCCTAAGCATAAAACTGTACATATTAGGTACAAAATTAGTGCCAGTATACAGAGTCTCTTTATAGGTTTGTAGAAAGATTCAATGATCACTTGTTGCAACATCCCCACCATAGGTTTGAGAAAACAAATTTAGTCTAAATGATTTATGAATGTTTGATTACTCAACCAAGGCCATGGTCAAGTCACTGTGCGCTGGTGGATTCTTGAATAAAACTACTAATCCAGCGTATAATTTTTTAGAAGAAGTGGCTGAAAAACTCCAACAATGGGAGTCATGTGTAGAACCTCCTAAAATACTCCTAGTTAATAGAGGTAGTACCATCTTAGTAGGTACGAGTTATAAGTTCGATGTCAAGTATGCAACTTTATCTAAAAGGTTAAAAGCTTTAGAATTGAGTTAGTCTAAACATAAGTCTTTTGTTGAAACCTATAATAGGATTAAAACCTCTAAAGTCTCTAGTTTTGGAATAGAACCCGATAAATTTTGGGAAGGGCGACTTAGTGAAGAGAAAACTCATGCTCTTTATAACAACTCTAGGTTTGATAATCGTCAAAAGTTTGACCCATATTCATAAACCTATAACCCCAATTAAAGAAAACATCATAACTTTTCATGGTCTTGGGGTCAGAATCAAGGTCAGACTAGTAATCTCCAAGTTCCACCATGGTTATGCTATACCAAAAATCTACTAGACACAACCTACACTCCTTCTGAGAATAAAATGACTAGCTTAGAGGAATCTTTTACTATGCTACCACTGAATCACCTTAGATTTCAATAGACAACCGAGCATAATTTTCAATCTAATGCCTAGACTCTTGCTAAGTTAGAACTCCAAGTATCTCAAGTAACTAAGATACTAAGTGACAGAGAAATATGAAAATTTACTAGTCAACCTGATCCTAATCCTAGAGGAGACCAAACATTCAATCATGTGAATTTTGTAATAACCCTTAGGAGTGGAAAGATAGTTGACAATAAGGTATCTATGCCTGAGGGTGGACATAATGTAGTTCCACCTCTACTTCCCAAGAGGAGCCAGTAGGTGAATAGACTGAAACAATCTCTAAGGATTCCCAATCAGTTCCTGATAGGACTACCTTTGTGCCTAGAGCCCCATATCCACAATTGTTAGCTCCAACAAAGAAGGTTTCTACTTTCAACAAGATAATGGAAATATTTAAGCAGGTTAACATTAACAATATGTTATTAGAAGCAATTAGGAAAATGCATGTTTATTCCAAGTTCCTTAAAGATTTTTGTACAAGAAAGCGTAGGCTTAATGTCTATTAGAAAGCCTTTTTAGCTAGTCAAGTATGTTCAATCCTTTTGAACCAAACACCCCCGAAGTATAAAGATCCTGGATGCCCCCACCATATCTTATATGATCGATAATCACGCGGTTGATAAGTTATTATTTGACTTATGAGCTAGTGTTAACTTACATCCGTATCATGTGTATACCCATATAGGTTTTGAAATGTTGAAATCGACTAAAATGACACTATATTTAACAGATAGGTCTATCAAAATCCCTCATGGTATCTTAAAGGATGTTCTTATTGAGGTTGACAGGTTCATTTATCCAGTGGATTTTGTTGTTCTAGATACCCAGCATGTTCAGGACCAAAGTGCGCAAATACCGGTGATCTTAGGTCGCCCATTTTTATCCATATATAATGTTGTCATCAACTGTAAAACTGGACTTATGAACATATGTTTTGGTAATATGACTACCGAGTTAAATGTCTTTAATGTTATTATAAAATTTTCAGATATGGATGATTTAAAAAAGGTGAACATAATTAGCACTTTAGTTCGTGATCCTTTAGCCTGCACTATGTTTGAAAATCCATTATATGATAAACCTTTCAGTAAATCGGAGGAAGTAACTATGATTAACAACTTGGTTGATGAGCCTTTACTAGAAAGTTTCTTTGATAACCCATTATATTGGTTTTGATGATAGTGCTCGTTTGGTTCACTTATATGACCAGTTCACAAAAGAAGCTGGGTATTTTGTTGACATTAAGGACCTTAGAATCCAACAAATAGTTTTTGGTCCATGTGAGGATAGTATTGACTCTAAGTTTAGGGGTAATTAATGATAATTCTTGTGACCATCAAGTATACCTAATTGAAGTCGCTAACTTGGGACTCAAGCTTTGTTCCTTTAAGGTATTACTTGAGTTTTTTCATACTTCACGATATGATCCTCCTAATACTCTCCACGAGGAAATCCAGCTATTAGAGACTCGTCATTCGGCTGAACCTATTTATCCAGACACTCATATGGAGCCCAAAGGAGCACCCCGGATAAATCTAGTTGTCTTGAAAGAAAACTTAGACAAGGTCGTGCTCCGTCTATTCATTTCTCTGATCCAATACAATAGTCTCATATTTGTGTCAGCTCTATTTGGTTTTTATGACCAGCAGTTGTTCTGGTTATAAGTATATGATTTTTAAAAGTGACTATCAATTTTGTGGTATTTGATGTCTGGCTAAAGACTTTAAACTTAGCACTTGATGGGAGTTAACCTATGCTCACGCGACACGGTAATATCCTTCCTTATTTTCATTCCTTCAAGTGGTAACAATTTCTCCTTGTTCATGCTTTTAATTTCATATTTATAACATTGAGGACAATGTTAGATTTAGGTTGTGGGGTATCGGAAAAACTTTTAGTTGCATTATAAAACTCCAGAGTCTAGAAAATTTTGTCAATTCAGGACAACACTAAACAATCTAAGTGGACGGAAATAAACATCTTAGTTGTAGGAGTTGAGGGACCAAACTAAATGGTCTAGATGTTAGAAATAACATGATAGTCGTCACCATATCTCGGAGTCGTCACCATATCACGTTTTGTTTTTTATTTTTGCAACTTTATGTGTTTTCCTAAGTAATTTGGTGGAGTAGTAGTATCTCCTTGTTGTCGCCGCTAGGTCGAAGTAGAGTGATTGAGATCAAGCCCCATTTTTGTATATTTTTATTTCATACAAAAATAAAATGAAATCGAGTATCGACACTTGGATAACAATATGTGTATGTTCTCCCTGTGTCTGTCTCCTAAGAAAGAGTTGAATGCAGGATCCATGAAAACTATCATGTAATTTGTAGAAAAGGAGTATGCACTTGGATTCAAAAGATCTGATCATGTTGTCGATTCTTTCAACAAAAAAAAATAAAAAAAATAAATTTATATTTAATAAATAAATCGACCGATGGGGACTTCGTATATACCAGCTGAGTTGATACTAGAATTAGTATCCAGACTAGTGGGTGCGTATCTCATTCTATTAGGATTCATCTTGGCATTGATGTTCATACATATATTCTGGGAAACACCGTTTACCAGAGTCAACATGCGCAAACTTCTACATTCATATACATATACTTATTCTATTCATGTGATTGTGGTTTGTTAGATTCCGGGTATTGTGGTCCATTATACAACTACCTGAGCAGAGTTTTTAATTCTTATATATGAATTTTAGTACTCTGAGTGCAAACTCATGTACAACAATTGGATTGAAGACAAGGTAATTCCTCCCATAGCCAATGAATAAGTATGACAACCAAGGATATTGTTTAGTGTGGTTCCTAGATTCTTCACGGTACCTAGGGTCTAGAGAAAAGGTTTTGTGGGTGCACCTCTTGTAAACCCTCCCGATAACATTCGGCACTAGGGACACCTAAAGGATCAAAGGCTCGTTGCACATGCTAAGTGCAACCGTGATGCCACCAACAGTGAGTTAGAATTTTTATTTCCCAAGTTAGATTTGCTCGAAGACTATAAAATATTAAGTTTGGGGGTATTTGATAGACACATGCTTGTGTCTGGTTTTTCTCAATTTTGTATGTTGATAGTGTTTATTTTTGTACTTACTATGGTGCTTTATGTGTGTGTAGGTGTTTTTGAGAAATAATTTCTTTTTGAAAAATTGCCTCTGAAAAATGTGTTAAAGGAACCCCCCAAAAAGTATAAAAGGCACCTGGAGAATTTGATAACTGAACCCCGGAAATTTACTAAGAGCTCCCTATGATTTCTAAAGGACCTTAGGAATGGATAAGGGCACCCCTTTCTTCACCCGTTCAACATAAATTTTGGCGGGGAAATACTTTCGTAACTGCGTGAATTTCTGGAGAGATTTTTTGCTAAAGGACCTTAGTCAGACTTTTTGGGAGTTTATGATTGATATCGAGTTATCACGGTGAATCAAGGCTGGTAATGGGTTTAGAATTGACTGAAAACAAGATCCTCATTGACTTTCAACAAAACAGAGAAGAAGATATACTCTGGACTTTTTGTGGAAGATCGCATGTTTAACTTTGTCTGAGATGTGTATTAAAGGTGTCTGGAGAGTTTAAGCTGCCATTTGACGTGTGAAGGAGATCAAAAGAGAAACTATTCCCCTAATTGATAGCTACAGACACGTAAAAATATTCCTGAGTTATTGTTTTTAACTGTGAAAATATATGGAAATTAAACTCGAGAGATTTGGTCTTGGTGTATATAAATAGGTAGAGAGTTTGGGGGAGGTAATAGAGGCTGAGAATCGAATAAAAAATAAGTTGGAGAAAAGTTTTTGCTGCTGCAGGAACACGAAGAACAATAGCTGTCAAGAATTGTTATTTATGTAGTCTTTTATTCGCAACTTATTAAGCGTCTCATAATTATAATAGTGCAGTCTATGTAACTGTGGGTTTGTAACGATCATACAGCGTTACAAATTCGCCGTGTTATCTTAATTTTTCCCTTTTGTAGTACTTTTGATCTATGAATACTTATTTTGAGCGAGTGATTACTTTGAAGAGCTAGACCCCATTGTTGAGGCGACGGATGAAGCTATTTTTCCAACAAGCATGTGATAATATCTATTTAATTAATTTCAGCAATTCTTTTTATGATTATTTTCATTGAATCAAAATTGAAATAATGATTTTTATTTATGTTTTCTCTTGATGGTGCATGCTTAGCTTAGGGCTCTTGATGTTCCATGCTTGCAATTAACAACAAATATTTTGAAAATCTAATACTGGCAATATTTTAGAATCAAATTGAATGTATGAATTGCATGATAATTATTAATACCGAATCACATAGAAATTAGTGAATAATGGAATCTTTAGTCTCAGTATGCTTTAAACTTGATATATATTATCTCTTTTTAATTGAGTTTGATAGTGTTAACGGGTGAAAACGATTTGCTGGTTTTTGAGGAAAAAGTGGTGAGTTGTGCAATATGTTGATCCTCAATTAAGCAAATTGCTTAAACCTTTAACAGATGCACTGCTCGGGAGTGCTTTGAGTATGAGAGATAAATATGTATGACTCTGGCCTAAACAGAAAAATTGCCATTGCAAAGTCAATTTGGTCACAAAGAGGGATGAGGGTCGATCTGAAGGAGGGAAGCTGAAAATTGTGTGAGATTAATTGGTGATTGATGGATTGTGGATGTGTTGAGTTCTCTGTGTTGGAAAGTTCTGCAAGTTTGATGAATCGTCAATGAATTATGATCATATTGATTGAGTTATGTTCAGTAGTGTTCGACTGAGATCCGCTGAGTTTTGTTGTCATGTCATAGGTTGATGAACCTATTTATATTGCAGAAGTAGTTAACACATTGATCTCCAGTAAGTGTGACGGTTGCAATGGAGTGGAAGTTTAGGGAAATGGGAAATGTTGGTTGAATCAATTCCAAATTACATGAGAGACTTGGTTGATTTTCCGTCTACTACTTTGCCAACTCCTTCAACTGCCAGCACAACTGGTGGAAGATGATTCACCAAAATGGAGGATTATCCAAGATATGAAGGATTATCCAAAATACGAATTAAAAAATGTGGGAAAGGCCAGCCATGGTAGCCAAGTGGACTGGCCAAGTCCTTCCATAGTGGTGCACGGGCCACCATATCGATGTTCATCAGTTCCTGAGATATTTATGTTTTTTTTTCCGGACGTTTATGCAATATTTCGTATTTTCAGAAGAGTTTCATTTTGACTAAAACTCTCAACTTTTGCATGAATGAGCAAGTAGAGTTTTGCACGAACATCCAATATTTTTTAGAATATTAAAATAATGATATTTTAATATTTATTGATGAAAAGGACTTAATGGTTGTGGGACCATTTGACTTGTATGCTTTTTTGGAGAATTGAGCAATATTTGGCAAAAATATGGAAACCAAGAATTTGCACGAATGTGGGAGTCAAGAGTTGTGGAATAATAATAATAAAATAAAAGAAGTGGGGAGGCGTGGGACGGGCCACCGTCTCGGCATGGCCGACCGGACAGTGGGCCCGGTCTCGTGCGCCTCTTTTATTTCCCTTTTCCTATTTTGCATAGATCTCCATATCCTCATTTGTCCATATTTTTGGGTGCTCGTTCATGAATTATTACTAAGTACGCTCGTACTATTTTCTCGGGGCTTATTCGGTGGTGGCCCATATGCCCGAAAGGTGAATATGTATGGAATTCTGCTGGGAAAAATCCGTGAATTGAAGTAATAAAACATTGTGGTAAAAACAAAATATTTTCTGGGAATTCAATTGATGAATAGTGCACTAGAATTAGTTAGTTGATGGTTTTATACTAGCAGGAAATCTATCTAGGAGCATTATATTTATTCGAGAACCGAGGTATGATATAGCAGAAGCCCCGTACTCGTTTTGAACATTTACACATTTATTATGCATAGTCAGGGAACATTTGCGACATCCTGAAGACGTTGTTACTCTATACGTAGTGGTCAATCCATCTAGAAGCCGTCCAATCATTCTCGATTCTATACAGAAGTGTATACTATAATTACTCAGTATAAATGATGAAATATGCATAATATTAAAAGTTCAGCTGGGAGACTTCGATAATTACATATTCATGCATGCTCTGAAGAGGCTACACACCCAGTCAGCGTTCTTCGTGACCCGAATCCCCTTCGAATTAGGTCGTAGAGAGTTTAAAATCCCAAAATATCACCAAAACTCGTCCAAACATCCAGGTGGGCTCGCAACCCAATAACCTTTTTCGGCCATATACATGGTAGAGATTTGTTTAGTTCTCTACCACACATCCCAGCGAGAAATTTCAAAGTTTTTGGAATTGCTTTTCTCATTCACTCCCATAGACGAGAACTCTTGATTTCTCGACCACACATCCCATCAAGAAAATTCAAAGTTTCCGAATCTATTCTTTCTCGCTAACTATAAGCCATAAATATTCAATTTTAAAAAGCGGGGGTCTAACAATCACACCCAATATTTCGTTAGGCAATTTGTATGGACTAACTCCAATATAATTCCGAGAAAATCAACTAGACAGTCAGACTCAATCAAGGAAAATATATCCAAGAGTTATATCTTTGTTTCTCAATGTAATCAGCAAATTAAACAGATAGAATCCGCAAGCCTGATTATTATGAGAAACAACTTGAACGGTACCAAATACCAATGTTCAAGTGTCAATCAATTTCAATTAACAACCAAAGGTTGGATTTACCAATTGATTGAACTATGTATAACCTGTGATATTTCAATTATATAAACAAATATAATACGGAAAATAAATAACATAGACACCATAAGTTTTGTTAACGAGGAAACCATAAATGCAGAAATACCCCGGGACCTAGTCCAGATTTGAACACCATATTTTATTAAGCCGCTACAGACTCTAGCCTACTGGTAATTCTTAATAAAATGTATCATTTATATTTTCCTAAAATAATTAGGTTTAGTGTGGAACTTAATAACTGGCATTTTGGAACTCATGCGTTCCCGCATTTGGAAAAAAAGTATTTGGTGGGAAAAAAATGTCAATCTGAGTATCATAGCCTGGGTAAACCGCATCAACCAGAGGATGGGTTTATAATAACTGAACTTCCTTATGGACATCACTAGGTTCGGGAAAACGTGTATGAAGATCATCTTGTAAAATGGTTGAGGCACGTATGTCAAATCTCGAGTAAGGGATCTTTCTAAGAGTCAACAGTAAAGCACATGGAGAATGATAATCGCCCCCAAACTCAGAGTTTTCAGTGTCTCTAGGTAAAGTAGTCACAATCTCCCTAATTTCTAGGTCATCAGATTCCCGAAAATAGTCAATTAATTCTTCTAAGTTATAATCGGAAGATGCATCCTCACTCGTATTTGAACTCTCTACGGGTGTGCCTGTCGAAGGGGAAGGTATTTTACATGATATAAATCGCCTTTTGGAGATGAAAGGTCATTCAAACAAAATGTCAATGTTAATAATTGACTTCTCTAATGCGTTCAACATGGTGAGCAGATCTCAACTCATCAAAGAAGTTCGTCTCCATTGTCCAGGTATTTCTCGCTGGGTAGAATTTTGCTACTTACGACCGGCTAAGCTTTATTATGCCCAATATATTTTGTCTTCTGCCCTTGGTGTTCAACAAGGTGACCCTCTCGGTCCCTTGCTGTTTGCGTTGACTCTTCACCCCTTAGTGAAGACTATTGCTTCTCATTGCAACCTCAATTTGCACACCTGGTACCTTGATGATGGTACAATTATCGGTAATACACTAGAGGTAGCTAGGGCCTTGTGCATAATTGAAACTGAAAGACCGATCAGGGGATTACACCTCAATATAAATAAAACGAAGGTCTTTTAGCCTTCTCTTGATCCTAGAAGTACAACTGAAGGTGTATTCCCTCCCGATATTGGCAGGCCTTCTAATGGTGTTAAACTTTTGGGTGGACCAGTAAGTTTGGATTCGGGCTTTATTAGTGATATGTTGTTGAGCAGGGTGCATAAGACTGTTCAACTAATGAATGCAATCAAATCAAGGATCCTCAAAGTGAGATGCTATTACTTCGCAATTGCACTGTGTTTCTAGGCTATACTTTATGATGTGGACTACCAATCATGCTGCTCTACAACCAGCCACTGACCTTTTTGATGATCAATTATTTCAGTATTTGAGACTCCTGATTACTGGGGATGGTGCCGGTTTTGGTCCCTTACAGCAGATATTAGCTACCTTGCCCATCAAAGATGGTGGACTTGGAATTTACACCATGGATAACACTCGTACCTACTGTTATCTTGCTTCTCAGAACTAGACTGCTTCGGTACAAAAGATGATCCTTGGTAATTCATTCTCAACGGACAAAGGCTCAGCCTATCAGTTGGCTCTTCAGACTTTCATCTAGGTATGTGGATTGCCTTTTACTTACTGTGTCGATGATACTTCCCTCCTTCCATGCATTCCCTGGAAGTAACTTATTTCGATGCAGTTAAGAAACAAATCTCAGACCAATTTTCTTTGTCTGCAAGAGATTTCATCTTATGAAAGTATAACCGTGTTAGACACGCACAAGATTATCTGCTAGTTGTTCCCATCAGTGGGCTTAATCAGTGTCTCGGGCCAAGACAATTCAGGGCTGTGCTTTGCTATCGCCTTGGTATCCCTCAGTTTGTTGAGAATAGTTTATGCCCAACTTGTAACAAATCTATGGACATATTTTGAGATCACGCCCTTCACTGTGCTAAAGATGTTGGATATAATTTTTGACATGATCTTGTTCGTGATGTTATCACTGACATTTGTTACAAAGCTAATGTGCATGCGCGCAAGGAAGTTTCTCTTGGCCTTCATACGGATGATGACAGACATTTAAAGCCAGGAGATATCCTTGTTCTTAACTGGGAAAATGGTAAAGATGTTTGTATGGATGTTACAGGGATCTCTCCATTTACTGGTGATGGTGTTCGCTCCTTTGTCCCAGGAAAGGCAATTTCTAGTGCGATTTCACGGAAACACACTAAATATTTGGACAAATGTGCTTCACATGGGTATGGTTTGGGTGTCCTGGCCTTCTCTACCTTAGGGAAACTTGGCGAGGATACCTTGATTTTTTTCAAGCGTCTGAAGAATTTCCTAGTTAGCAATGATGCTAGTAGCGGCTTAGGAAGTATCATTTTTCATAGATTAGGAGTGGATATTCAAAGGGGAGTTGGAGCCCATCTTGTTGCTAGGTTACCAACCAAAATCTTTGTATGAAATTTCTTAATATTTTTGATTTTAGATTAGGAAAACAATTAAAATAAAAATTTGTATAAAAAATAAAGAAATATAGTTTTGCATATATGACGTGATTTGATGGTATAGACGTACAATTTCGTATATATGAAGCATATTTATTTGATGGTGTAGAAGTATAATTTCGCATGTATGGAATAGATTGATTTGATGGTGTAGAAGTTTAATTTGGTATGTATATTCCAAATTGTGTTTGTAGTAAATAAAAATAGTTTAGTATGCATACCAGAAAAAACAGTGTCTTTCGTTTTGGCTGAAGAGGTTATTTATTCAAGAAAATAGAAACTATTATATCCCAATATAATTAACCTTTAAGTGTTGTTAGGTTAAGCCAATACAACTCAATAATAATAGATTAACTACCCTAATGATAATATTAACACTATATTATTTTACAACTGATTCCAATTACTTACAAGCACCCTGAATAAGATGCACTTGAACCATTTTGGTCCCCCCACCCATAGAAAGATTGATCTTTTGATACCATTTATCAGTGTACCTATGTCTCTGCCTCTTTTATGCACTATTGTCTTCCCATTCCTTTCATTCCAGATTACCCAACATGTAGCAAAGCATAAGATTGGCCAAATTTTCTTTCCAAATCTCTTTAGTTTCCTGAATTCCCAATCCTTCGGTTCTTGTGCAGTTGATTCTAATTGCACCTATTTTATATAAAAGCTCTCCAAGATCTCTGTGTAGATATCCTCACTCAGATATAAGCTACCTTGTTTTGCCAAAATATTGCACCCCCTTCTATTCAAGCTGTTCAAGCTATTTATTGTTCGCACCATATGATGTGTAAAAGGCCACATAAATAATTGAATCTTTCCAGGAACATTCTTGGTCCATATCAGAAATTGAGAAAAATCATTTTGTAAAGATAAATCTTCCTCTATGTTTAATAGACAATCATATGCATCTTTCACGATAAATCTCTCACTTGTACTGCTAATGGTTCTATTTTCCCGATTAGATAAGTTTAGCAGATTTCTTAACAACTGCATCATATCAGCAATTTATGAAAGAGCTTGAGCCTAGTTAACATTTCTCCGAATAATATGCAAATTATACATGAATTTTCCGAATATGTATTATATATGTATCATGGAATCCAGACTTAATTTAGTGAATTCCTGCCTAAAAAAAATTATACGCGTATTTACAAATTAACGAACTATAATCCCCGTATAATAGTTCTCTATATTTCCTGCACTGTGATACTACAAGGAAATTATGGCATTTTATTTTGGATTGTTACAAGCTTCGATGGATTTCTAATGACTGTGTCAAAAACATTATATGAGAATGTAAATAGAAGAGGAAGAAGAAAGCTAAAAAGTGGAGAATTTGGGAACTCATTCCATTTGCTATTTGGTGGACTATCTGGCTTGAAAGAAACAAAAAAATTTTATCAAGGGAAGTATCATTCTTTAGAGAGGATGATTAATGATACTAAGATGCTGCTATTCAACTGGCTTTTGAATTATGGAGCGTTTACGAACTACTCTCTGGAGATGGTTCTCCACAATTGGCATGCTGCTATCATGCAACTTAATGTTTTCTTATTTTTTTGTTGGCCAGGCTCCCATGCCTTTGCTTTGTTTTTGCAACTTTTCACAGTGGCTATCATATCCTCTATGAGTGCCTACTGTTCCTCTTATTAAGATCTGCCCTTTCTTGTGTCAAAAATAAAAGGAAAATAGTTCTCTATATCAACACAATATTATTGTTTTTTATTATATTTTCATCTTCCAATATTTATTTAAAAAATGGGAATAAAAAGGATTTCGAAACCTATATAGTGATGGATATGCCAATGTAGTTCTTTAAAATCATTAAATCATAGAAACCAAAAGTAATACCATATTAAAAATGATATATTTACAAGTTAATATAGAGCGAATTTATCCTTTCGAAAACGTATTATATACGCACTTATGCCGTTCCTAATCATTTTGGAATCCCGAACCTTTGACCTAATAGTGGACCGGATTTATATTTAATTAAAACAAAAAATACTCGCATATTTGCCGCCCCAAACGATAATTTTTTTCCCTATATTTGTATCCCGAATTTCCACTAAGAGCTTGACTATATCTAATTGTTTATAGGTGAAAATAGTTTCTGCTGGTTTTGGTAATTGCGGGTGTGAAAGTGAGAAACAATTTAAATCATAAACAATGTACTACAAGGGAGTACTTTAGATTCGAGAGATCAATCTGTACAAGTCCGGCCTAAACCAAGAAATGGTCGTTCCAGACTTGCTTCGGTCACAAAGAGGAGGAGAATGGGTTGGTTTTGGGGAGGGAAGCAAAGAGAGTGGTGAGACCAGAATAGTTGATTTCGGAAGAGAAATTGGGTTTCTACGACTTGTTGTTAGAGAAGTATTATAGCTCACGAGGAGAGCTAGCAGGTAAGTACTTCTGAGTGTTGTGTGGTCCAAATGAACTTGTTGTTCAAATGGAAATAGGTAAGACATATTTATACAAGTCAAGGTAGAAACGTACCCTGGTCTCTTTAAGGAGTGGGGAAGTAAATGTGAGGAGGTGGTAACCATATGCATGGACTTGATGTCCCATAAAGTGGTTAACACATGAAATCGGTTAACGTTATGGAATTGATGTTCTATAAAGTTTGTTAACTCACACCTTTATGTCCCATGAACGTTTCCCACATAACTCCTATATTAACTAGGCGCCTCACCCTTATAACACTTCCTTATGAGGGGCATAGTGTACGCCGCATGTTGTAGACCACCAAACCAATACCCAAAGAGAATCCCCCTATTTGTGTTGATGTCTCGAATGTTTTGGAAAACATGTAAAACGTTGTTGTGGCTTGGCAAGTCGAGCTTGGGGAACTTTCTAGCCATGTGACCTTCGACGGTCGAGATGTTGCATCTTGAGAGGAGGGGCAACCGTTGATCATTGCATGCCTTCGTTTTGGTATCCGCGTAGTGAGGTCCAACAGGGTGGAACGACTAGGGTGTGTTTGGACTTGGCATGAGGAGCCAAGGGTTCACCATGGGCGTATGGCATGGCTAGGGCCAAGGCGATGGCGCTTGGCTTGGCATGTCGTGTCTAGGGCCAAGGCAAAGTGCGTTTGGCATGTAGCGGCTAGCTTGGCTAGGTTAGGTTTGGCTTGGAACGTGGAGCTAAGGGTTTTCCATGGTCGTATGGCATGGTTAGGGCCAAGGCAAGGGCGCTTGGCTAACCATTGCGTGACTAGTATGGCTAGGGCCAGGGCATGGCACGACTAGCTTGGCTAGGTTTGATTTGTCTTGGCATGTGGGGCCAAGGGGTAGACATGGGCGCATGGCGTGACTATGTTGGATTAGGCGCGTGACCAAGTTAGGGTTTTGGGCCCAAAGTCGTGAGGGGACTTTAGACGGCCATGATTTGCTCTTGGGATTGGAGGGAAATCGTGGATTGTCGCCTGGCTTCACTTTGGTATCCACGTGAGGAAGGCCAGCATGGTGGCACGGCATGAGGGTCCATGGTTTGGCATGGCGCAACTAGCTTGGCTAGGTGCGTGACCAATCTAGGGTTTTGGGCCTAAAGTCATGAGGGGACTTTAGATGGCCAGGATTTGCACCTAGGATTGAAGGGAAACCGTGGATTGTCGCCTGGCTTCACTTTGGTAGCCGCATGAGGAATGCCAACATGGTGGCGCGACATGAGGGGACATGGTTTGGCATGGCGCGTCTAGCTTGGCTAGGTGCGTGACCAAGCTAGGGTTTTGGGCCTAAAGTCGTGAGGGGACTTTAGACGGCCAGGATTTGCTCCTAGGATTGAAGGGCAACCGTGGATTGTCGCCTGGCTTCACTTCGGTAGACGCATGAGGAATGCCAGCATGGTGGCGCGGCATGAGAGGCCATGGTTTGGCATGGCGCGTCTAGGGCCAAGGTAGGGGCGTTTGGCTTCGCTTGGTGCGACTAGCATAGCTAGAGCCAAGACAGAGTGCGTTTGGCATGGCGCGGCTAGCTTGGGCTAGGTGTGGCTGACATGATTTTCCATTGGCACGGAGGTGCGGCTAGCACGGTTGGCATGCCTTGGCGCAGTCGGTGTGTCTGGCATGATTTTCCATTGGCACAAAGGTGAGGCTAGCATGGTTGGCATTCCTTGGCGCGGTCGGTGTGGCTGGCATGATTTTCCATTGGCACAGAGGTGCGGCTAGCATGGTTAGCATGCCTTGGCGCGGTTGGTGTGGCTGGCATGATTTTCCATTGGCACAGAGGTGCGGCTAGCATGCTTGGCATGCCTTGGCGCGGTCGGTGTGGCTGGCATGATTTGCCATTTGTCACACGTGGGAATTAGGGTTTGGTTTGTTGTAACCCTAATTTTGAAAAATATACTCGGGTAATTATTTTAGAGACACATTAATGATTTCAGTAAATGTGCCTAGTAAATGTGTGTTGCTTTAAATGTTGTGACATTACTGTCTTCTAGGGTTTAGTGTTTTACGATATTGACCTATGATAAAAACCACCATCAACATTAAGTCCCCTTCTTAGCTCGGAACAGGTACCTTATTGCGAGGTAAGCATATGATGGTGCCAGACAAGGAAGGAATCGATATGTAAATAATTGCAAAGATGGTCAGGAGAATCCGACTAACCTTTTTAAGCGGTAAAGAGAATTTTGGCTTACGGCCCTACGTAAGTTGTACTGGAAATGAAAACCGTGGAGTTGTGAGGAGAAAGTTACCGTCTTGGTCTGGTCGTACACCTCCAAGGCAAGGGGGCGCAGTTGTGGAAGGCAAAGCAAGTGGACGGATTGGCTCGAAGGGCCAAGAGGTGGCGTGGTCCTGGCTACGGAAGTGACATGGTGAAACGTGCAGGGGCGTCTATGCGTGGTGGGGACATGATGATGGAGCGTGGCCTTGGTAAGGTAAACGCGTGTGGTCGATAAGGTCGTGATAGTGGAGCAGGAGGATTGGCATAGCGTGGCCTTGGCGAGACAAGACGTACACGGACGGCTAGGCGTGGTGGGGCTGTGACAATGGTGTGATGGATTGGCAGGGGGCAAGGCTTGCTCTTGGGGGACCGATTTCCTTTCTTCATACGCTGCTTTAACATGGAATTCTTTCCTTATCCAAAAATCTTTTTCGAGAGGTAGGTAGCATCAACAATCCTTTCATCAGGTAGATTTGCGCAAATCCCGGTATGATTGGGTATCTTCGGGGCTAGGCTTTGGAACGCGAGGCGGAGATTCTAGCATGGACTTGGCATGAAGGGGACCCATTAGTACTGACGGGCATGGAATGGGTGTGGGCCGCTCTGAAAAGCACTTGGAAAGGCATGACGCAAATCAACTAAAACTCACAACTTCTGGAAGGGGAAGCGCTCGAAGGGAACGCGGCTTATTAAATAAAAACAAACACAATAATAGATATTTCTCTTGTCTCATATTTTTCAATCAATTTTTTTTTCTTTTTTTTTTCTTTTTCATTTTCATTTTCATTTTTTTTTTAATTTTTTTTTAATTTTTTTTATGGTTTAGGGTTTGACACTCCAAACCCTAATTAGCACCCCTTTACTAGAACAATCCTTTCATCAAGGTAGATTTGGCGGAAATAGGCAAATCCAATTGGTAAAGGAATATTCCATGATTGGGTATCTTCAAGAAGGAGGGAGAGGGCTAGGCTTTGAACGCGAGGCGTAGGATTGGAGATTCTAGCATGGACTTGGCATGAAGACTTCTCCATTAATCAATTATGGGACCCATTACCCATCTTATACTGAATTTCGGGCATGGAATGGGTGTGCACCAACATCAACGGTGGGCCGCTCTTGATCCTAAAAGCACTTGGAAAGGCATGACGCGGTTTGGAAGGAAGCGCTCGATATGGGCAAGGGAAACGCTTGCTGAAATGACCTTTTTACCCTTTTTTAGGGTTTGACACATAATTTACAAGAAAAATAACAAAGAAAGCATAATAGTAAAGATAGTAAATTAGGCCTAATCAACCCATTAGCACCCTTTACTAGAATCTTTGCTAATTAGCACCCTTTACTAGAATCTTTGCAGAATCCGCGTACAGATTCTGATTTTGACCGTCCTCCCCATTATCGGACACGAAATATGATTCTCTATCTCCCACGCGGGAATATTTAGGTTTCGAGCTTGCTTAGGTGGTGAAAACGGCCCGACGGTGAAAATCAGGAAGAAGTCAGGAGGGATATCGTGGGCATGGGGTGGCATAGTCGCGCCGAGTCATCTATTCCCATTCAAGGAGCAAGAAGGAAACTTTATTCTGTGTAAATTCTAGAAACTCCGTTCGCATGAAAAGAGGTATTGACCTTCCTCTATTTTATGTTGCTCATCCGGAACCGTACTTTCGTATGCAGTGTCTCTCCATTAGATTCCAAAATTTACCAAACTCCATTGCATTCTTGGGACGGATGGATGTGGTTGCATTGTCGGTCCATCCTTGATTTTAGGTTGTTCAGTGCCCGGACCCGCTGATCGTGATGACAGTATGATGTGGATGCTTGCATGGTCAAAATCTTCCGGAACCACTAGACGAAATAGATGAGTTGGGAGACGTTTCGTTGCCAACGTTCTGCTATCAAGTCTTCATGGACTTTGTTCCAAGAAACATGCATTAAACCACCTTCTGAATCTTGGACTACCGTATGGATTGGGATGTGGTGAGCAATCCCCAGTTATATTTCTGTTAGATCCAATGGCACAACCGAACATGCGAATATATCTCTGTGGCATGCTTTTGGAGTCTTCGATACACATGTAAGGCATCATGTCGAGAAATTCTTGCGGCTCGTAAAACGTCGACAGTGATGATGTTGAAATCAGAAATAACCTGGTTGATGGAGGTGAAGGTGCCCCGTGCTGGTAGTACCCATGTGTAGCCTACTTTTATTGCATTTCCTTGAATCCACGTCCATGAGATTTGATACAAGCTTATTGTACTCTTCTGGATGTGACGATGGGATGCTCAAAATATCACATGGATGAAATACTCTGGATAGTAAAGTGGTAAAAATGAGAGACTTATGTTGTTTTTCGTGGCTCCCTATGCTTCTTCGGGAAAATGTTTCAGTCATGTCTCTGGAGGTATCTCATGAATCTTTGATAGTCATCGGGATGGACTGCGATGAGCATTCCCCAATCACACACTTCTTTAATTTCTAAAGTTGTTTCTTATGAGCAGGCTTGGGATCCACCGCGTCCTTGTAAAGTGTTGTAGGAATCTTCTTGACAGAGATGTGATGATATTCTTGCACTGCACCCTTGAAGAGTATATGACCTTGTTGTGGCTATGGCCTTTTTGGTTAACTATATCTTCTGAGCTTTGACAGTGAAGGGATTCCGTGTATACCCTCAGTCCCCAAGTATGGTTTACATGTTTCCATCTTATGTGGTCAGTGGGTTGACCATGATAAATACATCATCATCGTGCATCCGTATTGCTGATTTTGTTATTTCTTCCACGTGGAACTCAGAACATGGAGGAGTATGGGTTACCTTTGTAGTAATTGTTGCTGTGGTAAAGCTCTGGCTTTCCATGGTCACGAGTTTTGGCGGGATAAACTAAAGGGTGGCCATGACTACAAAGATTGGATGGCTACGATCATGATCTTTGACATGGGGAGTGTGTTGGCATGACCCTTTGCAGGAAGGAGTAGTGTTGCAGCGAATGTTGAAGAGGAGCCACTGCTAGAGAATGTTGAGACAACGCCTTGCAATTCTCAAAGCCTTGGTGGTTACTATGTTGAAGTCGGAGGCTACATCACGTTCTATCAAAATCGACATCCCTCAAGTGTACAGAGGTTAGGAGTCCCCTGCTTTATCTATCGATCGTGCTTTCCAGGAGAGGTTGGGGTTTGGGAACGGCTTCCCTGGATGGAAACGCTTGCTTTCCTTGATGCAGTGCGGTTGAGGGATGAAAATATGTCATGACGTTATGCCTTGGAGAAATATAGAATTTCACATAACTTTTTCATCATAGACTGTACGACTTTGTGGCCCAAGTTCCCATCATGCAGGTCCTGACGGGAAGAGGGTCTCTGTGAACTCAGGAGGGTTGTTGATTTCCTTTGCTTTCGATTTTGGAGAAGTCTTTCCTGATCTTTATGTGTGATGAAATTGGATTGCTTATCCCCATCTACTGGGCGTTCAAGAGCAACGCGAGCCTCTTCATCTATAAACGCACGTCATGCTGAAGTATCTTTTGTATTTTCATCAAATCAACAGTGCTAAAAGGAGGTCAGCTTCTTCCGTCTCTTCCAGTATCTTTCCCTGATGGTGGAGTAGCGTCCCTGGTGACGGTTGAAGCTGTCATGCTTGAAGAACCATTGGGGTGGTGGAAGCGGCTCTGGTTCTGGTGATCGTAAGTGTATCGTGCAGAGATGACACGGTTTTGTTCACGAAGTGCTGGAGCCATGGCGTTGTTTCGAAGGGCGAGGACGGTGCTGGAAGGGTGCAAGATGTTAGTGCTGGGAGGATGCAAACTGTTAGCGTAGAGTGTGGTATTACGGCTGGCATGCGCGTGCGGCATGTGCGTCTGGTAAGCACGTCTGGGAAGCGCATCTAGTAGGTACATCTGGTTAGCGCTGGATCAGCTTGGAATGGGCACTGGCTTGGCGTGGACGCTAGCTTTGGACTTTGGTACGGCATGGACCGTTGGATGGGCATGGCATGAACCGTTGGCTTGGCACAGTGCTGGCTTGGCGTGGCGCAGACTTGTTCTTGCATGCCCAGTTGCCTCTTCCCATACGTAGCTCAAACACGAAATCCTTTCCTTAATCAAATTCCAAAAAGTGTTATGCTTATGAAATGGGTTGGCTCCCCTTTTTTATCTCGTGTATTTTTTATCACGTCCTGGTGTTAGTGGTACCGCGAGAGCAATAAAGTGGGGAAGCATATTCTAGCTATGTACTCCAGCGTTTCTTTTTCAATTTTTTTTGTTTTCTTGTGCTGGTGCAAACCATAGCCATAGGTATGCCTTCCATAAATCTATAGAAATATTTTTCTTTTCAACCGGTGTAAACCCTAGCCATGGGTATGCCTTTCATAAACTTGTGGAAATACTTCATCATAAACAATTCTTCGAATGTCACCGTAGTAACGTCTGCTAATAGTGACAGGTAATCAATGTTGTGCAAAGTAGGTACGTACGGGTAGGTGACTTTTTTTTTTTAAAGACAAACAAAGCGCCTGGTTTATGGTTTTTGATTTTCTGAACTTCTTGGGTTGATAGATAAATGTTACCTTGACGGTTTTGGGTTATTCTTTTTGGAATGAATTGTTTTGGTTATGATTGAAAGGGACACAGACATCACATGAAAAACCTTAGAACCGTGTGTTGGTAGGTGACATGGGGTAAACTATGTATCTTGTCTTGAAAACTTGAAATAGAAAACCACATATCTTGTCTAAGTAAGACTTACTTGGTTTTTAGGTTTCCTGATGAAAAGTGGACCTTCTGGGTGTAATACCGAGTCTTATGGGAAATACCGCCATGGGAAGTCCCCAGTCGTTACTGAGCCGTCTGATAACCGATTCATTGATCCTTAGGTAGATCGTCTACTTCTATCCTCTGGGAAGTCCCCAGTCATCCCTTGTCGTGTCATGACTGATAATGAGTCGCCGAGTGACTGAGTCGGAGTGAGTCACCTTCCCCTACCATCTTGACGTCTGGGTCGAAAAACGAGATCGACAGTAGAAAATTGATATTGTAACCGATAGATCATTCCTCCCGCTGTGGTCGCCAATTGTTTATAGGTGAAAATAGTTTCTGCTGGTTTTGGTAATTGCGGGTGTGAAAGTGAGAAACAATTTAAACCCTAAACAATGTACTGAAACGGAGTACTTTAGATTCGAGAGATCAATTTGTACAAGTCCGGTTTAAACCAAGAAATGGCCGTTCCAGACTTGCTTCGGTCACAAAGAGGAGGAGAATGGGTTGGTTTTAGGGAGGGAAGCAAGGAGAGTGGTGAGAACAGAATAGTTGATTCTGGAAGAGCAATTGGGTTTCTACGACTTGTTGTTAGAGAAGTATGAGAGCTCACGAGGAGAGCTAGCAGGTAAGTACTTCTAAGTGTTGTGTGGTCCGAATGAACTTGTTGTTCAAAGGTAAATAAGTAAGACCTATTTATACAAGTCAAGGTATAAATGTACCCTGGTCTCTTTAAGGAGTGGGGAAGTAAATGTGAGGAGGTGGTAAACGTATGCATGGACTTGATGTCACATAAAGTGTTTAACGCATGAAATTGGTTTTCATGAAACTGTCAACGTTATGGAATTGATGTTCCATAAAGTTTGTTAACTCACACCTTTATGTCCCATGAACGTTTCCCACATAACTCCTATATTTACTAGGTGGCTCACCCTTATGACACTTCCTTATGAGGGGCGTAGTGTACGCCGCACGCTATAGACCACCAAACCAATACCCAAAGAGAATACCCCTGTATGTGTTGATGTCTCGAATGTTTTGGAAAACATGTAAAATGTTGTTGTGGCTTGGCAAGTCTAGCTTGGGGAACTTGCTAGCTAGGTGACCTTCGACGGTTGAGATGTTGCATCTTGAGAGGAGGGGCAACCGTTGATCATTTCACGCCTTCGTTTTGGTAGCCGCGTAGTGAGGTCCAACAGGGTGGCACGGCTAGGGTGTGTTTGGACTTGGCATGAGGAGCCAAGGGTTCTCTATGGGCGTATGGCATGGCTAGGGCCAAGGCGAGGGCGCTTGACTTGGCATGTCGTGGCTAGGGCCAAGGCAAAGTGCGTTTATCATGGAGCGGATAGCTTGGCTAGGTTAGGCTTGGCTTGGCACGTGGATCCAAGGGTTTTCCATGGTCGTATGACATGGTTAGGGCCAAGGCAAGGGCGCTTGGCTAACCGTGGTGTGACTAGTACAGCTAAGGCCAGGGCATGACGCGGCTAGCTTGGCTAGGTTTGGTTTGGATTGGCATGTAGGGCCAAGGGGTAGCCATGGGCGCATGGCGTGACTAGCTTGGACTAGGCGCGTGACCAAGTTAGGGTTTTGTGCCTAAAGTCGTGAGGGGACTTTAGACGGCCAGGATTTGCTCTTGGGATTGAAGGGCAACCGTGGATTGTCGCCTGGCTTCACTTTGGTAGCCGCGTGAGGAAGTCCAGCATGGTGGCGCGGCATGAGGGGCCATGGTTTGGCATAACGCGACTAGCTTGGCTAGGTGCGTGACCAAGCTAGGGTTTTGGGCCTAAAGTCGTGAGGGGACTTTAGACGGCCAGGATTTGCTCCTGGGATTGAAGGGAAACCGTGGATTGTCGCCTGGATTCACTTTGGTATCCGCATGAGGAAGGCCAACATGGTGGCGCGGCATGAGGGGCCATGGTTTGGAATGGCGCGACTAGCTTGGAAAGGTGCGTGACCAAGCTAGGGTTTTGGGCCTAAAGTCGTGAGGGGACTTTATACGGCCAGGATTTGCTCTTGGGATTGAAGGGAAATCGTGGATTGTCGCCTGGATTCACTTCGGTAGCCGCATGGGGAAGTCCAGCATGGTGGCGCGGCATGAGGGGCCATGGTTTGGCATGGCGCAGCTAGGGCCAAGGTAGGGGCGTTTTGCTTCGCTTGGTGCGACTAGCATAGCTAGGGCCAAGGCAGAGTGTGTTTGGCATGGCGCGGCTAGCTTGGGCTAGGTGTAGCTGACATGATTTTCCATTGGCACGGAGGTGCGGCTATCACGGTTGGCATGCCTTGGCGCAGTCGGTGTGACTGGCATGATTTGCCATTGGCACAGAGGTGCGGCTAGCATGGTTGGCATGCCTTGGCGCGGTCGGTGTGGCTGGCATGATTTGCTATTGGCACAGAGGTATGGCTAGCATGGTTGGCATGCCTTGGCGCGGTTGTTGTGGATGGCATGATTTTTCATTGGCACAGAGGTGCGGCTAGCATGGTTGGCATGCCTTGGCGCGGTCAGTGTGGCTGGCATGATTCCATTTGGCACACGTGGGAATTAGGGTTTGGTTCGTTGTAACCCTAATTTTGAAAAATATACCCGGGTAATTATTTTAGAGACACATTAAAGATTTCAGTAAATGTGCCTAGTAAATGCTTGTTGCTTTAAATGTTGTGACATTACTGTCTGCTAGGGTTTAGTATTTTACGATTTTGACCCTAAGCTAAAAACCACCATCAACACTAATATCCCATACTTGGCACACAAACCTCTATTTCCAATCTCCCAGACTCCTGCGCCGGCATCAAGTGCAGCGTGGGAAAAAATTCATAAAGTGGCTCTTTTTGTGCCGAAACATACGGCAAGTCAAATTGGTGACGGACAAGCTACAAGAATTAAAGACAATTGGATCCCAAAGAAAGAGAACATTTCATTGATGGGCACTTAAACCGATAATTTTGGTAAGTACCCTAATTAACCAATATTGCTTTTCTTGGAAAATGGAGCTGGTAGACCAATGTTTCCTGCAGCCGGTCAACAACTTGATCAAATGTATTCATATTCCAAACCCACCAATTCCAGATAAATGAGTTTTGCCTCATGCAAGATCGGGCAACTATACAGTGAAAAGTGACTATGCAATCTTGATGATAACAACAGCAAACAATCATACTCATTCCACCAATTCGATGCACCACTACAACATCCATAACTCCAAACGAATATGGATTGCCAACTGCCCACTAAAAATGAGACTTTTCTTGTGGAAAGTCAGTCACAATGCTATACCTACCATTGACACATTGCATATCTGGAAAATCAGCACCACCAACATTTGCCCAGTTTGCACATCCCAACCTGAAACTGTTCAACAGTGCTTATTCGATTGCACACTGGCCAGACAGACCTGGGAAATTACATGTGCTCATCTTAATCATGGAGGTACCAGTAGCAACGACCCATATAGCAGCCTAATGCTCTCATCGCATCCAGCAGCTAACACAATCTATCGACTTCAACAGACTTCAAATATAGCAGTTAATATGGAACATTTACATCAACAGGGACGCTCCACAAGCACTACTAATAGACTACTATTTCAGGCTCCAAGGGATTTCCAAGAATTCATAAACCTGACAGATACATGAGATGATGATTTTAGTTTATGTTGCTTCACCATATGGAACATTTGGCTGGAAAGAAATGCAAGAGTATACAAGAACATATTCCAAACAACACAACAAATATTTCAGATAGGACTGGTCCTACACCAGGAATATAAATGGGCAAAGAAACATAATCTTACACTAGATCATCAACAAAACAACCGAAGCACATCAAACACCTTGAATAAGAAAGTGATATGGATTAAATGGAAGGCACCGCCCAACTGTTGGCTCAAAATAAATACTGTGGAGCATGCAGAACAAGCCCAAACGGTTTACCAGAAGCGACCAGAGCAGGATGGATTTGCAGAAACTCCCAAAGTCAGGTGGTGATGGCAATGGCATCACCAGTAGGCGCAGTACAGGATCTAGTAGCAGAAACATGGGCAATGCTACATGCAACAAAAAAAGCGATGAAGCAGGAATGTACGCATATATGCTTCGAGATAGATTCAGAGGTATTATTACAATTAATCAAACAAGAATGCAACTCCAACAAAACACCATGGATCATTCAGAACATGCTAGGAGAAATGAGAAGACATCTACATCAAATAGGACAATACACGAAATCACATATCTATAAAGAAGCAAACAAAGTTGCGGATGGATTGGCTAACTATGCAACAGATATACAAGCACAGGTAGGAGGAAGAACTGGCACATATATTTGGGATAACACATGTCCGAACTTCCTAAATGCAATTGTAACGAATGATTTTGTGGGACGTTTGTACCCCAGAGAAATCACTTTTTAATAAAATCAACTACTCTTTATAAAAAAAAAGAAAAAAAAAAGAGATTTTTTCTTTTTCCAGCTATTCTAGAAATGCGAAAGCTAGTGAGCAGTCTGATATTTTTGACGAGAAATGATAGATGCACCGAGGGATTTTTCCCGCAACCTCGGTGTTCTCTCACAGTTTTCTGGGACCCGCCACAAATAACTCTCTTGGTGGTGGGCCTGCAGTTTTGTGAGACAGCACCGAGGTTGTGGGAGAAATCCGTCGGTGCGTCCATCAACGCTGATTTTATTTTTGACATAGGTGTGGTTCTGGAAAATGTTAGCTGTTGAAAACACGACAAGATCGTACCATGTTCGAGAAAATTAACGCTAGTCGGACACCGTGTAAATGCTATGAACAATCGAGCCCTGACCAACAAGTACACCATCATAGGCGCATAGGTCTGACAACAGACCAACTTTCTCTCCAAGTAAAGGGAAACCAGTTGTCCAGCTCAGACGCATAGTATCCATTCCCTCTGTGCATTCAATTGCTCACGATATGATATTTTAACGACAAATTGTAACCCAGAGGATATCTTGCACGTGAAAACAAAAAGACAATGAAAGAAGGCCATGAAAGAACGTAAAGTCTTAAAAGTTAAAATGTTACCGACACGTGGTTAGGACATAAAATCACTTCCCAGCCAGTAGTAGTTAAAGTTCAACCGGTATATACCTTTCGAACGTACAACTGGAACGGGTCATAACCGGTCGTGTTTCTGACATTTCACTTATTGGTTTTATTCACCTACTACACAACGCTTAATAAATTATGTAAGTGAGATGATAACGTGTAAACTTTATGATCTATGATCATACTTGAATTTGATTTCAGCCTTGAGATTGCAACAAGTGATGTAGACCCGTTGGACTAGTGTAGACTTGGATACACACTTGTCTTATTCTGGTTGGATGTTAACCGCGAATTGAGTTTGAGTCATGTCTTATTTGACATTTTTCTTTTCCATTAGCAACTACTTATGAAGAAGCCATTAATGGTTTTTTGTCTTTCTCAATCAAATGACATGTTAAGGCTGCTCAGTACAGTTATTTACGAAATTACCCTTTCCTTACCATTTTATGCGGAAGCCTTTGTGGCGACCAGCTTAGGTGATAGTGATTTGTATGAATACGAGATGACAAATGCTACATAACACTAGGAATCTATAATGGATGGATGGTACAATGTGAATGTGAAATGAAATTCGAAACGTTTTCTTATTCCGTTCTTTTTTTCTTTTCTGTTTTGTGACGATGGTCCCCTTAAATTCCTCTATATATTGGATACGGTGTTTCCAGTGGGCATAATAAACAAAGCTGTCAATAATTTGCCATTCTAAGGGTGTATTTGACCATCTTTGAATGATATTTAATGTCCACTATTAATTTCACATTGATGAGATACCAACAACAAGTTTGCACTAGTAATTCTCACCTTACCTCTTTAACGTTGTTAATTCTCTTGCGCTTGCAAAATTTATTTGTGTAGATGAGTAGTTAATACCCTTAAATACAAGGTCATAGTGGTAAACTTTAACCATTCATCTGTATGTATCAGCTACCCATTTTGCACCTTCATTGGCAAATAACCAAATGACATTATTACCTCGTCAGGGGGAGGTTTATGGTATTATCGTAATAACGATAAAAACGAATGTCAAGGTCATACTGATAAAGTTTATTAAACATTTCAGGTACGAATTGAACATTATTTTAATGTAAGCTCCCTTTTCTATTTTCCTTAATTTGGCGGGTATAAAAACTATCTGACGGAAAAAGATCCCAAAATGTTGAGAGAGAGAGAGTGTGTGAAACCAAAGAACCAGAAGAGAGAGAAGGAAAAAGGAAGAGAAGTACTAAAACTCAAACTCAATAACAACAAGAAATATCTTCTTCTTCTTGCATTCATAGTATCTTCAACACATTTTCATCTCTCTTCAACTTTGATCATCAGATCTTCTTCTGTTCATACTAAGTATTACCTTGTTTTTACTTTTCTACCCTCCTTCTCTCTTTAATTTCCTCTGTTTTGATATACATATTTTACTGTACATTTTGTGCAAATTCTCACATAAATATATAGAAAAAAATGGAGAGATTTGGTAAAAATCAGCTTATTATGGAATCCGATCCACAATTCGGATGGAACTCTTCTTCTGTTCAGCCTTCTCAGACCTCTAGTCTTGATGGTTAGTGGTAACTCTTTACTTTCCTTTTCACATTTTGATTCTGATTATTTTTTTTGTTCTATTTTAGGGTTTTTGTATAATAATGTGATTAAATTGAGGTTTTAGTTTGGTTTTTTGAGTTTTGATCTTGTTGTTTGTTATTTGGACATGCAGTAGCGATGTTACAGTTGAGATTGGGTAACCAGGAATCATCCTACCCAGAACGACCTGCTGAACCAAACTGTGTTTACTATATGCGTACAGGCTCTTGTGGTTATGGTGACAGGTGTCGTTATAATCATCCACGCGATCGTAGTTTGGTAACTTCTCCATTGATTGAATGTCGTTATTACCTAGTTTGTTCAATGTTGGTGGTGTTTTTTTAAGGGATTTAATGTGAGTTTGTAATGTAGTTTACCCCAATTTATGTGAGTATTTGGAAAATTTATCTGTGTTTGACTGTTGTGTCAGGTTTTAACACTAAGTGGTTGTTCTTTTGGTTGTATTTGATTTAACTATGTTGATTTGCTTCACCATGTGTACATTTTACTCTACTGAATTTTGAATACATGTGTTGAAATATGTTGACTGAATTTTTATGACATTATGAAGGTTGTGGGAGCCGTAAGACAAGGAGGGGAGTATCCAGAGCGGGAGGGACAGCCTGTTTGTGAGGTACTTTCTAGTTTAGTCGCGTCAATTTACTTCTAACTGTGACTACTGATGAGTTTGAGATATGATTTTAGGTAGATCTTAGACTAAGACTTGTCGGTGTTTTTGATTTTTTTTTTGTTTTGATTGAAGGTTCGGCTCCTTATTGGACTGATTATGTTACTGTTTTTTATCTCAGTTTTATATGAAGACAGGCACTTGCAAATTTGGTGTGTACTGCAAGTTCCATCATCCAAGAAGTGGAGCTGGAACCATGATCCCTGCGGCATTAAATTGTTATGGTTACCCAATTAGACCGGTTAGAATTCCGTGCTTGCTTCCAAAATTTATAATTACGCTGCAATCATTGAATTATTTGCTATCTAGGTAGTAGTCTTCAGTTAAGCTGGTAATGAGATACTGACTGCTTATATTACACCAACAGGGTGAGACGGAGTGTTCATATTATATGAAGACGGGGCAATGCAAGTTTGGTTTGGCATGTAAATTCCATCATCCAAGTCCAGCTGGTGTTTCTATGCTTGCACCGGCACCTGCACCTGCTCTTGCACCTGCACCTACATTTTATCCCATGGTGCAGTCTCCTTCAGTTCCTTCTCAGCCATATGGAGGGCTGCCTACCAGCTGGCAAGTTCCAAGACCTACTCTTTTATCTGGTTCATATGTACAAGGAGCCTATGCGCCTATGTTGCTCCCGCCAGGAATGGTTCCTGTCTCCGGTTGGAGTCCTTATCAGGTACATGTGCCTCCTCTCTCTCTATATCCGGTTGGAGTCCTGATTGCGGATGTAGAATTGATTATTGCTCTTCTTTTACAAACATCCAGAAAATGATGATTAAGATAGGCGATTGTTTGGTTAATTGTATTAGGTTAGCAAATATGACTTGATTTTGTATTACCAGGAATTACTTGCTAATCTGACTGAAATTACTTACTTTGCACAGGCACCTTTGAGTCCAGTGGCATCTCCTGGTCCCAGAACTGGTACTCAACCTACTGTCAGAGCAGGTCCACTTTATGGGGTTGCACAGCTGCCTTCTTCTGCAACAGAATATGTGGGGCCTTATCGTCCACTCCCATCCCTGGCTGTTTCTTTAAGCAGTAGCATGAAAAGACACCTGTTTCCAGAAAGGCCCGGTGAACCTGAATGCCAATACTACATGAGAACAGGAGATTGTAAATTTGGAACCTCGTGCAAATACCATCATCCTCCAGAATGGACCGCACCGATAACAAGTTCTGTTTTAAGCACAATGGGTCTTCCTTTGCGCCCGGTATGCATTTAGTTACCTGATCCTTTATATCATCTGTATTGGAAGGTAGAGTTTGTGTTTATCTTTCTTGATTTTGATTATGCCATAACATTTCTTGTTGAAAGTTGCAACCTTGTTTAAAGCATAGTACAAAGTTTTGGTCATTATCTTCTGACTCTACAATCATTTCGATCATGTAGCTCAAATATAGCTGATGTACATATCTTCGTGTTAATTGGTCAAAGTTAAGAAGTTATTAAGACAGCTTATAAGTGGTTAGATTATCAAAATTTAATTATTAGATCAGCTTAGTTTCATTCGCCACACAATAACACAAGTGATAAATGGATAAATCTAAGGTTTACCAACCAGTAGTTTGGAGCATGAATGAACCACCTTCTAAGGGAAAAATCCCTATCGTAAAATGCGAATAGGAGATCCCCTGTTCCACTGTTCAATATCGTCTTCTGTCATAGAGTCCATAGCTTGGTGAGGACCAAGAAGCCAGTCCTTCAGAAATTGTACAGGTTCTTCGGCTAGGATCAGTTAATATCTTTGGTGTGTGATCCACATCTAAAATTTGTCTTGATTCTCATATGCTGAAGGGGGTCTTTCTCAAGTGTTATATGTTTTGGCTAGTCTGAAATTATCTGAAGTCTTAGCCCCTTCTCTACTGATTCACCAGGGCAGTTGTGAAGTTTTTAGCACACTACAAAATATAGCTTATACTTGAGTTCTTCAGTTGCGTTGCAAAAACTTTCTGTTATCACTTGTGTGTCTATGCATGATACTCGATCTTTGTTTTCATCTTCTTATGGAGATGCCTTTGATGTCAGTGACCTAAGAAGTGAGCATGAAAATGCGCATATGCTTAGTGATTATCAGCATGGTTTACTTTTTTGACCGAAACACTTTGCATCTCTGCTGCAAACTTGCTAATTTTCACAAAATTAAGGTGCACATAATTTGTCTGTTAAACCCTTTTTCTTCGCTATTGTGAGTGTGAAGTGTGAGCTGGCTTGTATATCTCTCATATATACTCTTTTTTTTTCCACCTGATAACTCAAAGTCTGTTCTCTAGATTTTACCATGTTTTGCAATAAATCAATGATGGCTATAGCTCAAACCACTCTTCTTGTCATTTATCTGGAATGTTTCTCTTATGTCACTGCTGATAGATGTTCTGTTCACTATCTGTATAACCACTGATTTTCTTACATTGGTTAGCAGGGGGCTCTACCTTGCACCTTCTATATGCAACATGGTATATGCAAGTTCGGGCCGACATGCAAATTTGATCACCCCATTGAGATGTTGAGCTATAGATCATCTGCACCTGCTCTTGCTGACATAGTTGCTCCTTACCCAGTCTGCTCTTCACTAGCTACCCTTGCTCCCTCTTCCTCATCATCAGAATTCCAGCCTGAGTTTATTACTGGCTCCCACATCTCTTATTCGACTAGATTACCATCTTCTATCAACTCTACTGGTTTAGTTGGTTCAATATACTCAAAGAGTGGACCTGTTCTACATTCCAATGTTCAATTTTTTGGTCAGAGTCCTGTTCCTTCATGTGTTAATATTGGAGGCGACGTTCGTAGTTCAAACTGATTAAATATATGAAAACCTCATTCAACAGTCATTTTTAGGTCCCATTTTTTGAACATTATCTCACTATCGTCTTGTTTCCTACCCACAATATAACTTTCACCTCTTTTCAGGCATTTCTACATTTCTGTCAGTCATCTATGTTCATACCATCTTTTCCTTCATACACAAACTTTTATCATCTCCAGTAATGCGCTTATAGCTACGCATGAAAGGGTATATCAATTCCATAGAGTCCTTTCAACCCGGTAAACTGCATTGTTCTCGTCCTTTTCTGCATGTCTTCAGAATCAATCACAGTTCCATAATGCTTGCTCGAAACACATTAAATTCCCCTCTAAATTATGTGGAAACAGGCTTCCAATTTTGCTGCTCAGTGATTGTTATCTTGACTTAACTTTCCATTAGAAGGTGTCATTCCCCTCCAACCTTCTCTTTGTTTTTTGGTATAGGGATTTATCGTGAAAGATCAAAGAACTCGGAAGTATGCAAATGTTGTTAGCTTCGAAATTTTCTGCTTGACGAGGGGTTATTGATACACACGTACAATCTACTTTTCGGTACAAGGAAGATAGATCTCTTTTAGTTTTAATCTGGAATTTATTCTCCCAGTCTCTCTGACCTTGTTTTTAATTTTTATCCATGGAAAAATGGAACCAAATGTCTAACAAAGATAATGCTTATTGCAAAGATTTCTGACGTACTTATTTAACCGGGCCAATATCTTTCTTGGCTCCTAAAGTTCAAATCCTGATTTCAGTTTTTGGTTAGGAGAGAACACCAAAATTCAGAATGGATTGAATTTTGACAAGGATGAATTTTATGTTGCGAAGAATACGTTCACCATAATCAGCCGTGGATAAGTTCCATATGAGTGTTCCTGAACCGTTTGTCCTAAGACGCATTATATGTTTCACGTTGGATGGATATCTCGTATCCGAAAACTAGCAGTTCGACCTGTCAATCCTCCAGGAACTCTAATATTGCCTTTGTGGTTCCAGCACTTGAACCCATTCCTTCTAAATGGCTAAATCATGTGCATGTTGCCCAATTAAATATGAAGGCTATTTTTAAGCATACATAAAACTTTTTAGGCATACATAAAACTTTCGGGGCATATAAAATGGAGTAAATTTATGATGGGGACGTTTTATGATGGGGCATGGGGGACAAATTATGTCTTGACGGGTGTTTTTCCAATTAATTGTTTTAACAAATTTTATTACCAAAAATATTATGGATAAAATATCACCAATTAAGATAGCTATTATTTTCACCAAAAATACACTTCTTTTATATGTTTGGAAACAAAATTTGATGGAATCAATTTATAGCAAAGACACGTGTCAAGACATGATTCGTCCCCCATGTCCCCATCATAAAACGCCCCCATCAAATATTTTTCCTACAAGATGATAGTCCCATCTAAATGGTGATGTTGCCCAATTAAATATGAAGGCTATTTTTAAGCATACATAAAACTTTTTAGGCATACATAAAACTTTCGGGGCATATAAAATGGAGTAAATTTATGATGGGGACGTTTTATGATGGGGGCATGGGGACAAATTATGTCTATGTGTTTTTCATCAATTAATTGCAAATTTTATTCTAAAAAAATATTATGGATAAAATATCACCAATTAAGATAGCTATTATTTTCACCCTTTTATATGTTTGGAAACAAAATTTGATGGAATCAATTTATACAAAAATCTAAAATTTTTCCTACAAGATGATAGTCCCATCTTGGGTGACCTTATAAGGGGTAACCTATGGGTAGCTCAATTACCTATATACCCTTAATAAATCGATTTTCTAAAAAATCAAAATCAGTTTTCTAAAAAATCAAAATCAGCTTCCCTTAACATTTCTTCTTCTTCCTCCTCTAGCCGAACTCTTCCCCTCCCGCGAAAAAAAATATTCATCACCGTGATTAAGTCGATTCATAAAAATTTGATTGTCGATTAAACTGAACTACATAATGACTCTTACAAAGAAAAGCAGAGACTAGGCAAACCAAATCGTCTTCTAATCCATCAATTGAAGAAGAAGAACCAATTGAAGATGAAGGTGTAGAAACTGAAAATCAACCACCAATTGAACCAGAAATTGAACCAACTGCATCTCCAACTCCGGAAATGAGGATAATACAAACCCAATCTCCTATTTGCTGTTATTCATCGATTAAAATAACGCTTACGGTGTTGGGTTCGGCTCAAAATTGAGTTGCGTTTTTAGCCAAAATGTTCTTACAAAAGCTTCCTATAAGTGTATATGAACAGTTCGGCTTGGAATTTCATGAAATTTCAAGCCGAACCTAGTCAAAGAAAGAGATGCATAGGGGTTCGGCATATTCGATAATCATAATATGTGCCGAACCTAGCATATTTACGAGGTTCGGCTATTATGATATTCACAATATGTGTCGAACCAATACAAAATTATTAACCCAAGAATGTACATGATGAGGTTCGGATTATATTCTACTTATTCAAATAGCCGAACAATGTGTTTCCAACAGGTTCGGCGCTTACGAATTTCTAAATATAAGCCGAACCCTAAACATTTTTTCTTCCAGACAGTTCAGTGTAGGGGTTCGGCTTGTTAGGACAATTTGAACCAAGCCGAACTCTGGTCAAGGTAGGTTCGGCTCTTAATCAACACTTTCATCTAGCCGAACTGTTCATCCAGACTCGCCGAACCTTAGTGAAAAAACACAAACTTTTGATGATTTTAACCTACAAAAGTGAGATTAAACATAAGATAGGTCGAACCCCGGGAACAACCTAAAACCTAAATGCCTACAATTCAAGGGTTTCTTACTCAATTTTTTTTATCTACACAAATTTATAACTAAATATTCTTAAAACTAATCACTAATCATTAATCACTAATCAGAATTATTTTAACTAATAATTAGTATTAACACTAATCCTAAAAGGGCAGATTTTCCACTACCAAAAATATTTGGTTAAAGGGCTTCTGATTTTGCTATTTACAGTCCTTTTTGTCTTTACTTGGTATGCCCTAAAAGATTTATGTATGCCTAAAAAAAGCCTTCTTAAATACCCTCGTTTAATTGGGGGGCCCTGAAAACAATTAGGGCCCTGACCAATTCATACCCACACCAAAAAATTTAGGAGGGTTTCAAAAGGTGGTGAAAATATCATTATACCCTTACTACTTAAAAACCTAATAACCCTAAGCCCGATTCATTTCTATTTTTAAACAAAGAAATCAGACTCCCTCCCTTCTCACTCTCTTCTCCTCCATTAGGGACTCCAAAAAAAAAAAAAAAATCACCCGAAAATTTTCAGTTTCAGTAAGAGGGTCGTTAACCCGACAAGCCTAAACCCCAACGATTTTTCATATGCATGTAGGACCATAGAAAATCGTTAGGATATACGATGAGGAAGATAACGACCCTATTTCTGGTTTTCCATATTTTTTGTCCTAGATTAGAGTCGTTAACCTAATATAAACATCTATGACGATCCTCTATGACCGACCCTTTTTTAAACGTCAACGATCCTAGGTGAAAAACAAACAGTTTCTCTGTCTCAAAAATTTCAGAGTCGTCTTGGTATAAAAACACAAAATAACGACTCCTGACCCAAGCTACTAAGAGTCGTCGGCGTATATCATATTACCCTAACGATTTTTCATAACCTGGAAAAAGTTGCAGGTTTGAGTCGTCAATATGTTTGGTGTCAATACATTGTAGAGTCTCCAGGGTATATCATATTACCCTAACGATTTTTCATAACCTGGAAAAGTTGCAGGTTTGAGTCGTCATTTTTGGTGTCAATACATTGACGACCATGTAGAGTCGTTAGGGTATATACCCCTCGACATTGACGACTCTTGCTCTGTGTTGTGACATATATCCAATCCATAGGAGAATATAAGATAATCTTACCATTAACATAATCATGTTTGTTATTTGAACCTTCACCAACATCATTTCCTCCACTTGAATAACTCATTTCTAAAAACCCAAAATTTCCTCCCAAAAAACTCCTCTTTTTCTTCTCAACTCACAAAAACACAACTTTTCTTTTTCCCCAAATTTTAATTCTTAAATCTTATTTTACCCTAACATACCAATTAACTTCACTTAACTAATTATTAAAACTAATCACTTAGAGCAACTGCAGTGGGGCGATCATAACTAAAGAGCAAAGAGCAAAAAAAAAAAGCCCAAAATTTGGGTTTAGTCCGTGTTGCAACGCAGTGGAGGGAGAGTAAAATTTGGTCAGGCGCAACTTTAAGTTACGCCTGAATCAGGCGTAAGAGGAGGTTCCACCCCATTTTCATTTTCATTTAATTTTTTTTTGTAAGGCGTAACTTTGAGTTATGCCCCATTCTCATTCTCATTTTAATTTATTTATTTTTTTAATCGGGCGTAACTTTAAGTTGCGCCTCATATTTTTTTTTAGTGTCAGGCGGAGTTCTAAATTACGCCTGTTCGGGCGTAACTTTAAATTACGCCCGACTAAAGACCAGATTAAAGACTAAATATGGTCTGGGTTTTGGTTATAGTCTGGTCTTGGATCTTTACTCCTTCTCCACTGCGTCTGCTGTTTGATCTTTACTCTGATTTTTAGTCGCCCACTATGGATGCTCTTAGGGGTAATTTAGCCATTAAAAAAATTTTGGATAAGCAGTAACCAAATTTAGGTTTGAGTGACTTTTTTTTGTCCTATAGTGTGAGGCCCCTAATTATTTTCAGGGGCCTAATTAAACCAGGTTAAATACACATCGCATGGCTATACTATTATAAAAATGGTCCCCTCAACAACCAGGATTACGCTTTCACGCTCCAACTATCTATCCAAGAAAGTGGTTCATTTTTCTAATGCCAATTAGGCTAACTTATAATGATCATGATTAAAGATTTAAATTGTTAATACAATTCATGTTTGGACAACTTAATCTAAACTTTCAATCATTAAATCCATTCGACTCGTTTCTTTTCTGCACATCCCTGGGTCCAATCTTTTTTTACAAGTTATTTTTATATCGGGATTTCCATGATCGATTCTACTTGAATGATGATCGATATGAATTTCACGTATAATTATTTAATAGAGAAATCCATCGAAACAGAGTCGATCACAGCTGCCTCAATACTCATTTCTTAATTGCATATGGCTGGACCAGGACATAGCACTCAATCAAAGGAGCCCCTAACCTTAAGCAATGATTTATATAACCTTATTAAGCAATGATCACAGCTGCCTTAATACTCCACTTGATCCCATATTAGCAATTTTAAATGAACGAACTAAATGCATTTCATGCTCGAGCTATATGGACACACCCAACAGCATCATCCAATATGTACTCCCGCTCATCAGGTAATAGCTGTCTTGCATTTTGTACGTAACTAGCCCTTGCAGTTCGCAAAAGAGTTGAATCTTTAGTATGTATGGGAAGGACTATATGGCCTTGGATTTCCTTTGCTTATTACTATTGTGACAATGCATTGGAACGGTTTGAGGAGTCAGTGGACTCCAATGTACAAACCAAAAGCTTAATGTCTTTTAGAGGATTGGAAAGAAAGGCGGAGTCACTGACAATGTTCTGGTAGTACAACACGCATAAAGGCTAACATAAGACGTGCAGAACCTCCAAAAAAAATAAAAAAATAAAAATTGACTGAGGCGTACCGTAAAAAAACAAAAGATAAAGACATTTTGAAGTAATTTTGTGAAAACTGCATATCCAATTATTTTTGTTAATGATTAATTTGGTCCTGATTAACGAGTCGAATTTATCGTCTTTGTCATGAAATTAGTTATGTTAGATTAAGTTACAAAATTAAAGTGTTGGAAAATTAGTAGAGGGATTGTATGGCGCGGGTTTGAAGAAGAAGATCAAGTAATTTCTAAAAATACGAAAAATATATAACACATAAGTCAAATGAGAAATTGTACGAAGAAACTTAGATCCATAGCTTACGTTAAAACATGGAAAATTTTGATCGTGCCCCGCATTTTCGTGTTTGGTATTACCTAAAATCCACATGTAAGTTACTAAAGGTTTTACCTAAATACCACTCATGTTTTTCCTAAATACCATTCATAATGAAAAACTTAATAATTTTATACCCAATCTAAATTGGGTAGTGAAAACTCACCATCTTCTCTAATACCCTGTATCACTATCACCTGTAATGGCTGTCGCCGCCATCGCCACCACTTCCACAACCTTCAATTTAATCCATAACATAACCACGTACAAAATCAAGATTCTAATCTTATTAAGATTTAAGTTTACATTTTAGTCTTAATCTTAATAATCATATTGATTTTAGAGATAAATTAGGTCATTATTTTGTTTTATCTTGAATTTAAGAAAGACGATTTAAGGTATCAATTTATGCTTGCTTCTGATTCCAATAGGGTGTTAGACATTCGCAAATGGTTTTAGCTATGATTTAGATTTCCTTTACAAACCTTGTCATTGAATGGGAAATTCCACTAAAAATGATCAAGTTAAGAACAAGAAAAGATCAGGATTTAGCATGAACCGTTTGAATAATCCAAACTAAATTTAGTCCAGGTCAAAGTTCAATTATCAAATTTTCGATGAACTAAGTACCGCAACATAAGAACAAAGATCAGGACATTCCGAATTTGATGTAGTATAATTTGGAAACTTTATATTTAAGATCCATGGATTCGTAACGAAGGAGGTTAGGGTGATGACAATGGCTGCGGTTAGTTGTTGCATTACAAAAGAAATGAGTTTTCATTACCCACTTTAGATTAGGTCTACAATTATAATGTTTTTAGACCATGGGCGGTACTTAGGTAAAGTGTGGGTGTTATTTAGGTAAAACCGTTACTAAATATATTCCGGTTGTTTTTGATGTTAATCTTGATGACTTAAAGTTACTAAACCTGAATCGATAGGTGTCACAACTCATATATATATGAATTATTCAAGAATCAGAAGGAGCTTTCTATATTTCACAATCGACGAATAAATTAAATTTTATATGCTGATTATGGGAGTGTTTATACAATCTTACCTATCATCACATCGAGAGTGGACTACTCGATATGATAATTTTGATTTGAAAATGGATATGAAATGTACTCATTCTTACATCTAGTATGGCATTTTATTCTCAGTAAAAAGGAAAATTTATCGGCAACTAAACTCAAGCGACCTCGATATATCCACACATCCCGATTGTTGCCGTTTGTTAGCATAGAAAGATTGAATTTATATTTCAAATACATCGGCAAGTATGTAACTTAATACCTCTTTGTCCGTCGTGTAAGTGACATACCAAGTGAAGGTAACTTAGTACTTTGACATTATTTAGACACTCCGTATCCCCTTCATTTGGGTGCGGAAAAATCGATCACCCTCAAGTAATTTTTACAGGCCTCAATTTATCCAAGAAAATATAGAAACCATAGCTTGTTGTGCGATTAAAATGCGATAAAACAACAATTGATGCACATAACCGTAAAGTAAAATCCAAGAGTTATTTTTAACATTTGTGAAAGAATGACCGTTAACAAACTTGGTTACACTAACAGTCCCCTACAAACTGAAAGGATTTGAAAGTACATATGTTTGCTAACCAAAGATTGAAATGTGGAAAGGCCTAAACTCATCCTACTAATGCTCATACGGAACATAAAAATCCTGTAGAAAAATGTTTTTTACCAAGTCTGGAATGCAGTGATCATTAATTTCAATATGTTTAGTTCTTGCATGGAAAACTGGATTTGCTGTCAAACTTCCGGTAGTAAGATTATCACAAAACAAAATATAAATATAGACGAGAGTAATGACCATTTCCTTAAGCAATTAAGAGAGCCACAACATCTTGGCACTAGTCTCAACCAAGGAACTATATTTTTTCTCAGCAGAAGACCTCAAAATGGTAGGTTATCTCTTAGAACTCCAAGAAACTAAAGAGGAGAATGAAAACAAAATAACTTGAACTAGACCTCCTTGTATCAGGACAACCTCCTCCGTAAGAATATGTATAAACCTTAAGAACATTGCACCTTCCTGGAGAAACAATTACACACATGGACAAATAAACCTTTTCACATATCTGAGGATTCTTTTAACCAGCTGAAAATTGAAAATAAGTAGGTTTTGAAAAGGAGAGGGTACCAAGTACACCACCAACTATTCATTCGTCAACCTGTATGGACAATAATTATTACACTTGCAAGTAGATCTAATTAAAGATCCCTGATAATATGCATATAAAGTTTATCTCTTTCTCTTCACAATCATAAAGTTAAGACAATAAAATCCATGGACCTAATTGTATAGAAGAGTACTTGGAAGATCTCGAAAATCAATATCTAAGATCAATCTAGTTGTATCTAAATTTTGCCAAGTATGAAACTTGTTATCTATATTTCAAGATACGAATACTATAAGAACGATTCTCGTAATAGATCACAATTAGTATGGACTTATCAACTAAGATCGATTATGTACTAGTTATGTTATTCATACTTTAAAGATAAAATAATATAATGTAAAAAGGAAAAACACAAGACACCAGAAGTTTTGTTAACGAGGAAAAGTGTACCTGCAAAAAAACCATGGGACCTTGTCCAGATTTGAACACCAAAATATATTAATCCGCTACGGACACTAGCATACTATCAGACTTTGGATTGGATTGCAGTTGATACTGAATTCACCATCCAAAAAATTCATCTTCACTCGTGCTCGTTACTTCTCTTGAACCCCTCAAGGCTCTACGCAATTGATTCCCTTAGCTGACATCATTTACATCCTAAGAGTTATTTCAACCTTAGTGAAGAATTCTGATACCAATCTTCCTCTAATAGATAAGCATTGATTTCTGTTTAGATTGAATAGATCAATGCTTGGAAATCTGTTTGCAATAGACAAAGCTAGTAAACCTCACAAATACGGAACACTTACACTCAATTAGATGAGAAGCCTGGATTATTAACCACCTCTCAAGAATAATCTTAAACCGATCAATAAAGAAGAGTTTTAGATATCTATCTTGAGGAATCACAAAGTCTAATACGAAGAGAACTTTGTGATTTTTATATATCTCATTCCTAAGGGAGATTGAGAGAAAATATCAACAAAAAAAAAAAAAACAAGATAGGGATTGTTGATGGTGGATTTTGACGAAGGATAAAAATTACAAAATCTTAGTTTTGTATATCTATGTCCCGGCTTAGACGAACATATGAAATTCATATTTTATAACTTAGACATGAAAGCTCTTGTTACGATAATCTCTAATTGATCATGTAAGCTCAACAAAAGCATAAATATGCAAAGGAAATATTAGAGTCTTTCTGGTGAACTTTCAATATTCTTCATACTCATCGTTTATACTGTCCAATTTAGTATCTATTTTTGTATAAAATCGAAAGTGATTGGACAAATCCTAGATGGATTGACCACTAGTACAAAGCCGTAATATCTACCATCTCAGGATGTCAAATCAATTTAATGTTCCTAGAAAGGTGTTGGTCGTATTATTATTAATTAATTCCGACCATATATTCATCAATGTATGATGCTTCTACCATCTCATACCTCGATTATCAAATCAATTTAATGTTCCTAGAAAGATTGTCTGCTAGTATAAAGCGACTAATTAATTAATTCTAATGTTATATTCATCAATTGAACTCCTAAAGTCCATTTTTGAGTTTGGGTCGTTGACCCGTTAGTAAATTACAGAGTCACGTCAATCGTTTAATATAGTTAACGTTGGTTAATGTCAACATTTACATATTTGCCATGCTTACATCTGTACCAAATCTTTTTTTCCGTAATTTTTTCACAAATCTTATTATTGCAAAGTCCTTTCCGGTTCGATGACATACCGAATTTCATCCTTTTCTTCATTATTAGAAGCATAACCGTGTTGGCTTCATTTAGGGATTTGATGTGTATCGAAATTTAGAAATTTAATCCTTTTTGTGCATGAATCTGTGAATTTTCACTGAATTGAAAAGTTTGATTTCAAAGTACAGGTTTTCGATATTATTCTTTCATGATCGTATTATTCGGTTTGCTTGATTCTTTAGAGTTAATCTTGAACGTCGGTTTTTCCATTTCTTATTGGTAATGTTTAGATCTCGGGGGTTAATAAGGGCATTTTTTTATTTGAGTTCTTTTTCCTGCAAACCAGTAGAGGACATTTGAGATGCGACGATATTTTTTTTTGAAGTGGGTACAGAGTTTAGAGATAAGGGTGTGATTTAATGGGCATCATCATCACCAGTTCATATAAAAGAGATTTTTTCTTATGTAGTGGTAACAATAATATTTAGAATTCACTGGATTCATTCTCCCATGGTGATAAAATGGCATTTTAACAAACTTATGAAACCACTGCATAAGATGATTTTCCATTGAATGGCTCCAGAGGGCTTAATAGAGTAATGATAAAGTTGTCTCCGGTGAGAATGACCGATATTCATGGAAATTTCCGAAAGAACGGCAAACGTGTAAATAATTCTGCTAACTAGCATTAACTCTCTAACCCTGTTAACGGGTTGACCTTACTCCAGAGTTGACTAACGAGTCAACTACCCAAGCTAAAAATTGGACAAACTTAGGACCCAAACACTAAATCATACCAAAATTTATGACTCAAACACTAATTTGATCTTTCATGGATTAACAATGAATATTTATCTTTTGGGCATATGGGCTAGCACCGAGTAAGTCCCTAGAAGTGGTGCGGGTGTATTTAGTAATAATTCTCAAACGAGAACCTATAACATGGACAAACGAGGATATGGTAAACCAATCAAAAGAGGAGAGAGAAAATAATAAAATATTGAAAAAGGATGCGCGTGATCAGTCATGCCGTCGGTGTAGTGACCGATCGCCTCATCTTTTTCCCTTTCTATTATTTTTTATTATTATTTTGTATTTTTTAAATGACCGCCGCTGAAGACTTTTATTAGAAAGCAAATGATCAAGATTCTTACAATGAGGTCATTGGAAGCCTAGCGACGAGCTGGGCTCCAACACTTTTATGAATAGTAATTTATATTCTATGAAAGAGAGATCCGCCTACTTTACGATTCACATCTTGACTGGCTAGACATTCTTCAACCTCCTCAAAAATATGCATGTATCTTCTCCTAATTCCCCCAGGGTCGTGAAAGCTAAAACACCAAATTCATATCCATGTGTAGAGCATTTGTCCAAATATTTTTTTAACTTACAATGAACTGCAGTAGCAATAGCACGCCCTGGTGTAAAGTTGCAGGTATTGGCACTTGTTAATGGTGAGACACCTGCGATATCGAAGCACACAGCTTGGTCATTCTCCCAACTGTAGACGAGAATGTTTGCAGGCTTTAAGATGATAGCATTGCCCGATAAGAATCCAAATGAAACTTCTTTACAATCCTCAACCACCGCTTTATAACAAATGTCCGCAAATACATCTCTAACCAAATCATGGCGATACTTAGGGCCGACATCTTTGGCACAGTAAAGGGCACTATCACCGTAAATGTCAATAACCCGATTACAACTTGAGCATAAACTAGCTTTTTCAAACATAGGAATACCCAATCAATATGAATTCCTTATTATTATTTCATTAATCCATGACTTCCTTATCCAAGCAAACTCTTGATTTTCCATATCCAATCAAATATTGCTCAATTCAACATACGGTTGACAGAGCAAGTGGTCTCGCAACCATTAGGTCTTTACATCATATAATATATTTTAATATTTTCAAATATTGGTCTTTAGAGCAAAATTATACTTACTCATTCGAGAAAAATCAAGAGTTTCAGTCAAGATAAAACTCTGATGAAAATACAAAATAATGCTTGAATGACCACCAAAAAATACCAAAATTCTCAGGATAGTCAACTATCGACATGGTAGCCCGTGCACTACCACGACCGTTCCTGGTCGGTTCCCTTTGCCACCATGGATGGCCGGTCCACTCCATTCACTAATTGACCCCTTGATTAATCCTCTATTTGGTTCGTCCTCTTTACACTAGTTGGACAATCATCCATACATTGCCTATCCGGTCCTACTACCACCAATGGCCGGTCCTCATGCTCATGGTCGGTCGTCCATCTCCTTGATCCATCACTTTACGAATCAGGGTTTCATACTTATGCACTGTAGAGCAGAATTTTAATAAGGTTTGAGCATCAATGATTTTTAAATTGATCCAACTATCAATATTTTAATTAAATTTTTCGGTTTTTCTACCAATATTTTCGTTGGTCGATCATCCAATATATTAATGTCATAATCTTTGGTTTGTTATTCAATTATTCATGACATGGTGGATTGAGGATGAATATTCTATAGTAACCCAGCATTATCTGATTACCTATCAAATGTTTGACACATCAAAATATATGTTGGTATATGGTTCAATCTCATTTGATCTATGCCCATTAATCCAATCATTCGAGTATCATTGTTGCCTCAGCTGACATAATGATATGTCACAATCATCAATAATCCACCAGACTCAACGTCTAAGCATCATTGTTGTCCTAGCATACACCTTATGCTTAATTTATCATAATGATGAGTCATAGAGCACGACATATTCGTCATTGAGAATTATGCTTGACTCATCTAACTAAGACTCACGGTATAGCTAAGTCAACGATTGACCAAATAAATACTCGTCTGGAAAGCAGATTTCACATGAGATATCAATCATGTCATATGGGGGGATATCCACTAGGGTTTTCATCTGGCCGCTTATAACACGTGCGATGTAATAATAGATCTACTATGAGAAATGTGAGTAAGTTATGCTGGAAGTTGAAGGAGTAAATGCAGTAGTGTTTCGACAATCAACCAAGTCTCCCTTGCAATGTCGAACTGGTTAAACCATGATTTCCCACTTCCCTACTTTTCCACTCCTCTTTAACCGTCATACTTACTAGAGATCAATGTGTTAAATACCTCTGTAATAAATGGTTCCTCATCTTATGATATGGATAACTTAACAAGAATGAATTCATCTTATCAGACATCCGTCATCCAACAACCTTATCAATTACACAGAATATTTCTCTCGGTTTAATGCAGAGAATAATCTTCAAAGTAGTTTGACACGTCCAGAATCCACTACCATTGATCTCACACATTCTCAACTTCACTCCCTACAGATCGACCCTTATCCAACCTTTATGAGAAAATTGACTCTGGAACGACCATTTCTTGGTTTAGGCCAGAGTCTTACAGATTGATCTGTCAAATTTAAAGCACTCCCACGCAGTGCATCTGTTATAGATTTTAGACGATTTACTTTATCGAGAATCTTCCTACTCCACCATTTCCCACTTTAACTAGTAAATAAATTTTACTCATCAACAGATTGGCAACTACAATGGTAGGTCAATTTATCAGTTGCAATCCCAATTCGTCAAAGATGGTTAATATTAGGTCATGATCAGTTACCAATCCCAACCCTAACCCCACCAATCCTAGCACAAGTAATAATGGTGGTACTCATGTCACTCACCCAATTTCCAACAATGGTGCTTCTGATACCACCCCTCCAACCAAAAATACTGGTACCAATACCGGCACTGCCAACAATCCTCTCTTCGGTCGGGCTCCTGAGGAAATAAAAAATGATTCACCCTACCTTAGTTAATATTATACAGACACAAAAAGTCCTCGCCAGAACTCAAGGAGACATGGCTACAACACAAAAGGAACTCCTAATTTATCTGAAGATATTGACAGAACAATTATTATTTGAACAATGTCAGTATCATGAAGGTTATAAGGCAAAGAATCATCCACAACGGATGACCATGGAACCTCCGAAATCCATGTCCCAGATAACGATGAATCCCGTGACATCGGGTGCAAAGGATCAATCAAGCTTCATTACTTGTGAATATTTGGGGTGCTTCTTAGAAAGTCTTGAAAAAAATAGATTATCAACGATCCATCGTCACCATCCTCTATATCCTTGTAATGTGCAGAGAGTTCCCCTTCCCAAATGATAAACTTATTTGATACTCATGCTTTATGATGGAATCGACAACGCTCAGGAGCACGTTCATGATTCCTAGAATCGTTGAGAGAGCATGAATATAAACATATTGTCTATCTCAAGTAATTTTCAAAATACTTGATAGGCAGAGGTACACATGGTATAACAACATCGCATCAGGGATGCCTTTTATAATAAATATTTCATATCTAGGAAGGATTTTCTAGAGGAACAACGAGCATCCAACGATTATGCAAATAGGTTCAGAGTTCAATCCTTGGATTGCCATAATTCAAACATCACTGAAAAACAACTCATGGACTTGTGCATCAATAGAATAATCCCAATCTATAGAGTTGAAAAACCTTGATTTCTAAACCTTCTCAAAGTTTCATGAAGCGGCCAAGTGGTCGGAAACCACTGCACCTTCCTTGATGGAAAGGGAAAAATCTACAAAGACCGGGGAGCCTCATGATACTCGTGGTAACAGGCATCTCGTCAACAAATAACAAAATCTTCAAACTTCTATAAAAGTTGTTACCGAAGGAAGCAAGAGGAAAAATACCTCTCTAGAAATACAACAACCCAAGAGTGTAGCTCTAGCACTAACCCCATATCCAGCACAAATACCGCAAATAACTAATCAAACCCAAGCTGCACCGGCTCTGGCTCAACGCCGTCAACAACAAGCAAAGGTTTCACAGACATACTCAAATTTCCCTCTTTCCATGGAAGAAGTAATAGAGTTACTGGAAGTATGGATTCAAGACGGCGCAATCAAGTTTCCACCTGTCCGATGAGAACCAACTGAAGATCAGATGAAAGACCGTAAATACTGCCGCTTTTATTGATTCATCAATTGCTACAAGCGACAGTAATATTCTGAAATGCACCTTCAAAAAGAAGGTTGAATAAGGAGATCTTCATCTAGGTACTAAGGCTAAGTCTTATGGTCTAGATTGAACTGCTAGATTGTCCAAAAAATGTTGCAAATCAAGAAAAAAGTGTGGGAAAAAAGTTAAAACTGTTTCTGTCTACTTCACTCTCCTAACAAGTGCTCGAAGTTCAACTAGCAGCGAGATTAAAACGCCGAACCTAACAGCCTCAAAAAGTGGTCCAAATGCTGAACGGTTCAAGGTTTTGGAATATTCCAGGGCATCAATGCTGAACAATTCATCACTTTCCTAGACGTTGTTCCATTCGGCGCTCAAGGCTGGCGCTGAATAATTCAGCGCTTGAACTTTTTTTTTTAACACACGAGGTAAGACATGTACATACTAGCACTGCCGTATTTGTAAGCACTATAGGTTTACTTCGAGAAAAATCTTGAATTTTTCACCTACTGAGACAAAATCATGGACTCCAGAACAACTGATAGAGACCCAATTACTGGTTCAAAAAAAAACCTTATACTTTTGAGTTATGACATGAGAACGTGATACAAGCCTTGTATTTGTGGAGGAAATTTCTTCGCGGGTTCCACATGTACTTGAAACCAGTGATTTATGTCAAAGGTGACAATAGATAAATTGTTTTTTCCATATTAGATGAATGCAATAATGACTATAGGCTATAGCTGGTAGAAGGTCGATCTTCTAATGAACTAATCGATTTCCTGGGCGCTTAATGGTTCGGTTCTTTCAAACACAGTTGATCAAGTCAAACGTTGTTCGGTTCAACGTTCACCTGGACGCTGCACTGTTCAGCGTTCCGCTGCTAGATTCGCCATCCCATAAGACTTAGGATATTTCCCAGGCTGACATGGATGACTAATCTAGTAGCTAGATATCTAGCCCATAAGACTTATCCTAAAGGAGTGCACTGCAACCCTCTTCCAATTAGTACATTCACCTTCTGAGGAACTTGTCAATGAAGTAGTTCAATCCTTAATAGAGCACGTGTATCAGTTTCTCTGTCTATCATAGGTGTGAAGGAAATATATTTTTACTACTCTTAATCACAATATATCAGAAAGTGTCTATCTTTCCCGGAGGTACCTCCTGAATCTTCAACCACAGACAAAAAGATTTACGACTCGGCACTGCTTACTACAATCAATCTCAAAGGAAATGAATTTAGGAGAATGTTGATTGATGGTGGTATTGTCATCAACATGTATCACTCAATACCATCAAAGCTGCAGGAATCACTCGACAAGAAGCTACTCATGCTCCTATATCAATCGTAGACTATAAAGGAAGATCTAGGGATGCTTATGGCCATATCACTCTAAAGGTGAAAATGGGTTCTGTTTGTTTAGTGGAAACAAATTTCCAAGCCATGATCTAAATGACCTAAAGGGTAATCAAATAGGCTTATTGTTAAAGGAAGATTGGTATGAAAAGTCTTCAAATAAGTTGAAGCAATTCTTATGTTGTAAAGGATCTCAGTTAACGGAATCAATTGCGTTGAGCCATGCGAGGTTCAAGAGATGTAAGGAGCATGACTGCAGCTGAATTGCTTGGAGGGTCAATTAAGTTTCAACTATATTTCAGTTTGAAGTCTGATAGTAGGATAGTGTCTATAGCGGCTTAATACGATTTAGTGTTTAAAGCGAGATGAGGTCCCGGTACTTTTTTGCAGGTGCAATTTTCCTCATTAACAAAACTTTTAGTGTCGTGTATTCATCCTTTTCCCCATTATATTATTTTATATGTATAATAGGAATATCACAAGTAGTAGGTATTCGATCTAGATAGTTTAAGTCCTTATTAATTGTGATTAATAACGAGACTTGTTCTTGTTGAATTCGGATCTTAAAAGATAGATAACAAGTTTCATACTTGGCAGAACTCGGATCCTCTTGATATAGATACGACTAGATTGATCTTGGATATTGATTTGCGAGATCGTCCGAGAACTCTTATGATTGTGGAAGTGAAAGAGAAAAACCCTTTGTATACATATTGTATAAGGATCTTTAATTTAGATTTACTTGCAATTGTATTAGGTTTTGTCCATACAGGTTGTTTAACGAAAATATTGGGGTATACGTGGTACCCTCTCCTTTTGACCTAGAAATACTAATGATACCCCCAATAGTTAGTTAGATTAGTTATAATTTGGCTAATATAAAAATTATTATTGGAAATTAGATACCTGTTACTCTCAATAAAAAATGAAGAATATCTTCTTCTTTTTTTAGTTTTGCAAAAAGCATAGCGTAAATTTGAAAATGGAATAAATTAATAATTGTTTATATAATTTATGGTTAATTTAACAATTCATGACCGATCTCTAGGTACAGAAAAATACTGATAGTTATTAAGAATATCTAGCCATCGATTAAGATTTCGACAAGATAACAGTAGCTATGAGAAATCCCACAGGACACTAAAGTAGATATCTGTGAAGATTCAAAGGTTATGATGCAGGACTTGCAAGTATGAAAGTTAAATGCTGAAGACACAAGCGATTTTATGTGGTTCTTTATTAAAACCTACATCCATGGGAGTGATTTCATTATGAGTTGAAGATGTTTACAAGCATTTTCTCTCTAGCACATGGGTGTTTAGTCTCTCAAAGCTTAGTCACTCTTATGAACCTTAAAAATCTCAACCCTTATTACATCATTTACATTTTCCTTATATAGGAAAAATTGGAAACGTACTGGATAACATCTCATCTTGCTCGATGGAATCCTAGCTAGTCTTCGGTATGATCTTTTCCAATGACATTACTTGCATATGATTTGTCTTTACTATTATGATTATTCTTAGTGAAGTATACTTGGTGACCTTCGATAGAGATGTCCTTGTCTCAATGTTCCTCAACGAATGCTCATTCGCCATCTGGCTAGTCAAACTGTAATCCTGACGATCTAACCATTCTGATTCCTCCTTAAATGTTTATCTATCTGTTTCAAATTTTGCGTCGATCTCGCTAATTATTTCCACGTGTCTCCATCTTGGGCGAGGGTAGATATCTCGATTTAGGGAAAAACAACTATTCATATTATATTCGGTGTATTGTATTTTACCTGATTTTCTTGTATTTGAGTCTCAAGATTCTTCCACCTAGCAACGTGATTTCTGCCCACACAATAACAAAAAAATAATATGATGATCAAATTAATCTCATTAAATCAAGACACTGTCTTCTTTGATTGGCATTCGAGTTCCACATCATTCCGAAGCAACAAGATTTGGATCACAAAACTACTTAGACAATTATGTAGTTGAAGACTTATCGAAGAAAGTTAAACCTACGTCAATCATATTTTTTATTGAAGAAAGTTAAACCTATGTCAATCATATCTTTGATTAATGAATTTGAAATCTCATGATTTGTAATTTGAAAAGCACCTTAATTGCTACAAGCTCGACCTAGTTCTATACGAACATCATCTAAACATTGCGGATTGAAGTTGAATAAATCAATAATGGGTATGTTGAAGGAAGTAGAAGAAAAGGCTGTTGTTTTTGTAAGTTGATGAGGTCAATACCTGGATGGTTATATGTTGAGATGAAACATGAGTTACATCAGTATCAGATAAGGTTTAAACTCCCGATATGAAGGCTCCATCGATCGAATATGTTCTTATGTGTAATTTAAATTTTGTAAGGAGAAGATTCGTCGTTAATTTTTTTTATATTCTTTGGGGGTAAAGGTATATAGTAGATCTAATGGGTAGAAAAATAAGTTTTGAGTATACGTAGATAAAAGGGTATCAATATTTTTTTTGGGGGTATATATAAAGAACGCCCTTACTCATATTTCATGAGAGAACAACAGGTACGAAGTCCATACTATTTGAAGCGACTGACGGCTAAAGCATTCATTCGGGATTAGGAATTTAGGGAGTACATGGAAAACTCTTATCCGTTTATATTTGGGGCATAAAGGGTTCACATGTAAATATGTACAATATACATTATTAACCCGGACCACCCAAAGTTACCCCGGTCACCTGCCCTAATCATTCTAAACTAAAGCTAACCCATTGCATCGTCATGTGATTGTGAATATCCCCCTCCTTCCCGCTTGTTGTATCTAATTTGCTCTTTATGTGGGAAAAGAAATCCGCTGATTCTAATCATCCATTATCTAATGATCGGATAATCTAATTTGTTCACCTACGACCAGTTAATGGAACTATCATAACCAAAAGACTTACTTAATTACCGATCAGAAAAAAAAAAGACTTACTAGATTGGTACACTCCTTAGCAATTTACATTAAGTGGGTATTTGTGTTTCTTTGGTTGGATTTATAGGACTTTTGGTGTTTGTGTTTCTAGATATATAAGTTTTTTCTTATATTCTTTGGGGTAAAGGTATCTAGGAGATCGAAAAATAAGTTTTGAGTGTACGTAGATAAAATGGTATAATAGTGTTTTTGGGGGTGTATATACAAAATGCCCTTACTCATATTTCACGAGAGAACAACGGGTCCGAAGTCCATACTATTTGAAGCGGCTGACGGCTAAAGCGTTCGGGATTAGGAATTTAGGGAGTACATGGAAAACTCTTATCCGTTTATTTTCGGGGTATAAAGGGTTCACATGTAAATATGTACACTAACATTATTAACCTGGACCACCCAAAGTTACCCTGATCACCTACCCTGCCCTATAATCATTCTAAACCAAAGCTAACCCTTTGCATCATGTCATGTAATTGTGAATATCCTCCTCCTTCCCGTTTGCTGTATCTAATTTGCTCTTTCTGTAGGAAAAGAAATCCGCCGGTTCTAATCTTTCATTATCTAATGATCGGATAATCTAATATGTTCACCTACGACCGGTTAGCATGGACGTTCGGCCAATGGAGTAGTAAATCCATATAAAACAGAACTATCATAACCAAAAGACTTACTAGATTGGTACACCCCTTAGCAATTTGCATTAAGCAGGTGTTTGTGATTCTTTGATTGGATTTATAGGACTTTTTAGTGTTCCTTTTATGTGACTATACTAGTGTTTGACTCATTGGTCATTGAAGTCAGTTATCTTTGGATAGATAATTTGCTTTTTGAGTTGTTCTCTAATTGTAACCTGTTCTTTGAGCACCAGTACTTTATTTGACATTTGGAGATAAAAATGGCATTTAGAGTTCTTTATTTTTTGACATATAAAAAATGAAAAAGCAGTCATATGACTAAGGGGGCTGGTCAGACACGAGTCAGAGGTCATATGCTGAGCTGAACCAAGAAAAACACAAGAGCCATGAGAGGCTAATACTTGAAAACACTTGCCGGTCGGTGGTAGTACGAACTTCCTAGGCTTAGCTTTATTGCCTGCCTCCTCCCCCTCTAATCATGTTATATCCCAAGTAATCATCTTATTTTGTCACTTAATCAAACTTTACACATAATATGGACTAGTTTTAACCTCTCTTTATTTAGTAGTGTAGCTTTCACTTATTATTATCATTACAACACCTTAAAGCACCACACTTCCTCAGGATTTCTGCAACCCAAAAAAACTACAAAGTTCACAACAAAATTAACTTTCACTAAAAAAATGTTTTGAAATTTTATGTTTCTTAAGATTAAACAGGTCATTAAAGTAACCCCCTTGAGCAGCTACAAAAACAAACCTTTACTCTCCTTATTTCCTGCATGGGTTTTGAGTAGTTTTTATCAAACAATTTTCTACTTTGCTTTTCAAAGGGAAAAAAACTACAGATAATAAATGATTATGCTTTGCTAGCTTTCCATGGGTCATTGACATTACAGCTTAGTTATATATCTGAAATGCAAGTTTTCACCAGTGAGGCCAACAACTGTGAATATAGCTTGTTTACTATACGTTGTGAGATTTGTCATTTGAAATTTGAGTTGTTCGAGAGATGGGAGTTGCAACAGTTACTGAGTTAAAGCCAGGCATATCTGGGAAGAGATCGCTTCGTCCAAGTTCGAGTACGAGACTTGCTTCTGAATGGTATGATAATATATACCTGCTTCTATTTTCCATCTTTTTATGTTTATGTCTTTCGTAAGAAGCTATGCAATTTCTGATTTTTTTTAGTGGGATTTGCACGATTTTTTCTTTCTATAACCAGTGTTTATGTCTTTCGTAAGAACCTTTCAACTTAAGCATAAAAGGAGTCTCAAGTGGTCGATTACCCCTCCTCGATATGTCTTGCATCTTATGGATGGAACTTCGATTTATCAACATCACATTTTTATGATTTTTATCCAGCAATCCACTTAAGATACAGTATACGAGGACGACCGACCTGTATTCTAAAATTTAACTATTTTTACTTACTGCTCATAATTGTTCTTGACATAATTGGATCTAGAGATGCACATGAGTGTATACAGAGACATCGTACGAACGGAAGCGTTGAATATGACAAAATCAAGGACACCAAGCAATAATACTTCCTAATGGAACCAAAGGAAAACAGATGGCTTGATTGTCTCACTTCTGTAGTTGTCCACTGAATTAGAAGCTCAATTATTTGCTTTCATTGCATTAAGTTCAGATATCCACCATTTATAACTCTCAACCTTATCTTTTGCACACATCGGAAAACAGTAGTTCGGCCCCTATTTGATTGACTACCTACCAGTAATGTGCTTTTTATTCCTCGGTCAGCCACGTTGAAAAACAAAAACAGTCCCCTAATCACTGATGACGATAACTGAACTAATCTTTTCAACCTTCACATGTGATATTATGGTAGTTCTGTGGCCTCACAAGTTTCCTAAAAGTTTGATGAATTGTGGGAGTTGACCAACATGTAGGCTGCTGATAAAAAAATCCGACGTCCGCTTGCCGGTTCATTTTCTCGCTAATCAGATGTAAGAAAGCTAATCTATCTCTTCTTCTTTTTTCTTGCAGGCCAATTTCTGATGTTTCAAGCGATCTTACAGTTGAGGTGGGAGCGGCAAGCTTTTCTCTTCACAAGGTAAAAGAATCTCTTTCCAATTTTGGTGCCGCTCATATTTCTAATTTTGTCATATTCTGCGGCTCATAGGAAGCTAACAGAAAATTAAACTGCACTTACATTTTATCTGATAATGGTCTGCCGCAGTTCCCTCTTGTTTCTAGAAGTGGAAAGATTCGAAAGCTGTTGCTGGAAGCAAAGGATTCAAAAGTTTCACGGATAAGTCTCCCCGGTGTACCTGGTGGGAGCGAGGCGTTTGAACTGGCTGCAAAGTTTTGTTATGGAGTGAATATCGAGATCACGCTGTCAAATGTTGCCATGCTACGTTGCGCAGCTTACTACCTAGAAATGACAGAGGAATTTTCTGATAAGAACTTGGAGATCTGCACAGAGAATTATCTAAAAGAAATGGTCTTCCCGAACACCTCAAACTCAATAACTGTCCTTCACTGCTGTGAAAGTCTCATTCCGGTAGCAGAAGAAACCAACATAGTTAACAGGATCATCAATGGAATAGCATGTAATGCCTGTAAAGAGCAGCTCTCGTGCGGATTATCGAGACTCGGGCATAACTATGGTGTCAAGCCCATAAAAGTTTTGGAAACTGAATTGCCACCAGATTGGTGGGGAAGGGCACTAACAGTTCTAAACATAGATTTCTTCCAGAGAGTTTTATCTGCTGTGAAATCGAAGGGTTTTAAACAGGAATTAATCAGCAGGATCTTGATCAACTACACACACAACTCTCTTCAAGGTCTTGTTGTGAGAGACCCACAATTGATCAAGGAAAACTCCTTGGATTTGGAGCAGCAGAAGAAACAGCGGATCATTGTTGAAGCAATAGTAGGTCTATTACCAACCCAGTCAAGAAAGAGTACAGTGCCCATGGCATTTCTGTCGAGTCTACTGAAGAACGCAATAATGAGTCTGGCATCTCCTTACTGCAGAGCTGATTTAGAGAGGAAAATCGCTCTTCAACTTGACCAGGCCATCCTTGAAGACATTCTCATTCCTTCGAACTCATACGGCAACAATCATCACCAATTGTACGACACAGACACAATATATAAGATATTCTCGATTTTCCTAAACGTGGAGAATGACGACGATGACGATGATGAAGTCAACCCCTTCAGGAATGAAAGTGAATTGAGTTATGATTTTGATAGCCCTCGTTCTCCTAAGCAGAGCTCAATTCTCAAAGTATCAAAACTGCTGGACAATTATCTGACAGAAGTTGCACTAGATTCAAATTTGGCACCATCAAAGTTCATTGCCCTGGCAGAACTACTTCCGGATCATGCTCGCATTGTGACAGACGGGTTGTATCGGGCTGCTGATATCTTTCTCAAGGTAAACTCCGATTCTCACAGAAATCAGTACTGACATTTTATTTTATTTTATTTTGCATTAGTCTTTGGTTAATGATGGTCATGCTAAGTTGGACTCAAATCGTACAGGTTCACCCAAATATCAAGGATTCTGAGCGCTATAGACTGTGCAAGACTATTGACTGTCAGAAACTATCTCAGGAAGCCTGCAGCCATGCAGCTCAAAATGAAAGGTTACCCGTACAGATGGCAGTCCAAGTGTTGTATTTTGAGCAGATCAGGCTCCGAAATGCAATGAACGGGGACAATAATCAATTCTTCTTTGGTGCGATCAACGGACAATTCCCTCAGCGCTCGAGCAGTGGTGCAGGCAGTGGAGCTATCTCTCCTAGAGATAACTATGCATCCGTGAGAAGGGAGAACCGAGAACTGAAGCTTGAAGTAGCAAGAATGAGAATGAGGTTAACTGACTTGGAGAAGGATCATGTTTCTATGAAACAGGAACTTGTCAGGTCAAATCCTGCTAACAACATTCTCAAATCTTTCACCAAAACGTTTAGTAAACTTAATTCTCTATTTAGGAAAACAAACATCAAGCCTGTAGTTGGTTCTAAAGCTAATCCAGAAACTAGATTTTTGTTTCCAAAGCTAAGGCGCAAATCAGTTTCTTAATCATTCATAGTATAGTAGAGATGCTGTAATTGCGTGTAAATCTCCGCTTGATAGTTGTCAGGTTCCGATTGTGTTCTACTTCTATGAGATTATCTTGTGTGTGTGAGTGGGTGTGTTTTTGAGTTTAACGTGCGTTTGAACTTTGAAGAATTTCAGATTGCACTTTAGAAACTAGAATTGCACAAAACAGAAGAGACTTGAGAGAAAAAAGTAAATCTAAAATTTCTGAAATATTTTTTACATCAACATTGAAAGATTTATGGATCACAAGTTACGATTACAACAAATAAATTAAGTAAGCCCCAAAAGAAAAGAATGTTTTTTCTTAATTAGAAACAATGGTTTCAAAGCAGTTCAATCCATCCAACTCTATAGAAAATCTTCTTGTACTGGTTCTCCTCCTTTCCTCTTCTTGTTTCTGTTTCTGAACCTGCTGCGCCTCTGGTGTTGAGTTTACTTTATCATCCCCTCCTGCATTGTTCTTCGTTATAGATGATAAAGAACCGATCTTTTGTTGCAAGAACTCAAAACAAACAGCATCAAGAGAATTGAAAATTGAATTCATTTTCATAAATCTCTTTTCTGCCTTCTGAATCAAGAGAAATAAAACCAAAGAGTAAGTAATTTATAAGTTACTGTAATTCAGTATAGAGTTTTGCGTCTGGTCTTGTTTGTGCTGTTGTTGGGATTTATAAAGAAGGAAGAAGTTGCGTGTGGGGAAGAACACGGAATATTAATCGAGTCTAGACGGTGCTGGAAGCTACTGTATGGGGGCGGAAGAAACTTCAGCCAAGTCAAAGTAGTAGTCTTGACTCTGACCAATAAATTTCATCCCCGTCCAATATAAACTGCACCTGATAGCTGACTCGCAGTTTGTTGTTTGGTTACCTTCATTGTGGCACCAAATTCCCACAATTTCCAATTTGGTTATCCCACAAGACAAATGCCTCTAAAAATGAATTTATGGTTCAGTAGTACAAATTAGCCATATAGCTAAAAGTTCCAATTATCTCTAGCTCACCATCATCTTTCAATTATCCGCTTCCTAGGTCTATCATCGCCAAAATCATTCCTCATCTCTGACCTATCATTGAACTCCTTAGGTCTTCCATGCTGCTGATATCCATATCCATTTCTATCACCCCTATTGCCATTCTGCATATTTCCTTGTCTATCATTCATTCGTCTTCTACCATACCCGTTTCCACCACCACTATCAAACTTGTGTACTTTTGCCCGTCTGTCATTCACTCTGCCATACCCGTCTCCCTGAGATCCTCGATATCCAATACCATTTTCACCATCCCTATCGAACTTCTGCACATTTCCACGTCTATTGTTCGTTCGTCTTTCACCATACCCATCTCCACTAGATCCCCTGTTGTTCTTAGGAGAACCAAGAAATGATCTATCGGTATCAGCATTGCCAAATGAGTCCCTCCTGTCATTCATTCCATTGGATCTGAAACGTGTATGATTTTTTTCTGAATCAAACTGGTCATGACCCTTGGTAGGATTTTCTCTCCTAGCAGGGCCTGGTTTTTTTCCACTAAACTTGTTTCTGGGATGTTCGTCATTATCATCAGATTCTGAGCCAAAATCAAACTCATCTTCAGAATCAGAACTTCCTACCCTTTTAAGACCCCTTCTATCTGAACTCCATTTACTTCTCTGCCTGTGGCTGGGGCCAAATCCTTGCTTCCTATCATTATCAGAGTCAGAATCCCCTTCAAACTCATCATCTGATACAAATTTAAGTCCCCTATACGGACCACTACTGCCTCCACCTCTATATCCGTTTCTTGACTTCTCCATATGACTGCAATTCCAGTTAGAACGATCTGAATCTTCATCTTCAGAAGCTAAATCATGCCCTGGATCCTGAGAACGTGATCGGGGAGTTTCTCTGCGCCGAGCATGTAACCGAAGATGAGAGTCGTCAAAATCTTCAGACTCAGAGTATCCTTCAACATCAGAAAGATCTTTCAAAGAAGTCTGATGTACAATGCTATTGCCTTCTGTGACTAACTCATAACTATTAACATCATCGTCTTCTTCATCGGCGAAGTCATCAAATCCAGTAAGAAGCTTCCTTTCACCACGATCTGGGTGTCCATCTCTTTCATGGGCTCTTGATATTCTGTTGGTCCGAGAAGAATCATCTTCAAAACCTGACAACCTTCCTCCTTCCTCACTTAATAAAGAAGAATCCTCTCTCCTTCTAGGAGAATCTGCATACTCAAATGCAGCAACATCTGCACCATCAGACTCGTTGTCATCGAAGTCAAAATTCCAGGCATTGGAACCCCCAGGCAAGCTTGAGACCTTTTCCAATCTTGTCCTGGGATCATGTGACCTTGTTCGCGATTGATTATTCGTATATTCATCAGGTGGGCGTTGGTGATCACAATGAAAGCATGCCATATTTCGCCTATAATTCAGGAAGTTGCACCTACAGGGAAGGAATGACAAAAAATCGTCAGGTTTCTTTAATAAAGAAAAGAAATATACATGAGTTGAACACCGTTAATGGAAACAAGGCCCGAAGTCAGTAACTGAATAACATTGCTGAATGTACCTAAGAAGTTAAAATGCTCATGAACTGTGGAGAAAAGTTCTAGTATAGTGAGACAGGAAGGTCCTACAGATCAGGTGGTGCTGCTAAGAACACCCTTCAATTAGAGCATGCTCTACCCTCTTATCTTTCATTTATCAAAGCTTTCAGCATGCTTTGAAGCTAAGATACAGGACAACCATAACGTGAAGACTATTGTGGTAACGCATCGTTTAAATTGACAGCAAAATTTCAGTCATAGTGGTGTAAAAAACCTACCCTGGACATTCCCACTCTCCTGGGAGCAGCTGTCTCTTTGGGCGCTTCGCATCACATTGCAAGCACACACTGTTCTTTGCAAAATTCATAAAGTCACACCTGAAACAAACAGTCGCCACCCAATAAGATGTAAGAAAAAAGTAGAAATAGGAAAAACAAATTCAAAGAAACACTTATGTACTGGCTCAAAAAAAAAAAAAAGCTCTAGTTACAGTCTTATTGATGTATCAAACTATCAATCTTACAAACGCAAAGTGTAATCCCCAAAATTTGTATAGTTGGTTCCAACAAATGGATAATGATTACTAACTAAACATCCTACAGGTCCCAATCAAAGAGCATTTTGCCTAGAATCACTGCAGAAGGGTAAACACTCCAATGGGAAAACCAGAAATATTGTAAATTGGAGAGTGGATGATGTTCAACCAGTTCTAGATCACACTGGAAGGACACAATCTCATCCCATCATACACAGGTGTAAACCTTCCTTGTCATTAATACAAACACACATTCACATATATAAATTACGGAAACTAAAGATGAATCGTACTTTTGACATAGCCAGTCTCCCTTTTTCATCTCAATGTCATCACGTCCTACTCGTTTCTTTGGTGTAGGCGGCGGTTGCTTTACTTTGGGTGGTGGCTTCTTGAATACAGGCAGTGGAAGATTTGGATCTATTGGAACAGCACTGAGCTTGACAACCTCATGAAGCAACTTGCGGACTACTGTTTTCACAGATTTCATTTTCAGAAGAGGTTTATTCTGAACTGATTCATTGACAGCATCAAATCCATACATGAATAAGACACGTATAACATCGACGGTCCGTGCTTCATCCTCTTTACTTGGTACCAGATATGCTTTAGCGCAGGTACTTCTCAAACTGCAGGAACTACATACCTGAAAAATCATATTAGTCATGATACAACATAAGAGATTTAAGATGTCCAACCTATCCACAGTAGAGGAGATCTTTGATGCACTCCCATATTAGAAGTGCAAATGCAATATGACAAGCACAAGGTGCAAATGCAGGGACATTTAAGCATCCAAGATAATTTTCCGCACAAGAATGTAAAACTGAAATGTTGGATGGTTCAAACCCATCAAATTGACATATTCATTTCAAAGATTCAAGAGCTATGGAAGATGGTTCAACTTACGATCCAAAAATGTTAAAGGAAATAATTATAAAATGTATGAATTGGTTTTAATGTAACACGTACATCTCCTTCATCCAGGTGGACATGTTTCCTCAATGTTTTTGCAGAGAAGACTACTTTAGCATCTACACTAGGACATCCATACCCAACAAGATTTTGAATATCCTGACTCGACAATGACCTGAAAATCATACACAACATCAAGTTTTTCAGTGCAACATTACATCAGTGTAACATAACAGACCTTCTTGTATTATCTAAAACTCAGAAATATCAAACTTCAAACAAACAGTTAACTCAATTACATGGAAATAAATAGAAATGAGCTCACTTTAAGATATCAAAGCGATATCGACCAAACTTAACAACAGCATTTCGAACAGTTGTGAAATCCCTGGTAAAATCAAAACCATCCTCGGCATCAATCGCCACGTTTTCTTTAGCAATCTTATCCTCATCGTCATTACTGTTACCATCAAAGTACTTCTGTTGTATTAATCTTTCCATTAATTCAATCCATTCTGGCCATGGATGAACTATTTCAATCTCTTTCTTAATCAAATTCGCTTTCTCCCTCTTCTTCTCCTCCTCCACACCCAGCAATTCATTGTCATCTAAACTATTAATTCTTGGCTGAGACATTTCATCAAACATTTTAGGTGTATGTCTTTCCTTTTCCTTTTCATTTTCAACTTCATCTTTCTTGGTGTCTCTCCATGAACGAATCCTTTGTAAAGCTTCATCCTTATTGTTTCTTTCTTTCTCAATCGCATCGATTTGATCAAATACAAAACTCATACGAGCTGATAGACTTGATTTTGGTTCCGATAGATTTTTAAAATCATCCTTTTCTGTTGGAATAGACGTCGAAAAGTATTTTCCATTCCCCCAGAAATGAGATAGCCTAGAAATTTGAGGATGAGAACGAAAACGAGGGCTTTTGCTGGAGAAATTTCGATTCAGAAAGAGAATCAAATAGTTCCGAGCCATCAAGACCTAACTAAAACCCATAAAATTAACTCTTCTTCTTCTTCTCCCTAAAACCCTGCATGATTCAGGAATGGTGCTGGCAGCGGATTTCGGTGGATATGGATAGAGCGGAATCTATATTCGAACCGGATTAATGTACCAGTCAATGTAGTCAATTCCGAATTTCCGTCGGGAGCGAGACACCGGCGCAACTTTATCTCCGAAAAGGTCTTAGCGAAATCTTTGACGATCTACCAAAACTTTGCTTTCGAATTTTATATCTATTGTATATTAAACATTTTTCATACTTTTTTTTTTCCCTCTCTCCCTAATAACCCGTTTTTTCCAAAGAAAAGAAAAAAATTCTCTGAAACTTCTTCTTCTCCATCATCTTCAACCTAGATTTACTCGGATTTTCCGAGTAAATCTATAAGTATTTCCTATTAGCATGTAAATATATCTATAATAAATTGTAATCCCTATTTAGGTGATTATCACATCTAATGACCTGTTTTAGGCAATTAGATTACTTATTATATATCTCCATAATAATTTTATATAGCCTTCAAGGCGTTTCTATTGATTGTCATAATCGTTTCAAGCATACATCTGAGGGCGGTTCACATCAATTTGACGTAGATCTACATGTTTATGAAGATCCATGGCGATGGGATATGATCGCGATTTCGATGTATTGTGCAAATCACTCCTCTACAGGAGCATCTAGTCTTAATGAAGTAGACAAAAATTTCTCAATGAAGAAAATTGAAGTAAATTTCAAATGGTGGAATATGAAATTTCACACCATCCCTAAATCGATCTCCTCAACATGATACATGTTTTTAATACTTTTGTATTTTTGTGTTTATTCATGTATCTCAATTTGTGTGTATTTGATCGATGTAAGCAATCATATTTAATATATGAAATTAGGAGAGTTTCTCCTGTTCCTTTAAAAAAAAAAAAATACTTTGTACCCAGAGGTGTCAGCTTTTTGTTGGCCTAGCCTGGCCAGGGTTAGCCTGTTAGTGAAGCTGGCCTGGCCTGAAAAGCACTTGTGTGAGCCCAGCCTTGGCCTGAGACAGGCCTGCTTTAAACTGGTCCCTACCAGGCCAGGCCGGGCTAGCCTGCTATGTTGTTAGTTTAAAAAATGTTGTAAATAAACGGCCAGCAAGACTCGAACACGAGTCCGTAGTTATGCTACCTTATCATTCAACCAGTTGGTCCATCGTTATTTCTTTGCTTCAAAATACCTATCTATGCACCCTATATCGTAACTTATAAAAAGTAACTGTTCAACCCCCATTAATTGAAGAATATTTTATTTCCAAATTTCTATTTAAGGTAATAGAGAAAATCCAATACGTAATTAAAGTATAAATACTATTTAAGAACATTTAATTAGTTGTATCTATTCAAGGTAATGGAGAAAATCCAATAAGTAATTAAAGTATGGATACTATTTAAGGACATTTAATTAGTTGTAATTATAAATTTGTAAAGTGGAAAAGTAATAATGAATATAAAATTTATACCATTTATGATATTAATCATGTTCTATAAAGATTTTATTTTATTTTTATTTTTTTGAAGGGAAGAGGTGATCCTCTCAAATTCATTGATATAGAAAGATCGTATACATCATGTTAAGATACATCATTGAAAAACATAATAAAATACATACTTTTTGTATCACAATAGTAACTAAATTGTAATACAAATGTACTAAATACATGAATTCCAAAACAAAAATTGATGATACTTGAGGGATGGCATTTGAATTAAATTCTGCCATTTGGATTTGAAGAATTTGTTTTCTTCATCGTTGTCTTCTTCATTAAGATGGAATTGTCCCATAAGGGAGTAATAAGCACAGAACACCATTATCACAATCAAATCCGGTAGCTATGGATCTTCAAGAGAATGTAGAATCACATCATGCCGGAAGAAATCGTCCTTGATGTACTTAAAACAATTGTAACAATCGTCTGAAACGCCTATAAGGCTATGAGAAATTTCTGATGGGTTTGAGAACACCATGAGAGCAATAATGAAATTGAAACAGGAAAAACCTAAAAACCGCATAGGATAGCGATGTTTTATTTAATACAACTAGTAATAGAAATATTTACTTTGTATCCAAATCTGATTGGAAATCTGAATAATTCAGATAATATCTAATAGATTTGGAATACAATTTCGGAGAATCAACCATTTGGAAAGATTTGCTTGCAGAGAATTTTTTGGGAAAACCCAAAATTAAAATATGTGAAGGAAAAGAAAAAAAAATGTTACCCGAAGATAAATTTTTATTTCTAAACTTACGTTACCCAAAGATAAATGTTTCAGGGAAAAAAAAGAAAAAGACTAAAGATAAACCCTAATTAGTTGCTAGTAGCTAAGTTCATTTGAATGCAAACCATACACATGGAAGTTTGCAGAGTTTAGTGGTAGAAGGTGCCTCCTAGAGACTGCGCTAACATCACATGGGTTCGAGCCCCCCTTCCCATTTTTTTTTTTTTGAATAAAACCATATGTACAGACATTTGTGTAGTGACTATATATAAACAGGCCATAGCAGGCCCAGTCTGGCAGGCCGATACATGCCTGGACATGACAGGCTAACAGGCTGAAAAGTTGAGCCCGGCCAGACCAGGCTTGGGCCGGCCTGGCCTTTTTGACACCTCTAATTGTACCTGTTAAATTGTGTATGTGAATGAATATAATAAAGGTTATACCACCAAATTTTTTTATAGAAAAGAGAAATATGTCTTCATCTTCATTCAAAACGGTAAGAAACCTAAAATCCATACAAATTTCAAACTGAAAACACAAGAGAAATAATCTCTAACCGAGATTTCCGGCCAACTTCTATCTCGGAAAAATCAAATATTTCGCTACCTTAATTGCCAAAACCGTAATTCCCTGTGAGATCTCTTCCATCTCAGCCGAAATTAACTACATTGGTTCGAATATCTTGCAGATTGGACAAGTTCTTAATTTGTTCTAATTTTCTAATGCAACTCATACTGTTCTAGTTAGGAGTATTTTAGATCACAACCTTTTGTTGGGTTTAGTTCATGACTTTGGAGTAAGTAATTACTTCAAGATTAATCATCACTGACTACATCATCCATATTTCTACAAGAATATTGAAATTTGGTGGGGTATTGTGCCATATTAAGGAACTCTTACTTATTATTATTTTTTCCAAGAAACTACAGAACTTGAAATTATTTTTGGATCCATGGAGCGGGTCCACTTTTGGTAACATGAGAAAGATGGAGAATGATCCTATGGAGAATATCAAAAGGCCTAATATATTTGTAGGAAAGTACTTATCTATCTCAGACTAAAAAAAAAATCAAAGAGCAAGTGTTTTGTACAAATTTAAATATGTTAAAATTGTTAGAGAATATTGCTCGGTTGAACCCACCAAGCGTTGGCATGTAAAATTTGGTTGTCATATTTGAGCTTCAAACTCGGATTAACTTGATTAGACTACTAGAGTTAACTTCGTTAGGTAAGTAGACTCTTTGACTGCATGAGTTTAAGGAAGTAGACATGCGAAACTTGTTTCGCAGTTGAAAGGATCAAATGTTTTATTCTATCATCGTTCCCTTAAGCAAGGTTCTTTACTAGGACCCGATCCTAAGGATCTCTAGTAGGACTGATACCCTACTAAGGATCTCCACTAGGACCGGTCCCAAATATTTCTACTAGAACCGATCTAATAGATCTCTAGTAGAACCGATCCCTAGTTTAATCATATTTCTATTTTTGGTTTGTCTGTTACTTTAGAGTTTGCATAAATACAGAAAATGTATTTTGATTAAAATCGAAAGTTCACAATATGTCGACATAATGTATTTGAACATGTGCTAAACTATAACTTAAAGTTCAGGTATTTTCTTTATAATCAAGGCCAGATCTCATAACCGAAATATTCTAAATATCTTTTAGATATTCGAATTTATATGCTTTCCATATCCCAGAGGATAAGAAAATCTCTTGCAGCTATTTTAGTAAAGCATATGTTGTATACTGGCTAATATTGGTTGTCATCCAAGAGAGACTTTGGTACATATGTTGAATTACAAGTCGGAAGAGAACAAAACCGAAAATATACATTTATTGTATAACTTTGGGATTTTCGAATTTGGTAATTCCTTTTTGTCAAAACATTCTTTGGTCATTATAAATAGTAGATCTTGTATTCTTACAAACTCATTCCTTTGACAAACTACTTAACTGTTAGTGTGGGAATCCCATTGAAGTATTCTTGTAATACTTGTCCGAAAGAAGAATATCCTAACTAGGCGAAATCTCTTGTTTGTGATTCATCTAAAGACTTATATGAGACCAAAGAAGCTCTAGAAGTGTTGCCGGTGGGACAATAAGAATCGTATGTCTTTAGTTTTCGATTATTGATTTGATTGATAGTAAAGTTGAACCTTGATAGATCTAGTTTATTTAGTTCAAGGATCGACGATTTTAGATATTCTTTATTGCAACTAGATCATAAGATATGACTTTTGATCATCCAATGTTAACTTACTCGGCTCTGTGTGTGATTGATCATTAATGGAATCAAATTGTTCACCGAGGTACTTTGAAGATTGAAGACTAGCAAATTTCTTTTTGGTATTCTGATCTTTGTGATAACTTTGTGCACACTTGATTGACTGGGATCCGACAAGTTGATTATCTCGAATAGATTTTTAAATATTGTTGTATAGATCGACAATCTATTTTTTGTTTCTATTTGAGATATGTGATAGTTCGTTAACTAAGATTGATTATTTTGGTAATCTTGATCTTAGTTGATCTGGCCGAACAAAAGAGTTTATGTTGATTAAACGGAAGAACCTTTGTACTCGACTAGTAATGAACCGACCCTCCGCCGATAATGCAGTGTGGGGTTTTCAACATGCATTATTGCGGTCATCCAACAACAATTTCCTAGGAGGTTACCCATCCCTGGTTTACTCCCGCCCGGGCACGTTTAACTGTAGAGTTTTCTGCCAACTCTGGAGCTAATTGTGCTAAAAAGGCTTCGGTATAATGTAGACGTTGTATGCCTCTTGTGAGGCCAGTATCTGGCATAATTGCACATACTCTCCCACCGATCACAAGAAACCCGTCTCTAGTTGTATCCCAACCATCACCGATATTCTTCCCACTTACTCACTGCAGTTATCCAGCAGTGTGGGATCTTTAATGACACTATTGTGATCATACAACAACAACTTCCCGAGGTCACCCATCTCGTGACTACTCTCGGCATAACACGCTTAACTGAGAAGTTTTTCTCGTAACTCAGTCAAGTGTACCCATTAGGCCTCGATATTAGGAAAGGACACCATTGCCTATATTCCAATCAGTGAACCGTACCTGTATAATTGAGATATTAAAATACCACCTCCTTAAATTGGAGTCGTCCTCGGCTCCGGAATATATTCAAGGAACTCGAATATTTAACGTTCCTTGCCCCTTATGAGACTAGTACCTAGCACAACCCATCCATCGTACTTTATCACCCTCGATAGGTGATCCGTCATAGGCTTTGATACCATTTGTAATGACCCAATCTTCCACTGATACTTTACCCACTTAGCCATTGCGGGAGTGTGGGGTTTTCAATGGGCATCATTACGGTCATCTAGCAGCAACTTCCCGAGAGGTCACCCATCCCTGGATTACTCCCTCCAGAGAACGCTTAATTGCGGAAGTGTGTGGGATTACTCTAGAACCAATTGTGCTAAAAACGCTTCGGTGTCAAGAAAGAACAAACCATTACCTATATTCCATTCAGCGAACCCTACTTGCCGATTGGGAGTATTATAATTCCATCATCTTAAATTGAAGTCGTTCTCGGCTCCAAGATGTATTAAAGATCGGATCTCCTAAGTTCCCTGCACCTCATGAGACAAATACCTGAAACAACCCCGTCCAACTTACCTTCTCACCCTTGGAAGATAACCCGTCGTTTGCTCTGATAGCATGTGTAATGACCGTACCCTCCGTCGATATTGTCTCATTTAATCACTGCGGTTATTAGGTAGTGTGGGTTTTTCAACAAGAATCGTTGACGTCAACCAGCAAAACTTCCAAGAGGTCACCCATCCTTGGATTATTCCTGCCCGAGCACTCTTAACTGTAGTGTTTTTTGCCTACTTTGGAGCCGATTATGCTGAAAAGCCTCGGTATAATGTAGACGTTTTATGCCTCATGTGATACCAATATCTGGCATAACTTCCCGATATACTCTCCCACCTGATCACAAGCAACCCATCCCTAGTTCTATCCCAACTATCACTGATATTGTTCCCAATTACCCATTACAGTTATCCAGCAGTGTGGGATTTTTAACGGCACTATTACGGTCATCCAACAGTAGCTTCCCGAGGTCACCCATCTCGTGACTACTATCGGCCGAGCATGCTTAGTTAAGAAGTTTTTCCCATAACTCAGTCAAGTGCACCTATTACAACCCATTACCTATATTATAATCGGTAAATTTACCTACCATATCGGGGTATTACACGGCTTATCTCTAATTAACTTAGTTGGTATTGGAGATTAATAGAGATTTTATTGAAATAGATTAGTCTGTTACTGTTAGAGCATTTCTCGGTCAAACTCACAAGTGTTGTTATCTCTAGCTTGTTGTCAAATATATTTATCAAACTATATCTTGATTTCTAGTCTACAATTATTTAAGTCTCAGACTAGGATAAAAATGTAGTTGAGCAATAGTGGATCACGATAGTCATCATTGCGTTTTACCGTTTAAAGGCGAAGATCAACCGAAGCTTTTGGAGAAATTCATCAACAAAAGGTAAGCGAAGACTGAACCACCTATTTCTCAAGTTATATTCACTTTTCTATCATTTGAGACAATGTCGCATAACTAATTAGACTATCATGCATAGACAAGAATTTCGAGTCAAGTTTAGCTTGGTAATTAGTTCTCGAAATATAATGACTAAGCCTAATGAACAGTTGTTCATACTTGATGAATTTCGGTTAAGGACAATATATTGTTTGGAATCAAAATCATGATTCAAGTTTTATCATTCGAAAATAGCATGGAATAATGATATGTGTCATTGATGTTATTCAAGAATGTTTCGAATCGATTCAGAGAGAAATATATAACTTTTATAGATTCGGATACAAGACAACGCTATTAGTCTTACAAATGGGAAAACTGTTATAAGTCTGAACCCGTATTACATGTAATCATACACATAGAGGAGTAGCTATATATATCGATTTGTAGATATGTGCTATGCATATCCTTATGCGCATCATGTGAAAATCTGTTTAACTCGTGAACCGGATCGGTACGCATACTCGTATGCAAAACTGTAAAGGAACTATGGTCATGGAACCGGGTGAGTATCCATATCGGTACACGTGCTAAAATAGTTATGTGTTCCTGAACTCGGTTGTGTATCCAAACTGGTACGTAAACTAAAATAGTTTTGTGGACTACGCAACCTTTTAAGGTATCCATACCGGTACACATACCTAAATAGTTATGTAAATTTCGGAACTTGATTTAGTTAACTGTTTACAAACTGGTACAAGTACTCTGACTAAACTGAGTCACGAACGGATGTGGTAATTGTACTTTGTGCATTTATCAACAATGTCGATTATTTTCAAGTGCAGTAAAATTATTTCCACGATATAATTAGCATTTGATCAATTCTTTAAAAACACTAGACTTATTTGATCACATGATTGTGACTAATGGTTAATGTCTTAAGTGTTCATGAAATTGAGTGTTAAGCTTTTAAGTTCGAATCGGCTAGTTTTGGCTAACTACCTTGAACATAGTCTTTATACACGTCTCGGTTACGGGTCACCTAACCAGAGTATATATCTTGTTTATGTAAATAAGATTCAAAGATTCATCTAACGGTGGATATTGATTGCTTGGTTCCAAAGTTATCTTATCTTAAACCTAAATTAACTTATGCTTTGAATGTCTATAAAAGGGGAACTTCAAGCAACTGGGATTTTTGAATCTGGAAACTAGTTTTTGGTGTGTCCTAGTTGTATCTTGAGTCATCCTCTTTCCAACCCTTTTAGGGCTAGCGACTACAAAGACTTCATAAGGATTCGTGAAGCCAGGTCCAGTTATATTTTCTTGATAACTCGAGTATCCTGATCTTGATCAATTGTTGAGATGCTCACTTGATAAAGATAGATATAAATCATCAAAGTTCTCTTCGTCTCAAACTTTGTCGATTCCAAAAGTTTTATACTTGTGAGGTGAATAATAATCTAGGTTGCACTTCGGGTTGCATAAGTCCAAATTTTGAGGTTAGCTAGACTTTGTCTGTTGCTATCGATTTCCATCACCTTTGATCAAACTTTTTGATTGTAAAAGTAAATAATATATAGCTTAATCTGTGGGAGGCATCTTGGTTTAAAGTATTCAATTGAGTTGAAGCAACTCTTAGTTGGTGAGACCTTAGCTAAGGGAATCAATTGCCCGGAGTCCTGCTGGGATTCAAGAGTTGTAAGGAGTGGGACTGTACCTTAATCGGTGGGATGCCTTTTAGGACTCAACTACATCCCAGTCCGAAGTTAATTGGTAGTAGGCTAGTGACCGTAGCGGCTTAATACAGTTTGGTGTTCAATCTAAACTAGTTCCCGGGGTTTTTGTGCATTTTTGGTTTCCTCATTAACAAAACTTATGGTGTTTGTATTATTTCTTTTTCCGCGTTAAATTATTTATCTTTATAATTGAAATATTACAGGTTGTGCGATAATCAATCATAGTAGATACATCCGACCTAGTTTGTTGGATATGACTTGATTGATTCTTAGACATTGGTCTTTGGTACCATTTAAGTAATCTCTTTGTAATTAGGTTCACGGACTTGGTTCTATAAACGTTCTAATTGCGAGAGAGAGAGAGAGAGACACTACACCATTTTAAGGTATTAGCAACCTACTGTAGTTGTTGCTAAAATGGGTCGCAGCAGGCTTTTGTTGTTGCTAAACACGGTGTCACAATTTTTAGCAACAACATAAGCTCTGTTGCTAATCGCGGTCAGCAATGGCAATTTGCAACGGCCGTTGCCATTGCTAAAGATTTTATTAGCAATAAATGTGTGTTGTTGCTGATTTGCTGCTAAATACAAGAATACCCTTACCTAGAACTAGATATTATTGGTTTTGGTTCTACTTTAGCAACAGAGCACCGACGTTGCTAATTTTTCGCAACCTCAAAAAAAAAGGTCAAGCCTATGTTTATTGACCTAGTCGAAATTTATTTCCCCCCATATTCACCCCCCTGCAATTACCCGATTCCTCATATTCAACATCCACACCGATATACAAACTACAATGGCGATACAAAACTGTATTGTTGAGAATCTTGTTGAGAATCACCACTAAAAAATATTATAAAAGAAAGGATTCTTTACAAGTAAACTTATTGAATCTAAAATTTTGTGACTGACATACAATATTCAATCTATATTGATGTTCATAAATGGATGGGTAACATAGTTTGTGTCAACTGACAGAGGTATTGAAAACAGGGAAAGAAAGACTAAAATATCACCAGAAGTATCACGAGACTCCGCTTGCTTAACCAAATTCCTCTGCAAATCATAGGTAGATTCAGCTATTGCTGCTACAATATCACCAGAGTAATGCTTTTCGACTTGAGCCCAAATACCTTTATAATAACCAATTTGATGTTTCAGTATTGAGGTCACAAACAAAAGACTCAACCCTAGATTTTGTATAATCTAATAATAATTTCTATGTTTATAAGGCAAAAAATCATCAATATAAGTGGGAGCACGACTCTACATTCTCAAAGTAGGATTGCATTTTATTTTCAAAACAACGATGTTGTGCAACTTCAATAATTTTATAAAACGCATACAGTCTAGTGAACAAATTTATTGAAAATCAATCCTTAGGTTTACCCTTATGAGGTTATTTCTGTCTGCATAGAAAATTGTTAACTTTTTTATGATCTGAAATCATAAAATCAAAACTAAAATTCACACCCCCTAAATGTGTTGAATCTTCCTTAACCAAAATATAAATAACTGAAAATTAATAGCATACCTTGATGAATGACGACCATCGCCATCATAACCACATTCCCTGTATCTATCATATTTCCTACTTCTCTAGCCAGACAAAAGTCTTCATTACTTCGACGTCTTCCACTATTATAATCATCATCCTTGTAACCACCATCATAATCTCTACCATAACGGTCTCCATCGCAATTGTATGAATCACCACCTCTACTTTTTATGTTATCATCCTTATAACCATATTCACTTTCTCTCCCATAACCATTTCGGTCATCGTCTCTACTTCCGTAGCGATCTCCATCCCCATAACCTCCTGAACCGGGCCTATACATTCCCCTGAGTGAGTTTGTGCTACGAATACTATGAAATTTTAAAGGTTAGTACACACAAAGGTGTTATGTATGATAATTTAACTACCATATACAAGAACATAGAAAGAGAAGGTAAATTATGGAATTGATTTATAATATGTTCAGGAAATATTCTCCGAATTTACCATAAGTTTTCGAAGCTTCAAATAATGAGAAGCTCATTCTTGAGCAACACAAAGCATACATGAGAGCTAATCATGGTTATCTAGGAATATCTAAAAATATTACTACGGTCTATGGTAAAAGAATAAGTTTTTAAAATTTTATCCATATGCAATAGCGTTTAAAAATCATTCGAGTATTCTGGAAAGGAGACTGACTTCTCCCTATTGGCAAGTGCTTTCTGTCTGGCTTCTTGAATTCTTTCTTTATCGTTCACTAATGCCACCAAAGACTGCGATTTCTTTCTGACATTACTTCCATGGTCCCTCCCACTTGAGTCGATATATTGAAAATCAGATAATGTTTGCATGTCTCAGTAAAGAAGCTCACTTAGTATATTTTAAAATGGAAGAGTGCGATTAACAGAAAGTTGCAAAATAAACTTAACATGAGTATCATCAAGAATACTTGATTACATCGTAAAAGCTTACTCAAATTAGATGTTGCAAACAATCATTTCCATATGGAAAATATTAAGAGACGGAGATAGAATTTGTTATGCATGTTCTTTGATTTCACTAATAACACGTTCAGGCCCATGTCCCACCAGGTATTCAAGAACAGTCAATGCCTGAATCTCAACGCAAAAAGTCGTTAGTCAACTAAAAAAAAGCCTCTGAGACTAAGTAATACAGAAAATATCCAAGTCGATTTCATGTGCAGGAAATGACGAAACTATCAAGATATAGTTATCCACATGTCAAAAAATTACCAAAGAAAAAAATAAGAAGCAAGGACTATAAAGAAAGCTGTTACCTTATGTCTACTACAGGAAGGACATTCTTGTTCACCCCCATATTACTTCAAACCAGTGAGGAAGCGAGTTCAGGTCATGTTTTCCCAAATACGTTAAAGAAATGAAAGTAATGTATCATATTTAAGAACTCCCGTAAGGTAATCCCACCATTGAGAATAAATAATTTCCTAGAAAGTTATGTAATACCCCAAGTTTAGGATCAAGGTTAAATCCGGAAACTCAAGGCATTACAGTCGAGTCACGATATTTTTAGCCAAGCTTCATTATATCTTTCCCATCGATTGTTTGAAAACCACAAGCTCAGGTAAACTTTTAACAAAATAAAGTCACTTTAAACATAACAAAATCATTTTGTATATTACAAAAATGCTAACTATAGTTCAGTACATTCTAAGATTTTAAATTTGCAATGTATAGAGAACAATCAAATTTCTAAGATGCAATGGTTTTGTCAAAATTCCGTATAAGTTATGTACGGAACTGTACTTCAGCTAAATTCAGGTAAAAAATGTTTCACAAATATGTCCACATGATCTATTAAGCTATTGGTCGAAACAACGCGTCCTTTTGACACGCTGCATATGACACATATGCAAACAATTTTGATTTACAAAGTATCGCCTAAATCATGATCAATTGCTATAGGATTTGCCGTCTTTAAGGATGCAATTTTCTTGACAGAAAAATTAAATTTCTAAACGATATAAAACATGTTTAATTCTCAAGAGGAACACGATAAGTGACTGCTCCATTTCAAAAATTCTTAAAGAAAACATAATTTGAATCCTTGACATCATTCTAAACTAATTTATTAAACACTCAGGAACACATGTTAAAGAAATGACTAAGCAAATGACACAATCAAAACAGGGAGAAGTCCTTAATTAGTTTCCACTTCGTCCTTCGATAAAATATGCAAGAAAGCCAATTTGGGTGAGATGGCGCTCAATAAAATGCACCCTTACATATTCAATTATTTATAAGAGTTCAATAAAATGGGCATACAAGGAGAATGCATCGACCAAGGAAAGTGATGGAATCTAAAATGATAGTTCAAACATAAGGTTGCTTTTATTCAATTCTAGTACACGAATATCCTTGGGTCGTTCCCAAGGATAAATAGCTAATTGACACAGCTTATATTGCACTAGAAAAAAACAAACCAATAGCATCTTCTTCATGATGCACACAGTTCATGCTTTGTATCCATGTCAATTGATCATGTGATTCACATAACAAACAAATTAACTAAATTTCAAGTCTAAATTAGCAAGGTCAAGAATAAACAGAGAAAAACAAAATATAACTTCATATGTTTATATGTACGCGAAGTTAAAGGTTTGCAAGACCAATAAGAGAACAAACTCCCATACATAGTCATGTTGAACATTTAGTAATCTTTAACAATTTCATCGAATCAAGCAATAGATTCAACATTGCTTTATCTTCTATCTATTTATTCAATAACACAATTAATTAATGATTAAAAGGTACCCATGCTTCAAAATCAACATAAAAAAAATTGAACTAAATCAATTTCCTAAATTAAAATAATTCTTGAACTTCAATGTTCTGCCAATCAATAAAATTGATCAAAACTTTGCTATTGAAACTTAGAAACAAACTTTAGTAACTTTGTCATTTAGTCCTTTTCTCGAACATGTGATATGAATTTCGCAAGCTGGTGTTGGAGACCGATTGCACCCAAAACCTTCAATTTCAGATCGATTGCACCCAACACCTTCAATTCATCAACAATATCATTCGTAACAACTTCAATTTCATATTGATTGTATCAAACACCTGAAGAAACAACAAGGTTTGAATACAACATAAACCCTAGCTTAGAATTTCGAAAATTTACATTGCACATTAAACAAAATTAAAATCAAATTCAAACCCAAGGTTTCCCTTTGATCAGTGAACAAAATCCTTATAACTCGATCAACGAATTTAGTATCATCATCTCCCTATGTCCTTCTATGTCTTATGGTGATTTTTTAGGAACATGAAGAGAGACACTGGAATCAGATAATCAGATGACGGCGATGGATATGCTACTACTGCCTCTATGGTTTCATCATTGTTAATAAGATTATCATCGAGGCATACATGAAGCGGCTCGTGAAGAAGAGATATATGGAGAAGAAGAACAGAGATGGAGATCAAAAACTGAAGGGATTTTGTATGTGTTGAGATACATGCTATTATAAGATATGGGAAATTAGATCCTATGCGTTAATTTTTATTGAGATTGAACTCAGAATTAAAAAAAAAACAGAAACCCAAATCTCCCAGACAACGAAACCTAAAATTGAACCCAAAATCATAAAACTAGAATGAAACTTTATTACCTGATTATCATATCGATACTTCCAAATCTCACAAATTACCTAAAATCTCAGATCGATGCTTCCAACTGCAATAAAAATTCCAACTGAAATCCATTAGCAAACATAAACCTAAAACCAATATATACACAGAACAAAACGATTATTACCAGTTGATCGAACAAGGGTTTCTGTAGTTTGATCGATTTTGTAAAAGGGGATCTGAAGCTGATTGTGATGAATTTATGTTCGTGATTAAGAAAAAGTTAGTTGAATAAGAGACTAGGGGTTTACTTTTGAATCAGAGATGAGGTCTTGAGAAGTGAAGATATTGATGGTGGTTCTATGATCGATCTGGTTAAAATGGTTTGGAGTTATTGCTGAACTAGGGTTATTCAGAGCTGCATCTCGAAGAAGAAAGAGAATGAAAAAAAAATGTGGTTAAGAAAACCTAAACAATGGACAGATAAGGCGGATAAGGATGAAGGGTGGAAAACAAAAGAAGAGGATTTGACCTAACATTGACTTGGGCGTAAACATAAGTCAAAGTATTCCTGACCACACGTGTGCTTCGTATGCATGAACAACTAGCGGTTTCTAATAGCAACCTAAATTTCAAGGTTGTGAAATCAGCAACAGCAGTACGCCGTTGCGAAGTATTAGAAGCCGAAATTAGCAACGGAAATTTCGCAACGACACTAGTGATGTTGCTACTCTGGGTTGCTAAAACCTTAAAATGGTATAGTAAGAGAGAGAGAGAGGGAGAGATACAACTCTAGACACTATACCTTGATAGAGTTGAACTCTCAGAATTGTGTTGAGTTTGTCCATTATTGATTGCCTAAGAAAAAGTTGGTGGTGTATTTTGGTACCCCATATTTTCAATTGGTATCAGAGCAGGTAAACACGTTTAAGACCTAATAAGTCCGTGTTTTAAGTAGTCTAACTATATGGACGAAAGTTCTATCTATGATAAAGAAAAACCAGTTTAGAATCAACCCGATAATTTTGTTCAAAGTTTAGATTTACCACTTGAGAAAACTGTCGCATCTGAATCATTATCTAAAAACCTTCATGAAATCACATCGTGTGATGTAGAAACTATGGATAACTGGGAAACACGCCTATAAAAACAGTTGGAGGGACTTTTCGATGATAGTGACTCAGATATTGATAGATACGTATACGAGGAAGTCTCAGAGTATACCAAGTTGTTTGATCATCATAAAAAGAGTCTGATTGGATTTATGACACTTATCTGTCGAGAAAACAAGAAATTGAGAAAGGTTTTTAAAGGTTATGATTGTGGTTATCAACTTATTCAATCCCTTCTTAAATATCGTGAAGAAGATGTACTTTCAAAGAATCTTGAATGTGAAAATCTTCGTCGAAATTTTTGTGTGTTGGAAGAAAAACTTGCAGAATTTGAAGCAAGGATTAACTCTTAACAAAATGCTTCTCTTACTCGAGAAAAATTCCTTGATGCTGATTTAGCTGCTGCTCTTGATAAAATCAAGATGTTTGGAGAGGACATGAAAACGTTCAATACTTCATTAAACAATTACTCTGTAATCGGTTGTAGTCTTAAGGTATCCATAACGGTACACATACCTAAATCGTTCTGTGAATTCTGAAACTTGGTTTGATTAAATGTTTACAAACCGGTACACATACTCTGACTAACCTGAGTCGACCTGAGTCACGAACGGATATGGTATTTGTACTTTATGCATTTACTAACCATGTTGATTATTTTCAAGGGCGATAAAATTATTTCTACGAGATAATTAGCATTTGATCAATTCACATGATTGTGACTCAAGGTTAATGTATTAACTGTTCATGAAAATGAGTGTTAATCTTTTAAGTTCAAATCGGCTAGTTTAGGCTAACCACCTTGAACATAGTATTTATACATGGTTCGGTTACAGTTTCACCTAACCAGAGTATATATCTTGTTTATGTAAATCAGGTTCGGAGATTCATCTAACAGTGGATATTGATTGCTTGGTTCCAAAGATATCTTAGCTTAAACCTAAAGCAACCTATGCTTTGAATATCTATAAAGGGTAACTTCAAGCAACTGGGATTTTTGAATCCCGACACTACTTTTTGGTGTGTCCTAGCTGTATCTAGAGTCGTCCTCTTCCCAACCCTTTTAGGGATAGAGACTACAAAGACTTCATAGGGATTCGTGAAGCCAGGTCCAGTTATATTTTCTTGATAACTCGAGTATCTTGATCTTGATCTATTGTTGAGATGTTAACTTGATCAAGATAGATAGGAATCATCAAAGTTGTCTTCATCTCAAACTTTGTTGATTTCAAAAGTTTTATACTTGTGAGGTGAATAATAATCTAGGATGCACTTCGGGTTGCATAAGTCCAAATTTTGTGGTTAGCTGGACTTTATCTATTGCTATCGATTTCCATCACCTTTGATCAAACTTTTTGATTGTAAAAGGAAATCATATATAGGCTTAATATGTGGGAGGCAGATTGATTTAAAGTCTTCAATTGAGTTGAAGCAACTCTTAGTTGGTGTGACCTCATCTAAGGGAATCAAATACGCAGAGTCTTGCTGGGATTCAAGAGTCGTAAGGAGTGGGCTTATACCTTAATCGGTGGAATACCTTTTAGGGCTCAACTACATCCCAGTCTAAAGTTAATTGGTGGTAGGCTAGAGTCTGTAGCGGCTTAATACAGTTTGGTGTTCAATCAAGACTAGTTCCCGGGGGGTTTGTACATTTATAGTTTCCTCGTTAACAAAACTTATGGTGTATGTATTATTTCTTTTTCCGCATTAAATTATTTATCCTTATAATTGAAATATTACAGGTTGTGTGATAATCAATCACAGTAGATGCATCCGACCTAGTTTGTTGGATATGACTTGATTGATTCTTAGACATTGGTCTTTGGTACCGTTTAAGTAATCTCTTTGTAATTAGGTTCAAAGACTTGGTTCTATAAATGTTCTAATTGCGAGAGAGAGGCAGAGAGAGAGAGACCGAGAGATACAACTCTAGACACTATACCTTGATTGAGTTGAACTCTCCGAATTATGTTGAGTTTGTCCATACAGATTGCCTAAGAAAAAGTTGGTGGTTTATTTTGGTACCCCCGTATTTTCGATTGGTATCAGAGCAGGATACACGTTTAAGACCTAATAAGTCTGTGTTATAAGCAGTCTGACTATATGGATGAAAGTTCTATCTATGATAAAAAAAAACCAGTTTAGAATCAACCCGATAATTTTGTTCAATGATTGGATTTACCACCTGAGAAAACTGTCGTATCTGAATCATTATCTAAAAACCTTCATGAAATCACATCGTGTGATGTAAAAACTGTGGATAACTGGGAAACACGCCTAGAAAAACAGTTGAAGGGACTTTCCGATGATAGTGACTCAGATATTGATAGAGACATATACGAGGAAGTCTCAGAGTATACCAAGCTATTTGATCATCATAAAAAGAAAAAGATGACGACTTCTAGTCTGATTGGATTTCTAACGCCTCTCTGTCAAGAAAACAAGAAATTGAGAAAGGTCTTTAAAGGTTATGATTGTGGTTATCAACTTATCTAATCCCTTCTTAAACATCGTGAAGAAGATTTACTTTCAAAGAATCTTGAATGTGAAAATCTTCGTCGAAATTTTTGTGTGTTGGAAGAAAAACTTGCAGAATCATAAGCAAGGATTAACTCTCAACAAAATGCTTCTCTCGCTCGATAAAAATGGCTTGAGGTTGATTTAGCTGCTGGTCTTGATAAAATAAAGATGTTGGAAGATGACTTGAAAAAGTTCAATACTAGTTCAAACAAATTAACTACTATGCTAGGAGCAAGCAAAAATCATCGTGATACACGAGGATTGGGCTATAAGGGAATATATGCTCCTAGTAGAAGCAAAGAGGTAAAAAATTTCAAGGCTAGTGATTCTTATCAACCAAAGGTTTCCACTGATGGCAAAGGTGAAACACCTACACCGGAAGTTAAAGTGAGAAAGAGCAAAGTATATCAACCTCCAAAGACAGCACATACAAATCCAGGTAATAACATTTCTTATGTTTGCCATTATTGCAGAAATAAAGATCACCTGCAAATGAGATGTCGTTTTCGTATAAGGAATAAAAAACTTAACGATGTTCTTGTTCGGGCATTACAAAAAGTGATCAAACCTATATCATATATTAAGGCTAATATATTTGATATTACGAGTTGTGAACTTCCAACCTTTAGACAAAGGAATCAGTACTTTTATAAACCTGGATTTTCCTATAAACGTCATACAAATCCTTTTCACAATTGTAATGATTATCAAAAGGATAAATTTGAAAGACGAATACAAGATCCGATGATTCCAATTGGAGAAATACTAACTTTCAAAAGAATAATAAATCCAATTCTCTTTCGAAAAACCTTGAAAATAGTAATGGGAAGAAGGTTTTGGTTATTCCTAAACACACTCAGAAGTGGGTACCAAAGAAAGTCAATGATGCATTAAGTGTGAAAAGGAATGGTCTCCCAGAAAATTCCATGACTATGGAAAAGAAAAAATACACAATGTTGGAAGTTAAAAATTTCTTGGGAAAGATAGATTTAGATATGAATGGGTCTAAAAATGATCTCTTTCATGATAATCCAAAAGTGAAACACAAGAATTAGTAGAAAAATAAACGAAATATGCCAAAAACTATAGATGGTGAAAAATCCATAGATGCGGAAAAGTTTGTTTCAACCACTTGTGGTGATCAAGACATTGTTCACCCCAACATAATTTTATTGTGTTAAAAGTACATCCTCACCAAGAAATTCCCTATTATGAATACGGTGAGGAAAGCAAAAGAATTAGGGCGCACATATCATGTTGACTATTATTCTTGCATGTATTTTTGTTATTACTCTTGTTTTATCTTATTTGTCTCTATTAGGTGACTCATCCAAAAAGTATCTACAAAGTGCTAAAAAGATCTAAGAATATAAGTACTGCAAGTATCCAAGTACCCATGTCAAAGAGAAGGTAAATACGTATGACGAAAAGGAGCAAAGATGCTCAAAATCAAGATACAGGCCAAAGACCAATATTAACTCATTCAAATTAAGGATTTATCATCACCATCTTGAAGATAATGCAATTACAAAGAGAATACAAAAAGAATGAGGTCATTCCGAGTTCAGACGAAGAAGTTATGGGAAAAACAAGCTTATCGAATATCGACATCTACATGAGGGTACACATACATGTATGTGTACAATGGAAACTCTGAATTACGTGAACCAAGGGGTATGCATACCAGTATCGTACTAAAAAGTTCATGGACTCTGAAAAGGATGGTACGCATACTGGTACGTGTATCATGAGGGCCAGATTCACGAACTATCTTTTAGGTATTTCTTTCGTAACTTAGGGACGGGTTCCTGCAAAATATTTTTCAGATAATACAAACTATTTCTATAATATGTTTTGTATTAGAAAAATACTCTCCAACACTTCTAAGACAATTTTTATCATTAAATCTGTTTTGATCATGATTCCTAGTTTAAGTCTTGAGTGTTATCGAACTCGGTTATTGCTTGAATGTTCACGACCTCCTTGGTTTATATGTAAGCATATGATGCACGATTCTTAATGAGTGATATATTTATATATATGTGCATCTTCTTTTTTGTTAAAGAAATCTTTTTATATGCTTTTGGTAGCCATTCTTGGTGTAAATCCCGACGGAAAAGAATGGTCCTTCCTTTTAATAAGAAAATCAACTTGTATGATTTTTACAAGTTTGTTTCTTATATAAGATGATATCAATACTTTATCCCCATGGATATTCTTGTCCATTGCTCAATATCTTATGAAATATATGTGCCTTTACGTTTTTCGTGAATCGAGCTGATATTTCATATATATACACTAAGAAGTTAAATCTATTATATTTATTATAAGCGAAATATATAACAAACTCTTTGAGAATTTCTCGCAGTATTGATCTAATCGTGATCACACTTCTGTGTTTTTACCGCTTGACATACTCCGTAAGATTTTCATATGTCGAGTCATATCGATCGAAATTGTCTTTATGTCAGTAACTGGCATTGAGATTGTTTTAAGTCGATTTTCGGATACAAATCCATTTGATTTATTAATGTCCAACAAAATATTTCTTTTTCATAAGCCAAGGTCACTCATGTTGTTCTCTTGGGAATAACATCAAATTGGGGAGAGTTCTTAAATGAACTTGTGCTTAATTGCTATATCTTTGTGGGGAGTATGGCTGTGGAATTTAAAGGGATGCTTGTATCTTAAATCTCCTAAATGAGCGCTAAGTATTACTTACTATGTGATATCATCAAAATAAAGCTGATATGAGGAGTTGCATTTTAACTATATTATAATATAGTATCTCTAACTTCCTTAAAACTTGACATATCTTTTGGTTGTATTCATTATGATTCCACGATTTTCGTACCTTAACAAATTTTGTTGACAAAATGGGGAAGAATTATTTAGTAGTTTGGTACTACATACATATGGTTTACGGGTCATTATGTAAGGGGGAGTGAATCAATAATCTATAGGTTTCACCTACTATGCAAAAGATATAAGTATTGATTAAGGGGGATAATCATATCACCCTAGTATTACTTCAGATTTGGGATACAATTGAACTTTGAAGAAGTAATAATACCATGTTTTTGTATAACGATGATTGAGAATATTTGTTTTCAAAGTTGTTATCGCTATGGATACAGATCTTCAACAACAATGATGCTGAGTTGAACACGTTTAGAATCATTACAACTTGAAATTACAAAGAGTTCAAGGAGTTGAAGAAACCAAGAAAATCAAGACATGATGCATTCGAGGGGTTTTAAAAGCTTTATTATTTTATCCATATGTATTGATAGTTTTGTCACTAAAATTGACAAACGGGAGATTGTTAGAGCATTTCTCGGTCGAACTCGCAAGTGTTTATATCTCAAGCTTGTTGTCAAAACTACATCTTGCTTTATAGTCTACAATTAGTTAAGTCTCGTACTAGGATAGAAATGTAGTTGAGAAACAATGGATCATGACAGTCATCATTGCGTTCTACCATTTGAAGGCGATCAACCAAATCTTTTGGTGAATTCATCAACAAAAGGTAAGTGAAGACGGAACCACCTATTTATCAAGTTATATTCACTTTTCTATCATTTGAGATGATGTTGCATAACTAATTAGACTATCATGCATAAACAAGAATTTCGAGTCAAGTTTATCTTGGTAATTAGTTCTCGAAATATAGTGACTAAGCTTAATAAAATTTTATTCATACTCGATGAATTTTGGTTAAGGACAATTTATTGTTCGGAATCAAAATCATGATTCAAGTTTTATCATTCGAAAATTGCCTGCAACAGTGATATGTGTCATTAAATGTTATTCGGGAATGTTTCGAATCGATTTAAAGAGAAATATTGAACTACTATAGATTCAGATACAAGACAATGTTATCAATCTTACAAACTGGAAAAACTGTTATAAGTACGAACACAAATTACATGTACTCGTACACATAGCGGAGTAGCTATATATATCGACTTGCATATTTGCGGTACTCATATGATTATGCACATCATCTGAAAATTTGTTTAACTCGTGAACCGAATTGGTATGCATACTCGTATGCAAACCGTAAAGGAACTGTGGTCACGAAACTAGGTGAGTATCCATACCGGTACACGTACCAAAATAGTTTTGTGTTCCTAAACTAGGTTGTGTATCCAAACCGGTATGCAAACAAAAATAGTTCTCTAGACTCCGGAACCGGTCGTAGTCTTAAGGTATCCATACCAGTACGCATACCTAAATATTTTTGTGAATTCTGGAACTTGGTTTGGTTAAATGTTTACAAACCGGTACATGTACTATGACTGACCTGAGTCACGAATGGTTATGGTATTTGTACTTTGTGAATTTACTAACCATGTCGATTATTTTCAAGTGCGATAAAATTATTTCTACGAGATAATTAGCATTAGATCAATTCTCTAAAAACACTAGACTTATTTGATCACATGATTGTGACTCAAGGTTAATGTCTTAAGTGTTCATGAAAATGAGTGTTAAGCTTTTAAGTTCAAATAGGTTAGTTTCGGTTAACCACCTTGAACATAGTCTTTATACATGGTTCGGTTAGGGTTTCACCTAACTAGAGTGTATATCTTGTTTATGTAAATTAGATTCAAAAATTCATCTAATGGTGGGTATTAATTGCTTGGTTCCAAAGATATCTTTGCTTAAACTTAAACCAATATGTGCTTTGAATGTCTTTAAAAGTGGAACTTCAAGCAACTTGGATTTTTGAATCCCGACACTACTTTTTGGTGTGTCATAGTTATCTCTAGAGTCGTTCTCTTTCTAACCCTTTTAGGTTTTTACGAATACAAAGACTTTATACGGATTCGTGAAGCCAGGTTCAATTATGTTTTCTTGATAACTCAAGTTTCCTGATCTTGATCGATTGTTGAGCTTCTCACTTGATCAAGATAGAAATAAATCATCAAAGTTATCTTCGTCTCAAACTTTGTTGATTCCACAAGTTTTATACTTGTGAGGTGAATAATAATATAGGATGTACTTTGGGTTTCATAAGTCCAGATTTTGAGGTTAGCTAGACTTTATCTATTGCTATAGATTTCCACCACCTTTGATCAAAGTTTTTTATTGTAAAATGAAATCATATATAGGGTTAATCTATGGGAGGTAGATTGGTTTAAAGTCTTCAATTGAGTCGAAGTAACTCTTAATTGGTGTGACGTCATCTAAGAGAATCAGTTGCGCGGAGTTCTGCTGGGATTAAAGAGGAGTAAGGAGCGCGACTGTACCTTGATCGGTGGTATACCTTTTAGGGATCAACTACATTCTAGTATGAAATTAATTGGTAGTAGGCTAGTGTCTTTAGCGGCTTAATACAGTTTGGTGTTCAATTTGGACTAGGTCCCCAAGGTTTTTCTATATTTGTGGTTTCCTCGTTAACAAAACTTCTGGCATCTGTGTTATTTCTTTTTCTGCATTATATATTTTTATCTTTATAATCGAAATATCATAGGTTGTTCGTTAATTAATTATAGTAGATACATCCGACCTAGTTTGATGGATACGACTTGATTGATTCTTGGACATTGGTCTTTGGTACCGTCCAAGTAATCTCTTTGTAATTAGGTTCACTAACTTGGTTTTGTAAACATTCTAATTGCGAGAGAGAGAGAGAGAGAGATAACTCTAGACACTATTCTTTAATTGAGTCGAACCCTCAGAATTGTGTTGAGTTTTTCCATACAGATTGCCTTAGTATATTTTGGTACCCCCGCATTTTTAGTTACTGTTTCAGATTACGATATAAATGAGTAGAGCTGTTGAAGACTTTCCATCAGGTGAAGCAACTTGAGATAATGATCTCTATCTTAGGATTTAGATCTGTTGTAGGTGCAGGGATACTGAAGGAATTGAGTAACTTGGGTAATCCGTACATTTAGCATACATAGTATTAAAATATAAATAGAATAACCCATTGTCCACATACAATCAAAACACGGCCAACCAATACCTGTAATAAACATCGTGACCTTATGAATTTTGCCGTACCCACCGACGTATGTGCATCCACTGAATAGGGCTCACCTGAACTGGATTTTCATCAAGCAGAGAACCCACATCGCTGAATTCATGTTCATCCTTTAAAAAGAGATCCGAATTTGATTTGTTACCTCCTTAATAAACATTTTTCATGTACTCCATGTCAAATCTAACACAATCATCCATTTCAGTCAACCTCGTAATTGACCCTTGAATGTATCTATTGTTATTTGGGATGTTTTTGCACTCCTTCATTGCCCCGATTCAGTATGTACGTGTAAATTTCACTACAAAAACAACAAAAATAAATAAAAATAAAGGACAAAATGGTAAAATAATAAAATAGCAATTCACCTTTCGAATAGGTACATCCATCGATACCTAACAGGTCCACAAACTAAGGCCTCATCAACCAAATGAACCATGTTGTGCACGCGTATATCAAAAAATCCAGCCGGGAAATACTTTTCGAGCACACACATGACCTATGCAATCATCCACTTAGCCTGGTTCAGCTACTCTTTGCTAACCACATTTGAACATAAAAATCTAAAACACAAACTGACTTGTTGAAGTGCAGTATGCAAGTCTTTCTCTCCTGGAAAGGCATGTTGAAGCATAACAGGTAATAAGTAACCCATAATCACATGGTAGTCATGTGACTTCAAGCTGCTCAAATTCAGTTGCTCCATATTTACATTGTTACTTATATTCGACGAAAAGCCTTTGGAAACTTTCAGATCTTTAAGAATATGTCAAAATCAGTTTTCTCTTGTTTGCTCAAAACAAACAGCGGAACCATCTCTACTCGTTTCTTAGTTTTCTTCTCTTTCCACTCTCCACATTTTAGTTTATTCTCCTTCAATTTGTCACGATGATTCCATGCAATAATAGCCTTATTATCCTTATCAAAGATAGTGTAAATAATGTGTTCCATGACATTCTTTTCCATGTGCATCATGTCGAGATAATGCCGTATAGTCAAGGCACAATACGACTCAAGTTCCCAAAGAATACACTTCTTGAAGAAAGCACATGTGACAAGCTCATAATAACCTTCCTATTCATCAGACTGATATATATTTCATTTACCTGTCTTGCGGACCACTAACTTACCAGCTTCGTAATGAACATCATCCAACTCTTAAGCAACTGTGCTCCTGTTAGTCTCAGTGGTGCACTAATGCTCCCATGTCTCTCATCCCCAAAGAGTCCCATACCTAAATGGGTGCCTTGACTTAAGGAATATACGATAGTTAGTGTACACAATCTTCCTGCGCATCAAAAACACACGCACAATATCCATGACTAGTATATCCACTTAAAACACCTTGAGCAGGCAAGTCATGAATCCCAAATATCAAAGTTGCTTTCAGAGTAAAATACTACCTTTTCAAAGAATCAAAAGCTTGTACCCCTGGATGCCAAAGTTTTTTTAGCATGTTGACCAGCGGCCGCAAAAAAACATCAATGTCTTGAACCGGTGACTTACACCCACGTATCAACATGGTCATCATTTGGAATCCAGACTTCATATACATAAAAGGCGGAATATTATAAACCACAAGGATCACATGCCAACAACTTCAACTCAAAGTTTGTACACCATGAGGGTTAAACCAATATGTTGATATTCTAAGCCAAACATTTCTTCCTTCCATGACAAACAATGGAAACTTCATTTTTATTTGTGCCCAATTAGATGAATCGATTGGATGACGCATATATTCAGATGAAACTTGCGCTCGATTGTGCCACAACATTGCGTCTGATATCCAAGGTAGATAATACATTTTCTTTAGTTTTTTATCTACATGAAAGTATCTCAGCACTTTTCAAGGTTCATTTGTCACCACAGGTTCATCTTTGGTAGCTTTCAACTTAAACCTTGGAGTTTTGCCTACCGAACAATCTATTAAATCCCATTCTCTTCGTAATACAAAATACAATGATTATCACAAGCATGAATAGACTTTGCTTTCATCCCCAGATCCTTAAGCATTGACCTCATAACATCATAGGTTTTGGGAAACTTTTTAGGTATTGGAAGCCACTCTCTTAACAAATTCAACAAACTATTGACACAGTTACCCAAAATTTTATAAGTTTTCTTCACATTTTGCAGTTCTACCATAGTAGAGAGTATTGTGAGATTGTCTTCACATGAAGGGTACAACTTATCTGCCGCTAATGATTTGTACCTATTATAACACTTCTCTACATCTGGATCTTCTAAGGGTGATTTTCCAATTTGTGTTCCATCATGGTCATGATGAATATCAAAGGAAGAGTTGATAAAATCATTCAAATTCAAACAATCTGATTGCTTATAAGGCGTTTCTTCGACTACGGCCTCCCCCTTAGAACGACTTGTTGAAGCACCATCCGCTCTCTCACCATGTAAGCTATAGGTGGTGTATGTCTTGTCGACACCATGCTCATACACATGGGTCCTAACCAGCGAGAATCCATGTTGATGTCTATTTTCACACTCCCTACACGAGAAAGAACATATTTTTGCGCAATTACCATTTTCCATTGCAAAATCAATGAATTTTCTAACCCCTTGTCTATATTCTGGGCTATAATTGTCTGTTATACACATCTAAGATTTATCCACAAAATTTGACATCCTACAAATAAGCAAAATACTATGTCTTAGTAACCTAAGTTTATCAACTAAACCTAAAAATGTCACAAATGTATCAATATATTATAGTAAAATACAATTCACAACAACATCTATAATCCTTAATTTCTAAAAATAATAATGCCCAGATGTTGAAAAACTGTCGATTAAGAAAACAATAAAAGAAATACCTTAATTAGCTGAAGATAACCTAAGAGAATCGATAGATTCAGAAATCTTAATCAAACTCAATCCTTCTATGATAACTTGATTAAACTTAAATCTTTAATAAAATCGACGAGTCACAGAAGAATCAGTTGAATCAATTTTGTTGATGAAGTTTCCTGCAATTGAATTTCAAATTGAATCTGATGAATTTTCTGGTGAAATCGATGGTTGTTGCGGGGATATACCAAGAAGTCGGTGAGGTGTGAAATAAATGGAGCTGAAAGATATAAGATGTAGTAATGTCTCAACTATTTTGCTATCAATGCATTAAGTTGTTTATCTACCTCCCAACTGATTCTTATTTTAATTTTTAGATATATTAAAATTTCAGATGATTTAAAAAAAAAAAATCGTTTTTTTCTTCTTCTGATTTTTGGTAATTAAAATAAAGAGTTATAATGGGAAAAAAATATTGAAGAAAAAAGCAAGAATCGTTGGGAGGATGGGTAACCCTTGAGTGTGAGAATATATTGGGAGCTGATAGTAGTAATAGAGGCGCTAATAGTAGTAAAGGAGGGTAATAATGTAACTTGGAAATTTAAGTTGAGGACATGAAGGTAATTACCCACAACCCTCCCGAAACTCTGTAATAGATACCAATTATTGCAACGATTATCCAACATTACAAACTTACCGACGTCGATACGACGTTACTTAAAAAAATTCCATTACAAAATCAGGCGTTACGAAATCCCTGATTTCGTGTAGTGGTTATAGCAGTCTTTGTATAACGTCTTAATTATGAGGGTGTTCAAAACTGGACTAGGTCCATGGGTTATACTGTCTTGTAGTTTTTCTTGTTAATAAAATCTTGTGTGTTGTGTGATTTACTTTACTTATACCGAAACATTGAACAAAACCCGTGATTTAATTTACTCCCGCGTTGCCTCGTCTTTATAGTTGAAATAAATACATTTATATGTTAATAAAACACTTGGTTTGATCCCATAATTGGTTTGGTTTCAAACTTACGCTATGTGCCAAGTGTACATCTTGTTTAAGTAATCTCCTTGACAGTCAGTGTTTGTATTAGATTACACAAGACGTGTCTTGCATAGGTTGATATCGAAAAATATTATGGAGTATTTAGTGTCCTCGTCATTTCAAAAGTAACCAGATCTAAAATAATATTTAAAAGGAACAAAGTCGGGGGGTTTTCAAGAAGGTGAAAGGAATACACAATATTTTCATAAAATAACAAATGCCAAGAGAAAGAAGAGTTGTATCACAAAATTGGAGATTAATGGGGTAGATGTGTTTCAATCAAGATGTTATAAAACATGAGATTAATACGTATTATGCTCATCTTTTCACTGCATCAAATTCAATTTCTCATTCTTTTACTATAGGATTTCAAAAATATTAATGGTACTCAGAGATATTGGTTAGAGAGGCCTTATTTTTAGGATGAAGTGTTTGATGTTATTAAGAAATGTTGAGCAAACAAATCATCTGGCCTATTTGGATTTATAGTGGAATGCTCTACAAGTGTTAGAGCATCGCTTTGTCAATATTATATATACAAAAATATATCTATATACTAAAGTCAAGTCTCGGCCTAACATTAGAGCATGACAATTGAGTATCAGATATCACTGAATAACCATCGAACATTGAAAACTGAAGAATAAACGAAGACATTTGAGAGAATTTCATCAATAAAGAGGTATGTGAAGACTGACTTATCCTATTTACTACCGTATCTACTATTCCATCTTATGAAACATTATCATATGATTTTAATAGATTTAATATTGCAAAGAAGAAATTTAGGCTTCAAGCTTGTCTTGGTTACACTCTCGAAATATAATTCAAGCAATGGATTTTTTTTATAGATCCTTAGCAATCTTAGTTAGAACGATTTATTATTCATAAACTATTTTTGTTTCAAGCTGATCATTTGGATATTACCCAAGCAAATAGTGCATACTTTGAGAATATTTTAAATTAATAAGAGATTTTCAGATTTGCTTGGAGCAAGGTTTGAAAACTTGGTTTGCTACCCTGAAGATTTGAATTTCGCGAACTATAGAGGTTTGCGAACCCTTTATATCTGATTTCGAGAAGGGGGGGGGGGTTGGGGGTTCAAACCCCTTTGATATGAATTCATGAACTGGAACTGGATCGAAAACCCAGTTTGCAAACTTCTTGAGATTGGCTTTACGAATTTCCAATAGTTTTGCAAAACTACCCAGTTTCAGATGGAAAAAGTTCACGAACTACTTTTATATAACTATGTTCGCTTTTGCTACCACTCTCATAAACACAAGATAACTTTATCCACAAAGTCACTTGTGATTGTGGATTATGGATTGAGTCTTAAGTGTTATTAAACACCGTTAGTGCTTGTCAAGGTGTTTGAGGGTGAAAACAGTTTCTGTTGATTTTGGTAATTTCGGGTGTATGGGTGAGAAACAAATTAAAACCCTAAACAATGTACTGCAAGGGATTACTTTAGATTCGAGAGATCAATCTGTACAAATCCATCCTAAACCAAGAAATGACCATTCCAGACTTGCTTCTGTCACAAAGTGAAGGAGAATGGTTAGTTTTGGGGAGGGAAGCGAAGAGAGTGTTGAGACCAGAATAGTTGATTATGGAAGAGTAGTAGTTTTACGACTTGTGTCAGAAAGTGGGAAGCTAACAGATGGGAAAGCTAGTAAATTGTTTTCTGAGTGTTGTATGCTCCTGATGAGAACTTGTTGTTTTGATGAAGTAGGTAAGACCTATTTATACAAGTTGTAACCCAAACGTACTCTAGTCTCATAAGAAATAGAAACGACTGAGTAAAGTGGAAGGAGGTGGTAACGGGTAACGTCTGGAATTGATGTTCAATAATAAAAGAAACATTTCACCATTAATCCTTGTATTTACTAACCGTCTTATTCTTATGACACTTTCTTGTAACGGGCGTAGTGTACGCCGCACGCTGTAAACCACCAAACCAAAACCCTAATGAGCATCACCCAGTTTATGACATGTGTTGATGTCTCGAGTGTTTTTCATGTAACATGGCATTATATGTGGCATGGTGGCATGCTAGCGGCCATGGTAGAGTCGGCGTGTCTTTTCCATAGAATAGGCGCATCCAAATTAGGTTTCAGATGCAAACCATAGTGTTTGGCCTTGGGCCGGAAGTTTGCTATGCGTTTTGGTGGGCAAACTTGGAGGGACGAAATATGTATCTCAGGTGGAAGGGTAGCCATTGATCATTGCAACCCTTCTGGTAGCTAGCGGCATAGTTTAGGCCGGCATGGCTTTGTCGTAGAGTGGGCACGACCAAATTAGGGTTTAGGTGCAAACCGTGTTATTTTGGCCTTGGGCCAGAAGTTTGCCATGCATTTTTGGTGGAAAACTTGGAGGGCCAAGATCTGAATCTTAGGTAGAAGGGTGGTCGTTGATCGTTGCAACCCTTCTGGTAGCCAGCGACATAGTTTAGGCCGGAATGGATTTTCCATAGAGTGAGCGCGGCCAAATTAGGGTTTAGGTGCAAACCGTGTTATTTTGGCCTTGGGACGGAAGTTTTCCATGCGTTTTAGGTGGCAAACTTGGAGGGACGAGATCTGCATGTCAGGTGGAAGGGTGGTCGTTGATCGTTGCAACCCTTCTGGTAGCCAGCGGTATAGTTTAGGCCGGCATGACTTTGGTATCGGCACGATGGTGTGGCTGGCATGGTTGGCATGCCTTGGCACAGAGACGTGGCTGGCATGCCTTGGCACAGGAACGTGGCTGGAATGGTTTTCCATTTGCACGATGGTGCGGCTGACAGGGTTGGCATGCCTTGGTGCAGGGACATGGCTGGCACGGTGGTGCGGCTGGCATGGTTGGCATGCCTTGGCGTGGAGACATGGCTGGCATGATTTTCCATTGGAACGGTGTTATGGCTGGCATACCTTGGTGCAGAGACGTGGCTGGCATGGTTTGCAATTGGCACGGTGGTGCGGCAGGCATGGTTGGCATGCCTAGGCCCAGGGATGTGGCTGGCATGGTTTTTCATTGGCACGATGAGAGAATTAAGGTTATGCATATACATATATATATATATATATATAGGTGATGTCAGTTAATACTAAGGGTTCTGCCGTGGAACATGACGCATGTATATATATATATATAAAAGGTACCATGTTAATTCTTACGTAAGCACGTTGATTGGTTCAATAAATGCGATATTGTTCATAGTGATGTCATGTCAGATATGTGGTTTTATTATTTTATCCCTAAGCTAAAAAACACCATCAACATTAAGTCCCCTGCTTAGCTCGGAACATGATCATTGTTGTGAGGTAAGCATAAGATGGTGACCGACAAGGACAGAACCAAAGCAGTGGGTCGTGAAAGATGGCTAGGAAGATTTGTCTGAACTTTTTAGAGAGTTTCGTTTTTTTTAGAATTGGTGATCCTTGTGTCGGCTGACTTGCATGAATTATATTTGTATCGTTAAGCAGAGGTTGGCTCAGTAAGGTCTTAGCGTGACTAGAAATGGTATTTAGCTTAGGCGTGACTTGGTTTGGCTTGGAGAGGTGTGACTCGGCTTGGTGAGGTGTGACTCGGCTTGGCGTGGTTCAATCACGACTTGGCTCAGTGCGGATCGGGTGCATCTTGGCCCGACTTGGCTCGGCTTGGCTCAGTGCGACTCGGCTCGGTGTGGCTTGGCTTGGCCCGGCTTGGCACGACTTGACTTAGCTTGTGCGTGGACTGTTAAAACCGTGGGGTTTGCTATTGCGGGCCCGATTACCTCTTTCCAGGCGTACCTCGAATAGGAATCCTTTCCTAATTCAAATCCTAAAAGGGATGCGTTGCTTGTTAGCTTTCAAACCTCGTTTCTGGTGTCAGAGAAGCAATAACGTGGGCGAGTGTACCTCAAACAAGCGCCTCCACGCATGGCCAGGCGTGAGGCTCTTCCTTGTTTTTGATGGTGGAATAGGTTTTAAGTAAAACCTGATGTCACACCTTAATTCATGGCTAATATAGAACTTTCCTTTCTGGGACCTCACCGCTCTACCGAATATAAGAGATAACCTTGAATATTTTGTTTACGCAGATCGAATCGTTCCCATATTTTTTACAGTTATCATCTTCATGTTTAACTCTTGTTTTTCCTTCCTCCTGTCGTAGGTTGTTGGTGTGGATAGGGTGAAAACTTAAACTCCTTTTTTGGTTTCGCAGTTCATAATGGGGTCTTCCAGTGACATACGTGCCTCAAACTCTCCGGGGGAAATATTAAAATCGGCGAAAACCATTTTTATTCTCATGGGGAGGCACTGGATAGAATTGAATTTCTATTCCGTGAAGCTGGCGAGATCATTCAGGACATGCCTTTGGATGAATAACATGAAGGTGGTGAAACTCCTTCACGACCAGCTGTTAGGGTGGGACAGTTTGCTTCTTGGTTGAAACGGTAGAAGTCCGGGCTTGTGAAAATTTTAGTAAAAAATCAACATAGCTCCCTTGTCCATGACGGTGTCATAACCCTTGATTATGATGTAAGTGAATCAGAAAATTCTCCTCAAAAGGTCGTTGAGAAGACTTCCGATGGATATAATGATGCCGCGGTTAGTGATACTGAAACAACTTTCGTAGCAGGCGCCGAAAGTGTTGTCAGTGACATTGGGGAAGTCGTGGTAGCATATGATGGGTCGGTCATTGAGGCGGATGTTGGTAAAGAGGCGGATGTTGTTGCTGCTGAGACGACTTCCGGGTGGGATGTTGAGGTTGCTATTGCCGATGCGGCTCCTGGGTGAAACCTTTGCTTCCTGAAATATTGTTGGGGAAGGTGTTTTAAAGGGCTCTGATCGAGGCGTTGGCAACTCGCGTATCTGCTTCCGATAACTAGCTTCTCATTTTTTACTGTTCCTATTTGTTGCGTAGTCGATACTTTACATACTCATTTTTACCCTCCTTGTATTCCGAAGTTAGGGCTTTGTCGATCAACGTCCCGTTTGTGGTTTCACATTCTTGAATAAAACTTATTATTTGAAAGACCCAAATCCTCCATTAAAACAAGTTATTTCCCTTCGTTATTCGTACATTATTCCCTTCGGAGCCTTGAATAATTGAAATAAGGTATTTCTGGTCGTGGTTTGATGATTTCTTGATGATTTGGGATTTATTAGGTATACATTTATTTTTTTTGAGATTCGGAACACTCATTTGGAAAGAAAGGTATGTTCTCGAATAAAAACGAAGCCCTAATGAAGAATGCAAACGGTGCATTCATATCGGGGGAATACAAAATCAAGTGGAAGGAGAAATTGTTGAAGGAAATACTAAAGGTGGAGTGATGGAAGAGAAAGTAGTACAACATTTTAGGGATTGAAAATATTTAGCCATCGCGAGTGAACTATCACACATCCCACCTTGTCAGTGTTGATGAGCTTGAAATAACCCCCCAGAAGGATGTCTGCCACCACCAGATATGGCTCGTCTTCTTTTTCCTTGGGTAAATCGGTTCGAACATCTATCTTCATCGTCATTTTCCCGACTTGAAAAGAGTTTGCTTTAACTACCACATCTCCGATTTGAAATGATTCCGGGTGTTATGTTATTGCATGAATCTTGGGCTCATCGGTTTCGATTGCAGCTTCCAAATTCTTAGCAAAACGTTTGAACGGCCAGCGCCCCACTCACATCTCTTGACAATGTCCATGCCGGTAATCGTGCCGAGTCCCCATGACGGAATAGGAGAAGAAATGACTAGTTGTAGAGGAGATCGTTCGGCCAAACTTACTTGCGTTTGGAATCTTTGAGTTAGCGCCAACGAGTTTTCTCCAGGTGACCGAGTTCCATTGGTAACTTGTCGATACGGTAACAGGTGGGACGGCTTTTTGGAGATTCTTTCGGGTGTTGACATCGGTAGAGGGGATGTTCCAAATTTTGCCTTGTTGTCGAGTACCCACAAGTGCCCCAATATCATGTCGTAACCTAGTTCTTTGACAATGCGAAATTTGATATGCGTTATAGCATCTCCCATCCTGATCTCGAGGTTAATGTATCCGTACGCGTTCAAGGCTTCATCTTCCGGGCTCCTAATCACGGACGGGGAATGGGTAGCCTCTTGCTTCGAAAATCCTGCAGCTTTCAGAGCCTTGAAGGTAACAATGTTAAAGTCATAGGCTGCGTCAATTAGCGTGTTGCCGAATTCAACAACTCTTAAATATGGCGTAGTCAGCAGTCCCTAGTTGTCCTTTTCAATTCCGCTTCCTGAGAGAGCTTGGGCTCCTAGTGTGGCTTTCGTAGTGGGAAAAACCCGTTTGCCCGATACGACACCATTGAGAGCCGTGAAGATATCTTGGCGCTGCACCTTGAAAAGGTAGAGAATTTCACATACATGATGCATCATGGATCGTATAGTCTCGTGCATGGAGTCTGTAATACCAGTCCCAATTTCAAGGGCATTTTTATCATTTTACTAATAAGGGTATTTTAGACATTTTGTATTCTTTAATAAACGTTTTCTCTCTTGAATTTCATTTAGAGAAACATCTTTTTTTTTCTCACTCTTGAATCATGATCTTCTTCATACAAGAGAAATATTTTCGTTAAACTTGGTTTTGGAAGCTTAATTAACATATCTTGATTGGTGAAATGGATTTGGGTTACTTTGGAAGCTCTTGTTACACAAAAGGTAGGGGAAAAACTCTTATTCAAAACTGATTTGGATTGAATTTCATTACTTTAATTCCTTGATTTCATATTCAATTGAATTCATGCTTATTCATACTCTTATGAAACTCTATTTGATGGGTTTGTGATGTTTTAAATGAATTCACGATTGTTCATCTTGATATTAAATTTAGGGTTCATGAAAAGTTAGGGGTTTCTTATAATATGAGGTTTGAAATTTATTATTCCTAAAAATTATCCACGAGTACTTGTAATTTTTGGGTTTGATCTCTATTTCTTCTTGAAACTCTGTTTTGAGCAACTCAAAGATTTCTGAAATAGTTTTCTGTCCTGTTTTAAGGGCATAATTCTCACCCTGTTAGTTTGACTATTATTTTTGGTTGTAATTTTTATATGAAATATTATCTTTTAATGTTTAAAACTATCCAAGAATCAACTGATTCCGATAAGTAATGAAGTCTGAGTGAATTTTTGAGTATAGACTTCCAAAATTATAATCTCTGAAGAACTTTGTCACTGTCCTGTTTATTTGAGAATTTTCAGATCTGATTTATACCTGATATATTTTGGTTATAATTTTTATGTCAAAGTAGAGTCTTTCAGATTTCCAACAAGACTAAGTTTTCTAAATTCCGTTGTGTAATGATTTCTACACGAATTTTTGATTACAAACTACCAAAACTGAATTTTCTGAAGGACAGCACTTTTGTCATGTTTATTGGAGAGATTTAAACATAGTTTTGTACCTCGTTACCCTTGTTTACCATTTTTATGTCATAGTAGGGTTTCTTAAATTTTTAATGGTACCAAAACTTCTAAATTTCATTGTGTAATGATTTTTATACGAATTTTTGAATGTACATTGTCGAAACTGCAATTTTTGAGAAACGTGATCTCTGTTCTGTTTTTGTGAAACACTTTGAGATAGATATAAAACTCATTGATTTTACGTATAATTTTTATATGAAACCTTATGTTTTTTTCTTTAAAATGAGTCAAGAACCAATGTATTTAGTTGAGTAATGAATCTTGTGTGAATTTTTAAGTTGAAACTCCCAAAACTGTAGTTTCTCTGTAACGTTTTTACTGTCGGACTTCCCAATGAGATTTCAACTTGGTTTCTGAATTTATTGTTTTTACCCATAATTTTTATACTAAAGGTTATCTTCTTTTCTTTAAAAAGAGCCAAGAATCAATAGATTCCGATAAATAATAAAGCTTGTGTGAATTTTCTAGCGAAGACTACCAAAACTGCTGGTTTTCTGTGGACAGTTACTGTCAGAATTTTCAAGCGTGGGTTGGACCTGTTCTTCAACTGTTTGTTTTTGCTAATAATTTTATATGATACCTTATTTTTTCTTCTTTAAAATGAGATGAGAATCACTCATTTTCTTTGTGTAATGAAGTCTACACAAATTTTTGAAAAAAAAAAGTTTATCTGATTATCTTTTGATTAGTTTATTAAAAGAAAAAGAAAAAGAAATTTTTTTTATGTAATGATAATGTTTTATGTAATGATTATGTTTTGTGTAATGATAACTTATTAGTGGTAAGGTAAACGAATCCAAAGCAACAAAGGCCAAACTAAAAGTGAGTAAACTAAATAAGAGTTAGAGTGAGAGTTAGTAAAGAGGGAGAGCTAAATTCAGAGTGAGAGTCAAAGAGTCCTTCTGGTAAAAAACATAAAAGAAAAGAAAAGGGGCTGGTACCATTTTCCTTTCCTCCGAGAACTATAAATGGTGTTTTTATTTTATCGGTGTCATTCCCAGCATCGTTTCGGTATGGAATTGAGGTAGGCGCAACACAATCTAAAACTCTTTTTATTTATGGTTTTGTTAATTAAATTCATATTTACAAGTTTTTATGGATGATAATCGATGTTGAGAGCATGATTATGAATGTTGGGCTGCGGTCCATAGAATGTGATTCTTAAAGATTATTTATGATGGGATACGAGATATCCTTGGAAACGGTTTTTGTTTCCTAAACCCACGTGGGGCTCCCTGGGGAGAGCGGATTGATTGAATTTATTATTGTTTATGGATGTGATGTTTCCATGTGTAGTTAATCATGCTAGATGTTTTTAAAAGAGATTGAAAAATATTGCATAAATTGTTTTGTTGCTTCTTTGCCTACTGAGTGTCAAAACTCACGTCGTATTATGACAAAAATTCCAGATTTGATGCATGACAAGGAGTTGATCAACGTGGAGCCTAGAGAATAATTTTAGATCCTTAATATTGTTGTTTTAGCGTAAAATTCTAGTTCAAAGATGTAATTAGTTTTATATTTAAAGCTGTAAAATATTATTTGGTATTGAGTTGACTGTTTATCATTTTAAATTCCCAATAGGTTTTGATATGATTCTTTTTGTAACAAATGTAAAACATTTTAAGGGACATTTTGAGAAAATTACAGATTTTCCTAAATGAATTTCTGAGTATTCCGTTGCGATATTTTTTTTAAAACGGATATAATTAATTAAGCCCAAATGATTTACTTAAAGAGACTGGGCTTAGTAGCCGGGCCTCGGCTATGGTATCCAAGTAGCACTACGGGTTTTGAAAACCGGGGCGTCACAGAGTCCCCAGGGTTTCCATAGTTCCTCACCGGAAGTGGGTCTCGATGTACTTCCTCGTTCCCCAACTGAAGTTCCCCTGCTTCTATCTTTTCTTTGAAGATATCCTTTAGTCTATTGCAATCACTGGTTGGGTGGTGAACAAATTTGTGGTAGTGGTAGTATTTGGGGTTTGTCATCTAGGCCCCAGTCGGTGGGCATCTAGGAGACGGTAGTATGATAACGTCATCTTGAATCCATGCTTCTAAGAGATCGATCACCTCCTCAATGGGAAACGGGAAATCCAGAGCATTTCCTTCGGTTTCGTGATGACGCATGGGAGCTTTAGCGGGGGCCTTCCATGGAAGAGTTTCTCATCATGCTGGTGCTTCGCGTTTAGGATGCTGGTCTGCAGCTGGGGATTTCCTTTTTCCTCCCTCATTTACTACGCTCACATAGGAGGTACCGACATTGTAATGCTTATTGACAAGACGTCTATTCCCACGGGTTTCGCGCACATCCTCGGTTCCGGTTGGTCTAGCTTTTTCTAATAATGCTGGCGTTGTTATTACTGATCACTTGGAAGCTTCATGGAGCTCATAGAATATCTAAAAACGTAGGTTCTATAGCAAGGCGCGATAAATGGGGGCCATGTCGTTGATGCATGAATTCACCAAATATTGCTCGGTCACTTTTGGGTCGTGACAGTCTAGTGATTGAACCCTGAACCTCTTGACAAAATCATTTGGATGTTCTTTGTCCCGCTGGTACATCCTTCCTAGGTCCGAGAAGGTAACTTGCTCACACACAAAGAAGTACTTCTTGTAAAATACGGTAACCATGCCACCCTAGTTGGGGATGTTGTTTGGCGTGAAGATGTTGTACCATGTGTATGCTCTTCCGGTAAGTTATTTCAAAATCTTCCTTAGACAAAGAACGTGATTGTATTCATGTTCTCCTAAGGACTCCAGAAATCGAGAGACATGCTCGCGTGCATTTTCGGTGCCATCGTACACGGTGAATTGGGGAGAGGAGTATCCTCTAGAAAGAGGAATTATTTATATTTCAGGTGGGTAAGGAGGTTGATGCTGATGCGTGTCTATTTCATCATTCTTGATTCGATTCCGGAGAAGTTGCTCCAGATCTTCTCGTGTGACAAAATTAGACATCTGATTTCTTTCCAATGGGGTTCTGTCATGAATCTCCTCGTCCGCGGAGATGCGTTCTGCCGAGGTGCTGGTGCCGGGGGTGTTGGAGGCGTTTCTAATTGGCTCTGGAGGGTGTGACTCATGCGGCAGCCACTCTGTCAGGGCTTTGAGAAATACGAGTACTTCTTTTTGAGTCGATACCACGTCCGTCCGGGATCTAACGAGAACCTCCTGTCATTCCATCAAATCAGCGATGGTGATAGATGGTCGGCTTTTTCTGGTTCCTCCGGTTTCTCGTCTCATTGGTGGGGTAATTGGAGCCTTAGTGGCGGTTGTAGGCGTCATGCTTGATGAAGCGTTAGGAGCGTTAGTGGCAGCTCTGGCCCTGGTGACTGGTGGTATAACGCCTGAAGGAGCGCTTTCAGTACTGCCAGGATTAGAAAGTTGCGTAGGAACATTAGAGGCGGCAGCGTCTCTGGCCCTGGTGATCGGTGGTGTTATACCTGAAGGAGTGCTTTCGATGTTACCGGGGGTCAGTGGGTGGCGTAGTGATGCTGTTGGAAGTAGCGTTAACACTAGGGACATATTTTACGTTGGTGTTCTCGGCAGCTGATCCAGATATGAGTTCCACCATGTTGGACTAGGGAGTGAAAGGTGATATTGGAAATTTGGAAATAGATATTGCAACCAAGAGATTGACCTCCCACTGTGGTCGCCAATTGTTTGAGGGTGAAAACGGTTTCTGCTGATTTTGGTTATTTCGGGTATATGGGTGAGACACAAATTTAAACCCTAAACAATGTACTGCAAGGGAGTACTTTAGATTTGAAAGATCAATCTATACAAATCCATCCTAAACCAAGAAATGGATGTCCCAGACTTTCTTCGGTCACAAAGTGAAGGAGAAGGGTTGGTTTTGGGGAGGGAAGCGAAGAGAGTGTTGAGACCAGAATAGTTGATTCTGGAAGAGTAGTATTTTTACGACTTGTATCAGAAAGTAGGAAGCTAACAGGTGGGAAATCTAGCAAATTGTTTTCTTAGTGTTGTATGCTCCTGATGAGAACTTGTTGTTCTGATGAAATATGTAAGACCTATTTATACAAGTCATAACCCAAGGCTTTTGTTGTTATAAAACGCTTTCTTAGTCTTGTAAAAATGAAAGAAATAGAAAACGACGGGATAGTAAAGTGGAAGGAGTTGGGAACACATTAAAATATGCATATGTGACTTCTTCCTGGAATTGATGTTCCATAATAAAAGAAAGGTTTCACCATTAATCTTTGTATTTACTAACCGACTTATTCTTATGACACTTTCTCTTGAAAACCCTAATATAGCTCTAGATAATAAAGTAAATCGACGACTCAACCAAATAAACAATCAAATCATAAAACAAAATAAACCATGAATCATAAACCAAACCAAAACCCTAATAAGCATCCCCCAGTTTGTGACATGTGTTGATGTCTCGAGTATTTTTCGTGTAATGGAATTATGTATGGAATGGTGGCATGCCAACAGTAATTCAATTAAACCAACATCGCATCATGTATCACCATCTATTGCCATCTCGAGCATCATGGTAGAGTCGGCGGAATTATCATTTGCACAGATTCATCTCCAAGCACCGCAGTTTCTCAAATGTCTTTTCCATAGAATCATTTAGGCTAACAACATCAACTCTGCCAACTCTATCTTCACTCAACTATAGCGTCCACTTGCAACCAAATGAGGTTTCTCTCGCCATCGTCACAGCTGCCATGCAGATCAGCAAACCTCGGACATCCCCAACACTAACCATCTCCTTTACCTTGTTGCAAACATCAACAAACAGCAGAGCATCGTGGTGTTTGACCATTAGTTCAAGCCATAAAGCTTTCCATACAACCACATTTCAAACATAGCCGCAACTTCATTTGCTTCTAAGTCACTCCCCTCAAAACCTCCACACACGACCTCCAGTTCACATTGCCGGTTTCACAAAGTTTGCCATGCGTTTTGGTGGAAAACTTGGAGGGCCGAGATAGCCATCTTTAACTTCTCAAATCCACTTCTTCCCTTCAATTTCTATTCATCACTAAAGCAGTCATACTTTTCAGACAAAAATTGCATCACTAAAGCAGACATACTTTTCAGACAGAGTTGAAGAAATAAAAGTAAATATGAGAAATAATCGCCTCCAATAACATTTGCACCTTTTGTCTTGTTTCTTATTCTTTTACTCCAAACGACTCCAAAGCACCTAACAAACTCAAATTCACACATAAGATACATAATTTACATGAAAACTCGCAAAGAAAGCATAAAATTAGGTTTTTATCACACCTATCAAATTCCCCCACACTTATCTCTATTTGTGACAAATCAATGAACGAATCCAAAATGATTACCGGAGGAGGTACCTTGCACAAATTCAATTCATATATTAGTAAATAAAGCTTTAATTAAATAGTCGAACAAACCACAAGGTGGAAGGGTGGATGTTGATCTTTGCAACCCTTCATTAGTTTGGGTGGCCTTAGCTTCCACCCATTTAGAGACATAATCAACAGCAAGTAAGATGTAAAAATTCCCATGAGAGTTGACAAAAGGACCCATAAAACCAATACCCCATACATTAAAAACTTCAATAAATTGAATAAAAGTTTGTGGCATTTGATTTCGGGCACCTAGATTGCCTGTTCTTTGGCACCTATCACAAGTTGTGCAAAATATATGTGCATCCTTAAACAAGGTTGGCCAATATAAACCGCTTTCAAGAACTTTGTGAGCGGTTCTCTTACTTCCAGGCTTAATTGATGTTCCATAATGAAAGAAATGTTTCACCATTAATCTTTGTATTTACTAACCGACTTATTCTTATGACACTTTCTTGTAAACTTCCAAACCAAAACCCTAATAAGCATCCCCCAGTTTGTGACATGTGTTGATGTCTCGAGTATTTTTCGTGTAACATGGCATTATATATAGCATGGTGGCATGCCAATGGCCATGGTAGAGTCGGCGTGTCTTTTCCATAGAATATGCGCGTCCAAATGAGGTTTCAGATGCAAACCGTGGTGTTTGGCCTTGGGCCGGAAGTTTGCCATGCGTTTTGGTGGAAAACTTGGAGGGCCGAGATCTGTATATCAGGTGGAAGGGTGGATGTTGATCTTTGCAACCCTTCTGGTAGCCAGCTGCATAGTTTAGGATGGCATGGCTTTGCCATATAGTGGGCGTGGCTAAATTAGGGTGTAGGTGCAAACCGTGTTATTTTGGCCTTGGACCGGAAGTTTGCCATGCATTTTTGTGGAAAACTTGGAGGGTAAAGATCTGCATCTCAGGTGGAAGGGTGACCGTTGATCGTTTATCGTTGCAACCCTTTTGGTAGCCATCGGCATAATTTAGGCCTGAATGGCTTTTCCATAGAGTGAGTGCGACCAATTTAGGGTTTAGGTGCAAACCATGTTATTTGACCTTGGGCAGGAAGTTTTCCATGCATTTTGGTGGCAAACATGGAGGGACGAGATTTGCATCTCAGGTGGAAGGGTGGCCGTTGATCGTTGCAACCCTTCTGGTAGCCAGCGACATAGTTTAGGATGGCATGGATTTGCCATAGAGTGGGCGCGGCCAAATTAGGGTTTAGGTGCAAACCGTGTTATTTTGGCCTTGGGCCGGAAGTTTTCCATGCGTTTTTGGTGGCAAACTTGGAGGGACAAGATCTGCATCTCAAGTGGAAGGCTTGTCGTTGATCATTGCAACCCTTCTAGTAGCCAGCGGCATAGTTTAGATCGGCATGGCTTTGCCATAGAGTGAGCGCGGCCAAATTAATGTTTAGTTGCAAACTATGTTATTTGACCTAGGGCCGGAAGTTTTCCATGCGTTTTGGTGGAAAAATTGGAGGGACGAGATATGCATTTTAGGTGGAAGGGTGTCCGTTGATCGTTTCAACCCTTCTGGTAGCCAGCGGCATAGTTTAGGCCGACATGGCTTTGCCATAGAGTGGGCGCGGCCAAATTAGGGTTTAGGTGCAAACCGTATTATTTTGGGCTTGTGTCGGAAGTTTTCCATGCATTTTTGGTGGCAAACTTGGAGGGCCGAGATCTGCATCTTAGGTGAAATGGTGGCGGTTGATCATTGAAACCCTTCTGGTAGACAACGGCATAGTTTAGGCCGGCATGACTTTGGTATCGACACGATGGTGCGGCTGGCATGGTTGGCATTCCTTGGCGCAGACGTGGATGGCATGGTTTTCCATTGACACGATGGTGAGGTTGGCATGGTTGGGATACCTTGGCACAGAGATGTGGATGTCATGGTTTGCCATTGGCACGGTGGTGCTATTGTCAGGGTTGGCATGCCTTGACGAAGGGACGTGGCTGGAACGGTTGTGCGGCTGGCATGGTTGGCATGCCTTGGTGCGAAGACGTGGCTGGCATGGTTAGCATGCCTTGGAGTAGATACGTGGCTGGCATGGTTTTCCATTGGCACGGTGGTGCGGCTGGCATGCCTTGGCGCATGGATGTGGATGGCATGGTTTGCCATTGGCACGGTGAGAGAATTAGGGTTATGCATATACAGAGGTGATGTCAGTTAATACTAAGGTTTTGCCGTAGAACATGACGCATATATATATAAAAAAGAAAGGTACCCTGGTAATTCTTACGTAAGCAAGTTGATTGGTTCAATAAATGCGCTTTTGTTCATAGTGACGTCATGTCAGACATGCGGTTTTACGATTTTATCCCTAAGCTAAAAACCACCATCAACACAAGGCTAAGACATACTTGCCACTACGGACTATCATTGTGCACAGTTCCAGAACCCTCGACCATAGTGCATATTCTTTTGTATAATTTAAATGTGAACTTTACATATGCTTACATGAATTACCAACTAGGAATTTCCTCTAAACTGAGAAAGTGTTTTCTTGAATCTCAAGTAAATCTTAGCTTGAATTTAAAGATATTTTCGGCCTTGAAAATTTATAATTAAAGAGACTATTGCAACATGATTTCTTAATCACTGACACTCTTGTGTCATAGTTGCAAAGCTAGATTCATCATACGTAACTTAGGTTTTTGTACAAAACTATTTCTAGGTTACAAGTTTGTGCACTTTGTAATACCCTGATTCGACAGGTAGGATTCCACTAATGGAATATATGTAATAGTTTGTGCTTTCCTAACACCGAGGCATTTTTTAGCATATTTGGTTCTAAAGTTGGCAGAAAGCTCTGCAGTTAAGCGTGCTCGGGAGGGAATAATCCAGGAATGGGTGATCTCCCGGGAAGTTGTTGCTGGATCACCGCAGTTGTAACACCCGGTGTTTTTAGCATGATGCATGCTCAAATATGCGTCATGACCCGAGATGAAGATTCATCTTAACTTTTGTTGCATTAAGAGGAACATTGGCCTAGAGACAATATAACTCCAAGTATGGTGCATCACGAAGGAATATTGGCCAATGTCGCATCATCATGATGCATCCGTCCAGAGTAGGCTAGCCGAGTTAATGTACAACCATCATGGATGTATACGTTGGAATCGACCCTAAGGTCAATATCGCACCACAATGGTGCATTATGACATAACATGATGGCCGAGTTAATTTATAACCATCATGGTTGTAAACATTGAAATTGACTCATGAGCAGATCGAAACACATCCATCATGATTGTACATTGGATTTAGCCTATGGGCCAAATGTTAAAAATACAGTCATTATGGCACTTCACGAGACTTGGTCGAGACAATGTACATCCATTATGGCGATACATTGCAGTTGGCCTATGGGCCAGAAATGAAATTACAACCATCATGGCTGGTTATTCAGAAGGACATGAAAACGACCATAAAAAATGAAGCAAGCACCTAAAAAATGTGACTTGGTGAATGTTACTTTCCTCCATAACTTTAATTCGTAAAAAAATATTTAAACATGTATAGGGAGCGGTAGTTAGTTGAAGGTGCATATGTGGATCATGCACCAAGAAATCTTTATAGATTCGCTGTAAAAGCATAAATGATGCTTAGGCCTCATTTACATATAAATGCGTAGCCTTGCCAATGAAACATATTAAGCATGGACATTATTATTCCATGTTGTTGACTCAGTAATGAGCAATCTTTGTGCATTTTGACGGAACGACTTACACGAACTAGGCCATTACTATAATTGCTTAGACACGACTTTGCAAACGATTTGATTTTAGATGTTGCCCTTTGAGCATGAAATACGATTTGTGTTTGATCCCTTTAGAGTAGGGAAGGGTACGTAAGCATCCGCAATGAGTTGTATCATTGCCGGTCTAACATGTTGTCACTCATATAATCTAATTGCGAGATGATTGCGGCATATTGGCCTCTCATATCATTTGGTTCGGCATTACAGTGCAAGGGATGATTATGTCCAAACTTGATAAGGAAAGTTGCATTGTTTTCCTTGGATGCTCATATTTCCCATCAAGGCATTCGACATAGGCATGCACCAATGACACATTAGGCATGGCCTGGAAAGTAAGATACAATAATGTGCAAGTTAGCGGAGCTTGCACAAGCCTAAGGAAAGTATGGCATGAGCATGATTGATTCACCCTTGCACGATCAAGACAAGTGCATGCTTTTAGCAATGCCTAAGCTAAGTAAAGAGATGCAAATAGGCCTGAAATGTCCTATGTGAAAGTTATATGCATTTTCTATGACTAGAATGGATTCGAAGGCCAGTGATGCATAAAATAATACGTCGGCATTAGCCTCTATGGCTTTGAACCCTTTGCAAAACAAGGGTAACTTGGAACGGTGTGGAAGCTAAGTTAGTTGCATCATGCTTGTCGAGAATTCCTGCAAGCGCAAATGAACATGCATTTACCTAATTTTAAAGACCGGTTAGTAGCATCATAATAGCGCATCGGGGAGTTATGGCATGCGCGCAACTGGTGCGCTAGGCCTAATTTCTCGGTCCGTCGAAGCGGCGATGCCTGTTAAAAGCTCACACTGCCGGATGACCGGAGTGTCTAAGTAAGGACATTATCGGTGGAGGATCAGATCATTACAAATGGTATTTTTCTAATGCATGCCAAACGCTAAACATCGAATTACATGTAGTTCAAATGCATGGCATCCAACTACATGTAATCGGCATTGCCTTGCATTGCTAATCCCGGCGTGCCAAACGGCCCCTTAGTGTTGTTCGTAGGGGGCAGAGATCATTTCCAATTCTTGGGTTGCTTCAAACTTTTCGGTGGGCGCCTAAACAATTTTCTTTGGGGCAGAAAGGTCCTCGTCACAACTGCAAGTTGGGGCCGGTCATAGAAAACGGGTGCAGATCCTCTGTCCCGAAACCCCCTCTGTGCCCCTGTCCCGATCACTCGTAAGACGCCACGTGGGTTTCATTTTAACAGCTTCCAAACCCGTTATATTTATCTCTTTCTTCCTCGATTTGAACTCCACAATCTGATTTGTTATTCTAATAAACTACAACTTTGGTGATCTATATTTAGCTCTGAGAGGTGATGGAAATATTAATTTTATTTAGGGGTTCTGGGAGGCAGGCTCGCAACAATCAGGAGATGAAATTGGGTTTGAACTGTATTTGTAAAGGTGGTGAAATTTTAGCAGAGATTTGATCCATGTCTTTGATATTGTACTCCCTATTAATTCCAAGTATATGATAATGAATTTCCAAGTGACTCCCTATTAATTCCCATAGCACAATGGCTTGTATGATTTGGTCTGTAATCATCACAAAGGCAAAAAGAAATTTAAGGAATGGAAGATAGTTTATCCGTTTTTAAACCATCAAGGTTATGAAAATCAAAGAAAATCATTGCAAAGGCAACATCAATTGGTTGCTTCTTTGATTTAAGAGATCTATTTACTAAATCCCAATGGTTCATCACAGTATATGATATGATTTGGATTACATAACTTATAATAATTTTGAAAGTTCTCTTTTTGTTTCCTAACCATAATTCAAAAATTGAAATAGAGATCTCTGGAAGAACTTACTTGAGTGATCAGCATAATATGATTTGGACAAAAAAAAAACTGTACTTTAATACGAAGAAGGAGAAAAACTGGGTTGCTTTTTATTTTTTCGATTTAATCTAGGTTACCCATGAGGCTGATAGGCTAGCACATCAACCTGTTCAATTAATGTAGTAGTATGTCGTTGGAGCCTAGCTTGTTAGGCTTCCAACTAGTTTCATGTAATAATAATAAAATAATCTGAATTAAAAAAATAAAATAAAATAAAAACTAAATATTAAAAGAAGTAACGGCGTTTGATGTTGTTAAAATGATAACCACGTGGCGTCTTATAAATGGTTGGGAGGAGTCTTGGGACAGGGGCACAGAGGGGATTCCGGGACAGAGGATCTGCACCCATAGAAAACCTTATTAGTTTCTCACCCTCCTCCTCCTCTCAATCCCTAGGTACAAAGCAGAGAAGAGAAGAATGTCAGCACCTTTCGCACGTTTTACGAATTTCAGACCGATTTCAAGGCTTTTCAGGTACTACCCATTTCTGGGTAACTCTTAATTTCATCATCTTCTTTTATGTTTTAAATAAATGCTGTACTGTGTTTTGCTCTTAATTTCATATATTTCATCGTCCGGCCTTTATCAAAATCACCTAAATTTAAAAGGTTAGTGATAATTTTCTCTTTCGATTTAATTTGATGAATTCTTAACAGTCGAACATATAAATCGATGAAAAAAGGGGAAAATAACTTATTCTGTTGTCTTAAACATTTTTGCAAACAATCTGCATGCATTGAATCAGATTTTTATTTGCTTAAAGCCACATTTTGGTAACTGGACTCCATGTTGTCCATTAAAGCTTTAATGTATTCCTTTTATAGGCAGGTAGAGCAAGAAATGGAGACTGTAGTAGGTGTACTGCAACCAGGACCTTTGGGTATTATTGAACACAAGTTCTCCGCAGAAGAAGTACGTCAAGCGAAGTCTGCAGTCCAGAAAGCTGTGGAGAATTGGAAGAGGAATGCTTACTTGGAGAAGAGTAACCCAATCATGAAGGATTACATTGATATATGAAAATAGGTTCTTAACTTCTCATCTGTTAGGTTTTTCCCTCTTTTGTCTGGATTTAATTACATGTTTTATATGAAACGCATGGAATGGTGCTGTCCAGATACCTGCTCTACAGTTTGTGATATTAGATAGTATTATTTGGATTCCGAGTTGCTTGAAAATATTTTTGTGCTTCATCTTCGTTCCCCATTGTAAACATGATTTGCATTTTCTTTCTTCTTGTTTTTGTGCTGATAACCGCAACTGCTAATATGAAACATATGCATGGCGAAGTACCATATAACTTGTATGGATTAAGAACATCTGTAATGCATCATTTCTAGTAATCAAATAGTATTATACACCCCAGTCTTAAGGGGAACCAGTTTTTTCATCCTTGCAAGAGAAGTTAGTTGAAGCAAGCTTCCTTACAGTGTAGATAACACAATTTGGTCTAACAAATCCAGAAGTAATGTATTCTTTTCCACCTTTATCATCATCGGAGAAGCCTTATCGTTCCTATATTGCAGTCATTCCAATGTCATTTCCTTTGCTAAAGATTGCTTCTTCGGTTTCTTCATTGTTTATTTTGCAGTAAACAATTCGCTCCCAGGAGTAACAACTGTAGTAATACCTGTGCCCATAACTGTTGTCCGTGTCATTTCCTTTTCGAGAATCCTGTCAAGCTCTCTCACAACCATATCCATCTTCGGTCGCCATCTTCCAATTTTATTTAGGCAACCTATTGTCAGCCTAATCAGATCTTTCATTCCCTCTGAAGTGAAGTTGCTGGTTAGCCGATTGTCCACAAGGCTATTCAATCCCAGACGGGATTCAACCTTCAGAAAATTGGGGCAAGGATTCAGTCAATACCGCATTTATACGTTTTTGGAACATATAGGTATTCTGGTAAAAACTGAGCAAGAAATAGTGTACTTCAGTCAAGGTATCTAGGTAATAGGTGATAACAGCAGATTTGCATTCTGAGTAAGATTTAGTATGGAGAAATATAATGAATCCTCATTAGGAAATGGTTATTTACCCATTTTATCAAGCTTTCGCCAGGTGCTGAGAAGCTAATCTTTGAAACTTCCTGTCCACTTATAAGCTCTAAAAGAAATACACCAAAGCTGTATACATCGCCGGATTCAGAGAGGAGTCTTGATTCTTCAACCCTGAACAAAAGGTTTTCAGAATTGACTAACAAAAGAAGTCTCATTTCTTATACGAGCATGAAAGAAGTGAGTAGAGATGAAGTTACTCTGGATCTCGGAAAGCATTGTCATTAGCTGTTCCTGATGAAGGTCCAGCCTCTTCAATTTTTTCCAGTAGTCTTAAAATCCCCGCATCTGCAATTTTAGGAATGAAATTCTCGTCGACTAGGACATTTGCTGTTCTGAAGTTCTTGTGTACTAAAGGCGGTTTCAGTGAGTGCAAATGACATAAACCTGCACGTATGGATTCAAGTAGAAACTAATTACACAACCACATTTATCTAATTCCCTTTGTTAGGAAGTTTAGATATTCACATTAGGATCGTACCTTTAGCTGCTCCCAAAGCAATTGAGAGCCTTTGCTTGAACTCTAGTTTTGTCGTCGAGTCTTGCCCATTATTATCTGTCGAGCAAGAAGTTATGTGACATGTATCGTGTGATGACTATTGTATTGTTAAACAAATGCTGATGTTTTGACGCTTACCATATAAATGACTACAAACACTATCGTTTGGTAAGTATTCGTAAACTAACATTTGAGAACCATCTTCCTGACAGTAGCCGAGGAGAGTAACAAGGTTACGATGCTGAATTTCCGAGAGGTAGCACACCTGTTTGGTCAAATGTATAGAATGTTATGTTATGTACAGATTTCAACTTTGCATTTTAAGTAAGGCCTTAAGCAGAAGTGATTTCCTCCTCTGTTAAACTATTCTGGAATTTCGTCACCGAAAGTTACCTCAACTATTACCGGTACATTCAGGTTCGCCGTTCGGCTTTATTTTGCTATTTAATTCTACTAAGGGAGGGATCTCACCACAAGTTTATAACCAAAGACTAGATATCATAACTGTTGCCAGTCTGTGTTTGAGGAACTAAGAATTACCTCTTCCACAAATTCCAGTCGAGGAGCACCAGATCGTCTTTTGACTACAGCAAAAGTTCCATCATGAAGCAAACCCGTATAAACCAAACCAAAACTTCCAACTCCAATAAAATTGGTTTTGCTGAATTTCTTAGTTGCTTGATCCAATTCTTCAAGTCTGAATTTTCTTGCTCCCTGTGGTCCGTATAGCATGGGACCTGATCCTCCCCTGTTCCATTCCACTGTAAGTGTTGAATAACAGAAAAACAGTGTTAGGATAAAGTGTGCGAGCTGAAACTCTTCATGGCTACTATGAGAAAGAACCTTACCTAGAGCAGATGGATCTGAAGAACCTGTCTCCGAGTTTTTATTCGATAACTTCCTGTAATGTAACCAATACCATAGTAAGCCAGCTACTATCAGAACCAGTAGAACTCCTCCTGCAGCACTTCCTATTTTGGTGGCAAATGACACTGCCATATCCTTCGAAATTCCGAGTCTTCTTCCACAAGCTTAAACATTGAAACTGTGATACAAATTAGTTGAGGAATCAGGATCTGAAAGCAAAGAAAGATACTGAACTAAATTGTCCATCTCCAGTAACACTGATTGTAAGTAACACTGACCAATGTTGAAGTCCCCGTCAATCAGTCATCCCAATAGCATAATTTTTATCACTACAGGTACAAAATGCAAGTGGGCTTTTACTTCAAAAAGTACTTAGAAAATCAAATTAGTAGATCTCAAATATTCCTTTAAAGAGAATAGTTGTGTTGGGTAGGGCAATGCCACACCAATGAAAACAAGATATCACAGACAAACTGGCCTTTTCCAGGTACCTATCTCTGCTTTCTAGTCTTCATCTCCTCATCTTATATGATGGTTGTTTCTCAAAAGTTCTCCTTCATTAGCAGAAGAAGATATACAGATAAACAGATAATGAAAATCCATCATCATTCCCCATAAAAGATATAGCAAGTGTGACAACTCAAACAATAGAAATTCTCAAGAAATGAGTACTTGTTTGTGAAGTTTTTTTCCTTGTATAGTTAATCACTCTATTAATGACTGTACTTTAAAATCCTTGTTTTTTCTACAAGTCAAAACACAAATTTAAGATGGGTATACTCTGGTCAGTTTAATGGAGTTGGTACACATACAGTAAGAATTTATGTCATTCTTTGTGAACAGGAAATTTATCAACAAAACCAAAACCCATGTGAGTAGTTGTTTGTTGTTACCAACTGTAATATGCATTTTTGCTTTTTTACCTTGTGAAAGTTGACAGAGAGGAAGAAGAAGAAAGTAGCTTTAATTGCGCCATGACTGAAGAGACACCATTATTGAAGGCAAATCAAAATATTGAGAGAGTACCAATCAATTTCCCCTCAAGTATCTTCTTCCTGTCAACATAAATCCTTCTTCTCTGAATGCTTTTTGTGTCCTATGATTTGAAAAGAAAAATGAAAGCTGGTTGTCATTTTTGTGTACAATGGTGGGTTTCTCCTCTTTTCTTGTTTATGGGGTCATGACAGCAAATATGACAGAATCAACAGGAAGTCAGGAAACTTACATGGCCAGGATTTCTTTCTTTTCTTGTTATTTTTATCTGTTTTCATGAAATGGGTATTGCAGGTTCTTTTTATATCACCTTTACTTTATAGGGTTATCAACCTGTTTATGGAAAACTTGGGGTATCAAAACCTGACTTGAGGAAGGGAGTAGGAAAGCTCTTCAAGAGCTGTTGTTTTCATGTTATTGTTTTATATTATTATGTTTTAATATAAGGGTTTTTGTTTTGTTTTGAGGTTTTAAAGCCAGTAGAGATTGGTTGAATAGAGGTTGTCATGTTCTGCAGAGATCAGAGCTGGAAAGAAAGTGCTAGGTCAGCAGCAATTTTCCATGCTTGGGAAATTGTGGGTTTCTCAATGAAACAGGAGTTTGTTTGGATGTGTTGTTGTCTTAATCTGTGGAAGAAAATGAGGTGAACATTTCATGAATTGTTGTATTTGTGCTTGCATAATTGCATTGCAACATCATGTCTTTGGTCAGTTTTCTTGATGCTGTAAAAACTCTTACCTGTCTTGAATTTGGGTGTCACCAGTTGTTTTTTTTTAACTCTCTATAATTTATCTTCTGTTTCTCAGTATAGTTGAGTTGGAACCAATATGGTTTGAAATCGAAGTTTAGGGATCACCATTGGACATAGAACAGAACGTGACAATCAATAGTTTTTGCTAGAATTTAATGATAAATTGTCACGATTCTCCCACTCATTTTGCTTGAGGATGTGGGATACGTACCAACTTGCTTATATACAAACTGGTCTATGTCCTTGTTTATATTATGCTTACAGACTGTCATTTTCTCAATGAGCCAAGATCCGCATATTTGTGGTTTTTAGAGATGACTCCCTACTATTTCTAGGGTCAGTATAGTTATGGCCTTCTTTATTGTCCAAAATTAGAACAAAGCTCCCATGCTTGGTCAAGTTGACATGTGTGATTTTACGCAGCTTAGCCTTTGGATCACAAGGTAAGCTTGATGATGTTACATGGTTCGTGAAACTGTGAAGGAATGATTTAAATAAAAATAAAAATAAAAAACCAAAATTGGTCTATGATTATCATACCATTCTTGATAAAATGGAATCCATGCGATGGTGGTGGGGAATTGATGGCCTTGGACAAGCGTTTATTCACTATCCTTTGACCCTAAAAGCATCCAACATGGGATAATTTTATTTTTATATGACACGTGTGATTTTAAATTCCCATTTTAACTAAAACCATCTTCAACAGTAGGTCCTACAAACCAGGAAGGGTGTCATACTAAATAAGAAGTCCCGAAGAAAGTGTTAACTACATCTTCAGATACACCTCCACATCATGTTTTCTCATTTAATAATTAATTTTAAGGAATAAAAATCCCTAATTGTTGGAGATACTTTTCTAGGAATAAGGTCAGTTCCTGGAGGGTGGCTAACCCATACATTTGCCACGTCAGGTGGCCTGGCAAACTGGCTGCGCCACTATGGGAAAATAGTTAAGCGGTCGAGTCTCAACCGAACGGCAGAGACTGCACCGCTAGAGGTCTTTGTAAAACCGGTTGGTGTAGAATTTGTCGCTTACTAGATAATGAAGTAACGACTATTTCCCACCCACATTTGTTGTGGTATCTGGTGAAGACTTGGGCCAGATTCTTGAGAGCGAAGCTCTTCAAGCTGAATGGTAACTTAATTGATTATAAGTTGGGCTCTTCGGTTTTTCCAGGAGTGCGCTTGGTATACAATTTTGTTCAAAAACACACACGTTCAATTATAGGCAATGGTGATAATACTTCCTTATTCTTTGATAATTGGTGTGGTGATTTTTCGATTGCGGAGAGGCTTGGCATCTCTTCAACAGGCCGGAATGATTTTAAAGCAAAGGTGAGTGATATAATTGTTGATGGCGCTTGGACCATCCCTCAGGTTACTAGAGATTTGATGATTCGTTGCAATATTGATGTGGAAAACTTACCTATCATTGCTGGTGGGGATGATTACAAGATTTGGGATTTGGATAAGAATGGTGTTTTCTCGGTCAAATCGGCCAAGGAGGCCATTAGAGTGCGCGCGGAAATTGAGCCACATGCTGTTTTGTTCACACGTAATGTTATGCACCCTACTTTGAGTGTACAGTATTGGAAGATCTGGGAAAATCAGTTCTGTGCTACGGATGAAAATGTTATCAGACAAACGGGTAGGTCTATGCCTACTTTTTGTCGCATTTGTAGGAGGGCTGGTGAGACTATGCGTCATATCACTTGGAAGTGTAGATTTGCGATACGTATTTGGGCTTGGGCAGCGGGTATTTTCAATATGCAACCATTGGAAGATCTTGTTGATTCTTACAAGGTGGCAAAGGGTCGTAGTAGGATGATTAAGGATTTATGGCTTGTTTCCCACCTTGCAATTGCCACGGAATTATGGAAATTAAGGAATAAAATATATTTTGAGGAAGATAAGGTGAATTGGCTTGGCTTTAAAGGCCGAGTTTATCAGTTGATTCATGATAATTCAATCCGCATGAAGGGCTACATGTATAATAAAGAAGATGATTTGCGGATTTTGAATTACTTTAAGGTGGCGCACATGTCTTGCAGGGTTTTTACACCTATGGAGATCGTTTGGTGGCCTCCAAATTCTGGTGAGATTATGATTTGCTGCGATGGAGCGTCACTTGGAAACCCAGGCCAGGCGGGTTGTGGCGTCACTTTCCGTGGCTCTAACGCGGAGATTCTGGGCAGCCTTCTGGTTGGTCTAAGGTGGCAGACAAACTTCTATGCTGAGGTTTGTGCTATAATTTATGGAGCGATGATTGCTAAAAGATGGAATATCAAGAAGCTTTGCATTCGTTCGGACTCAATGAGTTGCATACAAGCTTTTCAGGAAGGGAAGTTGCCGTGGCAACTGATGCAGAAATGGAGAATGGCTAGATCTTTTTATGATAATATTAGATATGTCCATAGCTATAGAGAGGTTAATTTCTCAGCGGATGCCTCGGCAAAACAAGCATGTTTGTTGGCTGAGGATGTTTTTGAGTTTTATGAGGGTAGACCAGTGTCCACTAAAATTTATGAGTGGCCCGGAGAAGTTTATTTTCGTTTCAAATAAGTCTTCTATTAGTGATGGCCTCACGGCTATGCACTAGTAAGACTTATGCCCTATACAGTTTTTTCGTTTTTTAATATTTTCATTGACCGAGTAAAAAAAAGGTATCTGGTGAAGAAAATGGATTCTCCGCAGGGGGATGAGATGTTTGAGATGGTTGTGAAACTGGCGTTGAAGGAGAAGAAGTGTATGGTGAACTTGCAGGCACATTTTGCATGTTTGCTAACACTTCTAGAATATATTTAGGCAACACTTTCAAAATATGATAACAACTTTCATAACAAAAAAAATTCCCATGTTTGCGGTGCCAATCATTTCGACACTTTCTTTCGACATCAACATCGACAAGACCGCTTGATCGAGCACGAGCAACTTGCATTATAGTAGCAACATACGAGGCAACTTGAGCGTTGATTACAATGAAGCAACCGGACAATCCATTTGCATCACGATCGTTGATTTTCATAGTTTCATCACGAAATTTAACAAATATGTCATCCCAACTTGGTAGATTGTTGTTGGGAACCATCGACACTATCTTGTGTAAAGAACACATAGTTTCTGCAAATGCTTTCATCTTCGGCTAGGGTAAATTTTGGACCCCTAATCTTCTTGCTTTTAGTTAATTGAGAATTAGAACGAGACATATTAAAAAAAAATACACAATACGAGTGAATACAAGAGTTGGATGATGAAATTTGTTTTAGATTTACAAATGTGAAGAGTAGAGAAGAGAAGGTGTGAGTTAAAATGGAAGAGGAATTTGGTATTTATAAGGGGGAAGATTTATAGCCGTTAGATCAGATTCTATGTGGCGGTGAAGACTAGACTTCCCGGCCGAATAGAAGCCGCTGGCAGTCTAAATAACACCAAACGGTGTAGTTTTGACCCAACGGTCGAGACTCGACCGCTCGGTAGAAACTTGACCTGTCCTGGCTAAGTGGCAAATTTGCCACTTTGCATGCCAATAGTGGGTGCAAAAGTGGCAAAAGTGTGGGTTAGCCATGCCCATGGGAAACAACATAAGATCCGAAATTTTCTCTCTGGATAGAACCCATAAATAAAAGGACTAAATAATAAATCCACGTAGAATTTTTTGCACCTTCCGTTGGAGATGCTGTACGAAGATAAACAACACAAAAAGACAGGTTTATGTTCAAATGTTAGTAAAACAGACAACACATCTCCTTTTTTTCCCATAGTGCGAGCGAGATGACTCCTTACTAGTTCTAGGGTCAATATTGGTTATAGCCTCCTATATTGCCCAAAATTAGACAAAGCTCCTATGCTTGATCAGGTTGACGTGTGTGGTCTTACACAACTCAGCCTTTGGATCACAAGGTAGGCTTGATGATGTTATATGGCTCATGTGATTGTGAAGGGATGATTTAAAAAAAATCATTTTTAATAAAATGGCATCCATCTGATGGTGGTGAGGAATTGACGGCGTTGGACATGCGTTTGTTCACGATCCTTATGATCCTAAGAAGATAAACAACACAAGAAGACAGGTTTATGTTTCAAGTCTAGTACAACAGACAACACATCTCCTTTTTACCCATAGTGTGAGCGAGAGGTTGGGAAATCGATTCCCACTAGAGACGATTCTAAACTCACGTTTCTTGAGCTAAGAATTCATTAATATTCAAGGAAGAATATTTATCGTTAAGGATGGTTACAATACTGATAAATTATTGTATGCTCTTTAATTAATTTATTTTTTTACCCTCAGTATTGTGTTCTAATCCCATTATGATAAGTCAGTTTCATCCAAAAAGTTACACGTACCGTTCGCCTTGTGCAAAACCCTAATTTCTAAGTCAGGTCACAAACCATCGTACATCCCACGGAATATCTTTTCCTTTATATACCATTACTTGTGATTGAGAAATTCTCATCCAAGGTCCCGCAATCAAGCATGTCTCATATGTCTCGAATTCTTGAAAGCATGAAAAAAGCTCTTAATCATGATGGTATTGAAACAAGAGGAAAGAAGAGAACGCCGGTCGATGACGAAGTTATTAATTCATCCCGAAATTCTGTCTGATGTGAATTGCTACTTTGCCTATGATCATCAAGATGTTGAACGAGAAGAGATGATTTATGCTGATGTTGTTTGTGATTTTCTTAAACAATTTGAAGAAGAAAAATTAGAACTTGTTGAAATGCTAAAAAGTTTAGACATGGTGAAGACTAAGTTGGAAAAGATTTATGATGACCTTGTTCTCATGAAATCTCATATTCGTGAACTACTCAATGAGGATATTTTCTCTGAATAACTCCAAGATACAGTTGATGACAAATTAAAGGGTCTCAATACCAATGAAGAGTCTAATTTTTTTTAGTTTATTTTGTTTTCTTCATTCCATATCTAGGAAACTTCTTTTGAGGATTTGTATTCTGGAGAAGGATAACTAGAGTTTGGTGATGCGTGTCGTAACCACAACAAATTAATTAATATTTTGCTACCTAATTAACAAGTAATATAATGTTGTCAAGTTCGTTCCCACGAGGATCAAGAGGTTTTAGTTGTCTTATAATGTCACAAAAAGGGTGGTTTGTTTTGGTTTTAGATTTTAAAAGAAAAAAGAAAGTAAAATAAATAAACAAAGCAATTAAAAAGATAAAAGAAATCAATAAGAGAGATTAGATCAATGAATCCTTCTTCGTTGCAAAACGATGATTCAAGTTATGTTCTTTTCCACTTCTTATTAGTCACAGATTATCACCAACCGTAGATATAGCAGCTAGATCAGTGCTAACCTCTAAATCCCTTGTATCCACTGGATACGGAAGTTCTCGACTACCGGATTCTATTTACCAAACCACCTAGTAGTAGATCACTCAAGATGTAATTTAGTTAAACACATTAAGATTTATGAATTTATTAGGTTGATATTAGTAGTTAGACTCTTAGATCAATGTCCACTTGCTAACGTTGTTTCCATACACAATTGATCCACGGAATCCCTCCGCTAGGTCTCGTGTTTTCTACTTGTGTAAAGAGTCAAGAAACGATTACTTATCCCCTAACTTTCACTAGCTTTAGATCAATTAAAAAATCAATTTAGTTGCGCACCTAAACAATCTATCAATCAACCATGAATGTATAAACATTCCTATTAGTAAAAATAAACGATAATCATGTGAAAATTCAAAGTAGATTTAAAACAAAACTCAAAACATGCTAAGAACTAGGAATTCATCCTCAATCAATAATAAAATTAGCTACTCATGCTAAAGAGTTCACACAAATAAAGAAAAGAAAAGTGTTGAGTGTGTAGAGGTGTGCAGAAAGTGTATAAAGAAGTGTAGAGAACTCATTTATTTATAGGCTTCAATGCTCTCCAAATCTTCCAAGGAATAGAATCCATTTCCCTTTGTAGCTCAACTTCCAAATCCAAGTCTTTCTCAAATATTCCATCTCCTCTTTCCAAGTCCAAGCCCAATTCTTCACCAATTTCAAGTCTAAGTCTTCAAACCCATGAGAAGAATCCACATAGAAATCTGTAATTTTTGGTCGCTGGAAAACTGGGGTTTCTGCCGGAAGTTAGCCAGAATCCGTCACAGGAAAGTAGCTCAGGTGACTAGAATATTCTTAGCCGTCGACGGAATATTTCGTCATGGTGCCGTTAGAGTTAACTGTCAAAATAGCGGTCTTTAACAGTCAACGGGTCAAAGAATAAAGGAGTCAGTTGTTGAGTTAGAACCGAGTCAGTTGGCTAACTGGTTTTGGCCAAGGCTGTTTTCACTTCATCCATGATGACTGTTCTATGATCCAGCTGTACTATACATCTCTTTGCCTTGTAATTTCAACACCAGCTCCATGTACCAACATTTCAAACTCCATTCACAGCTCTCCTAATCATTCATTTCCATGTAGCACCACCTGCAACACCATTTGATCCATCCAACTGCTGAACCATGGAAGCACACAATACTTCTGCAACACAGCCACTGCAATTCAGCTTCTATGCACAATTCCTTGAACAACTTCAACTCTGTATAATCACAACCACCACTGCTTGGAACCCAACACCCAAACCTCCATGAATCTCTCGAATCACCACCAACCCATTACTTTATTCTTCAATTGCAGTGAAGAGACAAACCCTGATTCCATTTCTTAACCTGGTTTCTTTAATCAACCTTCGATGGCTACACCCTCATCTTCGATTCAACAACAATTCATCACTGTCTTCAACTAATTTTCGATCTGAAACTCACAATCTTACTTCATCTTCCATGTATTTCAACTCTACTTTTCTCAATTTCTCGATCTGTTTCTTGGTTATCACAGCAGCAGCTGTGCTGCTTTTATTTGTTTCTCAATTTCAGGGGAAGCTGGTAAACAAACGAATGAGAGATTGTTTTTCTCGAAATAGGGTTAGGTCAATCATTGGGATGGATTTAACCACCCAACTGTGTAAGAACCATCCAGCTGGTATCCCCTTATCCTCAGCTAGTCTGTCTTTAGTGCTCCTCCAAAAGAGTTGCCCCTTAACATTGACTCGACTCCCAATAATGTTTGCATGTGAAATAACAGTTTGACCTTCTTGCTCAATTTAGGATGATTTCTTCTTCTTTTTCTCCTTGTGACTCCAAAGTACCTAATAACTCAAAAACACACGTAAAATACATAATTTACAGGAAAAAAAATAGCAAAGAAAGCATAAACTCTAGATAGTAAATACGGTGTATTCTACACCTATCAAATTCCCCCACACTTAGACTTTGCTAGTCTTCGAGCAAATCAAACTAAAACTTACAACTTCAAAGCGTTCCAGCGTCCCAAGCATCCAAAGAGCTATGAGGACATAGAGTTTCTGCATGCTAGTAATAAGAAGTTTGAAATACTAAAGAACATATTCTCTTTCTTAAATGCTGAGTGAGAAATAACCACACCATAATGAGAGAACGCGTGTTTGAGAAACGATCAATAAGCATTTCGCCTCGACTTTTGCCTCACCAAAAAGGGTTTTATGGTAATTGCACTCAAAAAGACGGCTTTTTTATGGGTCTCACATGTGTGTAGGTAGGAATGAAGAGAGAATTCCTGAAACACGTTGAATGGTGGGAAGGATAACTTCCGAAATATTTTAAAAACCCACATCTTTTAGTATTTTGAAAAACCATTTTTTCTGACGATCTCTAGGAAAGGAAATCAACCACTATTATCGAGGATGAGATTACTTACTTACCTTCACATCCGATTGCATATTATGATAACACCACTCTCACGGCATCCAATAGAAACGTCTTCTGCTTCTCGTCTTCGTCTTCAACTATTGATGATAAATTCTCGAATTAGATCCTTGACAATTTGTAACTCTTTACCTTAAATCCTTGTCGCTTGAAACTTACTTATAGATTTTCCTTCCCCACGGCTTATTAAATAAAAACAAAATAACAAATTTTTCTTGTCTTTTTTCTTTTCTTTTTTTTCTTTTTTTTTTCCTTTTAAATGGAGGCAAGAGAAATAAAATACAAAACAAAGTGAAAAAACTAAAACAAACCATGGCCGTGGAAAAGTATTTTACCGCTTAATTCTTCACAACTTGTATCGTCTAGAAATCATAAATTTAATAATTCCCACCTTTTGATTTTCTTTGCTCTTGTAAATAAGTCTTCAACTTGTATGTAAAATTCCGCTCATTGTATTGTAAGCCTTCAACATGTATGTAAAAATCTGCTCATTGTATGTTGCTTTACTTAGATATAAAAACTTGCTCTTTTCTTGTTTCGTTGCTTGTAAACCTTAAATGTCTTCAACTTTCCTTGTAAATTTTGATGTCGCTCCCTTGTTGTTGATGATTATGGTATTTCTATGGACCCGTTGTTGTTGAGAGAGAATGGTGCTAACTGCAAATTGAACTACAAGAAGGAGGCTTTCATCCATAGACGTCACCCTCATGATTGACAAAAATTAGCACTCAAGAGATCAAAAATAGTGCTGAAATTGGCGTGAAGTTGGGTAGCTCACCATTCTACCCGGAATTAACGTATGGTGACACACACTCAAAAGAAAGCTTTTTAGTTAGATGGAAGAATTTATGGTCGGTGCCTCACATGATATAAAAACGGGTAGTCTCTATTAATGATTGATCAGCAACTCTAATAATGCATCTCCCTGCTCCTAATTTGCATCACCGACATGATTAAATCCATTATTTAACACTCTAACAAACAAGAAATCCGAACGTAGTTCCCTAACACTTCCAAGTTCAATTATGTCGGTCAGAATTCTCTATGTAAACATACCTAGAAGTATGCTAGTGACTTTAAAATCTCTAAAAGTTGGAGGTTTTATGCAATTTTTTTTTTTTTAAATATGCTTAACCACTCCCCCACACTTAAACCTTACATTGTCCTCAATGTAATTGAATCTTCCTAGTAAAGTCAAGGTGGGAAATATTAATATGATAAGGAACAAAAAAAAAAAAATAACAAAATAAAAAGCAAAAGGTTAAGAAATACAAAACCTATGGGTTGCCTCCCATTTAGCGCTTGTTTTAAAGTCGACGGCCCGACTTAGCTCTTGTAAGATTCACTCCCCATATACTAACAATCTGAAAATTTGGGGATCCACCCATAGTACCTGTTTTGCAAACAATAGCTTCATACAAATATTAGCACAAGAAACTAATAGTAATGTTATAGCTCGATAGAAATTTTTCCCACACTTATTCTTGTCCACACTCGGAAGTGTATAAAGAACATAGAATTTGGGAACTTCCATGTATTCCTCTTGGCAAACCTGCATGGTGTTAGCATCAAGTGTTTCCGATGGTGGATATCGAGAAACAAAGTCATCCAAAAATACTTTCAAAGAACATACATTCAAACCAATAATAGGTAAAGGAGAAGAATTAATATGCAAAGGGTTAGACAAACCTTGCACAATTTCTTGTATTACAATATCTTCTTCATCATTAAAAACTTCAAGTGAATTACTTACCTCTTGCATATCATGGTCCTCTATCAAACCTTTCAACCATTATTCATCATTTTCTACCTTAACTAAAGTCTTGGCATCATCAAAATCATTGGCAAGTTCAATTGGGTCTTCCACGAATTCAAACAATTCGGTTTCATTCTCTAGCATCATCTCTTCAGCATTCTCATCATCGGAATCGGGCCATTCACTAAAATTATTTTCATCGGTATAGATTGTAAGATCTTCTTGTGAGGGTGTTACACCGTTTATAACAATAAGCAAGTCACACCCAATCTCCTCCTTTTGAATAAGCGAAGGATCGTTACTATGATCCGGAGTTGGAATAACTTTATCCTTGTTACAAAGATTTTCAAAAGGTTCAAAATCATCATCGTAACCCATAGAATAACGTCTATCACGCTCCTCTCTTAAATCTCTTTTAGCTTCAAGAATTTCTTCATCGGAAGCTAGGCCGTCATCAATCAATTGATAGAACCTTCTTTCAAGTTACCTTAAACTAGGTTGCCTTACACCAAGGAGATCACGCATAGGTTTAGATACATTATCACAAGCCTTGGTTGGTGTAGAATTAGAAGCATAACTATCCTCCCATCCTAGTGATTGTTCACGTACATACCCGTCATAAGGTTGTTGATATGTATGAGAATATCCATAAAGTGTGTATCCTAAGGATGGTTGGAAGTTGCCATAATGTTGAGGTGGAAAACCGTATTGATTGTTGTAATATGCTTGCTCTTGTCCACCATACATGGAAAACAGGTACCTGAAATAAAATTCTCAAAAACTAAGTTAGACACGATATAGAATCTAACAAAGCAAAAATAAAGCAAAAATAAAAATAAAAACAACTAAAATCCCCCGCTGCTCCCCGGCAACAGCGCCAAAATTTGATGCGTGTCGTTACCACAATAAATTAATTAATATTTTGCTACCTAATTAACAAGTAATATAGTGTAGTCAAGTTCATTCCCACGAGGAGCAAGAGGTTTTAGTTGTCTTATAATGTCACAAAAAGGGGGGTTTGTTATGGTTTTGGATTTTAAAAGAAAAAACAAAGTAAAATAAATAAACAAAGCAATTAAAAAGATAAAAAAAATCAATAAGAGAGATTAGATCAATGAATCCTTCTTCGTTGCAAAACAATGATTCAAGTTATGTTCTTTTCCACTTCTTATTAGTCACAGATTATCACCAACCGTAGATATAGCAGCTAGATCAGTGCTAACCCCTAAATCCCTTGTATCCACTGGATACGGAAGTTCTCGACTACCGGATTCTATTTACCAAACCACCTAGTAGTAGATCACTCAAGATGTAATTTAGTTAAACGCATTAAGATTTATGAATTTATTAGGTTGATATTAGTAGTTAGACTCTTAGATCAAGGTCCACTTGCTAACGTTTTTTCCACACACAATTGCTCCACGGAATCCCTCCGCAAGGTCTCGTGTTTTCTACTTGTGTAAAGAGTCAAGAAATGATTACTTATCCCCTAAATTTCGCTAGCTTTAGATCAATTAACAAATCAATTTAGTTGCGCACCTAAATAATCTATCAATCAACCATGAATGTATAAACATTCCTATTAGTAAAAACAAACGATAATCATGTGAAAATTCAAAGTAGATTTAAAACAAAACTCAAAACATGCTAAGAACTAGGAATTCATCCTCAATCAATAAAAAAATTAGTTAGTCATGCTAAAGAGTTCACACAAATAAAGAAAAGAAAAGTGTTGTGTGTGTAGAGGTGTGCAAAAAGTGTATAAAGAAGTGTAGAGAACTCCTTTATTTATAGGCTTCAATGCTCTCCAAATCTTCTAAGGAATAGAATCCCTTTCCCTTTGTAGCTCAACTTCCAAATCCAAGTCTTTCTCATATATTCCATCTCCTCTTTTCAAGTCCAAGCCCAATTCTTCACCAATTTCAAGTCTAAGTCTTCAAACCCATGAGAAGAATCCACATAGAAATCTGTAATTTTTGGTCGCCGGAAAACTGGGGTTTCTGCCGGAAGTTAGTCGGAATCCGTCACAGGAAAGTAGCTCAGGTGACTGGAATCTTCTTAGCCGTCGACGGAATATTTCGTCACGGTGCCGTTAGAGTTAACTGTCAAAATAGCGGTCTTTAACAGTCAACGGGTCAAAGAAGAAGGGAGTCAGCTATTGAGTTAGAACCGAGTCAGTTGGCTAACTCGGCTGACTGGTTTTGGCCAAGGATGTTTTCACTTCGGCCATGATGGTTGTTCTCTGCTCCAGCTATATTGTACATCTCTTTGCCTTGCAATTTCAACACCAGCTCCATGTGCCAACAGTTCAAACTTCATTCACATCTCTCCTAATCATTCATTTCCCTGTAGCACTACCTGCAACACCATTTGATCCATCCAACTGCTGAACCATGGAAGCACATAATACTTCTGCAACACAGCCACTGCAATTCAGCTTCTATGCACAATTCCTTGAACAACTTCAAATCTGTATAATCACAACCACCACTGCTTGGAACCCAACACCCAAACCTCCATGAATCTCTCAAATCACCACCAACCTATTACTTTATTCTTCAATTGCAGTAACGAGACAAACCATGATTCCATTTCTTAACCTGGTTTCTTTAATCAACCTTCGATGGCTACACCCTCATCTTCGATTCAACAACAATTCATCACTGTCTTCAATTAATTTTCGATCTGAAACTCACAATCTTACTTCATCTTCCATGTATTTCAACTCTACTTCTCTCAATTTCTCGATCTGTTTCTTGGTTATCACAGCAGCAGCAGTGCTGCTTTTATTTGTTTCTCAATTTTAGGGGAAGCTAGTAAACAAACGAATGAGAGATTGTTTCTCTCGAAATAGGGTTAAGTCAATCATTGGGATGGATTTAACCACCCAACTGTGTAAGAACCATCCAGCTGGTATCCCCTTATCCTCATCTAGTCTGGATTTAGTGCTCCTCCAAAAGAGTTGCCCCTTAACATTGACTCGACTCCCAATAGTGTTTGCTTGTGAAATAACAGTTTGACCTTCTTGCTCAATTTTGGATGATTTCTTCTTCTTTTTCTCCGTGTGACTCCAAAGTACATAATAACTCAAAAACACACGTAAAATACATAATTTACAGGAAAAAAAAAAGCAAAGAAAGCATAAAATCTAGATAGTAAATACGGTGTATTCTACACCTATCATTTGGTATAGCAAAGATTGTGATTACACATAGATATTTCCAACATTTTTCATTTTGCATGTTTATAGATTTATTTATTTAAATTATAGAGTTGTTGGAAGATGAACTTCCAGTATCTAATCATCATTGGTTTAATTATTGCAAAATTATTATGAGATATTGTGCCTTTACGTTTTCGTGAATATGCTCAGAAGTTAAATATATTATATTTTTATAAATGGAAAATATAACAAACTCTTTGATATTTTTCCCGCAGTATTGACCTTTTTGTGATCACACTTCTCGTGTTTTGATGTTTGACACACTCCGTAAGATTCTCTTATGTTAAGTAGAATCGAGTAAAATTTGTCTTGTTGTTCATAACTGGATTTGAGATTAATTTATGTCGATACTGGATACAATCCTTATGATTTGTTAATGTCCACCAAATCCTTCTTTTTCACAAAAGTAAGGTCACTCATGTTATTTTCTTGGGAATGACATTTTATGGGGGAGAGTTCTTAAATGAACTTGAAAAGGCGAGGGTACCCAAATATACCTCAAGCTAAAACTTTTCCTTCCTATAAGTCCTTTCTCCGAAAGTGATTGTCTATGGACAGAGTCGAGACAATACAACTATTTGGTTTATACTTCGAGTGATCGTCTATGGATACGAGATCGAGATAATACAACAACGAAGTATGCTTACTTGATACAAAGGTTCGGACTTAAACAGACACAATAGGATTCACGTATCAAGAAAATAGGAATTAGCATTTGTGCAATTTACTTTAATTATAATATAAAATAATTATAATGCGGAAATATAAAGTAAATGACACAACAAGATTTAGTTAACGAGGAAACCGCAAATGAAGAAAAACCCCGGGACCTTGTCCAGAATTGAATACTCTCAAGATTAAGCCGCTTTACAATATAAACCAACTTCGTATAGTTGAGACCAAACAACTAAACCTATAGTTCACCTAGTTCTGTATGTATTACCACGCCTCCAACCTATAAACAAGTCACGTACTTGGACCAATTCCTTTGGTTCGTATTCCAAACAGTAAAGGAACAACAAATCTGTTTGGTATCAACTCTCTTCAACCAAGTGATATGAGTTACGCAAAGGCTCTTCTGTTTATCTTAACATAAACTCCTTTGCCAGGTTCCAAGATCTATCTTATGTTCAATCACCAAAAGGCAATCGGTAAGATTTTGCAATCAACACTCTTAATCTAAAGAACTGTGTTGATGCCGGTCTTCTCAATTAATCAATCCAATCTACCATAAGGATAAACCGATTATTAATTGGATCCTATGTTACCCAAACAAGTATTGTGCACACCAAAGATTATAAAACCAAGTCAGGAATCTTCTATCTCTTATTTGTCTCCAAATCTTCTTAGATCTTCAATAAACACCTGCACACAACTACTTGAATCTCTTGTAATCAATCACACACAGAACGGAGTCTGCTAACAATGGATTATCAAAAGATCATCTTTAGATCTAACAACAGTCTAAAGATCCATGTCGAAACCTTGAACTAGTTTGAGTGAATCTTATATCAGAAGAGAAGATTCTCAAGCATAGACAAACTAGGTGCAATCAAAGTTTAACCACCGTTAGTCAATCAAATCAATACGAAAACTAAATATAAACCGCAATATCTAGTTTCCCACCAACGGGTCGCGCTTGAGCTTCTCAATCCCAAAGAAGACTTTAAATTGAGCGGCCGCAATAGATTTCACCTAATTAGATTACTTTCCTCTCTGATAGGCGGCTTCACCAGTAACATTACAACAGAGGAAGTTTACTGTCACGAAGGATTAGTTTTCTAGAAATGCAAACTCAAAGTATTTATAGACAAGGAAGTTTGGACACCAAGGAATTTCCAAAACCGAAAATATTCTCAAGATATTTCCATATTAACCCAAATTCGGTTTTCATAATTCCTGTGAATACGCTGTTCAAAAATAATGATCGAAATCTCCTTGGAAAATCTTTAACTAGCAAATGCACATTACTAATTCTTATTTTCCAAATATATTAAAAAAATTAATTAAAAGATTCTTAACTTATTTAAATTCCATCTTGGGATTTACTTCCTTCTTAGCTGTTAAGGAATATCTTTGAACAATAAAAGAATACACATTAATGCGCGTGTTCAAAGTGTGTCAAAATATTACTCTTGTAAGTCCTTTTTCATACTTGATCACTTGAAACCAATTTACCACACTTCCAAACAAGTTTAGAATTGGTTCATCTGACTTTCAAGAACTATGTGATTGATCAAGTACCACTCAATCACAAACCATAGGTGTACGGTTCTACCAAAACAAGTTTCGGTTCTTCCTCCATGTGAGTATTGTGCATAGTCACACTAGCTTACCAAAGATATGGATGACTAGGTACTAGGATCGGTTCCCCACATATATTTTGAATCTAACTTGTATGCACTTCACATGTCCATAGGATCGGTTCCCCCTTGACTAAAAACGTGTTGCACATGTTCATAGGATCGGTCCCCCTTTCTTCCATAAACTTTGTTGCACCTCATACAAGGATTAGTTCCCCCTTGTGATGTATTGCACCTCTTCATAGGATCAGTTCCCTTTTCCCAAATTTGGCCAGAGACTCACAAACCCAATCATACCCCAGGTGATTACTTAAGATCAGTTTCACTTATAAAAGTCACACCAATACATAAGTCAGGCCTCATGTGAATAGTTTTACCAAGAACACAAACAAGTCATGAGCGGTTATACTAATCACACATATTGGTCGTTCATAAGATTTGCAATGAAGAACAACCCCAATAACGCCTGACGATTTCCTTTTCGGTTCAAAACATATATCATGAACTTACTTCCTTAGAACACATGTAAACATTGTTCCCTAGGATGAAATCCTCACCTCATACCCATACATAATCACAATAGCATTCATACGATTATGTCGATATCTCATATACAAAGTTTAATGGTTAAGCAAGAAACTTCATATTGTATTCCTTAATACTATGTCTATCTAGAGTGTTCATGCTTCGCAGTTTTGTGTTTTCAATATGCACGACTTAAAATATACGTTAGGGAATGAAACAATTCAATTCAAATATCACAAACCTCAAGTGGAAGGATGATGTTTTGATTGTAGCTCCATACTTCTTCAATTCTTCACATATTCGAAATACTTGTAATGTCTCACCCTAATACTTTCAAGCTAACCTATACGAAGTTGACTCTAGTATATTTAAATCAAGCGACTCTTAAATGAGTTTTAGTTTACTAAAATGTGACAACCAAACTTGACATACCAACACTTGGTGGGTTCAACCGAGCTATGCTCTAATGGAACTTGTGCTTAATTGTTGAAAAAGCATGGGTTTAACAACCACACCCAATATTTCGTTTAGGAAATTTGTATGGACTAACTCTAATATATTTCCAAGAGAATCAACTAGACAGTCAGACTCAATCAATGAAAATACATCCAAGAGTTATATCTCTGTTTCTCAATGTAATCAGGAAATCAAACAGATAGAAATCCGCGAGCCTGATTATTATGAGAAATAACTTGAATGGTATCAAAGACCAATGTTCAAGTGTCAATCAATTTATATCAACAACCAAAGGTTGGATTATTTAATTGATTGAACTATGCACAACCTGTGATATTTCAATAATATAGAAAAATATAATGCGGAAAAGAAATAACACAGACAACAAAATTTTTGTTAACGAGGAAACTAAATGCAGAAAAACCCCGGGTCCTAGTCCAGATTTGAACACCACACTGTATAAAGCCGCTACAGACTCTAGCCTACTATAAGTTAACTTCAGAATGGAATGTAGTTGAGACCTAACCAATCTCACACTGATTAAGGTACAGTCACGTTCCTTACACCTCTGAATCCAAACAGGACTCTACACACTTGATTCCCTTAGCTGATCTCACCCATAACTAAGAGTTACCATGACCCAAAGTCGATGACTTGATAAACAAATCTATCTCACAAAAAAAAAGTCTATTGAATAGATAAATTTGTCTTTCACAAAAATACCTATGAGTCTTGTTTCTTATTTTGATAAACCAAGGTGAACAATAACTAATTGATACACCAGACATATATTTCGGAACAATAGCCTAGTAATATCAATCACCTCACAATAATATTAAATGTATGGAAGCGGAACAAGATATTGTGGAATCACAAACGATGAGACAAAGATGTTTTTGTGAATACTTTTTATCTAACATATCGGAGATTGAATCTCGAGCAAACCTTAGAGAATATATTGAACAAAGTAAGATCAGAACACGCAACTACAGAGAAAATAATTGGGCCTGTCTTCAGAATCCCAATGAAGTCTTTAAGTCGTTAACCTATAATTGTTTTAGAAAAACCTAGGTTAAAGGAGAATCGACTCTAGTCACAACTAGTATCACATAAGAGGTGTGGGGATTAAGTTTCCTAGTTGTTAGAGTTCTCCTTTATATAGTCTTCAAATAAGAGTTTGCAATCAATGTTACCTTGGTAAAAAAGCATTCAATATTCACCGTTAGATGAAAACCTGATTAGATTCAAACTAATATCTTTCAACTGTTAGATCGAACTTAGCTTGTTACACACAAATGAAATGTACATATATTTAGATATGGGTAACCGTACATAAATGTGTACACTTAGTTGGCTCATCAATAGTTAACCGAAATTAGCCATATTAAAACTTTCATATCAACCTTGTTCGTCTTAATCACAATTTGTTCAAATGACTGAAATGAAACTAGTTATAGAGTTGTTCAATTATTTATATTCTCATAAAAGTATACAAGACACAATTGAAGCAAAATCGATTTTGATTCACCTGAATCAATTCATGAACATTATAGCCACGGTTTCAAAGATTGCATTCCTTATTATATAGATGTATTTTTTCACGAATAAACCGATTTTAGAACTTAACTCACTCAAGTATGCAAACAGGTACGCATACTTAGAGTTCCGGACTTGGTCTGTCCGCAAGTATGCGAACGGGTACGCATACTGACGTTCACGACCGAACACAGTTAAATTCCCGGACTTGAACTGTTACGCCATTACGCATACGGGTATGCATACTAAGTTCCCGGACTTGAACTGTTAAACCAGTACGCATGCAAGTATGCATACTATGGTTCTCGGACTTGGAATAACTTGCAACAGTTAGCATACAAGTACGCATACTATGCTATATCCATTCAATGGTTAATCATTCCAAACTCCATTTTAATCACTAAAACATTCTTAGAAGACGAGAATATCTGTCTCACTCAAACTATTAGCTTCAAAGCAATTTTCAAGTGATCAATAGATCAATATGAAACATTCTGAGTCTACATCAAACGATTGTCTCACACAAATCATGTAAGATGTTACTAGGCGATTTTCACATGATCATCTATTGACTTTCGTCAAGAATAAAATATGAACTTGGTTAAAGCGAAAGATTACTAACACATATTTAGAGAAATATGTAAGCGAGTTAAACTCGGCTCGAAATATCAAATGTGTATAAAATAAAGTCTATATAGCTATACGACTTTTTCCTCAATAGGAGATAAAATAGAAATAGACTTTTGAGTGATAGATGAGTTCAAGTCTCTAAATACCTTTTGTTGATGAAGTTCCACAAGCTCCCCTTAGTAGTTCTCTGTCTTCAATCAATGAACGCCGTGAAGTATAAACCTCAACTACACATTCTATCCTAATCTGAGAAATAACTATAAGTAGACTAGAAATCAAGACTTATAGTTTTGACAACTAAACTTGACAAATAAGCTTGAGATAGCAACGCTTGCGAGTTCGACCGAGCAGTGCTCTAACAATTGTTATATCTTTGTGGGGAGTATTGTTGTGGAATTATAAATGGGATGCTTGTATCTTTTTAATCTCACAGGATGAGCGCTAAGTATTTATTAATATGTGATATCATCTAAAACTTGAGATATCTTTTAGTTGTATTCATTATGATCCCGCGATTTTCGTACCTTTGTTAATTTTATTGAAAAAAAGGGGGAGAATTGTTTAGTAGTTTCATACTACATACATATAGTTTACGGATCATTATGTAAGGGGGAGTGAATCATTTAAGAAATAAGTTTATATATTAAATAAAAGATGCAAGTATTGATTAAGGGGGGGGGGGGGGGAAACATATCATCACAATATTACTTCAGAGTTGAGATAGAATTGAACTTTGGATAGAATATAATAATACTATGTTTTTATATAACAACAATTGAGAATATTATTTCAAAGTTGTTTCTTTATGGAATCGGTTCTTCAACAAGAAAGATATTGAGTTGAACACGTTCAAAATCATTGCAAATTGGAACAACGAAGAGTTCAAGGAGAGTTTAAGACACCAGGGAAATCAAGATATTATGGATCAAGGAGTTTTTCAAACTTTATTTTTGTTATCCATATGCATTAAATAGTTTTGTCACTAAAATTGACAAAGAGGGAGATTGATAGAGCATTGCTCGGTCGAACTCACAAGTGTTGCTATATCAAGTTTTTTTGTCAAAGTTAGTTGTCAAAACTTGATTTATAGTCTAAAGTTAGTTAAGTATCAGTCTAAGATGGAGGTAACGAGCCAGTCATCATTTGAGTTCTACCTTTTGAAGGCGAAGATCAACCGAAGCTTTTGAAGAACTTCATCAACAAAAGGTAGATGAAGACCGAACCACTTATTTCTCAAGTTATATTCACCTTCTTATCTTTGAGATGATTGTCTCATAACTAATTAGACTAGCTTACATAGGCAAGAATTTCAAGTCGAGAACTATTTATTTAGTTTACGAATTTCTCGCAGTATAATGACTAAGCTTAATGAACATTTGTTCATACTTGATCAAATTCGGTGGAGAATAATTTATTGTTCGGAACCAAATATTGATTAAAGTTTATCATTCGAAAATAGCCTGGAACAATGATATGTGTCATTGATATTATTCACGAATGTTTCGAATTGATTTAGAATATTCGTATGTACATCATGGGAAAATCTGTTTGTTTCCTGATCCAGATAGGTATGTATTTTTGTACAAACCATTTTGGAATTGTGGTAAGCGAACTGGGTTAAAATAATCAAACTGCTATGCGTGCCAAAACAGTTCTATGTTTTAGAACTAGTTAAACCCAAACCGGTACGTGAACTGAAAAATTTCTCCGGAAATGGCATGAAAAGTCTTAAGTTTGTAAACCGGTACGTGAACTTGAAAAGTTTAGTCGACTCCGGAACTTTGAGATTGATTCAAAGTTTACAAACCGGTACGTGAGCTACAAAATTTCTGTCAACTCCGGAAACCCGGTCATTGCATATAAGTTTTCAAACTGGTTCGCATATTGTGACTCTGCCGATTCATGAACGATCCAAGTAATTGTACTTTGTACATTTACCAACTATGTCGATCATAATTCAAGTGAAATTAAATTGTTTCTATGAAGTGATTTACATTTGATCAATTCTATAATTAATATTAGTCTCATTTAATCACATGATTGTGACTCAATATTAATGTCTTACTGAACATGAAAATGAGTGTTAAGCTTTTAAGTCCAAATCAGCTAGTTTCGGCTAACCATGTTGGACATAGTATTTATACACGGTACAATTATGGTTTACCTAACCAGAGTGTATATCTTGTATATGTGATTAAGATTTAAAGTTTTCATCTAACGGTGAATATTGATTGCTTGGTTCCAAAGCTATCTTAACTTAAACCTAAAACAACCTAGGACTTGAAGTCTATATAAGGGGAACTCTTGGAAACTGGGATTTTTGAATCCTAACACTACTTTTTTGGTATGTCATAGTTGTATCTAGAGTCGTCCTCTCCATAAACCCTTTTAAGGTTTAGCGACTAAAAATACTTCACTGGATTCGTGAAGCCGGGTCTAGTTATCTTTTATCTTAATAACTCGAGTATCCTGATTTTGATTGTTTGTTGAGCCTTGCTCCAACAATCAAGATAGCTAGTAATCAATAAAATCTCTTTATCTCATACTTTGTTGATTCCACAAGTTTTATACTTTTGAGGTGAATCATAACTGCACTTCGAGATGCATAAGTCTGAATTTTGAGAATAGCCAGATTTTTGTCTAAATTGCTATCGATTTCTATCACCTGGATCTTTCGTTTGATTTGATCATATATTTATATCATAAATCAGGAAATCAATTATAGGCTTAATCTGCGGGAGGAAGATTTGGTTTAAAGTCTTCAATTGAGTTGAAGCAAATCTTAGTTGGTGTGAGATAGTATAAGGGAATCAATTGGGCAGAGTCCTGCTGGGATTTAAGAGGCATAATGAGCGCTAATATTTCCGAATCAGTGGGAGACTAAGTTCGGGCTCAATTATATTCCAGACGAAGTTAATTGGTAGTAGGCTAGTGTCTGTAGCAACTTAATATAATTTGGTGTTCAATTTGGACTAGGTCCCGGGGTTTTTCTGCATTTTCAGTTTCCTCGTTAACGAAATTTCTGGTCTGTGTTATTTCCTTTTCCGCATTATATTGTTTATATTTATAATTAAAATATCACAGGTTGTGCATTAATCAATCACAATAGTTAGGTCCAACCTTGTTTGTTGGATAAGACTTGATTGATCCTTGGATATTGGTCTTTGGTACCGTCCAAGAACTCTCGTTGTAGTTAGGTTCACGGATTTAGTTCTGTAAACGTTCTAATAACCAGATAGAAAGAGATATATATAACTCTATAAACTTTCCTTGATTGAGTTTATACTATAGGAATTGTGTTGAGTTTGTCCTTACATGTTGCCTACAAAAATGTTTGTGGTGTATTTTGGTACCCCCAGTGTTTTCACCCCATTTTACTTTATGTATTTGTTATTCGAAATACCAAGATACCAAGATAGAGGAATAACTTTGTTTCACATCTGGATCACCATTGTTGAGTCACTTTTCACCTCAAGCTTAGGAATATCATAAAATAGGAATAGCAAGATAGATCACATGCAGCAACCGCTTTTTGATAGCACACAACTCAGCCATGTTGTTGTTACAATTATGGATATACTTGACATGGCAAGGAAAGAATTCACCATCCTTTCCTCCGATAACTTCTCCAACACCTACATTATACCTTCCATTATAAGCACTTCTAGTAATTAATCTAGCAAAACCTACACCAGGCATGAACCAGTCAACATAAATCTTATGTTTTCGAGTCTCCTTAGTTTTAGTTTTCTGAGCAACAACACTCAAATAGTCCATCTACTCTTTAAAAGCTTTCGAAAAACTGTACGTATAGTTGAACTTTTTAATTCTTAAATAAAAATTCAATTGTTGCCAACTAAATATTTCCACAAAGTGATACGAAAAAAGCACTACCAATTAACACAATCCTTCGAAGGAACATTGGTGCATTGTCTCTTGAACCATTCTGTAGAGGATGGATACAACTCAATATTTATGTCCCATCCGTTTTCCATTAATTGCCAAATTGATGCAACCATTTTGCAACTAAAGAACTAATTGAAGAGGTTTTCAAAATTCATATTAAATAAGCTTGCAAGAAGGAGCATCACACAAGTTTTCCTATATAATCTGTTAGAGCGTTGATTGGTTGAACCCACTAAGCATTGGTATGTCAAGGTTGGTTTTCATATTTTAGTATCAAAACTCATAAGTCGCTTGATTAGATTACTAGAGTCAATCTCATTAGGTTGGACTAGAAGTCTAGAAATGTTGAGACATAAAAGTATTATTCTGAAGACCTAAAGAATCCGAACACATATTGACATTAACGAAGACATCATCCTTCTATTTGAGGTTAGTAATACCAACGTAGTTAATATCGTATACCGGTCTTGTCTCGGCTGGGACCGGTACATTGGTACAACATTGTATCGGGAAGATTCCATTTTCAAATATCGGTGTAATATCGATTCCAAATTATATACTTATAATTTTAATGGCAAACAATTTCCTCACATTAACTCATCATGTATGTGTATTACATAAGAGATAAGATACACTTCACATGTTTTTGCACATACTACGTCGAAATCTCAATTCCAAATTAGTGTAGTGGCATAAGAGGATAACACATTTGTAATTTTTAATGAATATCAACCGTTGGATCTAAAGTTTATTCATCCGTCAATTGTGTCAGCCTAATTTACTACGCCTTTGACTTTGAATGATTGATCTTATTTCACAGTTTGTCTCTTTATCCCCCTTTATTCCCCACTCTGTCTAATATGTTTCTCCCCATTTCCAAGTTAGACACACACAACTACCATCGCCCATGCTTCCACCTTCCATCCCCACGATGTCCACCATCATTTTTATCTGTAATTCACTTCAAGTGTCTTTCGTTTTTTGTTATATGGATCATAGATGCTTATTTGATTTTGAGTTATTGTTATAAAGTTTAGGATCTATTAGCTTATAAAGACTTAATTTCTTTAACGATAGGATAATAAAGTTTCCTCATATAGTGATATACACTTGTAGATTTTTATGTTATAATGATGTTACTGCAGGAATGATGAGCTTTTTGATAGTTTGTAATTTTATTTTAATTCAGTCAATCAAATTGAAAAATAATTTCGACCGAGACAAACTGTTTTGACCGAGACATACTGTTTCGGCCGATATTTTTGGCAAAATCTCATCTCGGCGATATCTTGATAATCGTCTCCTTCTAAGAGCGATATCCAGAATCTCACCGATATCTCGGCCGAGATGGCCGAGATCGGCCGCATTGAGTAATACATGAATTTACTTGTTTCCATTTCTATATCGTTGCTCTCAAGTCGTTTTAGATTGAAAACATAATATATATGAAACTCTAGTATTAGAGACTTGATCATCTTATTATGATCAAAATATCAATAGTTGTGACTGCTTTATATTGGTATATTATATTACGAAGTATAATGCTTCTCTTTTGAACTTCGTAGTTGCGACATAAACATAATCTTTGTATCTTTTCACAAGATTGTAGTGAACTTAGGCTTGAATTCATGCCTAGAAAACTATGTTGAATTACATGAGTTTAAGGAAGTATACGTACTAAATTGTTTCGTAGTTGAAAGAAATCAATAGGATTGAAAGTCCAGTTTTCATTGAAGATCTAAAATTGGACTGATCCTAACCTATACATGGAATCAAGGTAGAACCAATACTAACTACACTCTAGGGTTTGTGTGATTTTGGAAATTAGGTTTGCAAAATAGAAAAGTTCAAGATGACGACATAATGAGTAATTTGAACATGAGCTAAAACCTTATATTTTGTTGTTCAAAGATATTCCTTGATACTAAAGGTGAGATCCCAAACCGAAATATTTGAGAATCTTTTTTGAGATTTTCGAATATAAATGTTTTGTTTTACCAGCAAGCAAAAAAAATCTCTGGAAAGATATATTAGTTAAGTGTTAGCTAATATTGAGTTGACTATGAGAGATTTCGGTTCTAGAAAAACAGAATCTAGGTGCTTATTGCATATCTTTGGAATATTTTCGGTTATGGAAATTCCTTGGTGTCTGTAGATGGTGAAATTCGGATGATAGGTTGGGAAACCTACAATATAATACTGCAAGTGCACAATGTCTAACTAGTAGAACAATGGCAAGTATAGGTCGTTCCCACGAGGAGTGTGAAATACTCTACCAACTAATACCAAAAACTAAGTAATCGCAATATGATGTTCTTGAGAGTTTTCAGAAATTCAGACAAAACAAAATAACAAATAATCGTGATAATAAACAAAGTAGGAATGAGTTATTAGGGTTTTCGATTTCCACCAATTCAATCATACAAAACTCTACTAATCTCTATTTATTACTCAAGACAAATTTCGAAATCAATCTCATGTCTCGGAAGATAGTATATTAAATTCTAAAATATAGTTTCTCCGCTGTAATTTCCTTCGCTTCATGAGTAGTGATTCTAAAGCATTATCTATCAATCCTAAAGCATATCACGTCAAGGGGATTTAACCAAAGCACGAAATATCAATTGAAAAGCATAAATAATCAAAAAAATCACATAATTGAATAAATACCAAGCTATATATGAAGAGAAATTACTAGTCAATGAATCATTATTAGAAATATCATCATATATAGTTCATATAAATAAATTGGCTTCTATCTAAACCCTAACATGACTTTAGCTAGCCATGACTTTCTCAAAAGCCATAAAAAAATATCTTAATCAAACTCTAGCTAATAGAAAACGAAATGGGAAAAGTGAAACTAAACCCTATTCTCAAAACGGCTGTGTAGCCGCAACCATCCTTTTTCTCTTCTCTGGTTTCGGCCTCTCCCAAAACCGGCCTCTCTTATTCAGTACGTCTCTGTTGAGTTATATAGGTGCTGCCAAGAAGACCTAGCCAATTGCTGCCGGAAGCCCAGTCCAAAACCCACTTACTATTTCCAGGTTCCAACCATCAGCCAAACTCCAACTCGCTCCACACCACAGTGCTGACCATCTAATCTCCCAACTCCGGCCATCTATCCTTGATTCAAATTAGCCACATATGTGCAGTTCATCTTCGGAGTCTCCATCTCAGCAAACACGATCAAAGTCCGGCTGCAATCCCAGCTAACTACTGTTTTCGTACCACCTGAATTTTCTCCTTTCGCCGATCATAACATCTCAATCATCTCCATCCCAGCTGACATACAGACCCTTCTCACTGCACCCATTCTGCATTTCCCAGCACACCAGAATTCTTCATCGCCTGCATATAATCTCCCATCTATGTCAGCTCATTCAATATCCATCTTCCTTCCATTGCAGTTGCTGCTCAGATTTCTGTGGAATACTAGCTGCCATTGTCCTTTCTCCCTGGAAGTAACGACTTAGCCATCATTGCAACCATCTTTACCTTATATTCTCTGCCGTACGTTTATATCAACCATCACCGACTGCGTCCATCTCAGCCAATCGATACCACAGCAAACTTCTCGTTCTAGCTTCTTACTTTCATCGACTGCGCAGCAACTTTGAGTAGAAGATCGATGCCATCTCCATTCTTGTCTAAGATCTGTACATAGCCACCACTCAATACAGCTCAACCTCGACTTCTTTGCTCCATCGAACAATTGCGGCTCAATCAACTACCTGCAGCCATTAAAATACTCAAACTTTGGCCACGAGAAACTGTTGTCACTGGAAGCTCTCTCTAATCACCCCTGCAATGTCTCCATCTTCTGTCCTTCAATCCAACTTCACTCATGTCAACATCCCCTAAGATCACAGCAACCCCGACTGCAGCCATCGTACACACCTCGACTTCTCTGTAGCTAAATTCGCAGTCACCTATCACGGTGCACCTCAAGAAACCCAGCTCCATTTATCTCTGCAGTCTTCTCTCAACCCATGAAATCCATGACTGCAGCATCTACCCATACTTACCAACTCCAGTCGACGATGTCTTATCACTCCTGCAGCTGAATTCCGACAAAACCCCCAATTCCATCGTTGCGGCTGGTTGAGATATCCTCTTCATTTCGACAAAGAGGAGACATGTGTGCTCTTTTACCCCCACTAACAAGAGTAATTCTTAACAGACCGAGAATTGGAACCACGTGAAAACCGAATTCTCTTTATGTCTCACAGATTTTTCTGATGGGTCCCTATGGGCCCCGCGGAGGACAGCAGGGGGTCCCGCTTAGGGTTTGGGTCTGTGTCTGTCGGTTTTTTTTTTCTTAGTTTTTTTCTCGGTCCATTCATACTTTTTGCACTAACAATACGTGGTAGATAATGAAGCCACGTTCACTTGTTTCTTAAATCCTAAATGACTCAGGTGCTTGCCAAACGAGAGAAATCTTTAGCCCACTAACTACTCTATCCGTGAGCTTTTTTAGCTGGTGCCAACAAATAGAAGGTTAACACGGCTGCCCATACGTAACTATTTCTTCATTCCGATGCCTTGCCTTGGAGTAGTAGCATTAGTAATTTTTGTCGCAACTGTCATTAAAGCTTTCCAATTAGCCATTTATCTGTGAATTACTGGAATTCACTTGTACTATATATAAAAGCACTAAATTGAAATTGTTAGCCAAAATATCGAGTCCTAGCTTGTATGCACATATTTTCACCACTCGCCACGTGTCCTCGGTTAAACACGTGGGAGACATGTGACGCGGAGCATCAAGAGGTGATGTCACGTACATACAGCCAAGAAACGTGTATCGTCAGGAAGGGGCCCTCATCTAGCAAATCCGATGGCGCCTAATCAAGGAGTACCGAGACAGAATGTTGATGCGAAGCACTGAAAACACCCTCGGACTCACTTTATCCCATCTCGAGAAATGTCCCAGATCGACGGCCAGGACCAAGCTAACTGACACGGATATGACAGGGGCAGGAGACCGTGGTCTGGCGCGTGCAGACGACTCAACCACCCGCATTAAACACCCTGGGCAGTGTACGTGTCAACCAACCCGAGGGAGACACGACCATAACTCTTCGGCTACAAGGAAGAAACGATGGGGACATCGTGAAATATGAAGAGGTCCACGTACGGGCACAAAGCACAAGACGATAAGAACACAACTGCTTTCACCAGTGGACCCCACGGTGGAACCCCTATAAATACCCCTCCTCACTAAGAGAGAGGGGCAAGTCGGTTCGAAAACAAGAGAAGATGATGCATGGAATATACATGTTCCAGAAGATTCCACATAGAAGCTTGGCTTCTAAGTTTTCCTAATTCATGTCTTTCTTTATTTTAGAACTCTTTTAGTTTTCCTTATTGTTTCACGTTTCCTAGTTTAGATGTTTGCTGAAGCCTATATAAAGGCTAGTCTTATTCTTGTTTGCACACAACTTATAATCGATTATTATCAAAACTATCTCCTTCTTCATCTACTTTTCCCTGTTTCTTCTTCTTCTTCTTCTTCTTCTATTATCTTATTTATAAACCTACAACAATCTCTGTATTGCTTTCTTCCTCTTATACCACATCAATTGGTATCATCCTCTTAGTCTAGGTTTTTCAACTTATACTAGATCCTGTTTTCATCGCTTCCGCAACCCTATTATCAATATATATATATATAAAAAAAAAAAAAGTTCTATGGCTGGCACCGTTTCTCAAGAAGCTTTCGACGCTGCTATCACCAAACTTACCAATCTTATTACTACAAGTACGACTGCTGGTAATTCTGCTAATGCTGGTATAGCTACAATTAACACCAACATTACTACGATTTCAGATAACTTATCAAAGCTAGATTTTTTTTGTTGCTTTGAACAGTTTAACAGTACTGAAAAGAAGTTTGAAGATATTCATCTTGTTCTAGATAAATTTGTCACTACTCTTAAGATTGAAGATGAAGAAACTATAAAACTTCTGGCTGAAGCAAAGAAACCATCATCATCTAAAAAGAATCTGTTTGTACACAAAGATGATATTCCTGATGACATTATGCAAAAGATTAAAAGAACTCTACAACACGAAGGATTTATCGGTTGTACCCCAAAGAAGAGTTCTATTATTCAAACTCATGACAGCGAGGATGAATATAATGAAGAAGAACATCAAGAAAAATTTGGATTGAAGACAAAAGGCTTAAGTCTTCCCAAAACCCTTACAGTTCTCTACCCGAATACAAATTGAAGGTTGATATCCTAAGTTTTAATGGTAGTTTCAGAATTGAAGAGCTTTTAGATTGGTTTTATGAAGTTGAGGCTTTCTTTCAATTTATGGAGATACCAGATCATTCTAAAGTTCGACTTGTTGCATATAAACTTAAAGGAGGTGCTGCTGCTTGGTGGGAAAGATTGTGTGATGACAGAGTGAACAATTCTAAGCCTCCTATTCGTACTTGGGATCGTATGCGCAAGTTACTGCGAGCTAAATTTCTTCCAAAAGATTACAAACAACAATTATTTATTCGACTTCAACACTGTAAACAAGGAGAAAGGTTAGTTGAGGAATATGTCGCAGAATTTTATAATCTTCTTGCTCGTAATTGGTGCGTGTCGTAACCACAACAAATTAATTAAGATATTTCCCACTAATTAAATGGTAATATAGCGGTAGTAAGAGATCGTTCCCACGAAGAGCAGTGTAATTGATATGTTATTTAGTTCAGCAAAATAGAAAAGGGGGTTTGTTAATAATTAAAATAAAAAGAAAACAATAAGATGAAAAGATGATTAGGAGTCATTCGCTGTTACCAAACGTTGACTTGCATAGCATACTCGTTTACCTTTCGTAAGAATCATATATCACCAACCGTAGAATAACATCTAGCTCAGTGTTATCCCCAAAACTCCTTTTACCACGGATACGAAAGCTCTCAAATATCAGATTCTATTCAACCGAACTACCAAGTAGTAGCTCACTCAAGGTGTAATCCGACTGAATGCTTTAGGATTTGTGAATTAGGTTGATCCAAGTAGTTAAACTCTTAGCTCAAGGTTCACTTGCTGATATTGTCTTCACTCGCAATTGCTCCACAGAATCCATCTGTAAGTTCTCGCGATTTCTACTTGTGTATGAATTATTCGACGATTACTTATCTCCTAACCCAATACTAGCAATAGAACAATTAATAGACTAATCTAGTATGCATCCCAAATCAATCTAAGAATCACTCATAAAGATAAAATATTGTAAAGACAATCGATAATATGATAAAAATTAGGAATAAACTTGTATAATAATTAAGCTTCATGCCCGGAACTTTGAATTCATTATAATCAAATAATATTTAGCCTCTCATGTTACACCGTTTCATGGTTTCCCCCTAAAGGGGTAAACCCTAAAATATTAATGAAGCACAAAGTGTATTATGAGATGTGTAGGTATATGATATAATATGTGATAGATATTTAGGTCAAGAAGTGTCTCTTATATAGATGTCCAAGAGTAGAAGTGCCCATGTCTCAATTCCCGTGCCAAACAGGTTGCCAAACTTCACCAAATTTCTAAACTAAGTCACAGCCAAGGTCTGGCCGTGTACAAGAGTTTCTCAAAAAAAGCCGTATGGGCCCTTGCAAGACGTCTGTAAAGCCCAGCCCAACTTGTCATTAGCTTGTCAGTCATGTAGAACTGACAGCTTATTTCATCTTTTCTTTTTTTATCACGGCCAGGTAATTCCTACCGTAAGTTCTCCTGTATGTTTTATCTTATTTTATCTACAGTTTTGCGGCTAAAACTTCCCAGCCGAAAACTCTCCTGTATCTTTTCAATTTTCTTCTCTAAATATACGGCCTAGACTTTCAAGACGTAACTCCTACTTAATGTTTTAACTCTTTCCATTTTTCTTCTATGAACTCTCGCCCTTGCTGCCATCATTCCAACACCACAGCATCGCCATCTTCATGCCACTGCCATTGATCATCATCATCCTTGCTGGAAAGAACCACCATCTCGAGAAACACCCAAACTCGTACCTTCCTCTCAGCGTCACTGTCACGATCACCAACTGCAGCTCTTCTAGCCTTTCAAGCTCAGCATCCAACTGATTTCCGTGACCACCACCAATAGAACTTCCTTATATTCGATCAACCAACAGCCTCTCAACAGCAAGCATCATTACATTGTAACGCAATCTCGTTGTTTCATCTTCCCTTTGAATTCGAACTCGAGCTTCTTGTATCAATGGACCATCGTTTCTCTTCGCTGCTAACCAACCAAAATCACAGCTCTGCTCTCTTCATTCTTATTAACCTTCACAACTGCCGGCACTCATCATTCCTAGCGAACCCAGACTCCAACTCGTCTTCCAATGGCAACAACATATCACTGCCATTTCATCAGTCACCATCTTCCAGTGTTCATCAGCAGATCAGCAAGTTAGCAAACTCCCAGCACAATCGATCACCGTCGCTACTGCCATGTATTCATCACTATTCGATCATTTCTAACAGCAACAGCAAAGCCAAACTTCTCCCATCGATCACTGAGAATTACAGCAGCCACTACGTCACCAAATCCATTAAACTCGAACTCTACCTTCTCCATTAGTTTGGCTACGTACAGCACCACCACTGTTTTCCTTCGCTGCCACTCACCATCCATCGCAACTATCTTCATTCCTGACTCTACATGCCACGGCCATCATTCGATAACTGCCAACTCAAACACAATTTTATTCCGTTCGTGCCAGTATCACCATCGTCGAGTCCTTCTCAGTTGAATACCATCACTAGCCCACGAGCAAAAACACATATATCTTCATCGTTAACGGAAGTAGTTCAACTTTGACTCGAGATTACACGATCACCGTCCACCGAGTACATCATAGCATCTCAATTCTCCTCCTGGCCTTCCCTCGAAGTAAAGGGCCTGACTTCCTTTAATAGTTCTTAAAAATGGCAGCCCCTTAACAGAAACAGAGTGCCCTTAATGATGCTCCAAATATGGACAGAAGACCTGCCTTAGTAAAACAGTAGCTGCCTTCATAAATATCTGTTCAAATGTTTGAACTGTAAGTTCCAGAGAACCGACAAGCTCAATTTCTAGTTTCTCCCATAACTTCCTCATACGATGCCGGAATGAGCTCGTTCTTTCGCCCTTAGCTTCGTATTTTCATCATCTTCGAGATGATAACGAGAACTCCTAGATTCGAAATAGTTCCACTTGGTCTCTGGCCCTTCTCTGCTTTCGGCTAACTTCTTTTATTGCATAATTAAGTGCCAATTCGCTTCTTTTGGATGATTCACCTAGCAAAATACAAATAAAGAAAAACAAACGTAATATACAATAATTCGCAAGAAAATATAGCAAATACTAGCATGGATTCTACACTAAATATATGCAAAATATGCACTTAACAAATTCCCCCACACTTGCCTTTTGCAAGTCCTCGAGCAAACTATCTAAAATACAACAACTCCATGTCGCCGAGAATACGGTTACTCTTAGCATGAATAACAGGCCTTTAAACCCCTAGGTGTCCCTAGTGGACGAGTTATAGTCTCGTGAGGGCTTACGAGAGATATACCTACAAAACCTACTCCAACTTCAAAGCTTTCCAGCTTCCCAAGCATCCAAAGAGCTATGAGGACATATAATTTCTGCATGCTAGTAATAAGAAGTTAGAAATACCAAAGAACATATTCATTCTTTAATCTTGAGTGAGAAATAACCACACCATAATGAGAGAAACACGTGTTTGAGAACGATCAATAAGAATTTCGCCTCGACTTCTGCCTCACCAATAGGGTTTTATGATAATTGCACTCAATAAGACGGCTTTTTTTGTGGGTCTCACATGTGTGTAGGTAGGAATAAAGAGAGAATCCTACACACGTTTAATGGTGGGAAGGAAACCTTCCGAATTATTTCTGGAGACTCCATAAAATCGTGGAAAACAAAAATATTTTTCTGATGATCTCTAAGAAAGGAAATCAACCACTATAGCAAGGCTGAGAGTACTTACCACCTTCACATCTGATTGCAATGATGAAAGCACCACTCTCACAGCATCTAATAGAAACGTCTTCCTTCGGCTCGTCTTCTTCATCTTGGTCTTCGGTCTTCAACGGTTGATGATAAACTCTTGAACTTGTAGAACTTCGACAATTTGTAACTCTTTTCCTCAATTTCCTTGTTGCTTGAAACTTCTTTATATATTTTTCTTCCACATGGCCTTATTAAATAAATAACAACCTAAATGCAATTTTTTTTTGTATATATATTTTTTTTTTTGTATTTTTTGTATTTTTTTAAGAGATTGCATCTAAAACAATAAAAATGAAATAAAATTAACATGGCCATGAAAGAAGTACTTTACCACTTTATTCTTCACAACTTGTATTGTCTTCGTATCATAAACTTCAATAACTCTCATCTTTTGATTTTCTTCACTCTTTTAAATAAGTCTTCATACTTTGATATAAAATTCCGCTCCTTATGTGTAAGTCTTCAACATATATATAAAAATCTGCTCATTGTATGTTGCTTTACTTGGATATGAAATTTTGTCTTCCTTGTATTGTTGCTTGTAAACCTCAAACGTCTTCAACTTCCTTGTAGATTTTGATGTCGCTCCATTGTTGATGATGATGTGTTTCTATGGACCCGTTGTTGGTGAGAGAGAGAATGGTGCAAACTGCAAATCAAACTACAAGAAGGTGGTTTTCATCTATAGATTTCACCCTTATGATTGAAAAAATTAGCACTCAAGAGATCAAAAATAGTGATTCTATTGGTGAGAGGTTGGGTAGCTCACCATTCTACCCGGAATTAACGTACGGTGACACACACTCAAAAGAAAGCTCTTTAGTCAGCTACAAAGAAAATTTGGTATGGTGCCTTGGTTGATATGAAAATGGGTAGTCTCCACTAATGATTGATCAGCAACTCTAATAATGCATTTCTATCTTCTCCTAATTTGCATCACTGGCATGATTAAATCCATTATTTAACACTCCAATTCGTAAGAAATCCGGATGTAGTTCCCTAACACTTCCAAGTTCAGTTATGTCGGTCAGAATCTCTATGTAAACATACCTAGAAGTATGCTAGTGACTCTGAAATCTCTACAAGTTGAAGGTTTTTTTTTATGCAAAATTTTGAAAAATCTATATGCAAAATACTCCCCCACACTTAAACTTCACATTGTCCTCAATGTGTAAAACCGAAAGTTCTGAATTCTGACGTAATAGCATATAAAACGCACAAACTGTGCAAATTGGTAAGGAATTTGGAAAACCTCCATTTCACAAAAGTTGTTCATCTACGTGTTTTCTACAAAGTGTTTAAAGAGCACAGTGTTTCGATAAACGGTCTGACAGTTATGGTCTCTGGACTGAACTACACGCAGTCTGAATTTTTCTGACGAAAAGGTATTCGTCATAATTCTCTTCTAAAATAGATTACAGACTCAATGAAATTAAACATGGGGATGCAAATATGATATGAAAATCTAAGAAAATAAAATACAAAAGATAGATATACAAAACCTATGGGTTGCCTCCCATTTAGCGCTTGGTTTAAAGTCGTCAGCCCGACTCTTTTGTTATCGTCCATATACCAACAATCTGAAAATTTGGTAGTCTGCCCATAAAACAATCTGCAATTCTAGTAACAACTTCACAAAATGATTAGAATAAAGTATGAATAATGAAATTGTTATTGCTTGAAAGTCTCCCCCACACTTAGTCCTTTCTACACTCGAAAGTGGATAAAGAACATAAAATAAGGGAGCTTCTATAGGTTCCTCAGCTTGGTGAACCTGCAAAATTCTAGAATCAAACACATCAAGTGGTGGATACTTAGAAGCAAAATAATCCTTAAGAATTTTAGAAGCACAAATACTCAATCCTAAGTGATGTGAATCAAAAGATTTAGAAATATGCAAGGGATTAGACAAACCTTCCACAATCTCTCGTATTACAGGATCCTCATCATTCTTAAAGAATTGCAATGAATTATTTACCTCGTTTGTATCGTGGTCCTCTATCAAACTATTTAGCCATTCTTCGTTAGTTTGTGCTTCAATCAAAATCTCAGCATCATTATAATCCTTGGCTAGCTCAATTGGGTCTTCCACAACTTCAACCAATTTGATTTCATTCCCAATCTCTATTTCTTCAACAACCTCGTCATCGGAATCAGAATCAGAATCATCTCCTAGAAAGTCTAGTTCATTGGTGCAAATCCTAAAATCATTGTTTGAGTATGTTGCACCATTTATAACAACGGTTATGTCATATCCATTCTCCTCCTTTTGAATAGGCGAGTGATCGTTATAATGATCTGGAGTTGGAATAACATTACCATCATTGCAAGGATTTCCCAAAGGTTGCTCATCTTCAAGATACTCATGAATCGCATATCCATTATTGATCATGGGAACGTCGGAATTGATTTGGATTTGAGGCCAAACTTTTTCCTTATTTATTCCCTTCTTAATTTTATCCATTTCTATTCTTAGGTTGTTAATAACCTCTTGAAATTCTTGAAGTGTATCTTCAGTCTTTTTGTTGTGTTCATCCAGTTATTGGTTTTCCCGATCCAAATTATTCATAAATTGGTGCATTAAATCTTCGAGAGTAGAAGAACTATCTTTAGGAGCATAAATCTCCATAGTCTGGTCGCGTTCATCCATCATTTGAATGTGCTGGTCCAAATTTTGATTTTCCCGATCCATATTATCCATAAATCGGTGCATAAGATTTGTAAGACTAGAAGAATCTTGATTAGAAGCATAACTATCCCCCAATCCTTGTGGTTTTTCACTTACATACCCATCATAAGATTGTTGATATGTATGAGAATAACCATAAGGTTCCGTAGGATATTGATCATAGCCAAAAGATTGGTTTTGATTATACCCATGGAATGGTTGGTAGCTGTCATAATATTGAGATTGAAAACCAAATTGATCACCACTATAATATGATGATTGGTCTTGTGCTCCGTACATGTTATGTCCGTATGGAAACATGATGACTCACAAGAACAAAAGAAAAAAAAAATCTAAAAACAAAAACAAGTTAAACAAATAACAAATCAATTAACAACCGCTCCCCGGAAACGACGCCAAAATTTGGTGCGTGTCGTAACCACAACAAATTAATTAAGATATTTCCCACTAATTAACTGGTAATATAGCAGTAGTAAGAGATCGTTCCCACGAAGAGCAGTGTAATTGATATGTTATTTAGTTCAGCAAAATAAATAAAATAAAAGGGGGTTTGTTAATAATTAAAATAAAAAGAAAACCATAAGATGAAAAGATGATTAGGAGTCATTCGTCATTACCAAACGTTGACTTGCATAATATACTCGTTTACCTTTCGTAAGAATCATATATCACCAACCGTAGAATAACAGCTAGCTCAGTGCTATCCCCAAAACTCCTTTTACCACGGATACGAAAGCTCTCCAATATCAGATTCTATTCAACCAAACCACCAAGTAGTAGATCACTCAAGGTGTAATCCAACTGAATGCTTTAGGATTTGTGAATTAGGTTGATCCCAGTAGTTAAACTCTTAGCTCAAGGTTCACTTGTTGATGTTGTCTTCACTCGCAATTGCTCCACAGAATCCCTCTGTAAGGTCTCGCGATTTCTACTTGTGTATGAATTATTCGACGATTACTTATCTCCTAACCCAATACTAGCAATAGAACAATTAATAAACTAATCTAGTATGCATCCCAAATCAATCTAAGAATCACTCATAAAGATCAAATATGGTAAAGACAATCGATAATATGATAAAAACTTGGAATAAACTTGTATAATAATTAAGCTTCATGCCCGGAACTTTGAATTCATCCTAATCAAATAATATTTAGCCTCTCATGTTACATCGTTTCATGGTTTCCCCCAAAAGGGGTAAAACCTAAAATATTAATGAAGCACAAAGTGTATTATGATATGTGTAGATATATGATATAATATGTGATAGATATTTAGGTCAAGAAGTGTCTCTTATATAGATGTCCAAGAGTAGAAGTGCCCGTGTCTCAATTCCCGTGCCAAATAGGTTGCCAAACTTCACCAAATTTCCAAACTAAGTCAAAGCCAAGGTCTGGCCGTGTATAAGAGTTTCTCAAAAATAGCCGCATGGGCCCTTGAAAGACGTCTGTAAATCCCAGCCCAACTTGTCATTAGCTTGTCAGTCATGTAGAAATGACATCTTATTTCATCTTTTTTTTATCACGTCCAGGTAATTCCTGCCGTAAGTTCTCCTGTATTTTTTATCTTATTTTCTCTACAGTTTTGCGGCTAAACCTTCCCAGCCGAAAACTCTCATGTATCTTATCAATTTTCTTCTCTAAATATACGGCCTAGACTTTCAAGACGTAACTCCTACTGAATGTTTTAACTCTTTCCATTTTTATTCTACGAACTCTCGCCCTTGCTGCCATCATTCCAACACCACATCATCTCCATCTTCATGCCACTGCCATTGATCATCATCATCCTTGCTGGAAATAACCACCAGCTCGAGAAACACCCAAAATCGTACCTTCCTCTCAGCGTCACTGTCACGATCACCAACGGCAGCTCTTCTAGACTTTCAAGCTTAGCATCCAACTGATTTCCGTGACCACCACCAATAAAACTTCCTTATATTCGATCAACCAACAGCCTCTCAACATCAAGCATCATTACATTGTAACGCAATCTCGTTGTTTCATCTTCCCTTTGAATTCGAACTCGAGCTTCTAGTATCAATACACCATCGTTTCTCTTCGCTGTTAACCAACCAAAATCACAGCTCTGCTTTCTTCATTCTTATTAACCTTCACAACTGCCGTCACTCATCATTCCTAGCAAACCCAGACTCCAACTCGTCTTCCAGTGGCAGCAACATATCACTGCCATTTCATCAGTCACCATTTTCCAGTGTTCATCAACAGATCAGCAAGTTAGCAAACTCCCAGCACCATCGATCACCGTCGCTACTGCCCTGTATTCATCACTATTCGATCATTTCTAACAGCAACAGCAAAGCCAAACTTCTCCCATCGATCACTGAGAATTACAGCAGCCATTACGTCACTAAAGCCATTAAACTCGAACTCTACCTTCTCCATTAGTTTGGATACGTACAACACCACCATTGTTTTCCTTCGCTGCCAATCACCATCCATCGCAACCATCTTCATTCCTGACTCTACATGACACGACCATCATTCGATAACTGCCAACTCAAACACAATTTTCTTCCGTTCGTGCCAGCATCACCATCGTCGAGTCCTTCTCAGTTAAATACCATCACTAGCCCACGAGCAACAACACATATATCTTCATCGTTAATGGAAGCAGTTCAACTTTAACTCGAGATTACACGATCACCGTCCACCGAGTACATCATAGCATCTCAATTCTCCTCCTGGCCTTCCCTCGAAGTAAAGGGCCTGACTTCCTTTAGTAGTTCTTAAAAATGGCAGCCCTTAACAGAAACAGGGTGCCCTTAATGATGCTCCAAATATGGACAGAAGACCTGCCCTTAGTAAAACAGTAGATGCCTTCACAAATATCTGTTCAACTGTTTGAATTGTAAGTTCCAGAGAACCGACAAGCTCAATTTCTAGTGTCGCCCATAACTTCCTCATACGATGCCGGAATGAGCTCGTTCTTTCGCCCTTAGCTTCGTATTTTCGTCATCTTCGAGATGATAATGAGAACTCCTAGATTCGAAAGAGTTCCACTTGGTATCTGTCCCTTCTCCGCTTTCGGATAACTTCTTTTATTGCATAATTAAGTGCCAATTCGCTTCTTTTGGATGATTCACCTAGCAAAATACAAATAAAGAAAAACAAACGTAATATACAATACTTTTCAAGAAAATATAGCAAATACTAGCATGGATTCTACACTAAATATATGCAAAATATGCACTTAACAGTAATGAACTGTATGAGTCAGAAGAACAACTAGTAGCAAGGTTTGTGGAGGGTTTGAATACTTTGATTCAACAAGGAATGGTTCAGTCAGTATTCACCATGGTTGAAGCTATTCAACAGGCGACTAAAATTGAACGTCGACTCCTTCGCTCAGCTAAGATTCCCCAACCTAGACAAAATCGTTACCACGGTAATTACAGACCTAATACTTCTTCTCCAAATTTTTCTTAAGAAGTTAATCCAATGTATTATTCAAAGTCTTCATATCAAGATGATAATAGTCATGCTTATCGTAAACCAGCCCTAACTACACCTTACACGCCTCCTCCTTTGAATAATGCACCTATTTTTCCAACTCCAATGGAGATTCAAGATGTTCAACAAACTCAAGTTCAACAAAATCGAACTGCTACTACTTCTGGAAATCGTTTTTCTAGCAGAAATCACCAACAATTTCCACCACAACAACAAAACAATAATTCTTATGCCAAGTTTCGAGGAGACAAGTGAAATAAATGTCTACAACCTGGACACACGTCTAGTGAATGTCGGAAAATTAATGCTTTTATTGGAGATACTCAGTTCATTAATGAAGTCAATGATGATTTTAATGAACTCGATGAAGAAGATTCACTTGAAACTCAAGATGAAGACGAATTTGTTGGTATGATTCGTCCACTTCTTCTTACACAACCATGTTCTTCTCAAAGGCACAGTATTTTTAGATCAAAGTGCTATATTGGTGGTAAAATTTATAACATGATTATTGATGGGGGGGAGTGTCGAAAATTATGTTGCTACTCACGTAGTTAAAAATCTTGGTCTTCCAGTGCATGTTCATCCATCGCCTTATTCTGTAGGATGGGTTAATAAATCAACTACTCAAGATATTACTCACCAGTGCTATGTAACTTTCAAGTTTGAAGGTTATGAAGATTCAGTTCTTTGCGATGTTATTGATATGACTGCAACACATCTTCTTCTTGGTCGACCCTAGCAGTATGATCTTCAAGCAGTACACAATGGTTTCGATAATACTTATACTTTCAATCATAATGGGAAAACAAAAATTATGTGTCCATCTAAATCATCTACAGATATTCGAGAATGTTTTGAAGACAAAACCAATGCTATTGTAGCCACTATTGTTCATTCTATACAACAAAAACATTCTTTAAATTCCCATGAAGAATCTAAACCTATGATTGAGTTACCTGACAAAGTTCAACCTTTGTTATCTCACTATAGTGTTTTATTTCTAGATGAATTACCAACTACTTTACCACCATTAAGGGATATTCAACACTGTCTTGATTTCATTCCAGGAGCCTCTCTACCTAATCAAGCACATTACAGGTTGAGTCCTACAGAACATGAGATTTTGCAAGGTCAAGTAAATGATTTACTTGAAAAGGGATTAATAAGACCTAGAAACATCCCTTGTGTTTGCCCTGCTTTCTTAGTAAGAAAAAAATATGTTGGATGGAGAATGTGTATCGATTGCAAAGCATTAAATCGAATCACAATTCCTTATAGATTTCCTATACCTCGTATTGAAGACATTATCGACTTACTTTCGAGTTCTATTATCTTCACAAAATTGGATTTGCGTAGTGGATACCATCAGATAAGAATTCGAGAAGGCGATGAATGGAAGACAGCATTCAAGACTCGTGATGGTTTATATGAATGGCTTGTCATGCCATTTGGATTATCTAATGCACCAAGTACCTTTATGCGACTCATGAATCAGGTTCTCCAACCCTTTCTTAGTAAATTCATTATTGTGTATTTTGATGACATTTTGATTTTTAGCCGAAGTGAGCAAGAACATCTTGATCATATGTCACAAGTATTTCAAGTACTTGCTGATAACTACTTATATGTTAATCTGAAGAAGTGCACATTCATGGCTTCATCAGTAACATTTCCGGGGTATGTGATATCTAATGAATGCATACATGTCGATCCTTCTAAGGTTCAAGCAATTAAAGAATGGCCAGTTCCTACCTCTATTCGAGATGTACGAAGTTTTCATGGTTTTGCTTCCTTTTATAGAAGATTTATGAAGAATTTTAGCACAATTTCTGCACCCCTAACTGACTGCCTCAAGAAAGAGAAATTTGAATGGACATAAGCTTTACAGCTCTGAAAGAAAAACTTTGTACTGCCCCAATTCTTGCTTTACCAAATTTCGACAAACCTTTTGAGATAGATTGCGATGCTTCCATTGTTGGAATTGGCGCCGTTTTATCACAAGAAGGTCATCCAATAGCATATCACAGTGAAAAGAATTCAGAGACACAAAATAAGTGGTCTACTTATGAATTGGAGTTATTTGCCCTTGTCCAAGCTCTGAAGCAATGGCATACTTATCTGATACATAGAGAATTCGTTGTCAATACTGACAACCATGCACTGAAATATTTGAACACTTCTGCTAAAGTTAACAGAATGCATGATCGATGGCTAGCTACAATCAACAAATACACATTTTCTGTGAAGCACAAAAGTGGTAAGTTGAATCAATTTGCTGATGATTTAAGAAGAAGACGTCATCTACTAACAAAAATTCATAATGAGAGTTTTGCATTTGATTACATCAAAGACATTTATCCTGAAGATGAAGATTTCAATAAATTATGGAACCAATGCAGTTCTCAAAGTCATGGAGTTCATGATTTTCTAATACAAGATGGTTTTCTTTTCAAAGGTAATTGTTTATGTATTCCAAAAGGTCCCCTACGCTTACATCTTATGCGTGAATTACATGGTAGTGGTCTTGGTGGTCACTTTGGAAGAGATAAAACCATCGCACTTGTAGAAGAAAGGTTTTATTGGCCTTCTTTAAAACATGATGTACACAAATTTGTACAAAAGTGCATAGTCTGTCAGAGAGATAAGGGTACAATTCAAAATACAGGCCTATATACTCCATTACCAGTTCCTGATGCACCCTGGGTTGATATAAGTATGGATTTTATACTTGGTTTACCTCGTACTGCTAGAGGTAATGATTCTATAATGGTCGTAGTTGATCGTTATTCTAAAATGTCTCATTTTGTTTCCTGTAAAAAATCCACTGATGCTTCGAATGTTGCTGCATTATTCTTCAAAGAAATAGTACGCCTACATGGAGTGCCAAAATCTATCACTTCTGACAGAGATAATATGTTCTTAAGATACTTTTGGAAGACTCTATGGATGTGCTTGGGGACTGCCTTACAGTTTAGCACCACTTCACATCCACAAACTGATGGCCAAACAGAAGTAGTGAATCGTTGACTTGGTAATCTTATTCGAGCTAAGTGCATGGACAACAGAAAGCAGTGGGATATTTTACTACCTCATATGGAATTTTCTTTCAATACTTCTGTCAACCGTTCTACAGGAAAAAAAACATTTGAAATTGTGTATTCTGAAGTTCCCAATCATACACTTGACTTGGTGGTATTACCCAACACTCAGAGTACAAGCACAGCTGCATATTCTTTTATTGACAAGGCTACTGAACCACACAATTCAGTAAAGACTAAGCTGGAACAATCTAATTCAAAGTATAAAGAAGTTGCTGATAAACACAAGAGACTGAAGACTTTCAAATAAGGTGAGTGACTGAAGACTTTCAAATAAGGTGAGTTAGTAATGATCCATCTACGAAAGGAACGATTTCCAGTAGGAACTTACAACAAAACCAAGATGAAGAAGTATGGCCTTTTCAAGGTTTTAAAAAAAATCAGTGATAATGCATATGTTATTGATCTACCAAGTGATTGGAATATTTCAAACACATTTAATGTGCAAGAAATTTTCACTTTTCATGGTGATAATGAACTCCTGATGTACACAGACAACTCGAGGACGAGTCTCATTCAAGAAGGGGGTATTGATGCAGGGCATATACATGTTCCAGAAGATTCCACATAGAAGCTTGGCTTCTAAGTTTTCCTAATTCATGTCTTTCTTTATTTTAGAACTCTTTTAGTTTTATTTATTGTTTCACATTTCCTAGTTTAGATGTTTGCTGAAGCCTATATAAAGGCTAGTCTTATTCTTGTTTACACACAACTTATAATAGATTATTATCAAAACTATCTCCTTCTTCATCTACTTTTCTATGTTTCTTCTTCTTCTTCTTATTCTATTCTCTTATTTCTAAACCTACATCAATCTCTGTATTGCTTTCTTCCTCTTATACCATATCATAAGAGGAGATAGAATTAGGAAGAGTAATTGGTTTCCCTAATCCCACAACCTCAGTTAAAACTCCAAAGTCATTTGACTATATTTGTAATCAATCCACACATAATGAAATCCTCCCAACCCCGTGGATGTAGGCCTTAGTGCTGAACCACGTAAATAATCATCTCATTTACATTCAACACTTACATTCCGCACTCTATATTCAGTATTTTGCATGTTAAGCTTTACATTACTTGTTGGTCTTTATTTACTTTACTATACGAATGTTGTTAGTGATTAACATACGATTAGACGAGGACGATTCCAAAGACTCAGAGTCGATGAATCGTTATATTCTCTTCGCTTTACGCATATTACATCTAATATGTGAATTTTAATGTGTGCGAACATTTTTTGTGAACACGTAGATTGATGAGTGCCAAAAAGTGCATATTTCTACACCTTTTTATTGGCATTTAACTCATCTTTTGCGCTTTAAAATCATATATTATCTCAGATTCAATATTTTCTGTGTTTTCAAGAATAAATATTTGTACTAATTAATTTTGTGTTTTTAGGTACTAAATAAAGCTTAGATGAATTGCGGAGCCAAAAGAGCAGAGAATTGGAGACTAGCGAATGCGGAAGAGAAGTTGAAACCCGCGTGCGCGTCGGTTACAACCTGTTTACAACTATATGGGCTTGAGATACCCATATCCAAGCCCATACCCGAATCCAAACCCGCCTCCGTCCGGAGTCGTTGGATCGAATCAAGAAGATGCATCCAATGGCACCTCCACCCGAGACATCAATATTTGAAGAGTCCGCCTCACACCACAGTTCGTCTACTCTTTTCCTTCACACACTCGACCTAGCCAAACACAACCTCTACCACCTTCACCCGACCAGTTGCAGAACCCATACTCTCACCATCATCACCCCGACAACCTCCACCACTGCCGATACCTCCACCATCTCACCCACTCAACCTCTTCTTCCTCATCTCCCATACCCATGTATACTTTTCCCATTATTCAATTCAATTAAACCCTAGTTGTTAGGTCATTCAACGACAAGCGTGATGACAGATGAATCCAGTTTGAGTTCTCGATCTCTCAATGAATTCGACAACAGCTAGTGGATGAGATGAACGAGCAGCAGTGTGGGAAGAAAAGTGAGCAGAGGCGTGGGAGAATCGAAGAACACAACGTGGTGAGTTCTCAAAAGCATAAAAACCTCTAATTTTCTATTTGTAATTGATGGAAATTAGGGTTGAGAAATTGGGAAGAATTTTGTATAAATTGAGTGGCAGTTGTATTTGAAAGATAAGCCCGGAGTAGCTGGTGCAATTCACTGTTAGCTTTAGGTTTTAATTTATGTAATTTTTTACTTAAATTTCAATTATGTTCTAAACAATTCTTCTAAGGCAATGATGAAGCTTTTAATTTACTATTAATTTGTTCTTAGTTTCAATCTTGATCTTGTTATGATTCATTGAGTAAGGATGGGTTTGAACTAGAGCTCCAATTCACATAGCTGAATAACATTAGTCTGTGATTATTTGTACTTTAATCAAACACCTAATACTAGGGATTAATACATTAGCTTGTGTGATTGAATGCTCCAATTGAGTCAATTAGTCTGTGATTAGTTGTACCTTAATCAGACAACTAATACTAGGGATTAATACCTTAGTTGATATTAAACTCTCCAACCTAAGATCACACTGGATTAAACAGCAGGCTTGAACCTTCACTGGTGTCCATTATAAAGGGACAAGAGCATGATTTGAAGCTAGAATAGATTGGCATAGATTAAGTAGTGAATTCAGATGCCATGGCATCACCTTCATCTGCACTTTTGCTTTATCATTTGTGTTATACAATAACCAATCTCTACTGTTGTGCAAAAAAACAAACCTCTTGTTTTACTCCTTAGTCAAGAAATCAGTTAGTCTCTTTTAGTTTCAACTAAACTACCAAGTCTCTGTGGTTCGACATGTGCTTGCCCTGTGTTGCTCGCCGACACTGTGAACTTGCAGTTTATAGTTTGTAGGTTGTCTTTCCAGGCCTACCAAGTTTTTGGCGCCGTTGCCGGGAGGTGCTAGTATAGTTGTTCTACTGTTTACACTTCCTGATTTTCAATCTTGTACATATTAGTTCAAATATAGCTTATTTTGCAGTCACTACTAGTGTAACTTATTTGCATTTTTAAATATGTAGCTTTTGCATTCTGTCATTCCAGTTGAGTACTTGTGTCACAGTCTTAGTTCTGTTGCATTCATGCATTTTCTACTATTCACTAAGGTTGCTTGCATACACTTTGGTAAACTTGTATTTTTGTCATTTAGCTGTACACTTGCATTCTAGTATAACTTAGCTGTAATTTCTTCCAGTTAGGATAAGTTACTTCTTAAATAGCTTTGCATTTTATTGCTTTGTCATAATCTTGCATCCCATGCTATAGTTTAATAGCATCTGTAGTTGCTTTGCATCATTATCTCTTTGTATAAACTGCTCCATTATCATAGTCATAATCAACTGTATCTTTACATTCATGTAGTTTCAGTCAGTTTTATTTGCATATTAGATTTGTAATCTTAGCTGTAACTCAGTAGCATATTAAATCTGTAGCTTTTGCATTCTGTCATTGCATTTGGAGTTTCATCCATTTGTCTCATGCATTCATAGCTTTGTCTTTACAGTGGTAACTTTAGTTTTAATCACTTCATTATCATTCATATAACTGCATCTTTAGGCTGTGTTTATACTTGCATTATCTAGCTTATAGCTGCATTTTTAGTTAAATTTTTCATCACCTGTGATACACCAATTTAAGCATCTCTGCATCTTCCAGTCTTTTTCTTAGCTTAGTTATTAGTTTGCATCTCAGTCCAGCATTTAGTTCAGTAGTTTTTAATATGTATCCATCTGTAAATCCCATCTGTAGTTAGTGTACTCTATCATCTGCATTTTAGCCTGTACATACTAGTTAGCTACATCTCATAATAATCTGCATTCTGTTGTTGGTATTAGCTTTGATTTTAATTTTTCTGCATATTCAGTGTGTTAGTTTTCAGTTTAGGTTGTACATACTATGAGCATTCTTGCATAATAGTTAAGTCCCTGTGTATCCTGCATCTTATCCCACATTATTAAAAAAAAAAACCCAAAAAAATCTCATGTTGGTCTGTGCTAAGTAGCTGTAGCCCTCAATCATTTTGCGGCTGCATTTTCTGCAACCTGCAGTCAGTTCATCTGTATCACCTCTGTGAGTCAAGCTGTAAAATAGCAGGCACTTGAAATCTTGGCTGCAAGTCAAAGGAGGAAGGAAGAAAAAGGAGCAGCATAGCCATTGTGACTGAAACCTGTTGGTACCTACGAATATTTCTCTGAGAAACAAGGAAACACAAGGAATGGAACACAATCTGTCGAGTGCCTAAACCCGGTTTATACCGGCGGTATCATTCTTCAACTCCAACTTTATTTATAACCCAATTTTGGTGGATAAGTTGACTCCCTGTCTGTTGAACTATTTTCCTGGTACTTTTGCGCATGAGTCTATGAAACATGAGTACCATGTTTACCTGCTAAATCTGTTATGTTCTGTGGGGTATCTAAATCCTGAAACATACCGATACGACCTACACACACCCATTAAGTGATGTGCAGTTGCTGCTTGTCTACTCGGTGCAACATAATAAGTTCTGTGTGTATGGAGTATACCTAAAAACTAGCTTAGTTTCCCTGTGTTGAAAAATTGTTGACTGTTTGAGTGCTATAACATACTTGATGTTGTGAATCTTGTGATAACTAAATATCATCTGTTCTGAATTGTATCACATGCATTACTTCCTTGTAGTGTGAATTTCTTGGTTCTGTGATAGCCATAACATGTCAGAATATTGGTATGCAACTAGGAGTGAACACAGACACAGTGGACAATTTGTACATGAGCATGTTCCACATTTTGAATTCCCACTAAACCATGATGTTGATAATTTTAGGGATTATTATGAACTTTCTCAGGTTCTTGAGCATGAATATTCACACCCTAGTTATTATTCGCACATGTGTCACTCACAACCAGGGGATGCAGAGTAATTCTATACTCCCCTGAGCCCTTGTATGCAATATGTGATGGAAAATCTTAAATTGATAGAACAAGATAATGCTAGATTTGAATTGAACGCATTGCATGATCATCCATATAGCAACATCCATGAATTTTCCTTCAATAGTGAATCTCATGCATCACCATGTACTGAATATTCATATGAAAATGAGATACCTACTGTTGATGACTCTCCTTTCATTGAACAACATAATGAAATTTTAGAATTTAATCAAAACCTTGTGCAATATCAAAAGTTAACTGACCAAAGGTTTGCGAGTTTAGAACTCAAAATAAGTCAAATCCTTGATGCACTAAATGAGGAGAGGGAGGAATTTCAGGGTGAAATGAATGTTAGTCCTAATGAATTGCAAGTTTAAAATTAGGTGTCAAGTCCTACTCATGTAACTAATATTGAATATGAACCTCACCTAGAAAAGAATGAGTTGACTGAAAACACCAAAGCTTTTAATAGGGATGAGTATGCGTACTACTCAGATGATGATATGATGTTAGAAGAAATAATTCATCTTGAAGATAAAATTTCAGAGTCAAGTGACTCTGAAATGCCAGACCATAATATAGAGACATACACTGAAAATGTTTTTTCTAATATTCATACTCAATGCAGTTCAGATAACTTTGTGAACGATTTGGGATTTGTTCAATTACTCTGTGAAAGTGAGCATGCTGCACAACTTGTTTGTGACTTAGAAAATGCTGAATCTTCTGTAGACACCAATGATACTATGCATGAAAATAACTTTGATGTGTCTGATTCTCTGCCTAAGTCACAGGGTGAAGTTTATTGTTGTATTCCTATGCATGAAACTGAAGTTGTAGGTGATGATTGTGAACTGGGGCTTATTGATTTGTTTTATGAGCATGATCATGATGTTGTACTTGTTTCTGACTTATGGAAAGTTGAATCATATAGTAACACAGATAAAGATAACTTGGAGAGTTATGATTCGATGCTTAAGTCACAACATGATTGTCTTAATGTCAGCCGAGAGGTTGTGAAACCCATTTTGTGGACAACTCCAAGTTTTGGGTTAGAACTGTGTGCTTCACAAGTCCTCTTGGACTATTTTGCTGCAAAATACAATAACTTTAATGAGCCACAGTTAGAATGCATTTCTATGCTTGTTCCTAAAAGTGTGAACTTTGAGCTTGATCTTGTGCATGCAGCACCTCCAAAATTGCAAGATTTTGTGCTAAAAGCTGATTTGGTTGCCAACTTCAGGTTTGGGGGTAACTCTTTCACACATGCAGCCTTACTTGCACTCTTATGTTTTATATGTGTAAGGCTGTTGATGTCTTTGCATATCAATTTTTGGGTTGATCCTCAACTGTTTAGATTGTTGGTGTATGGTGAGTCATCATTGTGTAATCCAGTAGGTAATTTCTGAATCCCCTTAGTATATGTGTGTTAAAAAAAAAAAAAAAAAAAATCTGCCCTGCGCTCATGATGTTTGTTTTCAAGGCATTCATCCACTCATGGTTTAGCACCACCCTTCTGAATCTGGTAATCTCTTTCCTTTTTCTCTACTCAATATAGTTCTCATGGTATGTTATTCTTTTCATCTGTTGAAACATTGAGGACAATGTTAGATTTAGGTTTGGGGGTATGTTTTGCATATAGAGTTTTTAGTCTTTTATTAAAATAAAATAAAATAAAAAAATTGAACATATTTTCATAAAACCTCCAACTTTTAGAGATCTTAGAGCCACTAGCATGCTTCTATCTATGTTTACATAGAGAGTCTAACCAAAATAACTGAACTTGGAAGTACTGGAGAACACAGTCGGTTTCTTAGTTGATTAGAGCGTTAAAGTTGGATTTAGCCATGCCGGAGGGCGAATTAGGTGCTGTAAAGATATTCGGTAGTAGAATTGTGATCACCCATAGTGGAGACTACCCATTTTTACATCAAGCAAGGCACCAACCTTCAATTTTTGTGACTTTCTAAAAAATCTTTTAGAGTGTGTCACCGTACGTCAATTCCGGGTAGGAATGGTGAGCTACCCAACTTCGCACCACTTTCAGCACTATTTTTGATCTCTTGAGTGCTAATTTTTTCAATCATAAGGGTGACGTCTAAAGATAAAAACCCCTTCTTGTAGTTCGATGAGCAATTAGCATCACTTTCTCTGTCTCAACAACATCAACAGATCCATAGAAACACATCATCATCAACAAGCATATCAACATCAAAAATTAGTCCAAGGTTTACATGCAACAATACAGTACAAAGAGCAGAATTCTATACAAATTTGAAGAGGTATTTTACAAGAGCAAAGAAAAGAAAATAAGATGAGAATTAGTGAAGTTTATGAAATCAAGACAATACAAGTTGTGAAGAATTGAGTGATAAAGTCCTTCATCCGTGGAGTTAGTAGTTTCATTGTTTTTGTTGTTATTTTCAATTTCATGTTAAAAAAATAATATATATATATATAAAAAAATAATAATAATAATAATAATAAAATGTAGTTTATTTTCTTAGTTTAGTTTTGATACCACCATGGTAAAGAAGAAGAATTCATGAAGAAAATTCCAAGCAATAAGGAAATTGAGGAGAAAAGTTACAAATTGTCAAGTTTCTAAGAAGTTCAAGAAATTCACCATCAACAGTTGAAGACCGAAGATCGAAGATTGAAGACATTTCTATGGATGCTGTGAGAGTGGTGTTGATTGCCGATCGGATGTGAAGGTAAGTGAGTACTCCTATCCTTGCTAATGGTTGATTTCCTTTCTTATAGATCATCAGAAAAAGATTCTTTTTGTCCACAATTATGTGGAGTCTTCAGAAATTATTTCGGAAGGTTCTCCTTCCCAACATCAACGTGTGCAGGATTTCTCTCTTTATTCCTATCTGCACACATGAGAGACTAAAAAAAGCGGTCTTTTGAGTTCAATTATCATAAAACCCTATTGGTGAGGCAGAAATCGAGGCTTGTGATTACTCTCGAACCCGAATTCTTTCATATGGTATGGTTATTTCTCTCTCAACTCTTAAGGATGAGAATGCGTTCTTTGGTAGTTCTAACTTCGTGTTACTAGCATGCAGAAACTGTATGTCCCCATAGCTCCTTGGATGCTTGTGACTCTTTTACGCTCTGAAGTTGGAGAAGGTTTTGTGGGTACATCTCTGGTAGGCCCTCACGAGACTACAACTCGTCCACTAGGGACACCTAGGGGTTTAAAGGCTTAGTTCATACGCTAAATGCATTCGAGAAACCAGCGACAGTGGTATAATTAGGATTTATTAATTTCTGTTTCACTTGAGGACAAGTAAAATTCAGGTTTGGGGGTATTTGATGAGTGCCAAAAAGTGCATATTTCTACACCTTTTTATTGGCATTTAACTCATCTTTTGCGCTTTAAAATCATATATTATCTCAGATTCAATATTTTCTGTGTTTTCAAGAATAAATATTTGTACTAATTAATTTTGTGTTTTTAGGTACTAAATAAAGCTTAGATGAATTGCGGAGCCAAAAAAGCAGAGAATTGGAGACTAGGGACTGCGGAAGAGAAGTTGAAACCCGCGCGCACGTTGGTTATAACCTGTTTACAACTATATGGGATTGAGATACCCATATCCGAGCCCATACCCGAATCCAAACTCGCCTCCGTCCGGATCCGTTGGATCGAATCAAGAAGATGCATCCAATGGCACCTCCACCCGAGATATCAATATTTGAAGAGTCCGCCTCACACCACAGTTCGTCTACTCTTTTCCTTCACACACTCGACCTAGCCAAACACAACCTCCACCACCTTCACCCGTCCAGTTGCAGAACCCATACTCTCACCATCATCACCCCGAAAACCTCCACCACTGCCGATACCTCCACCATCTCACCCACTCAACCTCTTCTTCCTCATCTCCCATACCCATGTCTACTTTTCCCCTTATTCAATTCAATTAAATCCTAGTTGTTAGGTCATTCAACGACAAGCGTGATGACAGATGAATCCAGTTTGAGTTCTCGAGCTCTCAATGAATTCTACAGCAGCTAGTGAATGATATGAACGAGCAGCAGCGTGGGAACAAAAGTGAGCAGTGGCATGGGAGAATTGAAGAACACAACATGGTGAGTTCTCAAAAGCATAAAAAGCTCTAATTTTCTATTTGTAATTGATGGAAATTAGGGTTGAGAAATTGGGAAGAATTTTGTATAAATTGAGAGGCAATTGTATTTGAAAGATAAGCCCGGAGTAGCCGGTGCAATTCACTGTTAGCTTTAGGTTTTAATTTATGTAATTTTTTACTTCAATTTCAATTATGTTCTAAACAATTCTACTAAGGCAATGATGAAGCTTTTAATTTACTTTTAATTTGTTCTTAGTTTAAATCTTGATCTTGTTATGCTTCATTGAGTAAGGATGGGTTTGAACTAGAGCTCCAATTCACATAGCTGAATAACATTAGTCTGTGATTAGTTGTACTTTAATCAGACAACTAATACTAGGGATTAATACATTAGCTTGTGTGATTGAATGCTCCAATTGAGTCAATTAGTTTGTGATTAGTTGTACCTTAATCAGACAACTAATACTAGGGATTAATACCTTATTTGATATTAAACTCTCCAACCTAAGATCACCCTGGATTAAATAGCAGGCTTGAACCTTCACTGATGTCCATTATAAAGGGACTAGAGCATGATTTGAAGCTAGAATAGATTGGCATAGATTAAGTAGTGAATTCAGATGCCATAGCATCACCTTCATCTGCACTTTTGCTTTATCATTTTTGTTATACAACAACCAATCTCTACTGTTATGCAAAACAACAAACCTCTTGTGTTACTCCTTAGTCAAGAAATCAGTTAGTCTCTTTTAGTTTCAACTACACTCCCAAGTCTCTGTGGTTCGACCTGTGCTTGCCCTGTGTTGCTCGCCGACACTGTGCACTTGCAGTTTATAGTTTGTAGGTTGTCTTTCCAGGCCTACCATAGATACCATCGTAATTTACGCGATCAGAATCTGGAGCTAGAAACAGGGACTCTATCCCGGTAAAATATTTTTCTTATCATGTGATTTGAACGCTCCGTCCATTCCAAGCACCGCTCTCTGAAAATAGCGGTGCTTAGAACGTTTTTCATTTTTTTAACACTTACAAAAAACACCTGAAGATAACGTCTTTTTGGGTCTCCCCACGCGTTATCTAGTAGATCTACATCTTCGAAATCGTTTTAAAGTTCTTGCCTTTGGAAAATAAAACGTATGGATAGATCCACGTCTATTCTAGTATATCCACATCTTCGAAATCGTTTTTAAGTTCTTACCTTTAGAAAATAAAACATATGGATAGATCCACGTCTATTCTAGTAGATCTACATCTTTGAAATCGTTTTTAAGTCTTGCCTTTGGAAAATAAAACGTATGGATAGATCCACGTCTATTTTAGTAGATCTACATATTCGAAAGCGTTTTCATAAATAAATCTCATGGATAGACCTTGCAAACAGTTTTAAAGATATTAGGTGAGATATATCTGCGTCGACTTACCTTTTATCATGTCTACGTTTCTTTTGCAAACTATACATGGATGTGGTCAAACTTGTGAAATAAACCGGGGGAAATCAAGAGATCTGATACCCCTGAAAAGGGGAATAATAGCCGGATAGTCTCTTCAAGCCTCCGGGATCTGATTTCCAGGACTCTACTAACGGGTTCCCCTTGAACCGCTCCTTTTGTGTACTTGATAACCTTTTCAGAAAGCATCATAAATGGAGAAGAACAAAGATACAGGAAAAACAAAGGTCTCGTCAAAATAAACACTGAGGACGACATCAGTAATGACTAGGAGAAAGCAAAAGGGTGAAAATCTCAAAGCGATAGACAAGACACAGAATAGAGCAGAAAGCTCGAGGCTTTTAGATGCCAACGCTATTGCAGCGGAAGCTATAAAGGCCGCGGCTGCCAAAGCCGTAGCATCGAAGGTCGTGGCATCTAAGGGAGGAGACTCCAAAGTGAACGCTGCCACCCGACCGCACAAACATCGTGAAGGGATGGCAGAGTCAGGGATACTGCAACCTCTCTATGGGATGCCTCTAACCAATGAACTGAACGTGCCCCTCCAATTCAATCAACCGTTCTTAATAATGAACCAACACATTCAGCAGCCAACGGAGAAGCAAAATTCGCAGACAGATCCACCTGATCCTTTGATTCAAGTCATCGACGAAGATCAGACGATAACAGCTGGAGGGAAAGTGCAGGAAGGAACTCCTAACCAGAAATCAAATCACTCTGCCCAGGTGAGGGTAGAGCTAGAAGAATTGAGAAGGAATCAAAAGACGTATGCGGACGCGGTAGCTCTATTGGCTCAGGAAAATAAGCAACTCAGAGAAAGAGCTACCCATAACATGGAAATGGGAGTCCAGCGTGACTAGGCTAGCTCAATGGAACCAAGACCGAATCATGATCGAAGGATGGTGGTGGAAAACAACCTAGAGACATTAAACCAAAGACATGCAAGAGGAAGTCGAAGATCCGACCCAGATTACGATCCTGATAACTCAGACTACTTCGACAACGATACCTCGCGGCTGGAATGACCCTCTGCTCAGGAAGAACATCGGCGCGCAATGGAAAATCTCCGCGCCGAGATGATGGCGGAGATCAGATAACTAAAAGCTAGGCAGGGGGGATATTGGAGCAAGTGATGAAGGAAGCGAGCACTACCCCCTAACACAACACTTGGCCAAAGCTCTCATTCCTCAGAAGTGCCCAGTTCCGACCTTCGAATGATATGACGGATCTAGCGATCCCGCTGTTCATCTTCGTTATTATAATCGAATGATGGCACAATGGAATTATGACGAGGCCATATTGTGCAGATACTTCCCTTCAAGTTTGAAAGGATCCTCACTCTCCTGGTTAGACAACTTGCCATCAAATTCCATTAATTCATACGACCAACTTACTGAGAGGTTCTTGACAACTTATATGTATAACAAAGTTGTAAACACCGGAATGGATAAACTCTTCTCACTAGCATTCAAGTACAAGGAAACAATCAGAGAATACACAGACATGTGGCACAAAATCTTTCAAGCCATCGGAAACGTAGACCCCGTGGTCAGCGTCAACTGATTCAAGTGGGGGCTCGACAGAATGAGTCCCATGTTCATCAAAATCCACGACACCATCCTCGCTACCGAAGGAGACATTCGAGTGATCATAGAAAAGCATGTTAGGCTAGAAGAAATCCAACGAGAAAATCCCAGAGCTCAGACCCAGCGTTTACCACGCACAAACTCTACGGAACAATCCAACGGACCGAAAAGGGGAAGCTCAGGTGAACGACCTATCGAAGACAGAAGAGATCGCATGGATGATCGACGAGGGGATGTTCAAAAATTTGAAGACCAAGTCTACACAAAGATGAATGCCAGTTACTCGCGCATATTGAAAGAAATCAAGGGTCGTGAAAACCTCGATTAGCCATGGTCTAAGGGGAAACAACCCCCAAGATCATAAAAATCCAAGGAATACTGTGAATATCATTATTTCAATGGTCACCTAACAGAGAAATGCAAGAATCTAAAGATAACGATTCAAAAGTTGGTAGATGCGGGAGACCTCAAACAATATTTTCGAAGGACGGGCGACGAAGTTAGGGAAAAACGAAGCAAGCAGGTGCAGCTGCCTGAAGGCAACCGCACCCTTAACACCATCTCATGTTCTGAGTCCGCGGGACCATCCTAACGACTCAGATAGGTAAGAGACCGAGGAAACAGTTTGAAGACTATTGTGAGCTATACAAAATCGATGGGGAAGAAGTGGACGAGAACGAACAATGGATGGACGCGCCCATGATCTTCGACACAGACGATGTAGAAGAATATATGGAGGATCAAAATGACCCCCTGGTCCTCACATTGCCAATTGCAGGATGCAATATCAAGAAAATCCTCATCGATGGGGGAAGCTCCGTTAATGTTCTATTCTATGATACATTCAAACGAATGGAACTCAACGATGAACAACTATTATCTTCATACTACACTATCTACGGATTCAACGGAGCAGCCATGAAACCCTTAGGGGATATTGTCTTGTAAGTAGACGCAGGGTCAATGAAGGTCGACACCCGGTTCAACGTGGTGGACGCACCCTGATGAGCACGAAAGTGCGACATATTTTCACCCATAAATACATTAGCTATGACTCATTTTATCACTAATAATCTTGTTTGTAGGTGTTTTTGTCAAATAAGCTCTTATGGAAAAAGTTGCTCGAAAAGTGGTTTTTGTACCCCGAAGGACATGTGTTATTCGGACTCTCAATGTCGGTTAAGGGGCACCTCAATTACTAAGGGGTGTCTAGTTGCTAAGGGGCACCTTCTTTATTATTTGGAACCTCTGGTTATTCGCACCCCAGGAATTTCTATTTAAACCCAAATTGCTAAAGGGACATCTGTACAGGATAAGGGGCACTCTTCTTCTTCCCAAGTTCAAATCTGCAAATTGGCGGGAAAATGGTTTTAATGGAAAGAGGTCTTACAGTGAGACTAAATGGCTGTAATCATTTGGGTATCTTGATTTTGGTCTAACATGACTGGTAATGTGTTCAGTTCCGATTACAAGTGGCTAGAATCGTGGATTTAATGTAAACCAGTTCCGGCAGAAACTAGGGTTTGATAATTGAAGTGGTTTCACTGAGATTAAAGAGCTGAAATTAGATAGGCGTATTCCTTAAGCCTAGACAAGCCTGGTATGGTCGTTCTTTTTGATCAGAATTGGTTAGAATGGTGATTTGAAGCAAACAGATAGAAAAGAAAATTGGCGGGAAGATGGTTGTTAAAGGCGGAGGTTTCTGGAAGTGATTTGGTGGTGATTTCACGAGATTTTCTCGAGTGTTTTTATTGGTATCATCCTGTTTCAACAAAACAGGTATGGTAATGTGTTTGGTTTCGATAAAAATGAGCAATTCCCATATTTTCTCGACAATCCAGAGAGAAAAGTTTCACGGGTGTTTGGGAAGATTTTTTGGTATTTCATGGAGATTTTCAAGGGATTTGGTGCAGTATAATCTTATTACCATATTCAGGTGTTGTATGACGTGTGTTGGGAAGAGAATTTGGAAGCGAAATCTCATTATTCGGTAGTTGAAATAAATCAGGGATTTACGTATGTTGTTGAGATATATTTGAGAATAAAGAGTGTTTAACAGCTTTTGAACGCATGTGGGATGTAGTCGGAGTGTTTTCAACATAGGTCTGCATGAGGAAGAAGCATGATGATCGGATTTGTGCTGTTAGAAGACGTGTGGAAGAGTTAAAAAGAGAAAAAAATACCGGCGATTCCCTTGGGAGCAAATAGAAAATATTCTTGCATTCAACCAAAAACATTTGGAGTTATTATCATGAGATTTTCGCACTGATGGTATATAAAGCATGCTATAGGTGATCAGTGGGATATCGAGAGTTTGGGAGGCTACAGAGTGGAAGAGGAGAAGTTGCTGAAACTTCTCTGCTGCTTCATAGAGGTAGAAGAAGAAGAAGAACATAGACGATGTTAAAGGTCTGTCGTTTTAGAACTGTCACATTTCTCGTCTTAGTGACAGTTTTTCTACGACAGTTTCCTAATATAGTTCATGTAACAGCAGCTTTGCAGATTGTAACGACGAGTTTGTAACGCCTATTAAGCGTTGCAAATTCCCGGTTTATGTTATTTTTCTCCTTTTCTTCATTGTAAACACCATTTGAGATATATAAAAAATATTTTGATAGTGTCTACATCATGAGTATCTAAACACCTACACTAGGTCGACGGAGGAAACCGAACTTCACACATGGGTGAATTTATTCTATTTTCTATTTGACTTTTGCACTTATTTTGAATTGATTTATGATTCGATAAAATTAGTTGTGATTCAATTAGATAGGTTATGCTTTGTTTAGATAATCTATGCTTAGGGGATACAATTAATGTTTTGAGGATCTACTTTGGCAAAACAAGAGTCGATGTTTTATTTAATTACTGAGCGATAATTTTTGAGAATAAATAATTGACTCTCGTGTTATGAATTCGGTGGAATCTTAGACCCATTGACTCTCACTTTTATTATTTTCATCAACCTTTAAATTTAATCTTCGCAAATCTAAGAGAACGAATCTTAATTACTACTACAAAAACTTTGAAAAAAAATATAAATCACACCCTCACCATACAATGCCATAATCGGCCGAAGGTGGGTGCATAAACTCAAGGGAGTGGCTGATACATACCACCAATACCTAAGGTTTCCGACCCCCCAGGTGGTAATGGAGATAAAGGGAGACCAAGTCACGGCGCAAGAGTGTCAAACTCTGCAAAATAAGCTCAACAACGAACAAGATGAGCAACGAAAGAACCGAAGATCCCGAAATAAGGAAGCCGCAAAAGAAAAAGCCATCGACGCTTACCTAGAAGAAATCTCTGAAAGAAGCCTTTCAAAGGGAAACATGATTGGGAACACAGAGGCAAGTACCTCGTCCATGAAATAAGGCGAGGAGCCTACCAAATAGCAATCAAAGAATATTACTCTCCTAGGGGAATCAAAACCCACGTTTACACCTGTGGAACCAGTGAAAGAAATAAATATAGCAACTGAAAGAGAACCTAGGATGGTCAAGATCGAAACTCTGATGGATAAGGAGCGTGAAGCATCCTTAATAAAATTAATCACGGATTACGCAGATGTCTTCGCATGGAAGCTAGGGGACATGCCAGGAATCGATCCTAAGACAATCCATCATGAGCTTCGCATAAAACCAGGTACGCCCCCTTTCAGGCAAAAGGTGCGAAAAGTAGCCCCAGAATACCACAAAGCAGTCGAAATGGAGCTTCGCAAGCTACTAGAAGTCGGATTCATCAAAGAAGTCAAATATCCAACATGGATTTCAAACATGGTCATTGTACCTAAAAAAGAACGGCGAGGTAAGAATATGCATCGATTTCACCAACTTCAATAAAGCGTGCCCCAAGGACAGCTACCCTTTACCAAGCATCGACCAACTGGTCAAAGCAGTCAAAGGGTACGAAGAGATGTCATTCATGGATGGATACTCTGGATATAACCAAGTATTCTTGTCAGAAGAAGATCAGCAGCACACAACATTCTACACCCCGCATGGCCTCTACTGCTACGTGAGAATGCCCTTCGGGCTCCAAAACGCAGGGGTAACATACTAAAGGATGGTTGACGCTACCTTTAAGCCATGGATTGGGAATACTTTTAAAGTCTATGTGGACGATATGCTAGTCAAAATCAAGCTACGAAAAGATCACCACCAAGATATGGAGGATATCTTTTAGGCAATGAGGGAACATAGCATGAAAGTAAACCCGGAGAAATGCACTTTCGGTGTCACTTCAGGAAAATTCCTCGGATACCTGGTAACAAAAAGGGGCATGAAGTGGACCCTTCCAAAATTCAGGCCATTACAAGAATGCCATCCCCAAAGAACCTGAAAGAGGTCCAGAGACTCAATGGCTCCCTAGCAGCACTAGGGAGGTTTATATCCAGATCCTCAGACAGATGCAAGCCCTTCTTCAATATCCTTAAGAAAGGGAGCAAGTTTGAATGGACAGCTGAGTGCGAGGAAGCCTTCAAAGAAATCAAGGAATACCTTGCTGGAATCCCCATATTGCAAAAACCCGATCCCGACGAGGTTTTGGCACAATACATAGCAGCAACGGAGGACGCAGTCAGCGCGGTGTTGGTTAAAACCAACACGAAGATAGAATAGCCCATCTAATACGTCAGCAAAACTCTCAACACAACAGAAATAAATTACACAAAGATAGAACAACTCATCTTGGCGTTGGTATGGGCTATTGGTGGCAACGGTCCGGGTTAGGGTCAATCCGTGACGGGTTCCGGGTTAGTACTAAACAACCCTAACCCAGACCGTTTACTGATATGGGTTCTATATTGCTAACCCTAACCCATAGCGGGTTAACCCGCGGGTTGACGGGTCAGACCTAACATATCAGGTGGAACTAGTTTTAGTTATTTAAAGGATCAAAAAATTAGGCAGTGCATGAGGATCTAACCTCATACCTACTACTTGGATATATAAGCTCATAACCACTAGGCTAGATTCTTAGTTGTTGAGATTATGGACTTTAAATATGATAATAATTGTATATAGGCCTTCCTTAACCCTTATTAAATAATCGGTCAAAGTACATATCTATATTTTTATCTCTATCACTTTTCATCACCGTCCTTGTTTACATATCTGTGTCTCTGTAAAATAAAAGTCAGACGGTACCCTCATTTCATAATCATTCGATTCATTCCCCTTTCTCGTCCTTCCTCTTCCTCTCCCCGTCGATTTTCTTCTTTTTTTATTTTAGATCAAAGTTTCGTGTGTTACATCCCAGATTCCTCCCCCCTTTCTCACTTTTCTCATTTGCTCATAGATCTATTTTATTTTTATTGTTTTTGTATTTGTTGATAATTAGTTGATTTATATTTGTATCTTAAAAATTCTTTATATGTTTGATTTTTTGTTTTCTTGAATTTTCGGATTCATAAGTAGGGCGGCGTAAGATTAAAGATGGGTATTAGAAATTAGAGAATGGGTATTAAAATTTCTTCAATGTAATTTCTGAATTTGTTTATTCTAATGTAATTTTTTTGTTTAGCTCTAGATCTGATTTGGGATATAAATACCTGGTGAAGATCAAAACCTTTAGTTATCAGTGGGTATTGAGAATTGACGGATGCTTCAATATAAGTTTATTAGTAAAAACCCCTAAAAAACTAAAACTGAATACATTTGACGGGTTGGCGGGTAACCCGCGGGTTAGGGAGGGCTAACCCGTTTATCAACGGGTCCTAAAATCATTAACCCTAACCCGGCTTGTTTAGAACACGGGTTACGATGGTCCGAGTTTACACGGTCCGGGTTAGGGTTAGCCCGCGGGTTTTGGCCCTAACTGCCAGGTCTAGTATGGGCCACCCAAAAGCTAAGGACTTACTTCCTGACCCACTATATCCGCGTTCCATGCAAAGCCCCGCTAGAGGTTGTCCTCAAAAGCGCGGGAAAAACGGGAAGAATTGCAAAATGGAACACTCATCTCGACCAATACAAAATCATACATGAGCTCCAACATTCCCAGAAGTCTCAAGTCCTAGCAGACTTCCTGGAAGATCTACCACTAGACAATGATGAAAAAATCTTCATCGATGGGCTCAATACAGCAGGATCACCAGAGGGCAACGGAGGCAAAGATCCCATCGATATTCTTGAACCAGCAAACCCAAGACAATGGGAAGTCTTCGTCGATGGATCGAAGAACAGAGAGGGAGCCGGCATTGGCATCGTAATCACTACTCCCATGAGGGACAGAATCATACATGCCTTCAGACTAGAATTCAAAGGACATACCAACAACATCATCGAATATGAAGCTGTTGTACATGCTCTACATCTAATAATAGAAATGGGTGTAACAAATGTACGCTTGACCAGTGACTTACAACTGGTCATCCGACAGATAGAGCTGGAATATAATGTGTATGACGAAACCTGTCAGCATACATGATATTAGTCCAGACACTGGCACATCAAATACCAAACATTAAATTCTGGCACTTAAGCATAAAGGAGCTCAGGCATGCAGATGCCTTGGCATATATCTCATCCATGTTAAAAAACGAAGTTGTGGGAGCAATCAAAATCACCAGGGTTTACGAACCCTCAGTCTCCTCTCGAGAATTCTGCACTGAAAGCCAAAGGGACATCACGGGAGAGGAAGTAGTAGACGTTGATATATGAGAATACATCACAGACAACTTTCAAGAGGATGACATCATGACAAGAGAAGATGAAGACGAAGATTTCAGCAAAGAAGAAAACTGGAGATTCGATATCCACCACTTTCTCAAGGAAGGAACACTACCCACAGACCTAAAGCAGGCCAGAAAGGTACAATCAAAGGCAGGAAGGTACGACTTAAGGGGAGGGATCTTATAAAAAAAATATTTCCTCGGACCCTTGTTACGCTGCCTATCCAGAATCGAAGGCCACCTGGTACTAAAAGATATTCATCGAGGGAACGCGGTAAATCACAGCGAAATGAGATCCCTGGCCGACAAGGCGAAGACCCAAGGGTATTACTGTCCAATAATGATACGAGACGCTGCAAGGATGTCGAAAAGATGCGAAGAATGCCATCGGTTCGCTAGAAGAATCCACGCACCAGCAACGATGCTAAACTCAGTAGATAGTCCTTGGCCATTCTCAAAATGGGGCATAGACATTGTGGGACCCTTGATCGAAGGATCAGGGAAAAGGAGATTTTTGATAGTGGCTACGGACTATTTCAGTAAATGGGTAAAAGCTAAAGCTTTGGCTAAAATCCACGACTCGGATGTCTTCACATTCATATTTCAGAACATAATCTGCAGGTTCGGAATCCCTGCAGAGATTGTCTCTAACAATGGTAAGCAGTTACAAGGCAAGAACATCGATTTACTATTTAACACTTTCAAAATCAGGACGATTAAATCGACACCAATATACCCTCAAAGCAATGGTCAAGCAGAGGCCACAAACAAGACCCTCGCTTTCATTCTCAAAAAATAATTATACGAGCATAAGGGACGATGGTGTGAACAATTACATAACGTCTTATGGGCGTACCGAACAACCCGAAGGTCAGCCACAGGGGAATCCCCCTTTCTGCTCACCTACGGATCCGAAGCTTTCATCCCCACGGAAATCATCATGCCAACCACAAAGACGGAAGCATGGGAAAATTAAGAACCTCACAAAGGACATGATGCTGGAAAGACTCGACGATCTTGAGGAAAGAAGAGAAGCAGCATTACAAAAAATGGAGAATTATTAAAGAAAATTGGCAAGGGAGTATAATAAAAAGGTTAAACTCAGAAATTTCGTAGAAGAACAATATGTGATGAGAACCATACCTCAATATCAACGAGAAAAGAAGTGGGCAAAGTTGGCACCAACATGGGGAGGACCTTTTGTCATACAAGATATCGCTGAAAATGGATCATATTACCTGCGTAACCTAAAAGGGGAATTCCTCCGACATCCATGGAACGCTAAATATCTCAAGCCCTACCATCCATAGATTCTACGTAATTTTGCAACTGCGTGAAGAGTACCAGAAGAAGAAGACGATGCACCTAATCAATATGTTTCTATCTCTGGACGAGGAATAGCAGACCTCACCAAATCAATCAAACAAGCTTTTTTACGAAAATTCCTGGATAACAACTAGCCCAATATTGGGGGCAGCGTATTAGTAGAATGAATACTTGTAAATACTCTTACAAATATGCTTCAAAAACAACGCACCTATATTGGAAAGATCTCTCCTGACTCCCCTATCAACGTCTATAAGTGTAAGACCATGGGGAAGACATCCAGCAGAAAGAGATCTCCAACCATTTTCAGTCAGCGGGGCGACAAAATGGGGATATGTAAATATTAACACCCCATATCCTAGAACGTTGCATCGACCCCCTCCGTCTGGGAATCTTCTGGCCAAGGATTAGCCAGTGGGGTGATAGGTCTCAAAACGATCACGAAGGTACATACCTTCGACATCGCACTCAAACACTTCGTTCTTTATTTTCACTACCTCATTTGGTTAACTAAAAAGTGCAGCTAAAATAAGGACGCGAGCGAACATAGCCAATAAACGATGATCCATTCCATGAAAGTTGATTACAACTTCGACAAAATAAGCAAAAGAAAAAGGAAATCAACGGACACCGTAAAAACTCTATAATCAACAAAGATCAACTTTCTATAACTAGCAGAAGAATCTACTTGGATAATTCAGCTCCACCAGCGGGATCTTCCCTCTGGGACGAAGGTACGCTACCACCAGAAGAAGACCCCGAAGAACTGGACAGGGATGGAGGCTTAGGACGATGAGGATATTCCTTGACAAGGCCATGCTCTATCTTGGCCAGAACCTTGTTCGTCTCCTCGGCTAGCTGACAACGAGCCTTGTACATGATGGCGGTATTTCACATTTCGGCCTGAGATAACATAGTGGACAGATGACTCACTTCCAACGAGGCCAAGTGAGCTTCCTGTTCGTGAGACGTAGCCAAGCCCTGAAAATACGAGGTCTGACCCTCCTAGTGCACCAAGGAAGTTTGAGCCTTGCTTAGCTCAGATTGAGCTTTGTCAAGTTTTTCATTTGCAGCGAGAAGCTGTCCCTGGAGCTCTGAAAAAGAAAACGAAGAATTAGGACTACAAAGTGCAAAATCACATGCGGCAAAGCAAACATATACCTTTGACTCTAGCCGAAGCTATTTCATATTCATTAACAACCGCATCCCGAGCCTCGTCAAGAAAGTCAAACTCGTCGGAAATTTTCTTATAATCCATTCGAAGAGTGGAGAGAGAAAATTGACTAGCATCTAACTCTACATACTTCATTGAATCTAAATGACGAAGATGGTTGACTTCATTATTTAGCTCCTTCATTCCTTTGTTAAGTGGGTACATGTTAACTTCAAGATTTCTCTCAGACTCAGCATGGCGAGCTACGTCAGCCCGAGATGCGGATAAAGCCTTGCTTAGGGCACATGCCTAGGCCCTAGCATCGTCCCTTTCTTTAGAAAGACGCTGCATATATTCTCTTACTTCGGAATCATGAGAGGAACGAGCCTGTCGTAGCTCTTACTCTAGAAGATTCATCTTGACCGTTAAAGACGAAGCAAGTTCGCGTGCTTCACGGAGATTATCACGCGTCCACATCAAAGTTCCATTAAAGAGACGACGGTCTGCGTTATACTTATTTTGCATATAAACTATCTGAGTATGCCTCAGACGCCATACCTCGTCCTTGGCGTCCCATCTTTCGGCCTCACTCTTAATTTGCTCTACTAGCTCGGCAATACGGGTCTTCTTCCGTTCTCTCTCACTTCGAATCCATATCAACTCGGGGACTCCACCCACTGAAGATAGGGTGGGGATACTCAGAAAGAACACTAATTGCTAGAAGATGACAACATTAAGCAAGAATAAAGGAAGCAAACCTGTGAAAGATGAAGCATTTTTTCGAACGTCCTCCAACTCGTTGCGCACCATAACAAGCTCCAGACGGAGCCTTTCTTCTTCGTTGCCTAGATGTTCCTTCCCTTTAAGATGGTTTTTCAACTCGCTTATCTCCTTATCTCTGGCAGAGATAACCGCCTCAGCCGCAGCTAGCTCCCCCTATCTGTGACGAAGCTTACCCTCTAACTTAAGAGACTTGTCCTTAAAAAATTGGTACAAGTGTTGGTTGCAGTACTGGCTCCTCATTATCTATGTTCCAGAAAAGAATACATCACGTCAGAGAACAATAAGATACCCATAGAAAAGTGAACATGAAAAACATGACATACCTCTAGCATCCGCTGCTGAGGATAATCATACTGATACCCATCAGTTATGGCCATCATATCAACAATGGCGGTTGGAGGATCAACCACTAGGGTAGCCTCCAGCGACTTCAGGTTCTTGTCACACACCTCCGCAACCTAATCTTCGGAGGATAAATGCATCTTCCGACGAGTGTAGGCATCAGAATTCTTCTCCCCAGCAAGTATGGGAGCAGGGTTCGGAACGAACGTCAAATTTTTATTCTTCAGCCAAGCAAGAAAAGCATCGTCACCCTCTAGCATCAAGGATTACGGGAAGTCATCCGAAGGGGACCCGTTTGAAGATTCCCCAACAGCAGGAACCTTTCCAGCCACTGCCTTCTTACCTGCTCCCTTCCCTTCGTTAACAAAGGTCTCAACATCATCATCCCCTTCGTTAATTGCGCGACCCGAAGCTTTCTCCTTGCCAGAGGTGTCCAGCACGTCCCAATCATCGTTTGGGAAAGCAAAGAAAATTCCCCAGCAAGACCCATGGCAGCATTCACATCGAAGGTCTCCCCTACGGAATAGACTCAACCAAAAGAGAATTCTTGGACAGTCTTGTCCCCACCACCATCACCAGCAACGATAATATTTTCAGCATCATTACCACCAGAGGTACCCTTGGTACCATGGACACCATCACCATCTTCGTGGGTATGGGGAGAAGTGTCAGTACGTTCCTCTCTATCGGAAATGTCCTCATCTTCCTCAAAGTCTTCGTTAGCAGGACTAGTAACCTCCTCTTGAACCTCTGCCTCATCAACAACAATAGTGGAAGATCGCTTGGGACTGATCCTTTTTTTCTTCGTCACCTACAGAACAACAAGGGAAGCAAATCAATATTTTTTCCTTTTCTTAAAAGTCTTTTTTAACACAAGGAAAAAAGGGGAAAATATAGGTAGGATCCGCACTTTTACAGTTGCAGTGCTCTTCGAAGGAAGAACAACATATGAACTTTCTTCTTCATCGCTATCGACGACATCAAGGGCATAAGGGAAACTCATACCCTCGAAATTCAGACGCCAAGGGCAGAAATCTCTATATTGAGCAGGAGTAACCTTACGAGGAAGACTATCAGCAGTAGGACGCCATCCGCGGGGACCAAGAATCCAACCCCAAGCCCACGGACCAATAATCTCAATAACGGTAGCATGCCACTCGTAGTCATGATGACGCTTAATCCTCTAACGAGGAGGGAAAATCTTCTTGTTAGCAGACACTTCAGTGCCAGGAACATACTTCAACTTGGCATCGCTCACCTCACTCAAAATACGAATCTCGCCACGGGAAGCATCAATATTACGAAGACCCACACTCCATGGCTTACGGTTCCTGCTATTAATATAATCCCGGAAGGAATTATTAAAATTTTGGGGAGTATACCATTCCTTCTCAGCAGGATCGGGGACACAACAAGTCATCATCGTTTATCCCTTGCTCCGAAGGTAGCACTCCTTCAAAGCGCATAGATAATTCCTAGTCAACTGTGACACAGAATGACTGTGGGTATTTTTAGAAGAACCCTCACGACCAGACAATGCGTCATAGTAAAAAGAATCACCTGACTTATACAAAGACAACATAAAACCCGCCTCGAATGCCCCCCACAGTAGTCAGCAGATGAAACTCATCGAATTGATATCTCGAGATAAGATTGTAAGTGATATCATCATCGGGAGCATAGAAACGGACCTCAAAAGCTTGAAGTTCATGCTTCTCCTTAAACATCTCCTGGTCAATATGCTTGAAGGTGACCTTTTTCTTACCAACCGAGACGCTTCGTATAATCGGTGCAGCGTCTTCATCATCAGCAGAGTCTAGCATGGAGTCTTTCGAAGGACTCGTATCCGGAGCTTTCCTTTTTAAATGAACGTTCTTAGGCGGATCAATCTTCGAGGCGGTACCCTTGACATATTTTCCTTTGGAAGGAATCGCTGAAGGAGGAGGTATAGGATTTTTCTGAGGCATCAGAGGAGCCATGGTATGAAGGGACGGAATATCCAAAGCTTAGGTGCGTGGAATGGACTACGTGTTTTTAGACTCATCACGTGGGCGAGATGAAGCGCGGGTAACAACATGCCTAGAGCTAGGGGGTCCCTCGGGGTATCTCCTTTCTTGGAAGACGAATGTCTCTAACCTGAAGAGGACGAAACCCTTTGAGAACAAAGATCAGCCTGCGAGGACCTAGAACCTCCTAACGGAGATATGTCCGGGTCTCTACGCGGAGGAGATCTGTGAGGACTAGGCGGCGTTATCTGATAAGGAACCCGCTGACGATTGGCCATGTTTTCTAGATACAAAAACAAGTTTTAAGTTCCGCAGAATCACGAATAAAGATCAAAAAGCTAAATTTTATAGAGTTCATCATGGATATCCGATAAAATAAAAAAGAAAAAGAAGAGAAGACTAAAAACCCTAGCTAACTTGCATCGCCGGGAGAAATTCTCCAACTGAGGTTTCGCAACCTTTATGATGAAGAACAAGGGCAAGTATATACACTTTTTTTTGTGTGTTCTTCATCACAGAGCCGAAAACACAACAGCAAAAGTCGAACTAATAATCAAGACCAAAACCAAAGATCAACATCTTACCTATACTGAGAGCTTCAAACGACGAAAAAATGCACCCAGAAAACGATGAACAATAGCAACAGACGAACCCGGAAAATCAAGGACGGGTCATATTCAAAACAAAGGCAGCAACAGTTGAAGGTAGCAACAGCAGTTAATGGAATCGGGACAAAAATGAAGAATGAAAATTTTAGGGAAGAAGAATGAAATACCGACAGAGAATGAAAGTTAATTCACATTCTATTTCCCCTTTATAAACATTAATGAAGATTGAAATCGTCCCTTCACCCAAGGAGAAGTTATTGCAAGAATTTATTACATAATGGGAAACGCGCCCTGGAATCTAGGGGAGTGGGGAATATGCGACGGTTTTCCTCTAACTTAAACTGATGCCTTAAGTCTGAAAAAAAAGGGAAAATTGTATGCACATATTTTCACCACTCGCCACGTGTCCTCGGTCAAACACGTGGGAGACATGTGATGCGGATCATCAAGAGGTGATGCCACGTACATACAACCAAGAAACGTGTATCGTCAGGAAGGGGCCCTCATCTAGCAAATATGATGGCAACTAATCAAGGAGTACCGAGACAGAATGTTGCTGCAAAGCACTAAAAACACCCTCGGATTCGCTTTATCCCATCTCGAGAAAGGTCCCAGATCAACGGCCAGGACCAAGCTAACTGACACGGATATAATAAGGGCAGGAGACCATGGTCTGGCGCGTGCAGACGACTCAACCACCCGCATTAAACACCCTGGGAAGTGTACGTGTCAACCAACCCGAGGGAGACACGACCATAACTCTTCGGCTACAAGGAAGAAACGATGGGGACATCGTGCAAGACGAAGAGGTCCACGTACGAGAACAAAGCACAAGACGATACGAACACAACGGATTTCACCAGTGGACCCCACGACGAAACCCCTATAAATACCCCTCCTCACTAAGAGAGAGGGGCAAGTCGGTTCGAAAACAAAAGAATAGGAGAGAGAATTAGGAAGAGTAAGTGGTTTCCCTAATCCCGCAGCCTCAGTTAAAACTCCAAAGTCATTTGACTATATTTGTAATCAATCCACACATAATGAAATCCTTCCAACCCCGTGGATGTAGGCCTTAGTGTTGAACCACGTAAATAGTCGTCTCATTTATATTCAACACTTATATTCCGCACTCTATATTTAGTATTTTGCATGTTAAGCTTTACATTACTTGTCGGTCTTTATTTACTTTACTATACGGACGTTGTTAGTGATTAACATACGATTAGACGAGGATGAGTCCAAAGACTCAGAGTCGATGAATCATTATATTCACTTCACTTTACGCATATTACATCTAATCTGTGAATTTTAATGTGTGCGAACATTATTTGTGAACACATAGATACCATCGTAATTTACGCGATCACATAGCTAATATAAATATGGGTATAAACTATAGTATTTACGTGCTTATCATTGGATAAGGGGCAAAAGTGTCATTTCAAGACCATAGGACAAAACTCAACTTCCGCAGGAGAGACTAAGTGTTAGAGCATTTCTCGGTCGAACTCACAAGTGTGACTATCTCAAGCTTGTTGTCAAATTTAGTTGTCAAAACTATATCTTGATTTCTAGTCTACAATTAGTTAAGTCTCGGATTAGGATAGAAATCTAGTTGAGAAACAGTGGAGCACGGCAGTCATCATTGCATTATAACGTTTGGAGGCGAAGATCAACCGAAGTTTTTGGAGAACTTCATCAACAAAAGGTAAGTGAACACTGAACCACCTATTTCTCAAGTTATATTCACTTTTTTTTTTTATCATTGAGATGATGTCGCATAACTAATTAGACTATTATGTATATACAAGAATTTCAAGTCAAGTTTATCTTGATAATTATTTCTCAAAATATAATGACTAAGCTTAATGAACATTTGTTCATACTTGATAAATTTCGGTTAAGGACAATTTATTGTTCGAAATCAAAATCATGATGAAGTTTTTATCGTTTGAAAATAGCCTGGAACAGTGATATTTGTCATTGATGTTATTCGGGAATATTTCGAATCAATTTAGAGAGAAATATAGAACTATTATATATTCGGATACAAGACAGTGTTATCAGTCTTACAAACTGGGAAAACTGTTATAAGTCTGAAGCCATATTACATGTACTCGTACACGTAGCGAGTAGCTATATATCGACTTGCATATATGTGGTACGCATATTCTTATGCACACCATGTGAAAATATGTTCAACTTGTGAACCTGATAGGTACGCATACTCGTATGCAAACCCTTTAGGAAACTTGGTCACGGAACCGGGTTAATATCCAAACCGGTACACGTAACAAAATAGTTATTTATTTCCTAACTCAGTTCTGTATCCAAACCGGTACATGTACCAAAATAGTTTTGTGGACTCCGAAATATGTCATAGTCTTAAGGTATCTGTTAGAGCACTGCTCGGTCGAACTCACATGCGTTGATATCTCAAGCATGTTTGTCAATGTTAGTGATCAAAACTATAAGTCTTTATTTCTAGTCTACTATAGCTAAGTCTCGGACTAGGATAGAAAGTGTAGTTGAGCTCAAGAACTCCATGGCCATCATCATACAAGACAAAGTACTACTCAAGGAACTGGTGGATCTTCATCGACAAAAAGGTATGTGGAGACTTGAACTTATCTATCACTCAAAAGTCTATCTACTTTATCTCCTATCTTGAGACAAAAGTCATTTTGCTATATAGACTTTGATTATACACATTTACTATTTCGAGACAAGTTTATCGCCTATCTATTTCTCAAAATATGTGTTGGTAAGATTTCTCTTTGGCCAAGTTCATCTTTACCTAGTGATGAAAGTCATGTTATTTTTCAATCACTTGAAAATGGCTTTGACGAAAAATGGTTTGTGAATAACAACTATATAACGTCCTCTGAGAATGTTTCAATGATTTAAATGAGAGTTTAGATTATATAACCATTGTTGGATATAAGCATTTTGTGGAAACACATACATGTATAAGTCCTTATTTCTTGAACCAAAGTATGCATACTTTGTTGATCAGGAAAACCGGAACAAGAGTCCACGAACTGTCGGAGGTTCTCTTCCCGAGAATTTCTGCCAAAGTTTGTAAACTTGTTACAAATTTATTCCGGGTACTTAAGCCCACGTACCAAGTCCACGTACTTAGGTTGGTTATATCTAAAAACGATTATTCGTGAACTTATACTTATATTAACTAAGGAATGCAAGTTTGCAAACCGTGGCTATAAAGTTCATGAATCGATTCGAGTGAATCAAATCGTTTTTGCTTCGATTGTGTTTTGTATACTTCTATAAGATCTAAGCAATTCAACAACTCTCTAACTAGTTCATTTGCCTCATTTTAACTAGTTATGGTGAAGAAGAATATGGTTAATATGAAAGTGCTCATATGGCTAACCATTTGGTTAACTATTGTTGAACAAACAAATGCACATGTTTGGGTACAGTTATACAAACCTAAAAACGTGCATTTCATTTGTGTGTAACAAGCTAAATTTTCGATCTAACGGTTGAAAGATATTAGCTTGAATCTAATCAGGTTTTCATCTGACGGTGAATATTGAATGCTTTGGTACTAAGCTAACATTGATTACAAACCCTTATTTGAAAGACTATATAAGGGAAAACTCTAGCAACTGGGAAATCTAATCCCCACACCTCCTGTGTGATACTAGTTGTATTAGCTAGAGTCTATTCTCCTTTAACCTTAGGTTTTTACCGAGACCCTGTAGGTTAATGACTTGAAGACTTCATTGGCATTGTGAAGCCAGACCGATACTACTTTCTTGTATTTATGTGATCTGATCTTGTTGATTCTATCGTGTTGAGTACAATCGTAACGATTGGCTTGAGATTGATATCTCTGATAGGCAAGATATAAAAGTAATCACAAACATCTTCGTCTCATCATTTGTGATTCCACAATATCTTATTTCTCCGTGTCGATTAAGATTATTGTGAGGTGATTGATAATACATAGTTTTTTTTCGAGAGTATAAGTCTAGTTTAGTAATTGGTTCTTGTTCACCTTGATTTATCAAAAGACGGAACAAAACTCGTAGGTATTTCTGTGTGAGACAAATTTATCTATTATCGTAGATTTTTCTGTGATACAGATTTGTTTATTAAAGTCTTTGACTTTGGATTGTAGAAAATCTTAGTTATGGGTGAGATCAGCTAAGGGAATCAAGTACGTAGTATCCTGCTGGGATTAGAGACATAAGGAGAGAAACTGTACCATAGATCAGTATGAGATTGATTGGGGTTCAACTACAGTCCAGACCGAAGTTAGTTTGTAGTAGGCTAGTGTATGTAGCGGCTTAATACAATGTGTGTTCAATCTGGACTAGGTCCCGAGATTTTTATGCATTTACGGTTTCGTCATTAACAAAACTTTTGGTGTCTGTGTTATTTATTTTCCGCATTATATTTTGTTATATAATTGAAATATCACAGGTTGTGCATTTGAATCAATCAATTGGAAATCCGACCTTTGGTTGTTGATTGAAATTGATTGATCTTTGGTACCGTTCAAGTGATTTCTCTTGTATTCAATTAGACTCGCATATTTCTATTTGCTTGAGTAAGAATTGAATCAAGAAAGAGAGATAAAACTCTTTGATATACTTTATTAAGATTGAGTCTAGTTGATTCTCTTGAAAGTATATTGGAGTTAGCCCATACAGATTGCTAATCGAAATATTGGGTGTGGTTGTTAAACCCCCGCTTTTTCAGTATCCATACCGGTACGCATACCTAAATAATTATGTTAACTTCGCAACTTGGTTTGGCTTGTTAGCTTACAAACCGGTACACGTACTGTGACTGAACCGACTTACAAACGGATATGGTATTTGTACTTTGTACACCTACTAACCATGTCGATTAATTTCAAGTGCGATTAAATTATTTCTACGAGATAATTAGCATTTAAACAATTCTCTAAGACTTATTTGATCACATGATTGTGACTCAAGGTTAATGTCTTAAGTATTCATGAAAATGAATATTAAGCTTTTAAGCTCAAACCGGCTAGTTTCGGCTAATCACCTTGAATATTGTCTTTATACACGCTTCGGTTATGGTTTCACCTAACCAGAGTGTATATGTTCTTATGTAAATTAGATTCAAAGATTCATCTAACAGTGGATATTGTTTGCTTGGTTCCAAAGCTATCTTAGCTTAAACCTAAAGCAACCTATGCTTTGAATATCTATAAAAGGGGAACTTCGAGAAACTGAGATCTTTGAATCTCGACACTAATTTTTAGTGTGTCCTAGGTTTTAACTAGAGTCGTCGTCTTCCTAACCCTTTTAGGGTTTAGATGAAACCTAAAACAACCTATGCTTTGAATGTCTATAAAGGGGGAACTTCAAGCAACTGGATTCTTTGAATACATACACTACTTTTTAGTATGGCCTAGTTGTAACTAGAGTCGTCCTCTTCCTAACCCTTTTAGGGTTTAACGACTACAAAAACTTTATAGAGATTCGTGAAGGTAGGTCCAGTTATCTTTCCTTGATAACTCGAGTATCCTGCTCTTGATCGATTGTTGAGATGCTCACTCGATCAAGATATATAGAAATTATCAAAGTTCTCTTTATCTCAAACTTTTGTCATTCCACAAGTTATATACTTGTGAGGTAAATAATAATCTAGGCTGCACTTTGGGTTGCATAAGTCCAGATTTTGAGGTTAACTAGACTTTGTCTATTGCTATCGATTTCCATCAACTTTGATCGAACTTTTTGATTGTAAAAGGAAATCATATATATGCTTAATATATGGGAGGAAGATTTTGTTTAAAGTCTTCAATTGAGTTGAAGCAACTCTTAGTTGGTTTGAAATTAGCTAAGGGAATAAATTGCATGGAGTCCTGCTAGGATTCAAGAGGCATAAAAATGCGATTGTACCTTAATCAATGGGAGACTCGATTAGGGATCAACTATATTCCAGTACGAAGTTAATTGGTAGTAGGCTAGTGTCTATAGAGGCTTAATACTATTTGGTGTTCAATCTGGACTAGGTCCCGGGGTTTTTATGCATTTGTGATTTCCTCGTTAACAAAACTTTTGGTATATGTGTTATTTATTTTTCCGTATTTTTTTTTTATGATTATAATTGAAATATCACAGGTTGTGAGTTAATTAATCATAGTAGATACATATGAACTAGTTTGTTGGATATGACTTGATTGATTCTTGATTGGTCTTTGGTACCGTCCAAGTAATCTCTTTGTGATTGGGATCACGGATTTGATTCTGTAAACGTTCTAATATAAGAGAGAGATAGACAGCTCTAGATATTATTCCTTGATTGAGTTTAACTCTCGGAGTTGTATTGAGTTTTTGTATACAGATTGCCTAAGAAAAAATTGGTGGTGTATTTTAGTACCCCCGCATTTTCAATTGGTATCAGAGAAGGTAAACATGTTAGGACCTAACAAGTCTGTGTTTGAAGTATTCTGACTATATGGACAAGAGTGCAATGTCGATAAATGTATCGCCATAATTTGATGGCACAAATTACTTATGGTGGCAAATTGTTATGCGTTCCTTTTTACAAGCCCGTGACTTTGAGACATGAAAACTTATGTTAGAGCACTACTCGGTTGAACTCGCAAGCATTGCTATCTCAAGCTTGTTTTTCAATATTAGTGATCTAAACTATAAGTCTTGGTTTCTAGCCTACTTATAGTGATATCTCGGACTAGGATAGATTGTTTAGTTGGGAATTAGACTTCACTGTGTTCATCATTTAAATATGAAGAACTACTAAGGAGATCTTGTGAAACTTCATCAACAAAAGGTATATAGAGACTGAAACTCATCTATCACTTGGAAAGTCTATTTCAACTATATCTCTTATATTGAGATAAAGTCGTATTGTTATATAGTATTCGATTATGCACATTTGATATTTCGAGCTGAGTTTAACTCGCTTAAATATTTATCAAAATATGTGTTGGTAAGATTTCTCTTCGACCAAGTTCATCTTATATTCTTAACCAAAGTCAAAAGATGATCATGTGAAAATTTCCGAGTAACATCTTACATGATTTGTGTGATACAATCATTTGGTGTAGACTTGGAATATTTCGTAATGATTAATTCAATAACTTGAAAATTTCTTTGATGCTAATAGGTCGTGAAAACAACTATTGTCATCCTCTAAGAATGTTTCAATGATTGAAAGAGAGTTTAGTACACTTAACCATTATTGGATTATGAACATAGTATGTGTTCTTGCATATATGTAATCCATATCCGGGAACCATAGTATGCATACCCGTATGAGCACCTGTTGGTTTGTGAAAGTTCGGGTACCTAAGTACACATACTGGTACGTGTACTGGCGTAAGGTTTGGGTCCGGGAATTTCTGCTAAGTTTGGAGGTATTCGTACCCGTTCGCATACTGGCGAACCCAAACTTGGTCCAGCTACTTAAATATGCGTACCCGTTTGCATACTTGAGTGGTTAAAGTTCTAGAATCAGTTGTGACATGAACTAATACATTTATATAATAAGGAATGCAATCTTTTGAAAACCATGGCTATAATGTTCATGAATTGATTCGAGTGAATCAAACCGGTTTTGCTTCAATTATGTTCTTGTATACTTCTATGAGAATAGAGCAATTGAACAACTCTATAACTAGTTTCATTTGAGTCATTTGAACTAGTTGTGGTTATGATGAATAAGGTTAATATAAAAGTGTTCATATAGCTAACTTTGGTTAACTATTATTGAGCCAACCTAGTGTACACGTTTAGGTATGGTTACTCAAACCTAAATAAAGGTAAATTTCATTTGTGTATAACAAGCTAAGTTCGATCTAACAGTTTAAAGATATTAGCTTGAGTCTAATCAGGTTTTCATCTAATGGTAAATATCGAATGCTTTGTTACCAAGGTAACCTAGATTGGAAACCCTGATTTGAAAACTATATAAGGGAGACCTCTAGCAACTGGGAAACCTAATTCCCTCACCTTTTGTGTGATACTAGTTGCGACTAGAATCAATTCTCCTTTAACCATAGGTTTTCTCTGAAATCTTGTAGGTTAACAACCTGAAGACTTCATTGGGATTGTGAAGCCAGACCCAATATTTTCTCTGTAGTTGCGTGTTCTAATCTTACTTCTACTATCGTGATTGAGTATTATCTTTGCTAAGATTTGCTTGAGATTTATCTCCGATAAGTAAGATTAAAAGTAGTCACAAACATCTTCGTCTCATCATTTATGATTCCATAATATATTGTTTCGCTTCCATATGATTAAGATTATTGTGAGGTGATTGATTATACTAGGTTGTTCTTCGAGAATATAAGTCTGGCTTATCAATTGGTTCATGTGCACCTTGATTTATCAAAAGATAGAACAAAAATCATAAGTATTTATGTGGGAGACAGATTTATCTATTCCAATAGACTTTTCTGTGTGAGACATATTTTTTTCTTCAAGTTTTCGAATTTGGGTCGTAGCAACTCTTAGTTGTGGGTGAGATCAGCTAAGGGAATCAAGTGCATAAAATCTTTCTGGGGTTCAGAGACGTAAGGAGCGCAAATGTACCTTGATCAATGTGAGATTGATTAGAGCTCAACTATATTCCAGTCTGAAGTTCATTGGTAGTAGGATAGTGTATGTAGATGCTTAATATAGTATGGTGTTCAAAGTTGGACTAGGTCCCTGGGTTTTCTGCATTTGCGGTTTTCTCGTTAACAAAATTTCTGGTGTCTGTGTTATTTCTTTTCCGCATTATATTTTGTTATATAATAAAAATATCATAGGTTGTGCGTTAATTAATTCAATGATCAGTTCTTGAATCCGACCTTTGGGTTGTTCATTGAATTGATTGACACTTGGATATTGGTTTGTGATACCATCCAAGTTATTTCTCTTATTCAATCGGGCTCACAAATTCCTTTTTGTTTAATTACAGATTGAATTGAGAAATAGAGATATAACTCTTTGATATACTTTTTTATAGATTGAGTCCGACTGTTTAGTTGATTCTCTTGAAAGTATACTGGAGTTTTTCCATTCAGATTGCCGAACGAAATATTGGGTGTGGTTGTTAGACCTTCTCTTTTTCAACTTGTAGTTATTGGTTATGAAGCACCAACCATTATTAGAGATGGAAATACTGTTATGAAGCCATTTGGGCAATATAGTAAAATCGAGATAAGTGATGCAAAGCATAATTCTTACGGGTTAAACATTATTATCCATGCCATAAGCCCAAATCTTTAGCACCATGTGACATCGTGCACTAAGTCTAAAGATGCTTGGGATATCTTAGAAACCGTATTTTAAGGAGATATCTTAGAAAAAGAGGTTAGGCTTCAAAACCTAAATTTTGACTAGGAAAATCTTCGTATGCCCGATGAAGATTTGTTTGATGAATTTAACCAAAAGGTGTCTGGGATTGTTAATACATGTTTTGCATTAGGGAAGACTATTCCCCAAAAGGACATTGTGATGAAAATTCTCCGATCTTTACCAGCAAGATACGAGTCTAAGAAATATGTCATCATGGAAGGGAATAACCTTGAAACTCTTTCCAGAAATAAACTTGTTGTAAAGTTAAATATCTTTGATCATGAATTGCAATCCGAAGCCGGAAAGGATATTGCGTTCAAGGCACTGAAAAACATTAAAACTATCAAAAGTGTAAGTGCTGACAACTTTGGAGATGATCTTATTAATCAAGATTTTCATATGAAAATCTTGATAGCTCAGTATCGTTGATCACAAGATAGTTTATAGAAATTCTTAGGAAGAGAAATAAACGATTCTCCAAAGAAAAACCTCCAATGTCAGCTAAGGCACATAATCGTATCTTTATCAAAAATAGAGAATCTAATGATACTAACGATAAGGATATGACATAGTGTTTCAAGTGCAACGGATTCGATCACTTTGCTAATGACTGTCCATATCGTAAGAAATACACTGGAAACAAGAGTCTTGCTGCAACACTTGATGAAATATCTGATCATTATGATTCCGAAAAGGATGACGGTTCAAGTGTAGCACTTTTGGGAGAAATTATCAATTTTGATGAATATAGCAATACGGATATCAATATTGATAATTTAATTGATGACTATTCATCAAAATTATTGGAGGATGTAATGAATTTTTCGTATATTAAAGAAAATTTCGTTAATGTTTCAGGTACCCTGTGTCTAGCTGCTAATGTTTTTCCTGAATCAACACCCAAACCGACATGTCCTTATTATTCCAGTGAAGGTCACAGACTCATACAATATTACAAGTACGAACATAAAATAGGATATGTCAACAAACTGCAATGGAGGGAAAGTCGTTTGGAAAATATGCTTAAACTTGTTCAAAAGTCCAATCATGAGGTACACAAAGGTAACTCTTCTTATTCTAAAAGATTGATTGATTCTAAGGATAAATCTCAAATGAAGAGAAGAGTATGGGCTAAACATTCTGTTTTGAAGGATATTATCAATTCCGTGCAGGAATCTGGTGGTGAGTAATCTAATGCTCACCCCAACATAATTTAATTGTGTTGAAATGTGCATCTTATCTCATGTGCCCTTAAAAGAGATAAGAACCGTTCACATCAGGAATTTGGATCAAAATTGAATATTATTGCTTGGATCTCCATCTCTTATCTGTTCATCTTAATCTATGTCTCAAGTAATGGTTGTATGCGTGTCGTAACCACAACAAATTAATTAATACTTTACTACCTAATTAAAGAGTAATATAGGGTAGTCAAGGTCAAGGAATCAACAAATTAATCCCACGAGGAGCAAGAGATTATTAGTTTTAAAATTGTCACAAAAGGGGGGTATTGGTTGTAAAATTTATAAAGCAAAAGAATTAAACAAAGTAATTAAAAGTATAAGTTGAAATCAATGAGAGAGAATAGATCAAGGAATCCTTCTTCGCTGCAAAACAATGATTAAAGTTATGTTCTTTTCCACTTGTTATTAGTCATAGATTATCACCAACCGTAGGTATAGAATCTAGATCAGTGCTAACCCCAAAATCCCTTATTTCACCGGATACGGAAGTTCTCGCCTACCGGATTATATTCACCAAACCACCTAGTAGTAGATCACCCAAGATGTAATTTAGTTAAACGCATTAAGATTCATGAATTTATTAGGTTGATATTAGTAGTTAAACTCTTAGATCAAGGTCCACTTGCTAACGTTGTTTTTACACACAATTGCTCCACGGAATCCCTCCGCGAGGTCTTATGTTTTCTACTTATGTAAATAGTCAAGAAACGATTACTTATCCCCTAACTTTCACTAGCTTTAGATTAATTAACAAATCAATTTAGTTGGCCACCCAAATGACCTATCAATCAAGCATAAACATTAATATTAGTAAAAACAATCGATAATCATATGAAAAACTTCAAAGTAGAATTGAAACAAAACTCAAACCATATATTAAGAACTAGGAATTCATCCTCAATCAATAAGAAAATTAGCTACTCATAATTTGGACACAATAATAATAATAATTAAGGAAGAAAGAAAAACTTATTGAAAAGATGATGGTTGCTCTTTCCTCCAATCCTTGTGCACTTTAACTCCTTCTCCAAAGTAGATGTGTGTAAAAAGTTGTAGAGAACTCCTTTATTTATAGGCTTCAATACTCTCCATATCTTTGTAGGAAAAGATTCCTCATTCCATAAGAACACCACTTTCCCAATTTGAGCCATATTCCAATTTCTAGTCCAATTCTCCAAAACTTCCAAGTTTTCATCCAATTCCCACTTCTAAGTCTTCATACACATGAGAGAAGTCCATACAAAATTCTGCATTTTTGGTCACCGGAAAACTGGGTTTTTGGCCGGAAGTTGGCTGGAATTTGTCGCCGCAGGCCACCTGAGATTCTCCACCGGTGACGGAATATTCCGCCCAAGATTATGTTACAGTTAGGTCAAACTAACGGTCTTAGTTAGTCAACTGGGTCAAGCTCCGAGTCAGTCACAGAGTCATAACCCAGTCAGCTAGCTAACTCGGATGACTGGTTTTGGTTGGCTATCTTACTCCTGCCAAGTGTTATGCACGGCCAAGATGGCCGTGCCTTCTATGCCACCCAGCCATTATGGCTGTTCACTGCAACCTTCCCTGTAATTCATTCAGTTCATTGACTCCATAACCTGCCATCTGAGATGCCTTCCATAACTAGCTCAACATGCACTTCAACATCAGTTGCACCGATTCTCCTCTATGAGCTCACAGCAGCACAACCCACCATAGCTCAACCATATACACCTGAAAAATCAAGATTGCTTCCACTGCACCGCACCTGCTCTATACCATTACAGCTCTACAACAGCATCAGTGCACCCACACATTTCAAGTCCACCACTTCATAGCAACACAAACACAAGCACCTCCAGTTATCCATCTTAGCATCCTGGAAGCAACATCACCAACTTATACTTCATTGCAGCTGCATATTAACCACCATTGCCCTGTAATATTTCCATCAAAACTCAAACCAATTACACCTTCTTCCCTGGTTTATCAACAACCCATTCTCAATGATACAGATTAGCAGCAACCCTAATTTCCTTTGATTCTCAGTCAATTTATTCATGGAAGCACCTTTTATCAGTACCATCTCCTCCCTGTTCTCTTCAATTGATGGAAGGAAACTCCACTAAAACTCGTACCAATATTTGCAGATACGAATCGAAACCCTGACTTCCATCCAATTTCCCACAATTTCTCGATCTGAGCCATAACTGCACATCAATCACTCCTTTCTTGTCCATGGTAGCGATACTATAATGGCAAACCCCCAAAATCCATTTCTGCCATCAACCCATCACAACCACACAACACCCATTCTCAATTCAATCATTACCAGCGTTTCGCAAACCCTAACAGCAACAACATATTTCTTCCAATATCTCCCTGTAATTTCCTCAACAGCGGATTCAATCCCCTTTTCCATTCGAACCCATCTTCTGAGATAGTTGAAATTCATCTCAACTTAACTCGTAACTCACCAAAACCCTTGAAAATCATTGAAACCCACTTTGATTCACGGTACCACCACCTTCACAGATTCGATTTCTTTGTCTCCGTACACAACACAATCATCAAATTCGAACGACAATAATCTTCACAGTAAACCCAAATTCCATCTCAATCTCTCGTTTTCATGGCTGTTAACGCATCTTTTCTCTGTTCCATGGCTGCTGCGAATCGATTTGGGGAAAGAAGAGAAATGATTTCTCAAAGTTAGGTTTAGAGTTATAAAGTGGGTTCAGACTCGGGCATGGATCCGGGTATGGGTGTGGGTCTATGGGTTTAAATTTCAACATCCATGGACATAACCCATCCATTTTACCAACTGATAACAAAACTAAGTTTCTGGATAAGGGCTACCCAGTGATGACAGCCCCTAACATGTAGTTACCCCTTAACTTCATCTGGCCTGTATTTAGCACTCCTTTGAGAGAGTTTCCCTTTAACCGTGGCTCGTCTCCCGATAGTGTTTTCCTGGAAAATGACAGTTATGCCCGTTTTGCCCAAATTTGGTGATTTCTTCTTCTTTTCCTCCGTGCGACTCCAGAGTACCTAATAACTCAAAAACACGCGTAAAATACATAATTCACTAGAAAAATAGCAAAGAAAGCATAAACTCTTAGATAGTAAATTAGGTGTATTCTACACCTATCAAATTCCCCCACTCTTAGACTTTGCTAGTCCTCGAGCAAATCAATACTAAAACTTACAACTTCAAAGCGTTCCAGCGTCCCAAGCATCCTAAGAGTTATGAAGACATAGAGTTTCTACATGCTAGTAATAAGAAGTTAGAAATACTAAAGAATATATTCTCATTCTTAAATGTTGAGTGAGAAATAACCACACCATAATGAGAGAACACGTGTTTGATAAACGATCAATAAGCATTTCGCCTCGACTTCTGCCTCACCAAAAAGGGTTTTATGATAATTGCACTCAAAAAGACGGCTTTTTTATGGGTCTCACATGTGTGCAGGTAGGAATGAAGAGAGAATTCCTGCAACACGTTTAATGGTAGGAAGGATAACTTCCGAAATTTTGAAAAACCCACATCTTTTAACATTTTGAAAAACCATTTTTCTAACGATCTCTAAGAAAGGAAATCAACCACTTATATCGAGGATGAGATTACTTACTTACCTTCACATCCGATTGCCAATTATGATAACACCACTCTCACGGAATCCAAAAGAAACGTCTTCCGCTCCTTGTCTTCATCTTCTTGGTCTTCGGATTCAACTATTGATGATAAATACTAGAATTTCATAAATCCTTGACAATTTGTAACCTTTTTTTCCTTAAAATCCATGTCGCTTGAAACTTCCTTATAAATTTTCCTTCTCCACGGCTTATTCAAAATAAAACAATAATAGATATTTCTCTTGTCTCATATATATATTTCTTTTCTTTTCTTTTCTTTTCTTTTCTTTTTCATTCATTTTTTTTTTCAATTTTTTTTTTAGACAAAAGAAACAAAATAAACAAAACAAACATGACCGTGGAAAAGTACTTTACCGCTTGATTCTTCACAACTTGTATCGTCTTGAAATCATAAACTTCAATAATTCTCACCTTTTACTTTCTTCGCTCTTGTAAATTAGTCTTAATACTTGGATATATAATTACCTCATTGTATTGTAAGTCTTCAACTTTGATATAAAATTATGCTCTTTTTCTTGTTCCATTGTTGCTTGCAAACCTTGAACCTTTTCAACTTTCCTTGTAGATTTTGATGTCGCTCCCTTATTGTTGATGATTATGGTATTTCTATGGACCCGTTGTTGTCGAGAGAGAATGGTGCTAACTGCAAATCGAACTACAATAAGGAGGCTTTCATCATAGACGTCACCCTCATGATTGACAAAAATTAGCACTCAAGGGATCAAAATAGTGCTGAAATTGGTGTGAAATTGGGTAGCTCACCATTCTACCCGGAATTAACGTACGGTGACACACACTCAAAAGAAGCTCTTTAGTCATGGAATAATTTCTGGTCGGTGCCTCACATGATATGAAAATGGGTAGTCTCCACTAATGATTGATCAGCAACTCTAATAACGCACTTCTCCCTGCACCAAATTTGCATCACCGGCATGATTAAATCCATTATTTAACACTCTAACAAGTAAGAAATCGAACGTAGTTCCCTAACATTTCCAAGTTCAATTATGTCGGTCAGAATTCTCTATGTAATCATACCTAGAATCATGCTAGTGACTCTAAAATCTCTAAAAGTTGAAAGTTTTAAGCAAAAAAAAAAATTCTCTTTTTTTTCTATGCAAAAAATATATGCTTAGCCACTCCCCCACACTTAAACCTTACATTGTCCTCAATGTAATTGAATCATCCAAGTAAATTCAAGGTGGGAAATCCTAATATGATATGAAACAAGAAAAATAAACACACAAAACAAAAAGCAAATAAAAACAAAAGGATAAGAAATACAAAACCGGTGGGTTGCCTCCCACTTAGCGCTTGTTTTAAAGTCGACGGCCCGACATAGATCTTGCTTCACATTACTCCTCCAGAGGGAGAAAATCTTCAAATGGAAGTTCATCCACATTCACATAAGCGATGTTCTCATAGTATGGCTTCAATCTATGGCCGTTGACTTTGGAAACCGAGTTGTCTCTAAGACTAGTAATTTCAACTGCACCATAAGGAAAAACATTAGTAACAACATATGGTCCAATCCAACGGGACCTTAATTTTCCAGGAAATCGTTTAAGGTGAGAATGAAATAAAAGGACTTTTTGTCCCACAACGAAGCTTTTACGAGAAATCATCTTGTCATGAAAAAGCTTAGTCTTTTCCTTATAAATCCGGGCACTCTCGTAAGCATCATTACGTATCTCCTCTAGCTCATTTAGTTGCAACTTTCTTTGTTTCGACGCTTCATCATACTCCATGTTGAATTTATTTATCGCCCAATAAGCCTTATGTTCAAGTTCAACCGGAAGATGACAAGCTTTGCCATAAACCAACCGATATGGATACATACCAATCGGTGTCTTGTACGCCGTTCTATACGCCCAAAGTGCATCATTTAGCTTAAAGATCCAATATTTCCTTGTTGTATTCACCGTTTTCTCAAGAATGGACTTGATTTCACGGTTTGAAATTTCTGCTTGTCCACTAGTTTGTGGATGGTAAGGCGTACCAATCTTGTGTGTTATGTTGTACTTCTTGAGGAGAGCGTGGAAAGAATTATTGAAATGTGATCCTCCATCGCTTATCACCACTCTTGGTGTGCCGTGCCTAGTGAATATGTTTTCTCTTACAAAATCACAAACAACTTGAGAATCATTAGTTTTGGTGGCTCTAGCCTCCACCCATTTAGAAACATAATCTACGGCAAGAAGTATATAAAAATTTCCATTCAAATTGACAAAAGGGCCCATAAAATCAATTCCCCACACATCAAAAATCTCTACGGCGAGAATTGGTGTGAGTGGCATTTGATTTCGAGCACCTAGATTGCCCGTTCTTTGACATCTATCACACGATTTACAAAAAACATATGAATCTTCAAACAAGGTGGGCCAATAAAATCCACTTTCAAGAACCTTGAGAGCGGTACGTTTAGAACCAAAATGGCCACCACATGCGAAAGTATGACAAAAGGAGAGAATAGATTGAAATTCGGAGTTAGGTACGCACCTTCGTATTATTTGATCAATTCCATATTTCCATAAGTATGGTTCATCCCACACATATTGCTTCGCTATCTTCTTAAGCTTCATCTTTTGGAAGTTAGACATTGTGCTAGGTACCTTCCTTGTCACCAAATAATTCACTATATCCGCATACCAAGGTGTTGATTCTTCCACGGAGAAAAGTTGTTCGTCCGGAAAACGGTCTTGTAATGGAAGTTCTTCTTGAGACATAAAAAGTCTACTAAGATGATCCACAACGGTATTCTCCACACCTTTATTATCTCGAATTTCTATGTCGAACTCTTGTAGTAATAGGATCCACCGGATTAGTCTTGGCTTAGCTTCTTTCTTCTTTATTAAGTATCTAAGTGCCGCATGGTCGGAATACACAATAACCTTTGTACCCACCAAGTATGAGCGGAACTTTTCTAATGAAAACACAATAGCCAATAACTCCTTTTTCGTGGTAGAATAGTTGATTTGTGCATCATTGAGGGTCCTAGATGCATAATAGATAACATGGGACAACTTGTCCACTCTTTGACCCAAAACGGCTCCAACCGCATAATCACTAGCATCACACATTAGTTCAAATGGAAGATTCCAATCCGGTGACTTGATAATTGGCGCACTTGTCAACATTGCCTTCAATTTGTCAAAAGCATCCTTGCAATCCTTGTTGAAGTCAAAAGGTACCTCCTTTTGTAGTAACTTGCACATCGGCATGGAGATTTTTGAGAAATCCTTGATAAACCGCCTATAGAAACCTGCATGACCAAGAAATGAACGAACTTCCCTCACCGAAGTGGGATATTGTAAGTTTCTTATTAAATCTATCTTTGACTTGTCCACTTCGAGCCCTTGAGAGGACACAATGTGACCAAGTACTATGCCATGGTTTACCATAAAATGACATTTCTCCCAATTAAGAACAAGGTTAGTGTCTATGCATCGTTTAAGAACTAGTTCAAGGTTGTTTAAACAAATATCAAAAGAATTTCCATAAACACTAAAGTTGTCCATAAATACCTCAATAATGCGCTCCACGTAATCCGAGAATATACTTACCATACATCTTTGGAAAGTATCCGGTGCATTGCAAAGACCAAACGACATCCTCATATACGCAAACGTTCCAAACGGACAAGTAAAAGTGGTCTTCTCTTGGTCCTCCGGTGCAATAACAAGTTGATTGTATCCCGAATAACCATCCAAGAAACAATAATAAGAATGCCCCGCTAACCGCTCCAACATTTGATCAATGAAAGGTAAAGGAAAGTGATCCTTTCGGGTTGCGGAATTAAGCTTTCTATAATCAATGCACACTCTCCTACCGGTTTGAACTATTGTAGGAACAAGTTCATCATCTTGATTTTGAATAACCGTAACACCGGACTTCTTTGGAACCACTTGTACCGGACTTACCCACTTGCTATCGGAAATTGGGTAGATCACCCCCGCACTTAGCAATTTGAGTATCTCTTTCTTCACAACCTCCATCATAGGAGGATTAAGCCTACGTTGAGCATCACGTACCGGCTTCACATTCTCTTCCATTAGAATGCATTCATATGGATGGACTAATGCCCTTGATATCCACAATTGTCCAACCAATAGCCGTTTTGTGCTCTTTCAAGACTCTAAGCAAACGGTCTTCTTGTACCGGTGTGAGGTTCTTTGAAATAATTATCGGAAGCTCATCTCCATCTCCCAAAAATGCATACTTCAAATGGTCCGGAAGTGGCTTCAACTCTAGATTAGGCGCCTTCACAATAGATGGTACAAGTAATTCATCATTCACGGGTAAAGAAATATAAGAAACATTACCCTTAGATTCTTGTAATGCCGTTAAGGCACCACACGTCTCCACCAATTCTGTGGAAATTTCAACATCCAAGTTATACTCGCCGTGGACATCCAATTCAATTCTCTTTTGCAACACCACATCAAGTTCGTCCTCTCGATTCAATTCTACCATTTGTTGCTCTAATGAACCAACCACATCAATGGAGTAAGCGGAATGCACATCACTTGGGTAGTGCATGGCTTCAAATATGTTGAAGTGTATTACTTCCTTGTTGAATTCCATAGTGAGTGTACCCTTTTCCACTTAAATATTCGTCTTTGCGGTCTTCATAAATGGCCTCCCAAGAAGTAGAGAAGTAGACGAACGATTCTTATTATTGTCCATATCCACCACAAAGAAATCCACCGGAAAAATTAACTCATTCACTTGCACTAGAACGTCTTCTACAAGTCCCTTTGGATAGATGTTATACTTGTTTGCTAGTTGGATTATAACTCTTATCTCTTTCAACGGTCCAAGATTCAAAGAGTCATAAATATCGGCCGACATCACACTAATGGAAGCTCCCAAGTCAAGTAAAGCTTGTTCAAACCTTTCCTTACCAATAGTAATTGGCACCGTGAAACCACCGGGATCCGTGCACTTTGTAGGCATCTTCTTCAAAAGCATAGCCGACGCACTTTCGCCAACTTTAGTAATTTCATTATCAAGCAACCTATCCTTCTTTGTACATAACTCCTTCATGAACTTAGCATACCTTGGCATTGTCTTGATGACCTCGATGAATGGAATGTTGATTTCTATCTTCTTGAAGATATCCATGAGTACCTTATCTTGAGATTCCTTCTTGGACTTAGCAAAACGACTAGGAAAAGGTGGTGGAGTAGTAAAAGTAGGAACCGATTCCTTGGATTGGGCGGTTGGTGTTGAAGTCTCCCTTGGTTCGGCATCCTCCTTCTCTTTGACTACCTCTTCACTAGATTCTTCATGACGAGTTGGACTCTCCACTTGTCTTCCACTTCTTAAGGTGACCGCATTAACATTCTCTCTTGGATTCACAATTGGTTACGAAGGTAGCTTTGTGGATGCTTGAGCTTTCATTAAGTTCATATCGGCCGACAATTGTCCCATTTGAGTTTGTAAATCCTTGATTTCCGAATCGGTCTTTTGTTGGGTTTGTTGTAACATGGAAGTGAGACCTTACATGCTTTGCATTATCACATTCAACTTGTCATTATTCGAAGAATCTTGCTCCTTGACTTGTTGTGGTTGGAATTGTTGTTGTTGAGGTTGGAAACGTGATTGTTGGAATCCACCTTGTTGCGCATATGGATTAGGAGCCGCCGCTTGCTTGTTTGCATAGCTAAAGTTGGGATGATCCTTCCAACCGGGATTGTAAGTATTGGAGTATGGATCGTACCTTGGCCTTGGATTTGGATATAAAGAATTTACTTGTTCGGTTTCATCATCCGGAATAATTACCGCGGCCAACCATTGCACTACCCTCTCTATGTTGTTTAACCTTTGATCGGATTGTGAAGACGAGTCACTAACCTCATGCACCAACTTAACCATTGAATCACCTCTTGCATAGAATTGTTGCGAGTTTGCCGCCATACTTTCAATCAACTCGGTAGCTTCGGCCACCGTCTTGCTCACTAGTGCACCATCACCGGCGGCGTCAAGAAGATATCTATCATTTGTTTGGAGACCTTCATAGAATTATTGGATTATCATGGCGTCACTAAATTGATGGTGTGGACAACTTGCCACCAATCTCTTGTATCGATCCCAACATTCATATAATGACTCTCCCACATGTTGCTTGATCCCACAAATTTCTTTGCGAATTTGAGTAGCCTTTGATGCGGGAAAATATCTCTTGAGGAAAAGTTTCTTCATCCCATTCCATGTTGGGATACTTCCGGAAGGCAAATAGTATATCCATTCCTTAGCGTTGCCCGCCAAAGAGAACGGAAAAGCTTTCAACATTGCTCCATCCGCATTAGTATTCGGTGGAAGCATGGCCATGACTATGGTATTGAAGTCCATAAGATGTTTGTTTGGGTCTTCATTCACCATATCATGGAACTTTGGTAATTCTCTAATCAACCCCGGCTTGATCTCGAAAGTTGAGTTAGTTTGGATACACCATTGTTGTGTATCGAGCTTGTGAGAAGCTAGGTCTTTGAGTGTACGATCACCCATTGCTTCTTCTTCAATATCCGAATCTGCGAATTCAGTTGATGTATAACGAGGAAGCGGAGTGTTAACCGCTCGAATAAAGTCTCTTAGTTGAGTGCCGGATCGAAGACGTATTCTAATTGGACTCAGTCTTCCCCCTTTAAGCATTCACCGAAGATATAGTACCTACAGCAAGGTTCACAAAACTAAGTTAGATACGGTATAGAATCTAACAAAGCAGGAATAATGCAAAAAGAAAAATAAAAACAACTAAAATCGCATGTTGCTCCCCGGCAACGACGCCAAAATTTGTATGCGTGTCGTAACCACAACAAATTAATTAATACTTTACTACCTAATTAAAGAGTAATATAGGGTAGTCAAGGTCGATCCCACGAGGAGCAAGAGATTATTAGTTGTAAAATTGTCACAAAAGGGGGGTATTGGTTGTAAAATTTATAAAGCAAAAGAATTAAACAAAGTAATTAAAAGTATAAGTTGAAATCAATGAGAGAGAATAGATCAAGGAATCCTTCTTCGCTGCAAAACAATGATTAAAGTTATGTTCTTTTCCACTTGTTATTAGTCATAGATTATCACCAACCGTAGGTATAGAATCTAGATCAGTGCTAACCCCAAAATCCCTTATTTCACCGGATACGGAAGTTCTCGCCTACCGGATTATATTCACCAAACCACCTAGTAGTAGATCACCCAAGATGTAATTTAGTTAAACGCATTAAGATTCATGAATTTATTAGGTTGATATTAGTAGTTAAACTCTTAGATCAAGGTCCACTTGCTAACGTTGTTTTTACACACAATTGCTCCACGGAATCCCTCCGCAAGGTCTTATGTTTTCTACTTATGTAAATAGTCAAGAAACGATTACTTATCCCCTAACTTTCACTAGCTTTAGATTAATTAACAAATCAATTTAGTTGGCCACCCAAACGACCTATCAATCAAGCATAAACATTAATATTAGTAAAAACAATCGATAATCATATGAAAAACTTCAAAGTAGAATTGAAACAAAACTCAAACCATATATTAAGAACTAGGAATTCATCCTCAATCAATAAGAAAATTAGCTACTCATAATTTGGAGTTCACACAATAATAATATAATTAAGGAAGAAAGAAAAACTTATTGAAAAGATGATGGTTGCCCCTTCCTCCAATCCTTGTGCACTTTAACTCCTTCTCCAAAGTAGATGTGTGTAAAAAATTGTAGAGAACTCCTTTATTTATAGGCGGCTTCAATACTCTCCATATCTTTGTAGGAAAAGATTCCTCATTCCATAAGAACACCACTTTCCCAATTTGAGCCATATTCCAATTTCTAGTCCAATTCTCCAAAACTTCCAAGTTTTCATCCAATTCCCACTTCTAAGTCTTCACACACATGAGAGAAGTCCATAAAAAATTCTGCATTTTTGGTCACCGGAAAACTGGGTTTTTGGCCGGAATTTGTCGTCGCCGGCCACCTGAGATTATCCACTGGTGACGGAATATTCCTTCCAAGATTCTGTTACAGTTAGGTCAAACTAACGGTCTTAGTTAGTCAACTGGGTCAAGCTCCGAGTCAGTCACAGAGTCATAACCCAGTCAGCTTGCTAACTCGGCTGACTGGTTTTGGTTGGCTATCTTACTCTCGCCAAGTGTTATGCACGGCCAAGATGGCCGTGCCTTCTCACGCCACCCGACCATTATGGCTGTTCACTGCAACCTTCCCTATAATTCATTCAGTTCAGTGACTCCATAACTTGCCATCTGAGAAGCCTTCCATAACTAGCTCAACCTGCACTTCAACATCAGTTGCACCAATTCTCCTCTATGAGCTCACAGCAGCACAACCCACCATAGCTCAACCATATACACCTGAAAAATCAAGATTGCTTCCACTGCACCGCACCTGCTCTATACCATTACAGCTCTACAACAGCATCAGTGCACCCACACATTCAACACAACTGCAACACATTTCAAGTCCACCACTTCACAGCAACACAAACACAAGCACCTCCAGTTCTCCATCTTGGCTTCCTGGCAGCAACATCACCAACTTATACTTCATTGCAGCTGCATATTAACCACCATTGCCCTGTAATATTGCAATCAAAACTCAAACCAATTCCACCTTCTTCCCTAGTTTATCAACAACCCATTCTCAATGCTACAGATTAGCAGCAACCCTAATTTCCTTTGATTCTCAGTCAATTTATTCATGGCAGCACATTTTATCAGTACCATCTCCTCCCTGTTCTCTTCAATTGACGACAGGAAACTCCACTAAAACTCGTACCAATCTTTGTAGATACGAATCGAAACCCTGACTTCCAGCCAATTTCCCACAATTTCTCGATCTGAGCCATAACTGCACATCAATCACTCCTTTCTTCTCCATGGTAGCGATACTATAATGGCAAACCCCCAAAATCCATTTCTGCCATCAACCCATCACAACCACACAACACCCATTCTCGATTCAATCATTACCAGCGTTCCGCAAACCCTAACAGCAACAACATATTTCTTCCAATCTCTCCCTGTAATTTCCTCAACAGCGGATTCAATCCCCTTTTCCATTCGAACCCATCTTCTGAGATAGTTGAAATTCATCTCAACTTAACTCGTAACTCACCAAAACCCTTGAAAATCATTGAAACCCACTTTGATTCACGGTACCACCACCTTCACAGATTCGATTTCTTTGTCTCCGTACACAGCAAAATCATCAAATTCGAATGACAATAATCTTCACAGTAAACCCAAATTCCATCTCAATCTCTCGTTTTCATGGCTGTTAACGCATCTTTTCTCTGTTCCATGGCTGCTGCGAATCGATTTGGGGAAAGAAGAGAAATGATTTCTCAAAGTTAGGTTTAGAGTTATAAAGTGGGTTCGGACTCGGGCATGGATCCTGGTACGGGTGTGAGTCTATGGGTTTAAATTTCAACATCCATGGACATAACCCATCCATTTTACCAACTGATAACAGCACTACGTTTCTGGATAAGGGCTACCCAGTGATGACAGCCCCTAACATGTAGTTACCCCTTAACTTTAGCTGGCCTGTATTTAGCACTCCTCTGAGAGAGTTTCCCTTTAACCGTGGCTCGTCTCCCGATAGTGTTTTCCTGGAAAATGACCGTTTTGCCCAAATTTGGTGATTTCTTCTTCTTTTCCTCCGTGCGACTCCAGAGTACCTAATAACTCAAAAACACGCGTAAAATACATAATTCACTAGAAAAATAGCAAAGAAAGCATAAACTCTTAGATAGTAAATTAGGTGTATTCTACACCTATCAATGGTATTGAAAATTTTGATCTACGAAGCCTATAGAAGGATAAAAATGACAGTTTTACTCAATTTTATGTTTTGTGTATTCCAGTAAGTGAACTTTTATGGTTCTGAAATCCTGCATGATAAATATCTTATACTTCAAGACTCATATCTCTTTCACAAGACATTTTTCCTGTTGACCCATATATTTGTGTTTCACAAATCCATTTCATTCTTACGAATCATGGTGGCTCCATGCACAACATATTCTCGTGAAGCCTATGCTATAATGGTTGTTGATACTCATCCAACTAAAAGGGAACAAGAGATGTCCTTCCGTTTTTTCTCATATCTTAAGAGGAAAAGGAAGAATCAGAATAAACCTAGAGCGGATTACTTCAATCAGAAAAGGTTTAAAAAAATTCTTGAAGAACTTAAGAAAACCAAGAAGGAAGTGAATGGACTAAAAAATATTCTACTGAAATCTCTCAAACTACAAGAATCTCTTGTCAATCAATAAATTACCAGGTTTGCATGAACTAACTCTTTAATTCATGAACCGTACGTTCTTATGCCAGTCATTGATATGGAGTTTGGAGATGATAAAGAACTTCTTGTGAGAATTCATTCTTACTTTTGAAAAGGATAACTAAGGTTTGGTATAGCAAAAATTTCGATCACACAAGTTATTTCCAACGATTTTCATCTTGCATGTTTTTATATTTATTTATTTAAATTCTAAAGTTGTTGGAAGATGAACTTGCAGTATGTAATCATTATTGGTTTAATTATTGCAAAAGTCTTATGAGATATTCGTGCCTTTACGTTTTTCATGAATTGAGCTGATATTTCATATATGCTCAAAAGTTAAATCTATTATTTTTTTTATAAATGAAAAATAAAACAAACTCTTTAAGAATTTTCTCACAGTATTGATCTACTAGTGATCACACTTTTGTGTTTTTACTTCTTGACAAACTCCGTAAGATTTTCTTATGTTGAGTCATACCGATAAAAATTATATTTTGTCCGTAACTGGCGTAGAGATTTTTAAGTCAATTTTTTGATACAAATCCGTGTGATTTGTTAATGTCCAACAAAATCTTTCTTTTTCATAAAGCAAGGTCACTCATGTTATTCTCTTGGGAATGACATCAAATGGAGGAGAGTTCTTAAATGAACTTGTGCTTGATTGCTGAAAAGATTAGGGTACCCAAATACACCACAATCTTTTAATTTATACACCTATAAGTCCTCTATCGAATGTGATCGTCTATGGAATGAGTTGGGAAAATACAACAAATTGGTTCACACTTCGTGTAATTGTCTATGGATACAAGATCTATATAATACGACAACAAGATCACTTGTGTGATTGACTATGGATACAAGATTGAGACGATACGACAACAAAGTGTGTACTTGATAATACGTTCGGAAATAACCGAAACTCTATAGGATCAATACCAAGTATTACAGAGTTAATGTCCTTGTGTATTTTAATTAATTATAATAACAATTATAATGCGAAAAAAAAAAGTAAAAAACATAGCAAGATTTTGTTAACTAGGAAACTACAAATTCAGAAAAACTCCGGGACCTTGTCCAGTTTTGAATACTCTCAGAATTAATCTGTTATACAAATCTAATACCAAATTCGTATAGTTGATACCAAGCAGACTACCCCTAGATACTTAGTTCCCTCAGTATCCCTGCGCCTTCGACTTCTTGAGTCACGCACGTGAATAACAAGTCCTTTGGATCGTATTCCAAATATCAAAGGAAGAATCTGTTTGGTAACCAATGTAATCTATCTTGCTAAAGATATTTGATGAGTCATTGAAAAATGATCTTATATTTAATCTAAGAAACCCATTTGTCTAGTTAGATCAATCTAAATATTGATTGCTGAAATAATCAAGTTTTAGATTCGGACTCAATAGATATAGGTCTCAAAGACAAACTATTAAGAGTTTCCGATCTCACGCAACTAATCAATCAAGTCTATCAAAGATAAATAGATTCTAGTTGGATCCCAGACGGTCAAGTTTTGTGCACTAAATCCACAAGATACAAAAACTAATAAGTAATCTTCTGTTACCTTCAAATACCTGCACAACAATGCTTGAATCCTCTAGTGATCAATCACACACAAAACGAAGTCTATTAATAATGGATTATCACAAGATGTCTTTAGATCCGGAGATGGTTCTAAATATCCCATCGATACTTTGATATAGTCTAAGTGAATCTTATATCAAAAGAGAAGATTCACAAGAATAAACAAACTAGGTGCAATCAAAGTTTCAACAACCATTTGTCAATCAAATCAATAATCGAAAACTAATAGCACTTCAATTATCTAGTTTCCTACCAATGGTACTCATAGAGATTCTTGATCCCAAAAAATACTTTAAACGAGTGGTCATAAGAGATTTCACCTAATTAGGATACTTTTCTTTCTGAATAGACGGATTCACCGGAAACAAAAAAAAATGAAGTTTGCAAGAAATTCAAACTCAAGTATCTATAGACCAAGGTTACTTGGACAACAAGGAAATTCCAAAACCAAAAATATTCTCAAGATATGCATTAAATTACTCAAATTCGGTTTTCCTATTCCCAATAAATGTTAACCAATATATCCGAAAACTCTCATGGAAAAATTCTATTATTAATCTAGCACATTAACTAATACAGTAAAAACTCCATATATTAATAACCTTGGGACTTTACAAAATTATTAATATATGGAGTTTATTAATATAGGGAGGTATACCAAAAAAAATGATTTTTTTTTTGCTAATTCAAAGTATGTAAATAATCTTGAATAATATATCCTTTATGTGAAGGATATATATCCTTTATGAATAATATATTGAAAAATATATTCTATTGAATAATATAAGGATATATATATTTTACGAATAATATATTGAAAAATATATTCTATTGAATAATATATCCTTTATTATATATTGAATATCCTTTATCATCCCAATGAGCAACAAGTCGTATATGCTTCAACCGAAGAAGAAATAATCGATGGAATTAGACAAGAAGTGGAGGGAGGTAATCCCGATGATGATAGTACAGAGATACCAAAAGTTTCATTCCAAGAAGTTTTAAATATGCTCGACAAGTTGGAAATGTTTTGGCTTCAACAAGATGGTGCACATAGCAACGAGGTCTTACGAATACGCAAATCAAAAGATGCCATAACAATCCAAAAAATTACATCATTTTCTCAAACAAGTGAACAACTATAGATAAATATTTTTCTTCATCTTAAATTATAATTTTCCTATTATGTTGATTTTATTAATATATGGAGGTAAATTCATTAAGGTGGGACTAGAAAAATCTATTAATATTAAAATATGGAGTTTATTACTATTTATAACTGGCCCAAGTTGGGACCATGATTTTTTATTAATATATAGAGTTTATTAATATATGGAGTATCGATATATGGAGTTTTTACTGTAATATTTTCCAGAGGATATGTTTATAAATTCTAGTAATTAAAACATATATTATGAAAGTCATAATTAAATGCTTTTTACTTTTTCGGACCAGGGATCACCTTGAGTATCAAGGAATATCTTTGAACAATAAATGATAAGAGTTATGTACATTTTCAAATATGTCGACATCTAGAAGTTTCTTAGCAAACCCTAATTCCAAGCTTCTCACAAGACTTACATAGATATGTGAATATTGGAAACTCGGTTTTTCTTCTTGGGATCGGTTGTACCAACCTCACAATGTAAGTTGTGATCGGTTATACCATGTTTTTCAAACCAGGTTGTTACCGGTTACACCTTGCTTCCCAGAGGTAGCTTGTGATCGGTTACACCTTACTTCATGAGTTATCTTTTTATCGGTTACACCTTGCTTCCCGAAGGTAGCTTGTGATCGATTACAACTAACTTCCAATTTATCTTGTGACCGGTTATACCTTGGTTCCCAAAATAACTTATGGCCAGTTACAACTTGCATTCCAATATAGCTTGTGATTAGTTACAATTAGATTTATAATGAAGCTCGTGACCGATTGCAATAAACTATATTGTATAGGCTATGACCAGTTATACTATAAATCTCAGCAAGTTAAAATAGTTTCAACCAAAGTCATCTTCCATTGGTCATCCAAAAGATATTCAAAGAATAACAAGACTAATCATGATTTCCTTTCGATTATGAAACAAGTTCATAAATGTAAATATTATAAAACATTATTTCCTAGGGTGAAATAATTCCTATATAATGCACACATAATCAAATAACTATATACAATAGATTACGTCGCTATCGTACTTATGAAGTTCCAAAAGATAAGCGTTCACACTTCGTAATATGTTTTCCTTAACACTTTGATCATACTATTATGACCAACACATCACTGAAGTATTATATATAATGTGTACAACTTCGCATGTTATGTTTTCAATACAGAACGACTTGAAAGATACGTTAGGAATGGAAACAAGATCAAGTCAATATTACTAACCTCAAGTGAAAGGATGTTTTCATCGTTGTAGTCGTTACTTCTTCACATTCTTCAAGTCTTCAAAGTAATACTTGTATGTCTCAACATTCCTAAACTTTCTAGTCTAACCTAAACGAAGTTGACTCTGGTATTTAATCAAGCGACTCTAGATGAGTTTTGATACTAAAATATGACAACCAATCTTGACATACGAATGCTTGGTGAGTTCAACCGATCTATGCTCTAACAATTGTTATATCTTTATGGGAAGTGTGGCTGTGGAATTTGGAGGGGATGCTTGTATCTTAAATCTCCTTGATGAGCGCTAAGTATTTCTTACTATGTGATATCATCTAAAAATTTTGACATGAGGAGTTGCATTTTAACTATGTTATATAGTGTAGAATCTCTAACTTCCTTAAAAATTGACATATCTTTTGGTTGTATTTATTACGATCCCACGATTTCGTACCTTTGCCAATTTTATTGACCAAAAGGGGGAGAATTATTTAGTAGTTTCGCACTACATACATATGGTTTATGGATCATTATGTAAGGGGGAGTGAATCAATAATCTATAGTTTTCACCTATTATGCAAAAGATGTAAGTATTGATTAAGGGGGAGAAATATATCATTGTAGTATTACTTCAGAGTTGTGATACAATTGAATTTGGAGAAGCTAATAATACTATGTTTCAGTATAACGACGTTTGAGAATATTTTTAATGTTGTTATCGCTACGGATCTTCAACAACAACGATGCTGAGTTGAGCACATTCAGAATCATTGCAACTTGAAATTACGAAGATTTCAAGGAATTGAAGAAACCAAGGAAATCAAGCATGGTGTAATCGAGGAGTTTTCAAAGCTTTATTTTTTTTAATCATATGTAATGATAGTTTTGTCACTAAAATTGACAAAGGGGGATATTGTTAGAGCATTGCTCGATCGAACTCAAGTGTTGCTATCTCAAGCTTGTTGTCAAATTTAGTTGTCAAAACTAGAGTTCACACTACATACAGAGTTGAGGAAATAGAGTGTCTGAGGATCGGGAGATCAACTCAGTCAATTTTTTTATTTTCGCTTCTTTAATTTATGTGATTTTCAAGACTAATTCAGGTGAATTCGATCCTACCTTTAATAATAGATGTGAAACTTATCTTCATTTTATCTTTCAGTGTCTTTAAGTCTGTCTGAATCTGGATTAAATATGGCAACTCCATCAATCCAGGGTTCGATGGATAATAATTTTATATCTGAAAATTTTCAATCTCGATTTGCATCTAGAAGCAAATTTGATGATGAGATAAAAGGTGGTGAACCTGAAGTATGTGTTTCTGATGAGGATATAAATAATTGTCTTGATGAATGGAGATTTAGTTTGATTGGTAGATTGGATATTCAAAAAAAATCTTTGGATGTTGCTGAGAAATATCTCAAATCTCAATGGAGATTGAAGGGTGAATGTCAATTAATTTCGTTGGGTAAAGGTTTTTTTGTGATTAAACTAGAGAATGCAGAAGACAAAAATCATGTTTGGATTGGATACCGGGAAGTTGAAACACAAAGTGTTAAACTGCGTAATTAGGAACCAAATTTTAAGCCACCAACCCAAAAATCATCAACGGCCTTTGTTGGTTTCATTTACCCGGATTAAGTATTGAATACTGGAAGGAGGGGATTCTTATGGATATTAGTAAATCTTTGGGAAGACCTGTCAAAGTGGATGATGTAACTTTGAAAAGGAAAATTGGATATTATGCTAGTGTCATAATGGAAGTTGATCTCTATAAATCAATTCCAGAGAAGGTTTGAGTGAAAGCAAAATATGGGGTTTTCTCTCAGAGGGTTCATATACCTAAGGTTCCAATAATAAAAGTTACTATTATTGTAAATGTTGGAAGAGTTATATTCCAAATGGATTCAAATATCTATGGTATCACTGTAAATGTGGGAAGAGTTTTAGTAAATGTGTCTGGATATAATACACCTCTTCTAGTTGTTTCCATTTTATTCCTAACTTAGAGAACCAAGTGCTTGAGAAATATTAATCTTCATAGCTACATTTACACCTCTTCTAGTTGTTTCCATTTCATTCATCATTTCAGATGCTAAAACTATTTGCTCCTGAATGGTTTTTCCTTTAAGAAAAGCACCTTGCTGAGAGAAATTATTTTACTTAATAAACTGCTGATTCTAATTGTCAAAATCTTAGTGAAGATTTTAAAGAAGAAGTTGGATGATACAATTGGCATGAACTGATTTGGTTTCTTTGCGTTCTTCACTTTAGATATTAAGACCAAAAAATTGGAATTTAATCCATTTGGAATATAACATCTTTTCCAATAGTATTGAATGGCCAAGATAACATCAGTGCCTATGATATACCAGTATTTTCTATAGAACCAACCACCAAATCCATCAGGACCGAGAGAGTTGTCTGGATCCAAATCTTGGACTGCTGCTTTAATTTCATTTGCACAAGGAATTGAATCTATTAAAAGCATATCCCCATTACTCAAAATTTCAGGAATTGAATCTATTAAAAGCTTATCCCTCATTGAAAGTAAATTTTGAATTAAATGCTTCACAAGGACCTCAAGAATTTCTTCTTGAGTTGCCACCAGATTGCCATTCTCATTTTTAATCTTAAAAAATATATTTTGAGCATTCCTTATTTTCATACTTGTGTGAAAGAATCTTGTATTTGATGCACCTTCCTTCAACCATTTAACTCTTGATTTTTGATGAAGAATTTCTCTATGTTGATTAGATAAGATTTCTTGAACAACTCTAGTTGTAACCAAGTTATTAAGAAGAGTGATATCCTTAGGATTTCTGTCTGATTGAAGAGCAGTAACCATTACATTTTCATCAGCTTGTAACAGTTTTGCATTCATATCTCCAAATACCTCTCAGTTCCACCTTTTTAAAATTATTTTCAAATTCTTCAATGAGTTCATGAATACAAAAATAGGGGTACTCACCACTTCTTTATTCCATGATGCCTCAACTCTTTGTTTAAAATTTGAATGAGAAGATCAGACCTTAAAAGATCTAAATAGAGTGTTATGAGGTTTAGAAAAAGATTTGTTTGCACCACATAGGTACCTATGATCTGACACACCTCTGGTACCAACTTTGTATTCCCAGTTGGGATATAAATCCAACCACTTAGGATTATAAATTGCTCTATCCAAGTTACAAAGAACTATTTTAATTCCCACTCTATTATTACACCAAGAATACTATATTCCACTCTTTGGTGCATTTATTAAGCCACGAGGACTGACATAATGAAAATATAGCATTGCTTCTCTTAACGGATTCCTACCACCTTTATTTTCATCCATAGATAAGACTGCATTAATATCACCAATTACCGGCCATAGAAGATTATAAGAATTTATTACCTCTAGTTCTTGACATATCATTTTCATGTTCTATAGTAAGATTAGCTCCATGAAAACCAGTAACTAAAACTCTTCCCACATTTACAGTGATACCATAGGTATTTGAATCCATTTGGAATATAACTCTTCCCACATTTACAATAATAGTAACTTTTATAATATTATTCCACTAAAACTCTTCCCACATTTACTATTATATCCAGACAACTCTCCCGGTCCTGATGGATTTGGTGGTTGGTTCTATAGAAAATACTGGGATATCATAGGCACTGATGTTATCTTGGCCATTCAATACTATTGTAAAAGATGTTATATTCCAAATGGATTAAATTCCAATTTTTTGGTCTTAATATCTAAAGTGCAGAACGCAAAGAAACCAAATCAGTTCAGGCCAATTGTATTATCCAACTTCTTCTTTAAAATCTTCACTAAGATTTTGACAATTAGAATCAGCAGTTTATTAAGTAAAATAATTTCTCTCAGCAAGGTGCTTTTCTTAAAGGAAAAACCATTCAGGAGCGAATAGTTTTAGCATCTGAAATGATGAATGAAATGGAAACAACTAGAAGAGGTGTAAATGTATCTATGAAGATTAATATTTCTCAAGCACTTGGTTCTATAAGTTAGGAATTCCTTTTTGAAGTCATGAAGAGAATATGATTTTCTGACAAATTTTTGAGATGGTTGAAGATATTATTCTCATCTGCAAGAATCTCAGTGTTGGTGAATGGAGGACCAGAAGGACATTTCTCAGTTAGTAGAGAACTAAGGCAAGGAGGTCCTCCGTCTCCTATTTTGTTTATTATTGCATATGATGTTCTCAGTAGAGCTTTATCTACAATGTTGGTTGAAAAGAAACTAATTCCAATGATAAATAGAAATGGAATATGTCCAACTTATATTTTATTTGTAAATGATATGTTCCTATTTTAAAATGGAGATATAAGAAATATAAGAAGATTTATGAAGACTCTGGATAAATATCAAAAATCCTCAAGCCAAATGATAAGTACAGTCAAGAGTAAGTATTTTGTTGGTGGGACTTCTTTGATAAAAAATGAGGTAATAGCAGAAGAATGCCAAATGAAACTATCTTGCTTCCCTGAAAAATATTTGGGTGTAATGTTATTTTCTGGCAGAGTGAAGTCAAGTCATGTATGGAGTATAGTTGAACAGCTACAAAGCTATCTGGATGGTTGGAAAGGAAAGATGCTTGCTTTTCAAGAGAGTTGTTTTGATTAAAATAATTTTGTGCAGTATTCCAGTCTACAATTTGTCTATATACATATGGCCAAGAAGTGTGATAACTGAATGTGAAAGAATCCTCAGGAACTTCATATGGTCAGGTGATCCAAGCATTAGGAAATAAGCTACTCTTAAATGGGAAATAGTCTGCTCTCCGTTAGAAGAAGGAGGACTGGGTATAAGAAGATTTGATATTATTAATAGATCCTTATTAATGAAAATACTTTGGAAATTATAGCAAGGAGGTAAAGAATAGTCTTTATTCTATCAAGCCAAATTCAAAAATATGAATGGTGAATGGATATCATACTACAAATAATCTTCCATATGGCCTGGCTTGAAAAGTGTGAAGACTGATGTGCAGAATAATTCAAGATGGATTGTGGGGGATGGAAAGGATATAGACTTATGGAATGATGCTTGGATTAATGACAAAGCTTTGAGAAGTTTCTTCCTTGACAATGAGTTTATATAACAACACCAACATTTAAAAGTCAGTTCAATCTTAATTGATGGTGAGTGACATATCCCAGCTGAACTATTGATTTTTTTTTATATTCTATAATTTCCTATATTGGATGGCCAAAAAGATAAAAGAATCAGGAGTGGCACAGTAACAGGAAATTTCAGTGTTGCCTCAGCAGTTCACTGTATAAGAAGTAAATTCCCTATCAGAAATGACTTTAAAATACTATAGAAGGCTTGTGTTCATCCAACAGTGGTAGGTGATGTCTAGAAAATTGCTAGAGATATTTGTATCGCTGATGATAAATTATAGAGAAAATTAATGAAGTTGGCTTCTAGATGCTACATGTGTGGAGAGTGTGAAGAAACACTTGATCGTATCCTTTGGGAATGTGGTTTTAGTTTTAATCTTAGGTTTTGGATTGGTAGTATTTTCAGATTCAGAAACTAAAGATCCTTTCATGACATTTTGGGTCTAGAAAAGACAAGAGCTCCGTAATTAAAGAACTGAGGTTGGTAGCTGCTTTTACCATCTTGAGAGAGATTTGGTTCTATAGAAATAGCCTGGTGTTTGCTAAAGATGTGGAAAGTATATAAATGATTAAAAGGAATATTATATTTCCTACTGGAGAGTGTGAATTCAGATTGAAGGGATCCATGAAGAATGAAGATAACATCCAGATCTTAAGATTTTTTGGGATTAAATACAAGAAGACCTATAATATCCGGGTAAAGGAGATTTATTTCACTTTTCCATCATCACCAAAAATCCTAATTTGTTTTGATAGAGCCTCTAAAGAAAATCCAGAAGTTGCTGGGTATGGTTTCATTGCCAAGAATCATATGGGAGAATTTTTAATACATGTGGCAGGTGGAATTGGTTTAGCTACCAATTTTATTGCAGAAATCATGGCAGTGGTATGTGATGGGAAATGCACAATAAACAACAACCAGTTTCAGGCATGCTTCAGGAATGATTCACATGTTGCAGCTCTTGAAATTCAAAGTAAAAAACTAACATGGTTACTTGTAACTAGATAAAATTTAGTGTGTGCCAAGTTATAGGATTATGAGGTAGTGCACAGTTACAGGGAGAACATGGAGATTAACTACAATGCAGGAAAATTAGCTAAGGAGGGGAGTGGGCTAAATAAAAAAGGTGTTAAAATTTACACTGAAAGTAATTCTTTCATTTTAGAGTCTCTTATGCAGACCTATTATAGGTTTTATTGATTTAATTAATATTTTTGTAAAGCCTTTTGGCTATTGTGTAAATCTTTAGTCATGATAATTGGCAATAAAATTCAATTTTGATTGAGAAAAAAAAAAGTTGTCAAAACTATATCTTGATTTCTAGTCTACAATTAGTTTAGTCTCGGACTAGGATAGAAATGTAGTTGAATAACAGAGGATCATGACAGTCATCATTGTATTTTACCGTTCGAAGGAGAAGATCAACCGAAGCTTTTGGAGAACTTCATCAACAAAAGGTAAGTGAAGACTGAACCACCTATATCTCAAGTTATATTCACTTTTCTATCATTGAGACGATGTCGCATAACTAATTAAATTATTATGCATATACAATAATTTCGAGTCAAGTTTATCTTGATAATTAGTTCTCGAAATATGATGACTAAGATTAATGAACTATTATATATTCGATAATGTTTCAATTCGATTTAGAGAGAAATATAGAACTATTATATATTCGGATACAAGACAGTGTTATCAATCTTACAAACTGGCAAAACTGTTTTATGTCTGAAGTCGTATTACATGTACTCGCACACGTACCAGGGTATCTATATATCGACTTGCATATTTTTGATACGCATATTCTTATGCACACCATGTGAAAATATGTTTAACTCGTGAACCAGATCGGTATGCATACTCGTATGCAAACCATTTATGAACGGTGGTCACGGAACCTGGTTAATATCCAAATCGGTACACGTACCAAAATAGTTTTATGTTCCCGAAATTGGTTGTGTATCCATACCGGTACACGTACCAAAATATATATGTGGAATCCGGAACCGGTCAATAGTCTTAAGGTATCCATACCGGTACGCATACCTAAATAGTTTTGTTAACTCCGGAACTTGGTTTGGCTTGTTAGCTTACAAACCGGTACACTAACTGTGACTGAACCGACTCACGAACAATTATTGTATTTGTACTTCGTACACCTACTAACCATGTCGATTATTTTCAAGTGCGATTAAATTATCTCCATGAGATAATTAACATTTGACCAATTCTCTAAAAACACTAGACTTATTGTATCACATGACTGTGACTCAAGGTTGTCTTAAGTGTTCATGAAAATGAATATTGAGCTTTTAAGTTCAAATCATCTAGTTTCGGCTAACCACCTTGAACCTAGTCTTTATACACGGTTTCAGCTATGGTTTCACCTAACCAGAGTGTATATCTTGTTTATGTAATCAAATTCAAAGACTCATCTATTGGTGGATATTTTTTTCTTGGTTTCAAAGCTATCTTAGCTTAAACCTAAAGAAACCTATGGTTTGAATTTCTACAAAAGGGAAACTTCAAGCAATTGGGATATTTGAATCTCGACAATACTTTTTGGTGTGTCCTAGTTGTAACTAGAGTCGCCCTCTTCCTAACCCTTTTAGGGTTTAGCGACTACAAAGACTTCATAGATATTTGTGAAGCGAGGTCCAGTTATCTTTCCTTGATAAATCGAGTATCCTGATCTTGATCGATTTTTGAGATGCTCACTCGAATAAGATAGATAAAAATCATCAAAGTTCTCTTCCTCTCAAGCTTTGTTGATTCCACAAGTTTTATACTTGTGAGGTGAATAATAATCTAGGCTGCACTTCGGGTTGCATAAGTCTGGATTTTAAGGTTAGATAGACTTTGTCTATTACTATCGATTTCCATCACCTTTGATCAAACTTTTTGATTGTAAAAGGAAATCATATATAGGCTTAATCTGTGGGAGGCAGATTTTTTTTAAAGTATTCAATTAAGTTGAACCAACTCTTAGTTGGTGTTGGTGTGACATCATCTAAGTGAATCATTGGGAGATTCGATTAGGGATCAATTACATTCCAGTACAAAGTTAATTGGTAGTAGGCTAGTGTCTGTAGTGGCTTAATACAGTTTGATGTTCAATCTGGACTAGGTCCCGTGGTTTTTCTGCATTTGTTGTTTCCAAGTTAACAAAAATTCTGGTATTTGTGATCATTATAGTTAAATTATCACAAGTTGCGGGTTAATTAGTCATTATAGATACATCCGACCTAGTTAGTTGGATATAACTTGATTAATTGTTGGACATTGGTCTTTGGTACCGTCCAAGTAATCTTTTATGATTGGGTTCACGGATTTGATTTTGTAAACGTTCTAATCGCAAGAGAGAGATATAAATATAGATATTATTCCTTGATTGAGTTTAAATCTCGGAGTTGTATTGAGTTTGTTCATTTATATTTCCTAAGAAAAACTTGATGGTGTATTTTGGTACCCCCGCGTTTTCACTAAGCTATTAGTCCTCAAGGAACCCATAACCACGATTTCCAGTATACATCCCCGTGAGGCACTGCTGGCCGTGATGTCGTGACACCTAGTGCACATCCTCGATGAGATACTACTGGTCATATAGGTTTTGTTAAGCGTAAAACGTCCCTGAGAAAAGATAGGAATATGAATATAACTTGAGAAATAGGTGGTTCAGTCTTCACTTACCTTTTGTTGATGAAGTTCTCCAAAAGCTTCAGTTGATCTTCTCCTTCAAGCGGTAGTGTTAGAGCACTGCTCAGTCGAACTCGCATGCGTTGCTATATCAAGCATATTTGTCAATGTTAGTGATCAAAATTATAAAATCTTGATTTCTAGTCTATTATAGCTAAAGTCTCAGACTAGGATAGAAAGTGTAGTTGAGCTTAATAACTCCATGGAAATCATCATACAAGACGATGGATTACTCAAGGAACCGGTGGATCTTCATCGACTAAAAGGTATGTAGAGACTTGAACTTATCTATCACTCAAAAGTATATCTACTCTATATCCGATCTTGAGACAAAAGTCATTTTACTATATAGACTAAAGATATACACATGTGAAATTTCGAGCTGAGTATATCTTGCTTATTTATTTCTCGAAATGTGTGTTGGTAAAGCTTTCGCTTTAGCCAAGTTCATCTTTTCCTAGTGACGAAAGTTATGTTATGTTTCAATCACTTTATAAATTGCTCTGACAAAAACTAGTTCGTGAATAACAACTATATGACGTCCTCTGAGAATGTTTCAATGATTGAAATGAGAGTTTAGACAATATAACCACTGTGGGATATAAACATTATTGTGGTAACACATATATGTATAAGTCCTTATGCACTTGAACCGAAGTTTGCGAACTTTGTTGATCAAGTGAAAACCATAACTTGAGCAGTCAACCCAGTCCGCGAACGAGCGTAGTTCTCGAACCCAAGAATTTCTGCTGGAGTTGAAGCTTGGTTTCTGTCCACGAACTCAGTCCGAAAAATGACGGAAGTTCCCGAACCGAAGAATTTCTGCTGGAGTTTGTGAACTCCAACCGGTTACTTAAGTTCGCGAACCCAGTCCGCGAACTTGAGTGGTTATGTCTAAAAACGATGTCCGTGAACTTATTTAAATTATCTAAGTAATCATATTGCAAACCGTGGCTTTATAGTTCATGAATCGATTCGAGTGAATCACATCGTTTTTGCTTCAATTGTGTCTTGTGTAGTACATAAGACCTCATAGCAATTGAACAACTCTCTAACTAGTTTATTTGAGTCATTTGGACTAGTTATGGTGAAGAATAATATGGTTGATATGAAAGTTATCATTTGGCTAACCATTTGGTTGACTAATCTTGAACCAAATATTTTACATGTTTGGGTATGGTTACACAAACCTTAAATCATCAAGTACATGTGTGTATGGCAAGTTAAGTTTTTGATCTAACGGTTGAGAGATATTAGCTTGTATCTAATCAGGTTTTCATCTAACGGTGAATATTGAATGCTTTGTTACTAAGCTAACATTGATTGCAAACCCCGATTTGAAAGACTATATAAGGGAGAACTCTAGCAACTGGGAAACCTAATCCCTACACATTTTGTGTGATACTAGTTTGCTAAACTAGAGTCAATTCTCCTTTAACCTTTGGTTTTCTTCTTCTAGAACCAGGTTAACGACTTAAAGACTTCATTGGGATTGTGAAGCCAGACCGATACTACTTTTCTTGTAGTTGTGTGATTTGATCTTGCTGTTTCTATCGTACGAGTACAATTGTAATAATTGGCTTGAGATTTCTATCTTCGATAGGCAAGATATAAAATTAATCACAAACATCTTTGTCTCATCGTTTGTGATTCCACAATATCTTTTTTCGCTGCGTCGATTAAGACTATTGTGAGGTGATTGATAAAACTGAGCTGTTCTTCGGGAATATAAATCTGGTTTTATTGATTGGTTCCTGTTCACCTTGATTTATCTAAAGACGGAAAAAAAACTCATAGGTTTATTCGTGGGAAACGAATTTATCTATTTTGTAGACTTTTCTGTGTGAGACAGATTTGTTTGCTAAAGTCTTCGACTTTGGGTTGAAGCAACTCTTTTTGTGGGTGAGATCATCTAAGGGAATCAAGTGCATAGTATCCTGCTAGGATCAGAGGCGTAGGATCATACCTGTACCTTGGATCAGTGTGAGATTGATTGGGGTTTAACTACAGTCCAGACCGAAGTTAATTTGGAGTAGGCTAGTGTCTGTAGCGGCTTAATACAGTGTATGTTTAATCTGTACTAGGCCTCGGGTTTTTTCTGCATTTGCGGTTTTCTCGTTAACAAAATTCTGGTATCTGTGTTATTTCTTTTCCGCATTATATTTTTATATAATTGAAATAATACAGGTTGTGGGTTATTCAATCGATTAGAATATCTGACCTATTGGTTGTTGATTTAAATCGATTGACACTTGGATATTGGTCTTTGGTACCATCCAAGTTATCTCTCTTTGATTAGACTCGCGAATCATATTTGCTTGAGTAAATCAAATCGAGAGATTGAGATAATGACTCCTTGAGTATTTTCTATTGATTGAGTTTAGTTGATTCTCTAGAAAACAACTCGGAGTTGTCCATACAGATTGCTAATCGAAATATTGGGTGAGGTTGTTAGACCCCCATTTTTTCAATTGGTATCAGAGAAGGCAAACACTTTCATGACCTCATAAGTCTGTGTTTGTGAGCGATCTGACTCTATGGACAACAAAGTCTCTTATAACGCTTCACCAGGATTAAAAAACAATGGTAGAAGAAATTATGATGAACTAGTTATCATTCAGAGGTTGGACGAACAAATCCAGATCAATTCTGATGTTATTGCAGAAATTGAATCCTAAAGGATTTAAAACCCAATTTAAGTTCCTTAATGGATATGGGTAACTATAATAGTTCCTCTCTAAGGAACAATCATATATCAAATGATAAACAACGTATAAAGGTTGTGGAAACTGATGTAACTCGGAACTGTTCTACCAAACTTAAAGGTGTTAGTCTATGTTTGTTTTGTGATTCCTCTAATCACTCTCAACATAAGTGTGTGTCTTTTAAAAAGAGTTTAAAAGTTGCAAGTGATCTTTATAAGAAAACTAAACAACTTCTTGCGTCTCTAAAAAGACATACGGAACTATTAGAAAACACCAAAAAGGACAGCACTAATAGTATGGGAACATTTGCTTTAAAATCAACATCACCTTTTCAATGGTTTCTTGATAGTGGGTGTAGCAGACATATGACAGGTCATCTTACTTGGTTTGTTTCTGTAGAAGACTATGAATGAGGACTAGTAACATTTGGAGATGGAAGATGTTTCTTCATAAGTAAGAAGGGAATGATCAAATTACCAGGCGTACCTGAAATTCATTACGTAGTTTACGTAAAAGGTATGACTGCAAATCTTCTTTGGATTAGTCAAATTTGTGACAAGGGACATCTAGTTGTCTTCAATGCAAATAAATGTGACATTGTGGACAAACTGGAAAAGTAATTTTTCAAGGAACTCGTGGTAAAAACAACTGTTATCTTCTCGATACTCAGTTTAGGAATTGTTGCAATTTGACTAAGGTGGAATCTGCACATCTTAGGTATGAACGTTTTGGTCACATCAATTATCGCCTTCTAACTAAGATCATTAACAAATAACTTATTAGAAGTGTTCCAAAAATCAATGCAAAGATTGAAGGTGTATGTGGTGCCTGTCAAAAGGGTAAACAAACAAAAGTTCACCATAAATCATCCTGAGATATTCTCACCAAATCTCCACTTGATTTAATTCATATGGATCTCTTCGGACCAATTCAACAGCCCACTGTTTCTGGCAAGAGGTATGCTTTGGTTATGGTAGATGATTACACCAGATTCACTTGGGTTTCATTTCTATCTCATAAGAATGAAACCCTTGGGGAATTCAAGATTATTGTGAGCAGAATCCAGAACGAACAAGGTCGTAAACTAAAGAAAATTAGGAGCGACCGTGGAACTGAATTCAAAGACACTAAGATGTTTGAATTTTGTGATGAACTAGGGATCACTCAACAATATTCTCCACCTATTACTCCTCAAGCTAATGGAGTTTCCGAAAGAAAGAATAGGAATATTCAAGAGATGGCCAGGGTAATGCTCCATAACAAGAATCTACCTTTAAGATTTTGGGGAGAAGCTGTTTTTACAGCATGTTACTTGATCAACCGTGTTTACTTACGGTCTAGAACTCTCAACACTCCTTATGAGTTATGGTATGGTAGAAAACCTAACTTACATTATCTTGGAGTGTTTGGAAGTAAGTGTTACATACTAAAAGATCGAGAGCAACGAGGGAAATTTGATACCAAAAGTGATGAAGGTATTTTCCTTGGCTATGCTTCTGACAGTCGTGGGTTCCGAGTATTTAATCTCAGAACACAAGTCATGATGGAATCTTTTAATGTTATTATTGATGATATTAGTGATTTTCATCATGATAATTCTCCTACTGAGTTGCCTCCAACTGAGACAATCGAGAAACTCAAGGAAATATCGGAATCAGTTGAAGTCATTCCATTTATTACTGATCCTGATATTTTTAGTGACGAAGAGAAGGACAATGATCAGGCCACCCCTAACGAACCAGAAAGTTTTCCCCCTCCACGACACCTCTAGGTTCAAAGGAATCATGATCCAAATAGTATTATTGGAGGAAAAGATTCTACAGCTAGAACAAGAGGACAACTTCAAAATATTTGCAATTTTAGTTGTTATCTGTCTCTTGTAGAACCAATAAATATTGATGAGGCTCTTAATAACCCCGCTTGGGTGAATGCTATGCATGAAGAGTTAAATCAATTTCAAAGGCAAGACGTATGGGAACTTGTACCTTGTCTCTCCAATGTTAATATTGTTGGTACCAAATGGATATTTAAGAACAAGTCTTATGAATTTGGCATAATCATTAGAAATAAATCCAGGCTTATCGCTCAAGCATACTCACAAATTGAAGGTATCGACTTTCAAAGGCTTCTCAGGATTGAGTCCATTAGGCTCTTATTAGATCATGCTTGTTTTCTCAAAGTTAAACTTTTCCAGATGGATGTAAAATCTGCGTTCCTGAATGGGATTTTAAAAGAAGAAGTCTATGTTGCTCAACCAAAAGGGTTTGAAAATCGTTACTTTCCAGATCATGTTCTCAAACTCAAAAAGGCTTTATATGGATTAAAACAGGCACCTAGAGCCTGGTTTGAAAAACTTACCACTTCTCTTATTCGGAAAGGTTTCTCAAGAGGTGGAGCTGATAAGACCTTATTTACCAAATGGAGTGGGAAAAATGTTGTCATTGCTCAATTATACGTAGATGATATCATCTATGGATCAACTTCTGAGAAGCTAGCAAAGGAATTCCAAATTTCACTAGCTAGAGAATTTGAAATGAGCAATGTTGGAGAATTGAAATTCTTTTTAGGATTACAAATTCAACAATATAAGGATGGAATTTACTTATCCCAAGAAAAATTTGCAAGGGATCTAGTAAAACGGTTCGGTTTGGATAAGTCTTCTCTAAAATTGACACTTATGCCTACCACTGGTAAATTACATAGAGATGAGAAAGGAGTAAAAGTAGATCAAAAGTTATATCGATCTATTATTGGAAGTCTTTTATATCTAACAGCTACTAGACCTGATATTTCTTTTAGTGTTGGTTGTTGTGCTCGATTTTAGGCTAATCCAAAGGAATCTCATTTTGCAGTTGCAAGGAATTCTTCTTTTTCCTTTTACATAACATACTGAGCAAGAGCAGAATTATTCCACTGAGATTGGATTACCTTAGTGAGTCTTTTTTTTTACTATATAAAAACTGAAAAAGATCATACGTTATGTCAATCACACTGTCGGGTATGGTTTATCCTACACTTTTGATACTAACACTGACCTTTCCGCCTATTCTGATGCTGATTGGGCAGGATGTGTAGAAGATAGAAAAATTACATCAGGGGTTTCTACTATGTAGGACTGAATCTTGTTGCTTGGCACAGTAAGAAACAAAATTCACAATCCCTGTCTACATGCGAAGCAGAGTATATTGATGTTGGGTCATGTTGTACACAACTCTTATGGATGAAACAAATGTTGGCAAACTATGGAGTTGATACTGGAATAATGAAGATCTTTTGTGATAATTCTAGTGTGATTCGAATCACTGAGAATCCTGTTGAGCACTCAAGAACAAAGCACATTGACATAAGGTACCATTTTATTCGAGATCTTTATGAGAATGGTATCATAAATATGGAATTTGTGCCTTCTGAACAACAGTTGGATGACATTCTCACCAAACCATTAGACACTGCCACTTTTCAGCACTTAAGGAAGTCTATTGGTGTTGTTTTGGTTCATTAGATACTTTAGTAACTCTTTCCCATGTGCTTATCTCGATCTTTTGGGAAATTGAGTTGAAACTCCAGTAGGTGAATACCTTGTTTGTAGTTGATTCATCCATTCTTTTCTGTTAGTGTGAAGAAATCTTTCTTTTCTTTTGAAATTAAGGTCGCTCAAATCTTTGTGGGGAGTGCGGCTGTGGAATATTAGAGGGGTTATCTTGCGTCTTTATAAACTCCTTGATGAATGCATTTAGCTTCGGCTTTATGATTGCATCTAAACAAGATGATACATATTTACCTTTGGTCATGAAATGTCTCTTACGGAAATTTCATTAGGATCCCGTTCTTGTACCTTTGCAAATTTTATTGACGAAAAGAGGGAGAATTAATTGTAGTTCACACTACAAATACATATGGTTTTCGGATCATTATGTAAGGGGGGGGGGGTGGTTTCCATGTGATATGGAGTATTGACTAAGGGGGAGTAAAGTTTCACCATAGTATTGTTGTTGAAGTTGTGATGCAATTATACTTTGACGTTGTGTAATAATACTATGACACTGTATAACAATGGTTAAGAACCGATGCTTTTCTCATTGTTATAGCTACGGATTTTCAACAACGATGATGCTAAACTTACAACCTTTGGGATCATTGTTTTACCTGGAAGTGACGAAGATTCGAATATTGTTGAATATTAGACATGTGGAATAGGAGCTACAAAGTTTATTTATATATATTTTTATATTCCATATGTATTAATAATTTTGCCACTAAAATTGACAAAGGGGGAGATTGCTAGAGCACTGATCAGTCGAACTCGCATGCGTTGCTATATCAAGCATGTTTTGTCAATGTTAGTGATCAAAACTATAAAGTCTTAATTTCTAGTCTACTATAGCTAAGGTCTCGGACTAGGATTGAAAGTGTAGTTGATCTCAAGAACTCCATGGAAATCATCATACAAGACAAAGGACTACTCAAGGAACCGGTGGATCTTCGTCGACTAAAAGGTATGTGGAGACTTGAACTTATCTATCACTCAAAAGTCTATCTACTCTATCTACTATCTTGAGACAAAAGTCATTTTACTATATAGACTAAAGATATACACATGTGACATTTCGAGCTGAGTATATCTCGCTTATCTATTTCTCGAAATATGTGTTGGTAAAGCTTTTCGTTTAGCCAAGTTCATCTTTGCCTAGGGACGAAAGTCATGTTATGTTTCAATCACTTTGGAAATTTCTCTGATGAAAACTAGTTCGTGAATAACAACTATATGATGTCCTCTGAGAATGTTTCAATGATTGAAATGAGAGTTTAGATAATATAACCACTGGGGGATATAAACATTGTTGTGGTAACACATATATGTATAAGTCCTTATGCACTTGAAACGAAGTTTGTGAACTGTGTTGATCAAGTGAAAACCGGAACTTGAGCAATCAACCCAGCCCGCGAACGAGCGTAGTTCTCGAACCCGAGAATTTATGCAGGAGTTGAAGCTTGGTTTCAGTTCGTGAACTGGCGGAAGTTCTCGAACCCGAGAATTTCTGCTGGAGTTTGTGAACTCCAACTGATTACTTAATTCCGCGAAACCAGTCCACGAATTTGAGTGGTTATGTCTAAAAACGATGTTCGTGAATTTATTTAAATTATCTAAGGAATGTTATTGCAAACCGTGGATTTATAGTTCATGAATCAATTCGAGTGAATCACATTATTTTTGCTTCAATTGTGTCTTGTGTAATACATAAAATCTCTTAGAAATTGAACAACTCTCTAACTAGTTCATTTGAGTCATTTGGACTAGTTATGGTGAACAAGAATATGGTTGATATGAAAGTTATCATTTGGCTAACCATTTGGTTGACTAATATTGAACCAACTATTGTACACGTTTGGGTACGGTTACACAAAACCAAAATCGTCAAGTACATTTGTGTATGACTAGCTAAGTTTTCGATGCTTGTATCTAATCAGGTTTTCATCTAACGGTGAATATTGAATGCTTTGTTACTAAGCTAACATTGATTGCAAACCCTGATTTGAAAGACTATATAAGGGAGAACTCTAGCAACTGGGAAACCTAATCCCCACACACTCTGTGTGATACTAGTTTTCTAAGCTAGAGTCGATTCTCCTTTATCCTTTGGTTTTCTTCTTCTAAAACCAGGTTAACGACTTAAAGACTTCATTGGGATTGTGAAGCCAGACCGATACTACTTTTTTTTTGTAGTTATGTGATCTGATCTTGATGTTTCTATCGTACGAGTACAATTGTAATAATTGTCTTGATATTTCTATCTCCGATAGGCAAGATATAAAATTAATCACAAACATCTTCGTCTCATCGTTTGTGATTCCACAATATCTTTTTTCACTGCGTCGATTAAGACTATTGTGAGGTGATTGATAAAACTAAGCTGTTCTTCGAGAATATAAGTCTGGTTTTATTGATTGGTTCCTGTTCACCTTGATTTATCAAAAGTTGGAAAAAAAACTCATAGGTTTATTCGTGGGAGACGAATTTATCTATCTTGTAGACTTTTCTGTGTAGACAAATTTGTTTGCTAAAGTCTTCGACTTTGGGTCGTAGCAACTCTTGGTTGTGGGTGAGATCAGATAAGGGAATCAAGTACGCAGTATCCTGCTGGGATCAGAGACGTAGGAGCATAAATGTACCTTGGATCAGTGTGAGATTGATTGGGGTTCAACTACAGTCCAGACTGAAGTTAATTTGGAGTAGGCTAGTGTCTGTAGCGGCTTAATACATTGTATGTTTAATATGGACTAGGTCCCGTGGTTTTTCTGCATTTGCGGTTTCCTCGTTAACAAAATTCTGGTGTCTGTGTTATTTATTTTCCGTATTATATTTTTATATAATTAAAATAATACAGGTTGTGCGTTGTTCAATCGATTAGAATATCCGACCTATTGGTTGTTGATTTAAATCGGTGGACACTTGGATATTGGTCTTTGGTACCATCCAAGTTATCTCTCTTTGATTAGACTCACGAATCATATTTGCTTGAGTAAATCAAATCAAGAGATTGAGATAATAACTCCTTAAGTATTTATTATTGATTGAGTCTAGTTGATTCTATAGAAAAACAACTCGGAGTTGTCCATACAGATTGCTAATCGAAATATTGGGTGAGGTTGTTAGACCCCCGCTTTTTCAGTTAGAATACAAATGATGACTGGCTCGTTTTTCAACCACCTCCATCCTAGACCGAGACTTAACTAATTGTAGACTAGAAATCAAGATATAGTTTTGACAACTAAATTCGACAGAGCAATGCTCTAATAATCTCCCCCTTTGTCAATTTTAGTGACAAAAATATTTAATACAAATGGTTAATAAAAATAAAGTTTAAAAAACTCCACGATCCATCATGCCTTGATTTCCTTGGTTTCTTCAACTCTCCTTAACCTCTCCGTTGTTCCAGGTTGCAATGATTCTGAATGTGTTCAACTCAGCATCGTGTTGTTGAAAAACCGATTCCATAGCAATAACAATTTTGAAAATATTATTCCCAATTTTTGTTATACAGAAACATAGTATTATTATCTTCTCTCCAAAGTTGAATGTATCTCAACTCTGAAGTAATACTACGGTGATATGTTTCTCCACCTTAATCAATACTTACATCTTTGTTTTAATAGGTAAACCTATTACTTAAATGATTTACTCCCCCTTACATAATAATCTTTAAATCATATGTATGTGGTATGAAACTACTTAATAATTATCCCTTTTTTGTCAATAAATTTAACAAATGTACGAAAATCGCGGGATCATAATGAATACAACCAAAAGATATCTCAAGTTTTAAGGAAGATGGAGATAAAACATAATAACATATATAGTTAAAATGTAACTTCTCATATCAACTTATTTTAGATGATATCATATAGTACTAAATACTTAGTGCTCATCCTAGGAGATTAAAAAGATACAAGCGTCCCCTTTAAGATTCCCCGCAAAGATATAGCAATTAGCCACAAGTTCATTTAAGAACTCTCCCCCATAAAATGTCATTCCCAAGAGAACAACATGAGTGACCTTACTTTTGTGAAAAATAAAGATTTGGTGGAAATTAACAAATCACAAGGATTTGTATCCAGTATCGACATAAATTAATCTCAAAGCTAGTTATGAACAAAGGGACAAATTTTACCCGATTTTAATCAACATAAGAGAATCTTACAGAGTGTCAAGCAGCAAAACACGAGAAGTCTGATCACAAAAAGATCAATATTGCGAGAAAAATCTCATAGACTTTGTTCTATTTTCCGTTTATAAAAACGTAATAGATTTAACTTCTGGGCATATATGAAATATTAGCTCGATTCACGAAAACATAAAGGCACAATATTTCATAAGAATTTTGCAATAATTAAACCAATAATGATTACATACTGCAAGTTCATCTTCCAACAACTCTAGAATTTGAATAAATAAATCTAAAAACATGAAAGATGAAAGACGTTGGAAATAGCTATTTGTAACCACAATATTTGCTATAGAAAACCCTAGTTATCCATCTCAAGAATACAAATCCTCAAAATAAGTTTCCTAGATAACAAAATAAAAATAGTCAAGGAATTATTCATGCTCTTCACCGTCGGAATCACCCATAGAAGCTTGAATCTTGTCTATTTCGTCCTTGATGTCGGGATTTTTTTCAGCAATCACACATAATTGTTTTTGTATTCTTTTTACCTTGGATTTGATCTTGAAAACATCCTTGTGAATTCGTTGAAGAAGACTCAAGGTTGTTCGATCACAAGAACCGTCAAGTGGTGAGATAGAAGTCCTTTTTCTTTTGTTCTCGTTCGTTCTCATACATTTGAATGTAGTTTCACGAACTACAGTGGGATCTCCAATGAAGTTCCCAATTGGATAAATGTCGAATTCTTCAGAGATACGTCCAATGAGACAGTGAAACCACAATATCTTCTTGGATACCGTCATTTATACCATTTGAGAAATGATCAACGCACATATGTAAAGATTTTTAGTTCCCGTTTTCAGAAAGTAAACTAACTCTGAAAAATCATGACTCCAATATGCATCCCCAATGGTGGATGGACAAATGTTATGGATACCCAACTTACCAAAAACCTTAAGAGGCATGCTAAGTTCTGACGTAGGAAGTCTCCCATCATTCCAACCAACATTCTTTCCACAAATCTCAAGAGAAAAGGTTTCAAGGGATGGTTTTCCTTCTTTAGGTCTTGGACGTTGAAAATTACCAAGAGGAATATTTGTGAGTTCCGAAATAACATCTCGATTAACAAAAATCTGTCCTCCCCCAATAGTTGATTTAAAATTCATCTTATCGAGATTAACATCATACATATTCGCATATAATACTCTAGTAAGAAGATCAAAACCCTTACCAAAGCCACTAAACATGTTTCCTTGTTTATATCCATCAAAACAAGCTAGATCTTCCGTTTTAACATACCCTTCTTTTAATTTCTTCTCTAGCATAATTTATCTAGTTGCAATTCTTTCAAAAGTATCATTACAATTCGTGTTAATGAACCGGATCCTAGGTTCAATTTCAAGGATCTTAGGAATGGATTTTTTTACTAACTCCTTTTGTTCTTACAAAGATAAAATATTTAATCTTACTTGAATATATCCTTTTGAAGATGATTGCTTGGTTTGCTTCTACTTAATGCTCATTCTTTTAAGAACTTGTGAACAACTTAAATCATGAAGACATCACACCGGTTCCGAAACCCTAACCTCAACTTATAATCCCGTACATGAACTCGCGGAAGAAGAAGGAGTAGGGAAATACGGGTACTCTTTTAATAAAGCCTTAATGGGCTTGGCCGGGTTAGGGTGTGGAACTTCAACAGATATCCAGTATTTTTTTCTAAAAAAAATAAAATCCGTTAGAGGATACAATCATACTAAATGTTGATTTCTAGGTCAATATAAAAATTGATAAAATCATCAATTTTATAAGATAATTAATCTTATTCTTAGCTCAATAAAAAACAAGAAATTTTCAAAGCACAAGATAACAGATTGACATCCACAGAAATACAAGAATCGTAATTTATGATGATCTTACAACATCGTAGATTTGGAGCCAGCTCAACAACATGAGATGATATGACCATAATATTTCATTAACAGAGATCAGTTATTTGATCCTGATTTTAACTATTTAGCAGAAAAATTTGGACAAAAAAAAAACAGAACAACCTTTATAACAACTACCCCATCTCAGTTAAATACACGATGTGATAGAACCAGACACTCGCTAATAATCCTCATGGTGATCAGGTGGTGATATACCGATATACCGATAGCAACCTGCTCATAATCCAGCCTGGTGTGATAGTTTTTTGGCTTAGTTTCTTCATCCTCATGGTGATCAGGTGGTGATATACCAATATTATCTGGAATAGTCAAAACTGTAGCAAAAGTGCAAGCTTTTCTGACATGCCCAGGTTTCTCGCACTGATGATCACAACAATGTATTCCAATAACTCATATGTTTTTTCAAAAGCCATAAAAAGATCTTCGTATATAGACGCTCTTACATTGCATTCCTCAAACAAACTATTTATCAATCTTTTAAGACAGCAAAGCTTTTTACTCTTAACATGTCATTTCTTGTTCTTAAAAATTGTAGAGTAATCTTTGATTTTTCCTGTTGAATCTTCATAATTACTCAAGGTTTTTGAAATCTTGAGTGAGTCAAGAGCATGGTGTGATATAGCAAGTCTTGAGGAAAATATACTCTGAAGAATCGTTAAGGAATTCTCATATGTGTCTATAGAGATTTCGTCTCTGTCCATATAGTCAGACTGCTTCAAACATAGACTTGTTAGGTCTTAACGTTTTTGCCTGCTCTGATACCAATTGAAAACATTGTGGGTACCAAAATACACCACCAACTTTTTCGTAGGCAATCTGTATGAACAAACTCAACACAACTCCGAAAGTAGAAACTAAATCAAGAAAAGTGTCTATATATATATATATATATATATATGGTTGTTAGAATGCTTACAAAACTGAATCTGTGAACTAACTACACAGAGAGTTCTTGGACGGTTGATCGGTTGTCAGCCGACACAAATATAATTTCACTTTCACACTTCACTAAAATAAATATAGTAGTGATAAGAAAGAGTTCGTATCCACATAGAGGCTTTCGTTGTCAATATGTTTCGGTTTCCTAAAATAACAATTGGGGGGTTATCTGATTTTTAATAAAAGCAAACTAAAATAAAAGCAAATAAAGAAATAAGCAAATCAAATCAAACAATAAAAGATATTGGTTAAGGATTCATCTTCATTCACAAACATGCTTTTTAACAATAAGTAGAATTGATATTTAATCTCTCATTTTATTAAAAGTCCTAGAATACCTTGATCGCAAGAGTATCCCGCTAATTTCCTCTTGTCATCAACAAACACATTAAAAGATGTGAATGTGAATTCTACCTAGAAAGCAACCTAAAGTGTAAAAGCACAATTAAGTTTAACTCCGTAAGAGCACTAAGTTCTATGAAATAAGACTAATCAATGCAAACGAACGTGTAAAAGCACTAATCCGTTTTAACAAAGGTTATGATCCACTTGTGACTACTAAGATGTATCACTACAAGCAATATTCACAACTATGCTACTTGAAATCAGAAATTATCACTTTTGCGTATAATAACCCTAATCTAGCAATAGATATGAAAACAAACTCAACCGATTCGCGACTCGACTAAACAAGCTTTCAAATCATATAACAATATATATAGTGAATCTTAAGCAATAAAGCATGGAGACAAAACTAATTTATTGAACAAAACTCATGCTTGGAAATCCAATTTATTCCTTAACCAAAAGAGAGTTATCTAATCATATCAATGGAGTTCATAAACAAGAAGAAGCAATAAAACTATCATGTTGTCAAAACCCTAGGCAAAAGTAGAAGATGAGATATATGATAATGCCTAGATATAAAACCCTTCTCTTCTTATATACTTCCCTCTGCCTTCACTTTCAATAAGTCACGTCCAACTAGCCCATGAATGAAGTCCAACAAGTCTAAGCCCAAAGGTGGATCTGAGTCAGCTACTGGATCGGCGAGTCGACTCGGCTACTCAGAAACTGGCCGAGTTATGACCGATTCCTGGCTATTTCAGGCCATATTTCAGCCATTTTCACTCTTCCCCATTGCGACATCATCCCATCCGTGACTTGCATCAATTCAGAAATTACCCCTTATGTACATCTGTGACAGCAACTCAATCCAGCTTCACCTTGACAACTTCATATCCTGCAAACCCATTGCATTAGACTATCACACCTCCATTCACTTTCATTGTCTTGCCAAGACATTCTGCAGCTGCGTAGCACCGCCAACACTTTTCTACCCTGCTACAACTCAGTTGCAATCTCTTTCACTCACACACCAACCGTGCATGTAGCTGTAGATTCCTTCGAGAACTCGGACAACACCAATTCTCCAGTCACGTAGCACCGCCAACACTTTGCTGCTCATGTAACTTCAGTTGCAACTTTCATTTTCTTCTCGTCTTAGTTGCCCGCCTCCTGGCAGCCACATACCAACATCAGCTACCATGAGTTTAATACCACCAGTTTCATCCCCTCACTGCCTAAACTTACATCTATAGCAATTTCACAGTACCAATTCCACCACTGGTTCGTACTCAACCCATTTCAATCTCCAACACTTCCTCTTCAGCTCAAGAACCCAAGCTAACAACTCACAATTCTAAACTGAAACCCATGTTTCATCTCTAGCAAACCCATATAATTTCCAGCATCAACAGACCCATTTCTCAGCTCTCTCCTTCCAAGCAATCTCAAACCATTCTCTCAATTCTCACCACAGACCATCAAAGACTTGAGCAGCAACAGTTCGCCTAAATCATTCACCTGAACCCATCTCCACAGATCGCTGAAATAGTACCAGCTCATGTCACAAAAGCAACCACCAACACATTGTCAGTACAGCGAATGCTGCAGCTGCAAATACACATTCAACTTCATTTGGGTGTTCGCCATCGCTTTGCCATCACCTGCAACCGCTACATTTGTAATTCCTGCAGCTGCAATGCACCAGCATCAATTCTCCCTTTTATCCATGGCTAGCTGCCAACATTCCAGACCTGTGTAGCTTCTAAGTCATGACCAAAATCCTTAATTCAACCACCAAAAATTGCAGTTACATGGTATCAGTTTCTCTTTTAACCGCAACTGGCATAACCCATTCTCTGTGAACTCAGTACCCATTATAGCACCACCAATTTAGCTTCCCTGTAATGAACCTATCTCAATTTCACCAACTTCATGTGCCAACAACAGTTCAGCTCACTGCCTCCATAAACTCCTTTGAACACATCAAGCCCATCAGCACAGCTGTAGTTTCATTCATTACTCAAATTCAAATCTCAGGGCCACAAACTCAGTTGAATTGTATTGCTGAGAACCCAAAAATCTCCATTCATCTGACCATCTCAACCACTAGATTTCAATTAATAAACCAGGCAAGCATCAGACCTGTTTCTTCTTTGTAAATTCGGTGGAGAATTCAACCTTACTTTAAACCAAAAATAACCCATCTTTCATTCCGTGTATTCCGGCAAAGCCAAAGCACCATCATTATGAATCTCACAACTTTAACTCCAATTCCATTACAGCCTTCTTCCCACTTCTTACAGCTCCAACACTGCCCAACTACCAGACTGCATCAACTCCAGCTACCGTTTTGCCTCAGCATCACCAACACACATCTGTTGCAACATTTCCATTCCATCTGAGCTGCCACTCTTCAAGGCCATCAGCTCTTGGTCAAACCCTAACTCAGAATTCCCAAATTCAAATCATACTGCTTCCATATACCAAATCCGTTTCAAACCCATTCATCTCAGGTTCCAGTTGAAGCTCTTCATCTCTCGATTTGCAGCTTCAGAGAAACCTAATTATCAAATCAGAACCATCAATTCTTCCTCTCTTTCTGTGGTACAGCAGCCTCCATGGATTCTCTCAGTTTCAGATAGAAGAAATTATTGAGAGATGATTACTCTCAATTTTAGGGTATTGTAGGAATGACAGCTAGACTTAGGCGCACAAAATGGATAAGGGAAACCTCGAATAATTTGGCCTGTCAGTTATAGGAAACTGACAGTTCAGTTTTCACCTCCTCCGCTCGTAACCCAGCTGGATCCAATTATCACTCGCTTATGAATTGGTCCTTTGTGCTCCTTTTCGCTCCACATGGACGTTCACCTGTGAATCACGCTTTCGCTCTAAATCAACGATTTTTCCTTCTTTTGCTCCTAATGACTCCATTGTACCTAATCAACTCAAATTCAAACATAAGATACATAATTTACATGAAAACTCGCAAAGAAAACATAAATACTAGATATAAAATTAGGTGTTTATCACACCTATCAACGGTACCAAAGACCAATATCCAAGGGTCAATCCAGTCTTATCCAACTAACGAGGTTGTACCTAGCTACTATGATTGATTAATGCACAAATTATGATATTTCTATTATATCGATAAATAATATAATGCGGAAAAAGAAGTAACACAGACACCTGAAATTTTGTTAACGAGGAAATCGTAAATGTAGAAAAACCCCGGGACCTAATCCAGATTAAACACCAAACTGTATTAAGCCGCTATATACACTAGCCTACTACCAATTAACTTCGTTCTGGAATGTAATTAAGCCCGAACTCAGCCTCCCACTGATTTAGGTACTGTCGCGCTCCTTAAGCCTCTTGACAACTAAATTTGACAACAACCTTGATATGGAAACACTTGTGAGTTCAACACAGCAATGCTCTAACACTTACAAGGCCGACCTAAACCAAGATATGGTCTTTCCATATTTTCTTAGGTCATAACGGCAGGATAACGGTTGATATTATGAGAAGGAAGCATAAAATGTTGAGGAATCACAGTGGTCATGTATTTGTTGTGTGAAGTTATTTTTGCAATTGTTTTAAGGCTGAGGCTTTGAGAATAATATCGTTCTGAGATGTCCATCAAGAATAGATGAAGCTATATATTTATAGTACACACCGACTCTGCAAAAGCGGGGGTCTAACAACCACACCAAACATTCCGTTTAGGCAATCTGAATGGACAAACTATAATATAATTCTGAGAGCACCAACTAATAAAGCGAGCTCAATCAAGAAATATATCCAAGAGTTATATCTCTATTTCTTAATATAATCAGCAAATCAAACAGAAATCCGTGACCTTGATTATTATAAGAAATAACTTGAACGGTACCAAAGACCAATGTTCAAGTGTCAATCAATTTATATCAACAACCAAAGGTTGGATTCTCTAATTGATTGAACCTACGCACAACCTGTGATATGTCAATTATATTGAAAATATAATGCGTAAAAGAAATAACACAAACACCACAAATTTTTTTAACGAGGAAACCGCAAGTGCAGATATTAGAACACCATATTGTATTAAGACGCTACAAACACTAGCCTACTCCAAGTTAACTTAGAACTGGAATGTAGTTGAGCCCTAACTAATCACACATTGATCAAGGTACAGTCGCGTTCCTTATACCTATGAATCCCAGCAGGACTCTGCCCACTTGATTCCCTTAGCTAAATATATAAAGGACTTGATAAACCAATCTGTCTCATAAAGAAAAGTCTATTGAATGGATAAATATGTCTCCCACAGAAATACCTAAAAGTTTTGTTCCGTCTTTTGATAAATCAAGGTGAACAAGAACCAATTGATACACCAGACTTATATTTCCGAAGAACTACCTTGTAATATCAATCACCTCACAATAATCTTAATCGCATGGTAGGGAAACAAGATATTATGTAATCACAAATGATGAGACAAAGATGTCTGTGACTATTTTTTATCTTGCCTATCAGAGATTAAATCTTGAGCAACTCTTAGAGAAGATAGTACTCAATCATGATAGAAAACAGTAAGATCAGAACACGCAACCATAAAGAAAATAGTTGGGTCTGGCTTCACAATCCCAATGAAGTCTTCAAGTCATTAACCTATAGGGTTTTGGAAAAAAACCTAAGGTTAAGGAGAATCGACTCCAGTCGCAACTAGTATCACACAGGAGGTGTGGGGATTAGGTTTCCCAGTTGCTGGAGTTCTCCCTTATATAGTCTTCAAATCAGGGTTTGCAATCAATGTTACCTTGGTAACAAACCATTCAATATTCACCGTTAGATGAAAACCTGATTAGACTCAAGCTAATATCTTCCAACCATTAGATCGAACTTATATTGTTACACATAAATAAAAAGTGACTTCATTTGGATATGGGTAACCGTACCTAAACGTGTACACCTTGTTGGCTCAACAATAGTTAACCGAAGTTAGCCATATGAACACTTTCATATCAACCTTATTCATCTTAACCATAACTAGTTCAAATGACTCAAATGAAACTAGTTCTAGAGTTGTTCAATTATTTATATTCTCATAGAAGTATACAAGACATAATTGAAGAAAAATTGATTTTGATTCACTCGAATCAATTCTTGAACATTATAGCCATAGTTTGCAAAATATTGCATTCCTTGTTATATATAAATGTATTAGTTCATGAACAAACCAAATTTAGAACATAACCTACTCAAGTATGCAAATGGGTACGCAAACCTAAGTGGCCGGACTAAGTTTGGGTTCGCTAGTATGCGAACGGGTATGCATATACCTTCCAAACTCAGTTGAATTTCCGAACATGAAATTTATGCCAGTACGCATACGTGTATGCATACTAAGTTCCTGGACTTTCATTAAACCAACCAGTAAGCATATGGGTATGCATACTATGGTTTCCAGACTTGGAATAAATTGCAACAATTAGCATAAAAGTACGCATACTATGCTATATCCAATCATGGTTGATTGTTCTAGACTCCCATTTCAATCATTGAAATATTCTTAGAAGACGACAATAGCTGCCTCACATAAACTATTATCTTCAAACCAATTTTCAAGTGATCGAATGATCAATACTAAACATTCCGAGTCTACATCAAATGACTGTACCACACAAATCATGTAAGATGTTACCAGGTGATTTTCACATGATCATCTTTTGACTTTCGTCAAGAATATAGGATGAACTTGGTTAAAGCGAAAGCTTACCAACACATATTTCGAGAAATTTGTAAGCGAGTTAAACTCAGCTCGAAATATCAAATGTGCATAATCAAAATCTATATAGCTATACTACTTTTGTCTCAAATAGGATATAAAGTAGATAGACTTTTGATTGATAGGTGAGTTCAAGTCTTCACATACCTTTTGTTGATGAAGTTCCATAATCTCCCCTTAGTAGTTCTTCGTATTCAATCAATGAACGTCGTGAAGTCTAATACTCAACTATACTTACTATCCTAATCCGGGACTTAGCTATAAGTAGACTTTAAATCAAGACTTATAGTTTTGGAAACTAAACTTGACAACAAGCTTGAGATAGCAACGCTTTCGAGTTCGACTGAGAAGTGATCTAACAGACTCCTCGTAAGTAGTGGATATAATGAAGGAAAAGAGAAGTGGATATTGTGGAAGTAATGTTGAAGTCATATCCCATGTGTTAGGGAAGACTATACATCATCACTCCATCACTCTTCTAATTACTCTCAATCATCACCACTACTTTTTTCTCTCTTATCATTGGGTGTTTTCATGTTGCATGTTGTTGTAAACTACCATACCATTTTTTATAGCAATGCTCGGTTGAAACCACAAGTTTTGTTATCTCAAGCTTGTTATCAATATTAGATGATCAAAACTATATCTTGATTTCTAGTCTACTAAGTCAAGTCTCAGACTAGGTTAGGATTTAGTAGTAGTTGAGTATCAAACATCACCCTCGAATATTGGAAATCGATGAAAACATGTGGAGAACTTCTTCCAGGTATGTGAAGACTAAACTATTCTATTTTACTCACTATCTTACCATTCTATCTGTTGAGACTATGTTGTATAACTTCTAGTAGATTTATAAAGAAGAAATTTCGAGTCAAGGTTGTCTTGTCAAAAATCTTGAAATATGATTCTAGCATAGTTTTTCAATGGTCCTTAACAATATTAATTTCGAAATAAGTAATTGTTTGAAAATTAATTTGTGGATCAATTGAATTAGTAATCTTATCAATTGGGAATTCTTCAAACATGAAAATATAGAAATTCAGAACTTATGAGATTTCTGCTCAGGGTAGGTTGGCGAAACACTTCGCAAACCATGAATATCTGAGTTTTAGAAATACAGGCTAGGTTGACGAACCAGTTTGCAAATTGTAAGTCCGGTTGGGGACAACTCACGAACCGTGTTGAACTGAATTTTTTAAGTTTGTATAAAAGTCTAGCAGTTGGGAAACTCGGTTCACGAACTGTAGCCCTCTGAGTTCGGGATTCTTGTAGGGTTGGCGAACCTGGTTCACGAACCGTAGAACCATTACTCATGAACAAGCCTTACGGTTCACGAACCGTTTTTCCAACAGTCCCAGTAGAATTTAGCAGATGTTCAAAGACTTTTTTTTAAATACGTTTAGCATTGTTATGACTCTCTTAAACACTTATAAGACTTCATTGATCACTTTTACACTTATGTGTGCGCATCATGATTAAATTCTTCGGTGTTTAAATGACCATCAAATTGATTATTGTTCACATGGCATATTTTCCAAACCAAACAATCACTATACACAGTTCAGTAACCGGACCATAGTGTATATTCTTCTATAGTATTCTCAAGAAAAATTATCACATGTTTAATTGAAACCATAACCAGTTTTTCATCTAAACATAAAAAGTGTTTGCTTGATTCTCAAGTTATCTTAAATTGAATTCTAAGCAACCTCGGTCTTGAAAAAATATAAATAGAGATGCTTCTTCAACTGGGAAATTAAATCTCTGACACTTTGTGTCCTAGTTGATTTTTATAGTCGTCCTCTATTGACCTAGGTTTCCTCTGAGAAACATAATTAAATTTATGACTGAAAGACTTTGCTTTGGGGATTCGTGAAGGCAGGTCCGACTATATTTACCTTGGTAGTTTATGTATCATGATATTTCTTTTATGTTACCAAGGTTTTTGTAATCTCTTTCAGGAAAGATATATAGAAATCGTAAAGTTCTCTTCGTCTCAGACTTTGTGATTCCTAAAGATAAATATTTGAAAACTATGCTTAAGTGATAAGTTGAAGATTGTTCTTGAGAGGTGGCAAAATATCTAGGCTTCTCATCTAAGTGAGTGTAAGGGTAAGAGATCTAGGCTTCTCATATAAGTGAGTCTAAGTGTTATCTATTGTGAGGTTTACTAGATTTGTCTATTTCAAATAGATTTCCAAGCCTTGATCTTTGATCTAAAGGGAAATTAAATATGCTTATCTGTTAGAGGAAGATTGGTATCTAACGTATTCATTTAGGTTGAAGAAATTCTTAGGCTGTAAAGGATAGATCCTTGCGAGGTTCAAGAGACGTAAGGAGCGCGACTGTAACTGAATTGCCTGGAGGGTGGATTTGGTCTAAACTACATTCCAGTATGAAGTCTAATAGTAGGCTAGTGTTTGTAGTAGATTCATACAGTTTGGTGTTCAAATTTGGACGAGGTCCCGGGGTTTTTATACAATTGTGGTTTCCTTGTTAACAAAACTTTTGGTGTCTTGTGTTTTTCCTTTTTTGTATTATATTTTTTATCTTTATAAATGGATTTAAACAAGTTGTACGTAGTCAGTCTTTGTAGATTCGTCCATATAATTGTAATCCATTACGAGACTTGTTTCTTGTAGAATTCGTATCTTGAAAGATAGATAACAAGTTCATTACCTGGCAAAATTCCAATTAGATTATTTCGATACGACTAGATTGATCTTGTATATTAATTTTTGGGATCGTCCAAGTACTCTTCTTAACAATCAGGTTCACGATCTCCTTTGTCTATATATATATACTGGTTGAGAAGAGATACAGATATAAACTTATATACATATATATTATCAAGGATCATTAAATTGGTATACTTGCTATTGTATTTGGTTTTGTCCACACAGGTTTCCGAACAAAAAAATTGGTGGTGTATTTGGTACTCTCATGTTTTTACCAATACCCATGAAGATCACCCTATGTGACATATTTGATATCTCGTAAGAAATAATGGAGTCGTGGACCACATTTTATCTTGGATAGGCCATAGCTATGATGTGCTACATCCAAGTGCTCTACTCTGAATAGGATGATTAGAAACAAATCTTATTGTAACGATACTGAGTCTTTGGATGACTTGTATTTTTTAGTAAGTCAACGAATGGACCATATTATCATGGCTTGAGCATTGAGCTGTGATGATGATATCATGAGCATCTGAGCATGCTGATGCTCAGGGATGATATGAACAACCACTGATGGTGTTATGTATAATCTCGGCCGAGAGATTATTACGTAGAATATGTATGACTCAGAGTTCCAAGGAGATAGATCAGACTCGAAACACGCATGAGAAACACAGACAATAGGTTAACATAAGATGTTGCTAGCAATAGGCTAGTTTCATGACATGTCGTGACATGCCTTTGTACTGGGGAAATCTCTAGTGCCGCAAAAATATGGTTCTGGCACTGTGGAAAGTCCAGTTCCATAAGGATGTGTACTTTCCCAAAAACTCGGATATTTCTAGCTTCGCATGGATGGGGTGGCACTAGCATGTGCTAATACCGTGAATATCTTTCCTTGAGAATTTTTCCAAGGTCGTGGCATGCTTTAGTGTCATGGAATGTTTGGAACTTTCTAGCTTCGGGCAAAGCTTGGTATTGACATTGGGTTAGCACCATGGACAAGATATTACTTAGATGTTACTTTGATTGTGAATATTATAAAGAAATATGTTGTTCACATAAGAATTTGAACATAAAGTGCCCAGCATTGTGAAGATATCTTAAGTGCTGGGGAAAGCTCCGGTGCCGCGGAGGAAAGTTTCGGGCTAGGAAAGAGGTTCAAGATGGAGGGAGTTTCCATTGATATGTATATGGAACAAGTTCAAGGAATTCAGTCATGGAAGTTCTGCGACTTGCTACACGTTCAATATTACTCAGAAAGGTGTTGGTGCCCATCTTGTTGCTAGGTTACCCACCATTTCGTGTAATATTGATTTTGATTCTTAATAATATACCCCTAGGGTGCCTTATTATTATAAAAAAAATTTTTTTAAAAGGCGCCGCAAAGGTTTTTATTAACAAACGAATCAAATACAAGGTACAAAGTCGATAGAGGGCAATGTTATTATTATTTTATAATAATTATTATTATTAATCAAAATCAATATTACAAGAGATGGTGGGTAACCTAGCAACAAGCTGGGCACCAACACCTTTCTGAATAATGATCCCTAGCCAATGAAAAAGAGAATTTCCTATCTTAAAATTAGCATCGTGTCTTGCCATGCAATTCCTTAATCTCTTCAGAAAAATTAGAAAATCTGCACCAAGCTCACCAAAAGTAGAGAAGGCCAACACACCAAACCCATAGCCGAGTGAGGTGCAAACATCCAGGTATTTTTTGTTCTTACGAGTGGTTGCTGCAGAAATTGCATGACCTGGTATGAAGTTACGGGTTTTAGCACTAGTGAAAGGAGAAACCCCTGTGACATCAAGACAAACATCTCTACCATCTTCCCAATTATAAACCATGATGTCCGCTGGTCGAAATTCCTTATTGTTGATGACGCCCAAAGAAACCTCTTTCCTAGCTACAATGCTGGCCCTATAACACATGTCTGCCAAAATATCTTTTACTAAATCATGTATGAACTTAAGCCCAACCTCGCTAGCACAATGAATAGCGTGGTCACCAAATATATCCATAAGCTTGCAACAAAAAGAACATTTACTATCTTCCGCAAAGAGGGGTATAGCCAAACGGTATTGTAGGACGGAGCTAAACTGTCTAGAACCAACTGCCTGATCAAGACCAGGTATGGGTATCGCATTTAGGAAATCCATAGCATGTTCAGATCTATTGCATTGCCAAACAGAAGTTTCACGTGCACAGAAAGAGAAGCTAGAGGGTATCTTTTCCCGGATAGCACCAAAGTAGATAGCTGCCAAAGACTTCATGTATTGGGGGGCAGCATCGTTAATGTTGAAATCCGTAGTGGAAATCCCACAAGCTTGCGTGAAACTATGGACAACATTATGGAAACCGTTACAAGAATTAGCAGTTGCCGGCAATCCCAAAATAGCTTTCTGCAAGTGTTGAGTCTGTGCCTGAGAAGCAAGGTAGCAGAACTGCATAGTATCCGTCATAGTGAGTATACCCAAACCCCCATCTTTGATGGGAAGAGTGGCTAGTCGTTGCTAAACTAAGCAAAACCTGCCCCATATCCAACTATAAGATGGCGAAGATACTGCGTAAGATAATCATCAAAACGCACTGCAGCATTCTGAAGCGTCTCAGGGCAAGTGGTACGTAAGGCAAAGTACAACCTCGATACACCAGTGCAACTGATCGGTTGTCAGCCGACACAAAAATAATTCACTTTCTTACTCAATAAAATATGAATGAAGTATAAAGTAAGGAAGATTTCGTATCCACAGAGAGGCGATTGTAATTATCAATTTCTAATTTCTTAGTAACCAAGATGGGGGATTTCTGATTTTTTGTAAAATAAAAGTAAAATAAAATAAAAGCAAAGTAAATAGTTGGAAGTAATCAATAGAAAAAGATATTGGTCAAGGAATTCATCTTCAATATTAAACATGTGCTTGCATATATGATTAGAATTACAATTTAATCTCTTTTATTATCAAAAGCCTAGAAAATCAAGAGAGCAAGATAATATAATAATTTCCCAAGTTAATCAACACACACATTAGAGCTGCGTATGTGAATTCTACCTAAAGAATAACCTAATGCCTTGCGCTAATCAAGTTCAATTCCCAGGAGCTTTAAGTTTTGGAAATAGGCTAATCAATGCAATTGTCATACATTGCGCATAACAATTCGGACAATGGTCAAACTCTACATATGATTATAAGAGTGTATCACTACAAACTATAATCATATCATGCTACTTGTATTTGGGGTTATCGCTCGATGAAAAACCCTAAAATAGCTATGGACAAGATGCAAGTTCAATTAATTGGCCACTTAACTAAACAAACATCAAAACCCTATCAAAATACATCAATCATGTGATATTAAAAACAGTAGAGATATGAACGATAATCAAGAGAGAAAACTAATGCATTAATCAAGCACAAGTTATAGATATAGGACTACATCCTTAACCAATAATATTAAGTTTAGCTACTCATAGCTATGGAGTTCATCATAATCAATAATAATGAATTGAAAAAGATGAAACAAAAGCAAACCCTTGAAGCATAAGTTTCAGCGGCTATCTCCTCTGCTCCAAGAATAATACATGATATCCAAAAGTTAGTAGAACTTTTCTTTTTGTAGCTTTTTCTCCTTCCAAAATTAGGTTTTGTCTTCAAAGTCCATTAGTTGGAAATTCACCCGGCCCACGAGTAAGAGAAGCCCATGTAGAAAATCTGTCCCAAAAGTGGTCGACGGAAAACTGGGTTTTTGGCCGGAAATCGTCCGGAATACGGCACCGGAAAGGCTTCGACGGCCACCTGAAAAGTCAACCGATCAACGGTTCAACTCGGGTCAACTGAGTCAACTCGGAAAGTCTACCGAGTTAACACCGGGTCAGAACTAAGCCAAGACTGAATTAAAACTAAGTCAGATATCTAACTCAGCTGAGTCAGGCTAACTGGCTACCAGGACAAAACCATGAGCTAATGCAGGCCTGACTTGATATTGTTCCAGAGTTGCGCTACTTCACAGCCAAGATGGCTGTGTTACCACCACCTTCTTTGTAAATCACCAGCAACCACCCTACTTTTAGCTCAATCCTGAGAACCTCAACAATACAAGCCATCAACTCAATTGCATTGCCACTTCCATGAGCCACTTCTGATTCACCAGCTGCAACTACAGCCATGATGGAAAATTAGTATTACAAGCTCCAGCTTCATTCCATGTTCCCTGTATCTCCATGGTTACCAGAACATCATGCAATAACCCATAAGCAATAACCTCCTGCAATTCCTTGCTGTTAAACTACATAACATCAACTTCTCACTCAACCCACATTTCAGTTCTCAGAACATTCAAACTTTGTACCCAACCATCATCACAAGGCTACATTCTCTATGGCACCACCAGCTTAGTCTCTCATCCACCTGCAACTGCAACCAACCACTTTACTGCCAATTCAGTAGCAGACCAACTACAAAAACAGCTCAGTCCAACTACAACTTAGCCATGACTTCCATCAATCCAGCAAATCAACTCCACCACCATCCATTGCTCCTTGACTGCAATTCCACCAACTGCAAAACCTCATAGAACTGCATTGCATCTCAGTCAGACCACCATTTCCATCTTCAATTCAGCTCTCCCAGATTCTCATACATCTCATTTCTCTGTAGATATAGCAACAACTCTAACAATAAGCTTCACCAGCTGCTCCTGCTACTCAATAACTCTGTTCACCAAGCCAAACCCAATCACCACCAGTGCAGCCAACACTTGCACATTGTTGCACTTCCCACTGCCAGCAAACTTGCCCATCTGAAATGCCTAAAACATTCCTCTAAACACTTGTTCAGCCAACATCCAATCATTACTGTAAGGTTAACTCTAGCCTGTAATTGCACTGTTTTAGCTTCAGTGTCACCTCAGCTTCCTCCTTTCTCTTGCTGCAATCCAATCCACCAATTCAACCACCTTCCCTACAACTGGCTATCTAGCTTCAATCATTCCCAGTTTCACCATTCCAAGGAAAACCCATCCCTCTATTTCTTGCTCATTACAACCATGACCCATAGTAGTTTCAGTCCAGTACCAGCTACCTCCATGAACCCTGTAAGCACAGCCACACACCTGCAATTCCCTGTAAGTTCTACACCTTTTATCAAACACGCAGTGTGCACAGTAATGGTGGTGTGGGAGAACAGTAAGTTGTGATGTTCTTAGCCGCTTTCCATGCTTCAATTCTTCCTGCAAATGCAAATTAACTAAAACCCATCTCACAGGTATCATTCAAACATTCATTAACTTCTCAATCAATTATCATCTAACCATCACATTAATAATTTCTTCAACCCCATCTCTGAAATCTACCAGAATCATCACTGACTTCCTTTACCTACACCACAAATCCATTCTCTCGATCAGTAGCATCATCTTCTCAACTGGTTATCACTATCAAATGGAAGCAGCAACCTTGAGTCTCTGTTCTCTTCACTGACTTCAAATCCTAATTCCTTATTTTGTAATCTGCAAACTATGAAATCGAACAATTTCATCCTCTTCTCTGCTCAAGCTTAGGTTCACTCATTTCTCCCTGGATCTGAAACTCTCTGTGCCGCCATTTTTTCTTGGTTTCAAGTGGATTAGGAAAGAGAGGAGGTAATGATGAGAGAAATTATTTTTCTCTGAAATTTAGGTCTTGTGTAGGAATGGGTTTGGATATAGCCACCCAGTGAGGGTAGATAAGGGGTAATCAAATGATAGGTTGTTTGTCGGTTCCATAGAACTAACACGCCCATCCTCTTTCTTGCTCAAACGTGGCTAGCTTCGCTCGCCTTTGAATTGGTCTTTTTGCTCCTTTTCGCTCCAAATGAATGCTTTTCCACCAGCCGCATCCATCTTTAACTTTTCATATTCACTTCTTTTCTTCAATGTCTCTTCATCACTAAAGTTGTCATGCTTTTCAGACAAAAATTGCATTACTAAAGCCGACATACTTTTCAGATAGACATGAAGAATTAAAAGAAAATAATGAAACATATCCACCTCCAACGCTTTTGCCATGTTTCCTCCTCTTTTGATCCAAATGGCTCCAAAATACCTAAATACTCAAAAACAAAACATAAGGTACATAATTTACAAGAAAACTAGCATAGAAAACATAAACAATAGATAAATAATACGGTGGTTTAGACACCTATCAGATTCCCCCACACTTAGACTTTGCTAGTCCTCGAGCAAATCAAACAAAACAATTATAAAGAATACATACAACTCTGTCTCGTCGAGGCTACGGTCACTTTAAGCATAAATAACAAGCCTTTGAACCCCTAGGTGTCCCTAGTGGACGAGTTTTAGTCTCGTGAAGGTTTACAAGAGGTCTGCCTACAAAACCTATATTTCCAACTCCGTCTATTTGTAACAAATCAATGAACGAATCCAAAATGACAACAGGAGGAGGTACCTTGAAAATTCAATTCATATATTAGTAAATAAACTCTAATTAGATAGTCGAACAAGCCACAATACTCGGAAACTAACAAACCACAATCACAATGAAAAGATTAAGAAGATGGATATATATGTAGATGTTGGCGAATGTTCACAAGTGATCGATGTTTCCCATATATGTCTGAAGGTCACTGCTAAGATGAACCTATTCCTATTGGATTGAGCTACTTGGTTTGAATTCTACATCAACTCACTGGAATATACAAGGGAACCAAAAGTGACTTTATTCAACCAATATAAAACTTTCTTTTCTTTTTCTTTTTCACTTTTTTTTTAGACAACATGATTCAATCTTTTGGATTCAAGCGCATGCTTCTTGTCAGCAAGTACATGATAGTTTCCTTGGATCCTGCATTCCACGCTTGTTTAGGCGACGGAGACAGGGACTACGTTTCACACATACTGCTATCCAAATGTCATTTTTATTCCGTTTTGGTCTAATTGGTCGGTCTCTTTTTTTTCTTTTCATTTTTCATTTTTTTTTTCAAGTAACTCAATCAATCTATTTCATCCTAGCAGTAATAACACGTCGATGTTTAGTGACCCACCAAAGCACTTAGAGAACAATAGATAAATATGGAAAAATAAAAATAGAATGCGATATGGTGATATTCCGAGATATGGTAACAACTATCATGTTAATTGTGATTTCTGAGCTATGTTCGTCCCTTTTAGTTAATTGGTTCCTCAACTCCTACAATCAAAATGGTTCCATCCACTAATGGTGTCATCCTAAAGGCACAAGTTTCTAGATTTCGGAGTTCAAAAAGCACAAATTTTTTCTTGGTTTTTCTATTTTTCTGATTTTATTTTATTATTTTATTTTTTTGTTAAAAGGCATAAAACACACTAAAACAAACTATACAAACATATAAATGCTCCCCCACACTTAAACTTTACATTGTCCTCAATGTAAAATTGAACCTTCCAAAGAAAGTTCAAGGTGGGAAATTCCGCAAATGATATGCAAAAACAAAGAAAATAAAGATAAAAGCAAATGCATAAAAATAAAAATAGAAAGATACAAAACCGGTGGGTTTCCTCCCACTTAGCGCTTGGTTTAAATTCGTCAGCCCGACGTTTTCCTTATTTGCTAAGACTCCTCCAGAGGGAGCACTTCCACAAGGTTCACTCCTTCCACGACATCCGAAGAGAAGTTCTCATAATATGGTTTCAACCGGTGCCCATTCACTTTAAGTTCATTTCCTGTAGCTAAACTACGAATTTTAAATGCACCATGAGAAAACACATTAGTCACAATAAAAGGTCCAATCCAACGTGACCTCAATTTACCCGGAAATAATTGCAAACGAGAATTAAACAAAAGCACTTTCTGCCCAATGCAAAATTGTTTCTTTGTAATCATATTATCATGAAATGCCTTAGTCTTTTCCTTGTAAATCCTTGAGCTTTCAAATGAATCATTGCGAATCTCTTCTAACTCTTGAAGTTGCAACTTCCTTTGCCTTCCAACACCATCCAACTCCATATTGCATTGCTTAATATCCCAAAACGCCTTATGCTCAATCTCAACGGGTAAATGACAAGGTTTAACGTAAACAAGCCTAAAGGGAGACATCCCAATAGGTGACTTGTATGCGGTTCTATACGCCCACAAAACATCATTGAGTCGCATACTCCAATCTTTCTTTGTTGGATTCACCGTCTTCTCGAGAATGGATTTCACCTATCGGTTGGAAACCTCGGCTTGTCCATTTGTTTGTGGATGATATGGTGTTGCAATCCTACGCGACACATTGTACTTCCTTAACAAGGTTTGCAAGAACCTGTTTTTGAAGTGTGAACCTCCATCGCTAATTATAGCCTTTGGAATTCCAAACATTGCAAAAATATTTGCTTGCACAAAATCTGAAACAACTTTAGAATCATTAGTTGGGGTGGCCTTAGCTTCCACCCATTTCGAGACATAATCCATAGCAAGCAAGATATAATAATTTCCATTAGAATTGACAAAAGGACCCATAAAATCAATTCCCCAAACATCAAAGACTTAAACAAATTGAATAATAGTTTGTGGCATTTGATTTCGAGAACCTAGATTGCCTGTTCTTTGGCACCTATCACATGTAATACAAAATGCATGCACATCCTTAAACAAAGTTGGCCAATAGAAACCACATTCTAGTACCTTGAGAGCGGTTCTCTTGCTCCCAAAGTGTCCTCCACATGCATATGAGTGGCAAAAAGACAAGATAGATTTAAATTCAGATTCGGGAACACACCTTCGTATTACTTGGTCACTACAATGTTTCCATAAGTATGGATCATCCCATATGTATTGGTTTCCTAACTTCTTAAGTTTGTCCCTCTCAGAACGAGACAAGTTCTTTAGAATTTGTTTAGAAACCAAGTAATTAACAATATCATCGTACCATGGTTCTCCAAAAGCAATTGAGAATAGTTGCTCATCCGGGAAACTTTCACGCAATGGGATAGTCTCCTTGTCCACAGCAAGACGGCTCAAATGATCCGCAACGGTGTTCTCGATTCCTTTCTTGTCCTTGATTTAAATATCAAACTCTTGTAAGAGTAAAATCCATCGTATAAGCCTCGGTTTCGCCTCTTTCTTTGTAAGCAAGTACCTAAGTGCTGCATGATCAGAAAAGACAACAACTTTTGTACCAATTAGATAAGAGAAAAACTTTTCTAAAGAAAAAACAATAGCTAATAACTCTTTTTCAGTGGTTGTGTAGTTTTGTTGGGCCTCATTTAACGTTCTAGAAGCATAATAAATAACATGAGGTATCTTCCCCACACGCTTCCCAAGCACCGCACCAACCGCATAGTCACTTGCATCACACATGAGCTCAAAAGGCTTGCTACAATCCGGTGGTTTAATGATAGGGGCTGAAATCAAAAGTTCTTTCAAACGATTGAATGCCGCCATACACTTCTCATCAAAGTTAAAAACCACATCTTTTTGCAATAAGTTGCAAAGTGGTGATGCTATCTTGGAAAAATCCTTGATGAAACTATGATAAAAACCTGCATGACCAAGAAAAGAGCGTATCTCCCTCACCGTAGTGGGAGGGGTTATAGCACAAATAAGGTCTATCTTAGATTTATCAACTTCCAAGCCTTTAGTAGATATTATATGGCCTAAAACTATGCCATGAGTTACCATAAAATGGCACTTCTCCCAATTCAGCACAAGGTTTTTTTCAACACATCATTCAAGGATTAGTGACAAATTGTTCAAGCAAAGGTCAAATGAATCACCAAAGACACTAAAGTCGTCCATGAACACTTCGATTATGTTTTCAACATATTCTGAAAAGATACTTACCATACACCTTTGAAAGGTAGCTGGAGAATTGCACAATCCAAAAGGCATCCTTCTATAAGCAAAAGTACCAAAAGGACAAGTGAAAGTGGTTTTCTCTTGATCCTCCGGTGCTATCACAATCTGATTATAACCTGAATAGCCATCAAGAAAGCAATAATAAGCGTGTCCAACTAAACATTCAAGCATTTGATCAATAAAAGGCAATGGTAAATGATCCTTCCTAGTAGTGGCATTCAATTTTCTATAATCTATACAAACCCTCCAACCAGTTTGCACACGAGTTGGGACAAGTTCGTTCTTATCATTCTCCACCACGGTCACACCTGATTTCTTTAGTACAACTTGTACCGGGCTCACCCACTTGCTGTCGGATATGGGGTAGATAACGCCCACTTCCAAAAGCTTGAGTATCTCCTTTTTCACAACTTACATCATTGGGGGGTTCAAACGACGTTGCGCTTCCCTTGTAGGCTTTGCATCGTCCTCCAAACGGATCTTGTGCATACAAACGGCAGGGCTTATACCCTTGATATCAGTGATTGTCCATCCTATGGCCGTCTTGTTCTTCCTTAGCACTCTTAGAAGTTTTTTCTCTTGTATTCACTAAGCTAGTTAGAAACAATCAGAGACAACTCTTCATTGTCACCCAAGTACAAGTACTTTAAGTGACTTGGAAGAGGTTTCAATTCTAGCTTTGGAGATTTAACAATTGAAGGTACAAGCTTTTCATCATTGCAAGGTAAAGAAACATATGAAACATTCTTAAGTGCAGATTTTTCCGATAATGAGTTAAGAGAACTAATAGTTTCCTTAATCTCATCACCGTACTCCAAACCGTTATCAATAGGTGTAGTGAGCACGGTTTCCAAAGAATCAGCGCCATTCAACTCAAACATTTGTTGCGCCAATGTGTCCAACACATCAACGGAGAAACAAGAGTGGACATCACTAGGATATCTCATCGTCTCAAAAATGTTGAAACGTATTATTTCTCCAACAAACTCCATAGTCAGCGTTCCCTTGTCAACATCAATAATGGTTTTCGCCGTTTTCATGAAGGGACGCCCAAGTAGCAATGGAAGAGACGAGTCCGGTGAACCTTCATCCATCTCTAAGACACAAAAATCTTCTGGAAATACTAGTTGATTAACCTGCACAAGAACATCCTCAACAATACCCATTGGGTAGACATTAGAGCGATCGGCTAATTGTAACACAATTCCAGCCTTTTTAAGAGGACCAAGATCAAGTGAATTATACATAAATGCAGGCATAACATTAAAGGATGCACCTAAATCCAACATAGCTTTATTGAATGTAGTGTTACCAATTGTGACGGGAATGTCAAAGCTACCAGGGTCCTTGCATTTCAGGGGAAGTTTGTGTTGTAAGATTGCCGAGGCATTCTCCCCCATACTTAGAACTTCATTACCTTTGAGCCTTTGCTTATTGGTACACAAATCCTTCAACACCTTTGCATACTTTGGAACTTGCTTAATAGCATCAATGAGTGGTATGTTCAAATGAATCTTCTTGAGAACGTCTAAAATCTCCTTTTCTAGTGCCTCCTTCTTGGAACTTGCAAATCTGCGAGGAAAAGGTAAAGGAGGGACATAAGTAGAAACCGGAGTTTTAGAGTTAGAAATAGGTACCTCAGAAGTTTGGGGAGAATTCTTCTCCTCCAAAACAGGTTCCTTTGGTGTTTCCACCTTGCCCGAATCAGTAACTTCGGGTTGCACAAGTGTTGTACCACTTCTCAACGTAATTTCATTGACACCCTCTTTTGGGTTGATAGGTTGAGAAGGGAGTTTCCCACCAATTTGTGCCTTCACTTGGTTCAACTTAGTAGCCATGGAACCCATTTGTGTCTGCAAATCCTTTATCGGACTCTTAGTCTCTTGTTGGCTATCTTTAAACATAGAAGAAATGCCTTGCATCATTGTTTGAAGCTTTGCATCGATATCGGAACCTTGATTTTGAATTGATTGTTGTGGTTGATGAAATTGTTGTTGTTGCGCCTGGAATTGTTGTTGTTGTGGTTGAAATCCACTCGAACGGTTGAAAGTAGGTTGTTGTACTGCACCTTGCTTGTTGGAATAGCTAAAATTGGGGTGATATATCCATCCTGGATTGTAGGTATTTGAGTATGGATCATACCGTCTTTGCTGATTTGGAAAAACTGCATTAGCTTGCTCATTGGCTTCTTCATACCCTTGATGAGAACTTGGGATCACCGTAGATGAAACTTGTTGCAGCATTGCTGTTATGTTACCCATTTGTTGACGAAGTTCCTCGACCTCGCTCACTTCATTTACTCTCCTAAGAAGCAAATCCGATCCACGATTCAAAAACTTTTGGGAGTTTGTTACCATGTTCTCAATCAACTCTCTAGCTTGTGCCACCGTCTTGCTCACTAGTGCACCACCACCCGCAGTGTCAATAAGGTTCCTATATCTTGATTGGAGTCCTTCATAGAAGTATTGGATAATCATAGCGTCGCTGAATTGATGATGAGGACAGCTTGCCACCAACCTCTTGTATCGTTCCCAACAATCATATAAGGATTCTCCCACATTTTGCTTCATTCCGCAAATCTCCTTGCGAATTTGAGTAGCCTTAGATGCAGGAAAATATCTCTCTAAAAAGAGTTTCTTCAACCCATTCCATGTTGTGACACTTCCAGGAGGCAAATAATATAACCAATCCTTAGCATTATCCATCAAAGAGAATCGAAACACTTTCAACATAGCCCCATCCGCCTCAACATCAGCTGGAAGCATGGCCGTGACAATGGTGTGGAAGTCCATAAGATGCTTGTTTGGATCTTCATTCACCATGCCATGGAACTTTGGCAATTCCCTAAGCAACCTCGGCTTGATCTCAAAGGTAGAGTTTGTTTGAATACAACCCTGCTGTGTATCAAGCTTGTGCGAAGCCAAGTCCTTGAGTGTATGATTTGCAGCGTCACCCATTGCTTCTTCTTCTTCTTCTTCAAAAGGTGGTTCTTGTTCAACCGGAACCTCTTGTTTTACAACTTTTTCTTCTACTTGCTGGAAAGTATCGTGTTCTACTTCCAAGTTTTCTTCTTCCGTTGTGCCTTGCCTTGGTTGGAGTATTGTGCCTTTCCGAGTAGCTATCCCGCACCTTGGATAATTCCAATCTTTAGAAGCCAGGGATAAGGTACCTGAAAAACAATTCTCGCAAATAAATGAGAAACAAGACAAGAAACGAAAAGCAAGTATGCAAGTAGAAATAATAAAAAGAAACTAAAAACTTAATAACTAGCCGAATGCCTCCCCGGCAACGGCGCCAAAATTTGATCGGTTGTCAGCCGACACAAAAATAATTCACTTTCTTACTCAATAAAATATGAATGAAGTATAAAGTAAGGAAGAGTTCATATCCATATAGAGGCGATTGTAATTATCAATTTCTAGTTTCTTAGTAACCAAGATGGCGATTTCTGATTTTTTGTAAAATAAAAGTAAAATAAAATAAAAGCAAAGTAAATAGTTGGAAGTAATCAATAGAGAAAGATATTGGTCAAGGAATTCATCTTCAATCTTAAACATGTGCTTGCATATATGATTAGAATTACAATTTAATCTCTTTTATTATCAAAATCCTAGAAAATCAAGAGAGCAAGATAATATAATAATTTCCCAAGTTAATCAACACACACATTAGAGCTGTGTATGTGAATTCTACCTAAAGAATAACCTAACGCCTTACGCTAATCAAGTTCAATTCCCAGGAGATTTAAGTTTTGGAAATAGGCTAATCAATGCAATTGTCATACATTGCGCATAACAATTCGGACAATGGTCAAACTCTACATATGATTATAAGAGTGTATCACTACAAACTATAATCATATCATGCTACTTGTATTTGGGGTTATCGCTCGATGAAAAACCCTAAAATAGTTATGGACAAGATGCAAGTTCAATTAATTGGCCACTTAACTAAACAAACATCAAAACCCTATCACAATACATCAATCATGTGATATTAAAAACAATAGAGATATGAACGATAATCAAGAGATAAAACTAATGTATTAATCAAGCACAAGTTATAGATATAGGACTACATCCTTAACCAATAATATTAAGTTTAGCTACTCATAGCTATGGAGTTCATCATAATCAATAATAATGAATTGAAAAAGATGAAACAAAAGCAAACCCTAGAAGCGTAAGTTTCAGCGGCTATCTCCTCTGCTCCAAGAATAATACGTGATATCCAAAAGTTAGTAGAACTTTTCTTTTTGTACCTTTTTCTCCTTCCAAAATTAGGTTTTGTCTTCAAAGTCCATTAGTTGGAAATTCACCCGGCCCACGAGTAAGAGAAACCCATGTAGAAAATCTGTCCCAAAAGTGGTCGACGGAAAACTGGGTTTTTGGACGGAAATCGCCCGGAATACGGCACCGGAAAGTCTTCGACGGCCACCTGAAAAGTCAACCGATCAACGGTCCAACTCGGGTCAACTCGGAAAGTCTACCGAGTTAACACCGGGTCAGAACTAAGCCAAGACTGAATTAAAACTAAGTCAGCTATCTAACTCAGCTGAGTCAGGCTAACTGGCTACCAGGCCAAAACCATGAGCTAATGCAGGCCTGACTTGATATTGTGCCATAGTTGCGCTACTTCACAGCCAAGATGGCTGTGTTACCACCACCTTCTTTGTAAATCACCAGCAACCACCCTACTTTTAGCTCAATCCTGAGAACCTCAACAATACAATCCATCAACTCAATTGCATTGCCACTTCCATGAGCCACTTCGATTCACCACTGCAACTACAGCCATGATGGAAAATTAGTATTACAAGCTCCATCTTCATTCCATGTTCTCGTATCTCCATGGTTACAGAACATCATGCAATAACCCATAAGCAATAACCTCCTGCAATTCCTTGCTGTTAAACTACATAACATCAACTTCTCACTCAACCCACATTTCAGTTCTCAGAACATTCAAACTTTGTACCCAACCATCATACCAAGGCTACATTCTCTATGGCACCACCAGCTTAGTCTCTCATCCACCTGCAAATCGCAACCAACCACTTTATCGCCAATTCAGTAGCAGACCAACTACAAAAACAGCTCAGTCCAACTACAACTTAGCCATGACTTCCATCAATCCAGCAAATCAACTCCACCACCATCCATTGCTCCTTGACTGCAATTCCACCAACTGAAAAACCTCATAGAACTGCATTGCATCTCAGTCATACCACATTTTCCATATTCAATTCAGCTCTCCCAGATTCTCATACATCTCATTTCTCTGTAGCTATAGCAACAGCTCTAACAATAAGCTTCACCAGCTGCACCTGCTACTCAATAACTCTGTTCACCAAGCCAAACCCAATCACCACCAGTGCAGTCAACACTTGCACATTGTTGCACTTCCCACTGCCAGCAAACTTGCCCATCTGAAATGCCTAAAACATTCCTCTAAACACTTGTTTAGCCAACAGCCAATCATTACTGTAAGGTTAACTCTAGCCTGTAATTGCACTATTTTAGCTTCAGTGTCACCTCAGCTTCCTCCTTTCTCTTGCTTCAATCCAATCCACCAATTCAACCACCTTCCCTGCAACTGGCTATCTAGCTTCAATCATTCCCAGTTTCACCATTCCAAGGCAAACCCATCCCTCTATTTCTTGCTCATTACATCCATGACCCATAGTAGTTTCAGTCCAGTACCATCTACCTCCATGAACCCTGTAAGCACATCCACACACCTGCAATTCCCTGTAAGTTCTACACCTTTTATCAAACACGCAGTGTGCACAGTAATGGTGGTGTGGGAGATGGGTAAGCTGTGATGTTCTTAGCCGCTTTTCATGCTTCAATTCTTCCTGCAAATGCAAATTAACTAAAACCCATCTCACAGGTATCATTCAAACATTCATTAACTTCTCAATCAATTATCATCTAACCATCACATTAATAATTTCTTCAACCCCATCTCTGAAATCTACCAGAATCATCACTGACGTCCTTTACCTACACCACAAATCCATTCTCTCGATCAGTAGCATCATCTTCTCAACTGGTTATCACTATCAAATGACAGCAACAACCTTGAGTCTTTGTTCTCTTCACTGACTTCAAACCCTAATTCCTTGTTTTGTAATCTGTAAACTATGAAATCGAACAATTTTATCCTCTTCTCTGCTCAAGCTTAGGTTCACTCGATTCTCCCTGGATCTGAAACTCTCTGTGCCGCCATTTTTTCTTGGTTTCAAGTGGATTAGTAAAGAGAGGAGGTAATGATGAGAGAAATTATTTTTCTCTGAAATTTAGGTCTTGTGTAGGAATGGGTTTGGATATAGCCACCCAGTGAGGGTAGATAAGGGGTAATCAAATGATAGGTTGTTTGTCGGTTCCAGAGAACTGACACGCCCATCCTCTTTCTTGCTCAACCGTGGTTAGCTTCGCTCGCCTTTGAATTGGTCTTTTTGCTCCTTTTCGCTCCAAATGAATGCTTTTCCACCAGCCGCAGCCATCTTTAACTTCTCATATTCACTTCTTTTCTTCAATGTCTCTTCATCACTAAAGTTGTCATGCTTTTCAGACAAAAATTGCATCACTAAAGCCGACATACTTTTCAGATAGACATGAAGAATTAAAAGGAAATAATGAAACACGTCCACCTCCAACGATTTTTCCATGTTTCCTCCTCTTTTGATCCAAATGACTCCAAAGTACCTAAATACTCAAAAACAAAACATAAGGTACATAATTTACAAGAAAACTAGCATATAAAGCATAAACAATAGATAAATAATACGGTGTTTTAGACACCTATCAGCCACTGCGAAGAAGCAAAATTTCAATTTGAGGATCATGCAATACCTGAATTTTGTCCATGAGCTGGATGGTCTTATCAATTCTATTCATTACAACATTGTTTCAGAAGTTTGCATCCAGGCTGACCGGTCCGCCAAGAAGTTTGACAACATCCATAGGCTTACCAATGTTCACAGGGAAGGCATTATCAAAATCTATTCTCAAGTCATAAGAAGGCCAGAATAATTCCATCTTCGAAATGTTAAGATGTAACCCGTAGCCTGGTCCATCCTCTTGAAGAATTTTCAAATCCTTTGACACTTCCAAATTGTCCCCTTCGATAGTGACATCATCCAAATACCAAGCATGGAAATCCAAAGAGAATTTGGCAGCAATCTTCTCGACAAGCGGGTGTAAAGATAAAGCAAAGAGAAGGGGACCGAGAGGGTCACCCTGCTAAATACCTTGTGTGGAGGAGAGAAAATGTTCTCGATAATATAATCTAGCTGGCTTCATGTAGCAAAATTCAATCCAATTGGAAATGCTAGGACAGTGTGCTCTTACCTCACGGATGATTGTGGAACGATCAACAAGGTTGAAAGCGTTCAAAAAATCTATTATTAGCATAGACTTTGTGTTATCCGAACCATGCATCTCAAGTAACCTATTCTAGGAGTGAATAATCCCCTCCCCTCCGCAAGGAATGCCAACGCCATATTGGTGATTTCCAAGATAGGAGTTCAGCTTCTTACAAACCGAGTTCGCAGCTAACTTAGAACACAACCTACGCCATATAGTGCCTACAGAGATAGGTCTTAAACCACCACCAGGTTTGAGCAGTGGGGTTAAGGTCGCACTATCCACGAATTCTTCAAGGATGGCTGGGAATTTCCATGCAATCCACAGGTTCACCACTCCCGTAATGGACATCAGCGACAGCAGCCCCCACGCCACTCATAGCATCAAGTAAGTGCTGATCTTGGAGACCGTCTCTGCCACACGACGTCCCCTTTGGAAAGATCTTAATAGCTGCAAGTACGTCTTTGGCATCCAATGACAGAGCTGAAGAAGAAATAGCGTCTGTTGGTATAAGTGGAGGCAGAGCAAAGGGATGTTTCTGCTGATATTCGAACAAGGTATCCGGAGTAGGTGGAGCAACTCCGTTAGACGAGAGTATACGGATTGCTGCAGTATAGTGGCCATAACTCAACTTCCTCCTACACGCCACTAAATGTTTGCTTATCTTTTTTCCGCTGGGGGCACGCTATTTGGGAGGTCTGTTAGTTAAGCCAAGCAGCTGCTGCACCAAATCGAAATAGACTGAAGGCTCCTTCCAGGAAAACAATGCTCTATTAATTGCAGCAGCCTGTAACTTCCGCATGTTTCCCGAGCGTTCCTCACTCGAGATTTGAGGCTCATAAAGGTTTAAAGTGCAAAGTGGCAGGAGCAACAGACGTATCCAGGCTGTAACGTTCATGGGGTTTGAAAGAACAAAGCCCAAAGAAGATTTCATGGTGCGCGAGAAATGTAGCCTGCAATGTGATGGAATACTGACAGTTGTATTGATTTGTCTCTGCAACATCTGATTGAGCAAATCCACCGTAAGCCCTGCAGATTCAACATCATTAACAGCAGCAGCGTCAGCACCTGGTACACTGTCAACTACAATCTGAATCACCGGGAGAGGCTTCACAACACCGTGGATAAGTAAATCTGCGCCAATGCCATTGAACGGACCTGGAAAGACATCTGAAGGGTGAGCTTTGTTTTTGCATGCCATTTTCCATGTATGTGTAGTCATACACCTAGTACAAATCCACCATTGTAGAGCACCCAGAACACCTTCCCATGCAACAAAACAACTCTCAATCTTCTGAAATATCTCTTTGCATATTGTTCTAGCATTCTCAGTGGGGAGGTGTTGGTCCTTCAGGTGTCTTGTCAACCCACTCCTGGAATATCCCAACCCCCCAGGACCCCCTTGGAAACCATCGAAGTTAGCGAATGGGCAAGGAAACTTACCATTCTGCGATGAAGAAGCCGTTGAAGATTGGGAGTCAAGCTGTGATGAGGATTGGGAGTCGAGATTCATGAGCATGGATATCATGAGCGCGTGCAACAAGTTGTGTTATTTACACATGAATGGGTGGGAGTCGGGAAACAAACTGTGCACCAACGCCCTTTTTATTCTTATTATTATTCTTATTATTTATTTATTTAAAAGGAAATATCAATGTTACAAGAAATGGTGGGTAGCCTAGCGACAAGCTGGGCACCCACACCTTTTTGAATAATAATACCTATTCTATGAAAAAGTGAATTATTATTATTATTATTAAATTTGATTAGTATATTAATTTACTATTATTACATGAAACTAGTTGGAAGCCTTACAAGCTAGGCTCCAACGACATACTACTACATTAATTGAACAGGTTGATGTTCTAGCCTACCAGCGAGCCTCATGGGTAACCTTTCCAAGGGGAGCCGAAGCGGGAGGGGGGGAGATATTGTGTCACAAACTAACACTACCTTCCATGTTAATTCCTGCAATATTACGCCATTGGGGACTTGAACCTGGGACCTCCTGGAACGCATGTTATTATTATTATTATTATTATTATTATAAAAAGGTGCCCCAGGGGTATATTATTAAGAATCTAAGTCAACATTACACGAGATGGTGGGAAACCGAGCAACAAGCTGGGTGCCAACACCTTTCTGGATAGTGATGCCCAGCCTATGAAAAAGAGAACCGCAAATTATTATTTATTTATTTATTTTAAATTTAAAATTTTTTAATTTTTTTTTAACAGTTCAAATCCTTTTTAAAATATATTACTTATATTAATAATAATTTTATTACATGAAACTAGTTGGAAGCCTAACAAGCTAGGCTCCAACGACATACTACTACATTAATTGAACAGAGTATAATTACACGGGAATTGGTGGGAGTCGGGCAACAATCTGTGCGCCAACACCCTTTTGAATAGCTAAGCCTACTCTATGAAAAATGGATTCGCCAACTTCGTTATGGACATCGTAGTTGGCCAAGCAGTTCTTCAATCTCTTTATAATAAAATATTATTATTATTAAAAAAATTACTAAATATTATTGCATTATAGTAATTATTGGATAAAGAATATTACATTAACCAGTTGGAAGCCTAACAAGCTAAGCTCCAACAACATACTACTACATTAATTGAACAGGTTGTTGTGCTAACCTACCAGCGAGCCTCATGGGTAACCTATCCAAGGGAGCCGAAGAAAATGGGGGGGGCTGAGATTATGTCACAAGGGGGAAAACTAACACTACCTTCCATGTTAATTCCTGTAATATTACGCCATTGGGGGCTTGAACCTGGGACCTCCTGGAACACATGAAACTTCGGAAAACGGGGATGACCAGTTGAGCTAGGCCCCGTTATTATTATAAAAATATTATTTTTATTATTTTTATAATTTAATATTATTACATGAAACTAGTTGGAAGCCTAACAAGCTAGGCTCCAACGACATACTACTACATTAATTGAACAGGTTTCTGTGCTAGCCTACCAACGAGCCTCATGAGTAACCTTGCCAAGGGGAGCCGAAGCGGGATGGGGGGGCGAGATTGTGCCACAAGGGGGGAAAACTAACACTACCTTCCATGTTAATTCATGCAATATTACGCCATTGGGGACTTGAACCTGGGACCTCCTGGAACGCATGAAACTTCCATGTTATTATTATTATTATTAAATAATATTATTACATGAAACTAGTTGGAAGCCTAACAACCTAGGATCCAACGACATACTACTACATTAATTGAACAGGTTGTTGTGCTAGCCTACCAGCGAGCCTCATGGGTAACCTTGCCAAGGGGATCCGAAGCGGGAGGGGGGGCGAGATTGTGTCACAAGGGGGGCAAACTAACACTACCTTCCATGTTAATTCCTGCAATATTACGCCATTGGGGACTTGAACATGGGACCTCCTGGAATGCATGAAACTTCGGAGAACGGGGATGACCAGCTGAGCTAGGGCCCGTTCTTTATTATTATTATTATTATTATTATTATTTTTATTTTTATTTTTATTTTTATTTTTTATTTTTTTTATTTTTTTTTATTTTTTTTAAATTAAGAAAAATCAAGGTTACAAGAGTTGGTTGGAAACCTAGCAACCAGCTGGGCCCCCACCCCTTTCTGAATAATGATACCTAGTCTATAGAAAAGAGAGCTACCTATTTTGGTATTAGCATCATAACAAATAAGGCAGTTTCTCAACCTCTTGAGGAGTAAAACCATATCCTCACTCAATTATCCCAAGGTTGAAAAGCAAATACATGAAAACCATAACCTTGTGCCTCACATTTGGACAAATACTTAGTGCACTTGCGACTTACAGCAGCGTTAATAGCCTGGAAAGGAGTGAAACTACTTGTTCTGGCACTTGTGAATGGCGAAACACCGGTGACATCAAAACATACATCTTTACCATCTGTCCAATTGTATACGAGAATGTCAGCTGGTTTAAGGCTCTTTGCGTCATTGGACAGAAATCCTAGCAAGACTTCTTTTCTTGCTGCAACACCCGCCTTGTAGAACATATCTGAGATGCCATCACGAACCATGTCATATCTGAACTTCACACCCACTTCACTGGCACAATGAAGGGCATGATCAGCATAAATATCCATTGGCCTGGCGCAAATGGAGCATTTGTTGTCCTTCTCAAAGAATGGTATGCCAAGCATGTACATAAGAATATCTCTAAATTGCCGCGGCCCTACCTTTTGATTCAGCCTACTAATAGGAACAACTTTGAGGAAATCCATCGCATGTTCCTTCATGTTACATTTCCAGATAAGTGATTCACGTTCATTCAACTTGAAGCTAGTGGGAAGATTTACCTTAACAGCACCAAAGTATAAAACTGCCAGAGATTTCATGTAATGAGGGGCAATGTCGTTGATACTGAAATTGGAAATAGATAGTCCACAAGCCTCGGTGAATGTGTGAAGGGCGTGCTCATACCTAGGACTCGGATTTGATGATGAACTTTGTAAAATGGTATCTTGCAAGATTTTAGTTTGAACAAAAGATGCTAAGTAACAATACCTGGAGGTATCTGCCAAAGTATGTATGCCGAAACCACCATCTTTAATTGGTAGGGTGACAAAACGCTGTTGAACTACACCATCACCAAGTATGAGCTGTCGCAGATATTGTAGAAGGTGTTTATCATAGAGACTGATAGCTTCCTGCAAAGCAATGGGGCTAGTAGTACAAAGAGTGAAATAAAAGGAAAGATCAATGTTATTATTATTATTTTTTATTTTTTTTAATATTAATATTAAAAAAGAAGAAAAATCAATACACATCGTTAGAAGGTAGCTGAGCGACAATCTGGGCTCCGACACCTTTTTGAATAGTAATTCCTAATCTATGAAACAAAGAGCCACCAACTTTATGGTTAGCATCATGACGAATAAAGGAGTTTCCCAATATCTTCATGAATATGATAGCGTCGTCGCCTAGCTCACCAAAGGTAGTAAAAGCCAAAACATTGATCCCATATCCATGTGACAAACACTTATCTAAATATTTGGTACACTTACGTGAAACATCGGAGGAGATATCATGGCCCGGTGTGTGGTTGCGAGTTCTGGCACTCGTAAAAGGGGAGACAACTGTGACATCAAAACAAATGTCCTTCCCATTTTCCCAATTGTATACTAGAACATCAGCAGGCTTCGCTTCCTTTCCATTGATATTAGCTGATAAGAAACCTAAAGAGACTTCTTTTCTAGCGACTACACCCGCCTTGTAGCATATACCTGAGAAAAAATCCCTTACTAAGTCATGAAGAAACTTGGGACCAACATCGCTGGCACAATGCAAGGCGTGGTCACCAAATATGTCCATGGATTTTGCACAGCATGAACACTTGCTTCCTTCAACAAATAAGGGTACACCGAAACGATATTGCAAGACTGATCTGAACTGCCTTGGTCATACTACCTATTCCAGCCCAATGATGGGAATGGATTTTAAAAATCCATTGGATGCTTAATCCTATTACACTGGCACAGGTGAGACTCCCTATCTGTAAGAGTATAGTTGGTTGGAATAGCTTCCTTAACAGCACCAAAGTATAAAACTTCCAGGGATTTCATATAAAGGGGGCCGGGCAGCATCGTTGATGTTGAAGGAGGAAGCTGAGAGACCACAAGCCTGTGTAAAAATCTGCAAAGCTTGCTCATATCTAGGGCTTGGGTCAGATACATATGGAAGGTTCAAAATCCTATTTTGCAAGTGTTGAGTCTGAGCACATGAGGCAAGAAAGCAATACTTACCTATATCAAACATAGTATAAACGCCTAAACCACCATATTTCATAGGTAAAGTAGCAAGGCGTTGTTGAGCTAATCCAAAGCCTGCACCATCACCAACCATTATCTGACGTAAATATTGCATTAGATGGACATCAAACTGAGCTGTAGCAGACTGTATAATAGTAGGACTAGTTATGAGAAGAGTAAAGTAAAGTTTAGAGACTCTAGAACAGTTACGCAATAACAATAATTCACACTTTGGGTCTTGTAGTAGTCTCACTTTGTTCATGAGAAGTATTATTTTGTCAACTCTACCTGAAACCATGTCACTGCAGTATTGGTGGTCCATGTTAACAGGCCCTCCAAGCAATTTGACACCCACATGTTTCTTACTAATTTCGAGAGGAAATACACCTGGAATATCTCTTCTAGGATCGAAGGATGGACAAAAGAGTTCTGTTTTATTAATGTTCAAGTGTAACCCCCTCTTAGGACCCTCAGTTTGAATAATCTTCAAAGACTTAGAAACCTCTAAAGTATCACCGAAAATAGTACCATCATCTAGATACCAGGCGTGAAGGTCGAGAGTACAATCTGCAACAATCTTAGCAATAAGAGGATGTAAAGCAAGTTAAAATAACAGGGGCCCAAGTGGGTCACCCTGCTGAACATCCAAAGAAGACGAAAGTATATGTTGGCTGTAATACAATCTAGCAGGTGTGGAATAGCAAAACTCGACCCATCTAGAGATGCTTGGACAATGGATAAGAACCTCACGAATCAAGGTAGCTCTGTCTACTAAGTTAAATGCATTTGAGAAATCAACTAAAAGCATGGTCTGAGAGTAGTTGGTACCTTTTAACTCCAACAACCTATTAGCTGCATGCATAATCCCCTCACCACCAAAAGGTATTCCCACCCCAAATTGATGTGAACCAAGATACGCCGTGATATCTTTGCACACAGCATTGGAATCTAACTTGGAGCATAGTCATCTCCAAATGGTACCCACGGCGATTGGCCTAACACCACCTCCATTTTTTAGCAAAGGTGTTAATGGGGCACTGGCTACATATTCACCTAGTTCTGGTGGAAAATTGCCTCCTAGCCACAGATTGATAACTCCAACCATGGATTCTAATAATTCATCATCCAATGCAGTAGCCGGTCCACTCAGTGCATTGATTAAGTTTTGAGCCCTCAAGCCGTCACGTCCACAAGTTGTACCTTTTGGAAAGCTTTTGATTGCAGCCAACACTATTTTAGCATCTACACATAATGAGGGTGTTGTGATATCATCTTCAGGAATGGAAGAAGGAGGCGCAGGAGGGTGCTTCTGCTGCAATTCATATAAAGTAGATGGCGTAGAAGGGGAAATACCATCATAGGAAAGAACACGAATGGATGCAATATAGTGACCGAAACTTAGCTTCTTCCTGCAAGCCTGTATATTTGAATTCTCTATCTTCTTCTTCTTAGAAGGCTTGCGGCTGTTGTTGTCCTTAGAAATGCTAAGAAGTTGCTGAATCAAGAAATCACAACCTTGGGGTTCTCTCCACTTGGTCAGTGACTGGTTGATTGCAGAGATCTGTAGTTTCTTTCTTGTACCGGACCGTTCTTCCACAGAACATTTTGGAACATAGAGATTCAATGTACAAATAGGAAGTAAAAGAAGTTGTAACCAAATAAGTAAATCTCTAGGCTTAGCAATAACATTGTCTAATGCTGATTTGAAGGTTCTAGAAAAATTAAGTCTGCACGGATGAGGGATACTTACTGTGGTAGTAATATTCTTCTGCAAAATTTGATTAAGCATCTCCACCGATAAACAAGTAGTGTCATCAGCTATATCAGAATTGACAGATTCAGCCCTGACAATAGCACCAGATTCAGTAGTAGGTTGAGGTTTCTCAACACCATAAATGAGAAAATCCGTGTTACCATCATTATAAGGTCCGGCGATAACTTCAACAGGAAAATGGTTGTGATAGGGTTTCCTTCAAGCATAGGTGCGCAAAAATTTAATACAAAGCCACATCTGCAAGGCCTCCAAAACCTCTTCCCAAGCAGAAAACCAATCTCTGTTGGTACGAATCCTATCTCTACATAACTCCTAGGCACTTTTAGAAGGTAAGTGTTGATCGTGAATGTGACGATATATTGCAGATTTTGCATAACCTCTGCCATTAATACCTCCCTGACATCCATCGTACTTCTTGAAAGGACAGGGGATTTTATCCGCGAGAGATGAAACATCCCTTTGAGATGAGGATACCGAATGGAGACAAGTTGGATATGCATAGTATGGGTCTGGGGGTCTAGGAGATGTTGAAAATCGCATTGTAGAAGACGAAGACCTAGAATGGGTGCAAGACCTCCCTTATTATTATTATTATTATTATTATGAAAATGGGACAGAAGGCTTTTATAAAGCAAAACCAAGAGTCAAATTACAAGGATTTGGCATGGAGACGCGCAACAAGTTGCGACCCAATGCCTTTTTGAATAATAATTCCTAGCCTAAGAAATAAAGAACTTCCTAAGTTGTTGTTGACATTGTGCATATCCATACAGTTCTTCAATCTCTTAATAAAGTCTATAGTGTCCTCGCTTAGTTCTCCCAAAGTCGAAAATGCCAAAACACCAAAATCGTAACCATGTGCTGAACATAAATCCGCATATTTGGTTCTCTTTCGGGCAATTGCAGCAGAAATGGCATGGACAGGCGTGAAACTACGGTTCCCACCCTTGGAGAATGGCGAGACACCGGTAACATCAAAGCATATATCCCTGTCGTTCACCCAATTGTAAACCATAATGTCCGCTGGTTTGCGAGGTGTGCCTCCGCCAGGTACATGACTAATTGAAACTTCTTTCCTTGCTGCCACTCCGGCTTTGTAGAATAATTCTTCCAGAATATCTCGAACCAAATCGTGTCGGTATTTCAGGCCAACCTCACTAGCACAGTGAATAGCGTGGTCCCCAAATCTATCCATAATCCGATTACAACATGAACAACAACTATCCTCCTCAAAGAGAGGTATTCCAAGCCGATATTGTAACACTGACCTGAATTGGCGCGGACCAATGGTATGATTTAAACCTGGAATGGGTACGTCCTTGAGGTAATCTTTTGCATGGGAGATTCTATTACATTTCCAGAGTACGGAATCACGTTCTGTCATAGTATACATGGTGGGAATAGTCTTCGTGACTGCATCGAAGTAACATTTCGCCAGTAAATGCATGGGCTGTGGGGCGATGCCACTGATGTTTAAGGACAAAGATGGTAAACCACACACTTGTAGGTACTGTGCCAGGGCGTTCTGGAAATGATGGCTGGGGTCGGTGGTGCATTGCAGGATCGTATTCTTTAAATGTTCAATTTGCACGGACGAAGCTAGGTAGCAATATTTGGTAGTATCCGCCATTGTGTATACCCCTAAACCACCTACTGAAAGTGGAAGTGTAGCAATACTCTGTTGTAGCTCACCGAAACCAGCGCCATCAGCCGTAATCAGATATTGCAGGTACTGTATGAGTCTTTCATCAAAACGCACCTGAGCTTCCTGCATAACCTGGGGTCTTACGGTCCTCATGGTAAAATATAACTTGGAGACAACTGCACAATTCCTCAGAAGGAGAAGCTCACTCTGAGGGTCCTTTAATTTTTTGATACAGTCCATTAGGTGGGTTGTTTTGTCGACTCTGGACAAAACTGTTGCACTACTAAACTGATCATCAAGGCTCACTGGACCTCCAAGTAGACGAACACCTGCTGTAGGTATGGAAATATCAGATGGGAATACCCCTGGGTCCGTACTCCGTGGATCGATCTGAGGCCAGAAAACCTCAGTTTTCTGGGTATTCACGCACAGGACACGGCATGGTCCCTCTTCCTGTATGATGTGCAGCGCCTTTGCGACTTCTAGGGTGTCTCCAATTAGGGTATCGTCATCTAAGTACCATACGTTAAGGTCCAACGCCTTTGCTTATTATTATTATTATTATTATGGATAACTCTAATATTCAGATTACATAGAGCTTTTGGTTGGTAACTTAGCAACAAGCTGGGCCCCAACTCCTCTTTGAATAGCAACGCCTATACTCTAGGAAAAATAAAACTGCCTAAGCCACTACTGGCATCATTACTTATCAAGCAATTCTGTAAGCGTTTGAAAAATATAATAGTATCTTCCCCGAGCTCACCTAAGGTAGAAAAAGCCAAAACACTTAAACCATAACCATGTGCAGCACACTTATTATTATTATTATTATTATTTTTATTTTATTTTTTTATTTGAAAAGAGGCCACGAAGGATTTTATTATAACTCAATATCAAAATTTACATTACAAGGGATGGTAGGCAACCTAGCTACAAGCTGGGCGCCGATACCTTTTTGAATTACGATCCCTAACCTATGAAAAAGAGAATTTCCCATCTTGAAATTGGCATCGTGACGTGACATGCAATTCCTTATACGCTTCAAAAAAACTGCAAAATCAGTACCAAGTTCACCAAAGGTGGAAAAGGCCAGAACACCAAAACCGTAACCGAGGGAAGTACAAATATCCATATATTTATTGTTCTTAGGGTGACAGTTGCAGAAATGGCATGCCCTGGGATGAAACTGCGAGTATAAGCACTAGTGAATATGAATAATAATAATAATAATGTAGTAGTATGTCAAGCCACTTGTTAGCTTAAATATGTAATAATAATAATAATAATAATAATAATAATTTTATTATTAATTTTATTAATAATAAAATGGCATGCCCCCCACCGATGACTCTACTGATGTATAATTTTATTATTAATAAAAGCCCTCTGAGGCATCCTTTCATAAAAAAAATAAAATAATAATAATAAAGTAGTAGTATGTCGTTGAAAAAAACAAAAAAACAAAACAAAATAATAATAATAATAATAATAATAATAATAAAATGCCCAGCTTGTTGCTAGGCTCCCAACATGCCTTGTGTAATGAACATATTATTCTTTGCTAATAAAATGCCCTGAGTGGCTCGTTTATATAATAATAATAATTATTATTATTATTATTAGCAATATGGTGGGAGGGCCGGTCAGCTAGGATCAACTATATTGTAGGTGTTTTCCCTTCAACAATTAGCAAGCTTGTGCTTGGAGTGAAATTTCTGGGAGGGTCGGTCATCCAGGATCAACTATATTGTAGCAATATGGTGGTTAGTAGGGTCGATAAGACTGTTCACCTGATGAGCAAATTACAACAGCTGAATGACTCACAGTGTGAGTTATTATTATTACGCAATCGCATTGGCGTTTCCAAGATCTACTTCACGCTGTGTACTACCAACCCTTTGGAAATCCAATCTGCAACCTCTCTTTATGATCAACAATTAATCCGTTAATTACGTCAGTTGGTTGTGGGAGACAGCGCCGGCTTTGGTCCTGTGCAGCAACGATTGGCCACCTTACCTATCAAGTGCGGTGGTTTTGGTGTTTACACTATGGAAGATACTGGAAAGTATTGTTATCTTGGCTCTTACGCACAAACTTTGTCCTTACAACACAATATTTTAAAGCTTGCTTCTCCTTCAGAACTGATCACTTGTTATGAACATGCTTTACATACATTTACACAGTCTTGTGGTACTAAAGTTTCCAACTTCGATATCAGAGACGTTGCCCCCCAGTTTATGAAGACCTTGGCAGCAAAATACTTTGATTTCGTCAAGGAAACCTTACCCTCAAGATTTCCCTTGAATGAAAGAGAAGTTGTCTTATGGAAACACAACAGAGAAAGCATGCTATGGACTTCTTAAAATCCATTCATATATCCGGTTTAAATCAAACTGTTGGGACGAAATAATTTAGCGTCGTACTTCAATACCGTTTAGGCATACCCTTCTTTGAATCTGGGAGCTCATGTTCTGTCTGCAGACGGCCAATGGACCAATATGGTGATCACGTAATACATTTTGAAAGTGAAGTGGGTATCAAATTTAGGCATGATATATTTAGGGATGGTTTTGCTGACATATGCTATAAAGGTAGAGTTGCCGCAAGGAAAGAAGCTTCTTTGGGCTTCCTCACCAACAGTTCCAAATCTGCGAAACCAGCGAACGTTTTGGTTTATAATTGGATAGATGGTAAAGATGTTTGCTTCGACGTCACAGGGGTATCTCCATTTACAAGTGCTAGAACTAGCTCTTTCACTCCCGATCATGCCATTTCTGTTGTTGTATCACGCAAGTTGAATAAATATCAAGAATTGTGCGCAAGGCATGGTTACAGATTCCAGGTTTTAGCCTTTACTTCCTTAGGTGAACTAAGTGAAGACACTATCACTTTTCTAAAGAGTTTGAGGTATTGTTTTGTTAGAAATGACGCCAACTATAAAATTGGTAATTCACTTTTTCATATAATATGTATTATTATTCAAAAAGGTGTAGGTGCCCAGCTTGTCGCTAGGCTACCCACCATTTCTTGTAACATTGATCTTTCCTTTTAAATAAATATTATAGATAATATTAATAATAATAATAAAAATATTGATAATTATAATAATATTCCTATGGACGTGTATGGAGACCAAGCAGTGCATTGTGCTAAAGATGTGGGTCCTAAATACATACATGATATAATTAGAGATGTTACTGCTGAGATCTGCTACAAGGCTGGAGTAGCTGCCTGGAAGGAAGTGTCGCTTGGTTTCTTGTCATACAGCGCTACCGGACCGAAGCCTGCTGATATATTGGTGTACAATTGGATTGATGGGAAGAATGTGTGCTTCGATATTACTGGCGTATCACCGTTTACGAGTGCAAGAACTCGCACCTTTATACCAGGTCACGCTATCACTGCAGTTGTTACGCGTAAAAATCACAAATATTTGGATCTATGCACCTCCAATGGTTATGGTTTTGGCGTTTTGGATTTTACTACTTTTGGCGAATTAAGTGTCGATTTTATTGCTTTTCTAAGAAGGTTGAGTAACTTCCTATCTATCCATGATGCAAACTATAAAGTAGGCAGCTTACTCTTCCACAGGCTAGGCATTCTTATTCAAAGAGGTGTTGATGCCCAGATTGTTGCTAGGCTACCAACCGACCCCGTGTAAAGACTTTATTTTTCGTTTTGCAATAAAGCGCCCTGGGTGGCTATTTACACATTATAATAATAATAATAATAATTTTGATAATAATAAGTTCAACTTGTCATAGCGAGTTGCAGCTTTGTGGAAGAGCAATAAACTTGACCATGATATGGACTATTTGAAAGCTATTCCCATTCCCGGCCTTAACCAATCACTTGGGTCGTGGTAGTTTCGTGCAATTGCTCAATATCGGTTAGGCATCCCATTATTTCCTGAAGATGGCAGTTTTTCATGTTGTGGATGTGCTATGGATGTCTTCGGAGACCACTCACTCCATTGTGCAAGCGAAGTTGGTATTAAATTTAGGCACAACTTGGTACGAGATGTCATTATGAACATTTGTTATAGGTCTGGTGTTGCAGCTGGGAAAAAAGTCCCTTTGGGCTTTTTATCTGATAATGATAACGCTATCAGGACTGCTGACATCCTCATATATAATTGGGTCAATGGACAAGATACTTGCTTAGACGTCACCGGAGTTTCACCATTTTCATGCGTACGGATTCGTAACTTCACACCTGGCCATGCCATTTCTGCGGCAGTTGTTCGCAAGCGCAACAAGTATTTAGACAAGTGCACGTAGCAGGGATATTAGTTTTGTGCCTTGGCTTTCTCGACTTTGGGTGAGCTTGGAGATGACCTTGTTATTCTGTTGAGGAGATTGAAGAATTGTCTAACCAACTATGATGTTAACAACAAAGTAGAGGGTTTTCTTTTCCATAGGGTAGGTTTGAAGAATTGTCTAACCAACTATAATAATAACATGGAAGGTAGTGTTAGTTTTCCCCCCTTGTGACACAATCTTAGCCCCCCACTCCCGCCGTTTCGGCTCCCTTGGTTAGGTTACCTATGAGGCTCGCTGGTAGGTTAGCACAACAACCTGTTCAATTAATGTAGTAGTATGTCATTGGAGCTTAGCTTGTTAGGCTTCCAACTAGTTTCATGTAATAATATTTAATAAAAAATAAAATAAAAAATAAAATAAAAAATAATAATAATAAAGTCCTCAATGTGAATTATTGATTTTACGTAATTGCACATGGGTTTCTAAGTTGTATTTCACCCTCCGTACAACATGTCCCAAATCTATTCAGCTTGCTACTGATCGTTTTGACAAGCATCTTATGCAATATTTACGTCGTTTAATAGTTGGTGATGGTGCGGGTTTTGGTTTGGTCCAGCAAAGGCTTGATACTCTCCATATTAAAGACGGTGGTCTTGGAGTGCTTATAATGTCTGATACAGGTAAGTTTTGTTAACTAGCGTCTCATGCTCAAACTCAACATCTACAGAACAAACTCAACATCTACAGAACAAGATCCTGAATTTGCTGGATACTTCAGATCCTTGCCCCAGCTATCATCAAGCTTTATAGGTTTTTACTCAAACTTGTGGTCTCTCCTCTAGTTTCAATATTAGTGATACTGGCCCCCATTTTATGAAGTCTTTGGCAGTTATTCATTTTGGTGTTGTCAAAGAGAAGATACCCACTAGTTTCTCTCTTTATTCGCGCGAAGCAACCTTGTGGCAATGTAATGGAGATGAACACGCTATGGATTTTCTTAAGGCTATTCCCATCCCCGGGCTTAATCATGTTGTTGGACCTAGACAGTTCAGCACCGTCTTACAATATTGGTTGGGTATACCTTTCTTTGAGGAAGACAGTTTGTGTTCTTATTGCAACAGGCCTATGGAAATTTTTGGTGATCATGCTATTCACTGTGCCAGTGAGGTTGAACTCAAATTTAGACATGATTTGGTCAAAGATATCTTGGAAGATATATGCTACAAAGCTGGGGTTGTATCTAGGAAAGAAGTCTTTTTGGGTTTCCTCTCAAATACGGAGAATGAACTCAGACCTGCAGACATCATGGTTTATAATTGGGAGGATGGTAAAGATGTTTGTATGGATGTGACAGGTGTTTCACCTTTCACAAGTGCTAGGAAACGTAACATTGCTCCAGGGCATGCCATCGCTGCAGCTATCACACGCAAGAATAAAAAATATTTAGACAAATGCACTTTGCATGGTTATGGGTTTGGTGTTTTGGCCTTTTCTACTTTGGGCGAGCTTGGAGTAGATATTATATCTTTTTTGAAAAGATTGAGGAATTGTATGGCTAGGCATGATGCCAACTTCAAGTTAGGCAACTCTTTTTTTTTACAGACTAGGCATTGTTATTCAAAAAGGTGTTAGAGCCCAGCTTGTTGCTTGGAGGCCCACCATTCCCTGTAATCTTGACCTTGTTCTTTAATAATATACCCTCGGGGTGCATTTTTTATAATAATAATAATAAGGCACCCCAGGGGTATATTATTAAGAATCAAAATCAACATTACACGAGATGGTGGGTAACCTAGCTCAGCTGGTCATCTCCGTTCCCCGAAGTTTCATGAGTTCTAGGAGGTCCCAGGTTCAAGTCCCCAATGGCGTAATATTGCAGGAATTAACATGGAAGGTAGTGTTAGTTTTCCCCCCTTGTGACACAATCTCCCCCCCCCCCACCCTCCCGGCGGCCCCTTGGAAAGGTTATCCATGAGGCTCGCTGGTAGGCTAGCACAGCAACCTGTTCAATTAATGTAGTAGTATGTCGTTGCAACCTAGATTGTTAGGCTTCCAACTAGTTTCATGTAATAATATTAAATAATATATATATAAATAATAAAAATAATAAAAATAAAATAACCCTTTAGGAGAGAGAAGCTCCGGGCGATCGTGATGGGGTTTTCTGGTGATTGAAAACCAGAATTTTTCCAATCCGTCATCTGTGATTTCCAAGATACATCACCCTTTCCCCTCACTAGTTATTTTTTACTGCATTTGGATGCACGATTCTGTTATTGCGTTCTATGGTTTTCACAAACTCAGTCCACTTGGAACACGCAATGCCAAGACATCGATTACGATCCTCGACCGTTTTAGATAGCAATGCTGACCTTGATTCCCATTCCCAATCCTCCACAGCTTCATCATCGTCACAGGCTGACAAGATTCCTTGTGCATTTTCCTCCTTCGATGGTTGTCAAGGTGGTACCGGTGGTCTTGGTTATTCCATAAGTGGCTGGATTCGTCATCTCAAAGATCAGCACTTTCCTACGGAAAGTGCTAAACTGATCTGCAAGGAGAGAATCCAGAAAGACGCACAGTGCTTTGCTTCCTGGGAGGGGGTTTTGCAAGATATGTAGTGGTGGTTGTGTACCAGGTGTATGACCACGCACACATGGAAGATGGATTGCAAGTCGAAGTTTCACATTGCAGATGTTGTACCAGGGCCGTTCAATGGAGTTGGCGCAGATTTTTTGATTTACGGTGTGGAGAAGTCTCATGATGTGATGCCAGTTGCAGTTGACATTGCTACTTCGAGTGAGCTAGTTATTGATGGTGTTACAGGGATTTCTGTGGATTTACTCAACAAACTGCTGTAGAGACAAATTACGACAATGATCAGTATTCCACCACATTGCAGACTGCACTTCTCGCGCACGTTAAAATCTTCCTTGGATTTTGTTATTGCAAACCCAACTTGCCTTGATGCTTGGATACGCCTCTTTCTGCTGCCAATTTGCACTTTAAACTTGTATAAGCCACAAATCTCAAGTAAGGAACGCTCTGGAAACAGGAGAAGGCTACAAACTTCCGCGATCAACAAGGCTTTGTTGACATGGAATGAGCCATCTGGGTGTATCATCTTAACTCAACAGCTGCTCGACCTGACTGATAAACCTCCCACGCAGGGTGCTGCTAGTAAGAAGAAATCTAACAAACATTTGACTGCCTGCAGGAAGAAGTTAAGTTATGGTCACTAAACCGCGGCTATACGTATCCTCTCGTCCAGTGGTGTGGCTCCTTCGAATCCAGATACTCTTCATGAACTCCAGCTGAAACACCCACTTGCTCGGCCTCCCATCATCCCAGCTGAAACCATTTCATCTCCTCCCTTATCTTTGGATGCTAAGGATGTCATTGCTGCCCTTAAAATCTTTCCTAAGGGTACATCCTGTGGCAGGGACGGCCTCAGAGATCAGCATCTTCTTGATGCGCTGAGTGGACCTAGTGCATCTATAGAGGACGACGTGCTGCAGTCGATTATGGGTGTTGTGAATCTGTGGCTTGCAGGCAAATGCCCATCCATTCTCGGGGAATTCTTTTCCAGCGCACCTTTGACGCCTTTGCTCAAACCTGGTGGTGGTTTGAGACTCATTGCGGTGGGTACCATATGGCGTAGGCTATGCTCCAAGTTGGCTGCCACCTCGGTCTATAAATATTTGAATACTTATATTGGAAAATTTCAGTTTGGCGTTGGCGTTCCGGGTGGTGGGGAAGGTATTTTGCACGCGGACAACAGACTGCTTGAGCTGTGTGGTTCTGACGCCACCAAATCTATGTTGATGATCGACTTCTCGAACGCCTTTAATCTTGTCGATCGGTCTACCATCATTAGGGAGGTACGTGCTCATTTCCCTGGTATTGCATATTGGGTGGAATTCTGTTACATGAACCCCGCCAGGTTATACTACTGTGATCACATCCTCTCCTCAATGCAAGGGGTACAGCAGGGCGACCCTCTTGGCCCCTTGTTGTTTGCTTTAGATCTACACCCACTCGTGGAGAAGATTGCGTCTAATTGTAGTCTAGACTTCCATGCTTGGTATCTAGACGATGGCACCATAGTAGGGGACACGATGGAGGTATCCAAAGCTCTAAAAATCCTTCAAGAAGATGGACCAGGCTACGGGTTACATCTGAATATCTCGAAGACTGAATTGTTTTGGCCTTCATATGATCCGAGGAGAGATACCGTCGATGCCTTTCCTGTGAATATTCGTAAGCCTACAGATGGGGTGAAGTTGCTTGGTGGGCCTATAAGTTTGAATACGAATTTCTACTGCATCATAGTGATGCATCGAATTGATAAGACCATTCATCTTATGGACAAGATCCAAGAGTTGCAAGACCCCCAATGCGAGCTACTTCTCCTTTGCAGCTGTACCGGGGTATCGATGATGTATTTTTCCTTGCGTACCACCAGACCGAAGGTGCTGGCTACTACGGATGATCGTTTTGACGGCTTCCTCATGCAATATCTTCGCCGTATGGTGGTTGGTGATGGTGCCGGTTTCGGGTTAGTCCAACAGCGTTTTGCTACACTTCCTATCAAGGACGAGGGGCTTGGTATACTCACTATGGAAGATACAATGAAGTACTTCTACCTAGATTCTCAGGTGAAGACGCGACATTTGCAGCATTCAATTTTGAAGAGTTCTGCTGATGCATTCCCCGGTCCTGAATTTCACAATGCCTTGCAATGTTTCAATAAAGTTTGCGGGATTACTTCCTCGGATTTCAACATTAATGATACCGCCCCCCCTTTACATGAAGTCTTTGGAGGCTATTTATTTTGGTGCAGTTCGAGATCAGGTACCCTCTACTTTTTCTCTATATTCACGTGAGGTGGTTGTTTGGCAGTGTAACAGGTCAGACCATGCTTTGGACTTCCTCAAGGCAATACCAATCCCTGGTCTTAGTCAGGATGTTGGTCCTAGATAGTTTAGCTCCGTGCTACAGTATCGCTTGGCAATACCCCTTTTTGATGAGGGCAACAAATGTTCTTGTTGCGGCAAGCTTATGGATATTTTTGGTGATCATGCCATCCATTGCGCAATTGAGGTTGGGATCAAATTCAGACATGATCTGGTAAAGGATATTTTGGCAGATATGTGTTATCGAGCCGGTGTGGTGGCTAGGAAAGAGGTTTATTTGGGCGTCATCAATGGCAAGGAATTTCGACTTGCTGATATCATGGACTATAATTGGGAAGATGGTAGAGATGTTTGTCTTGATGTCACTGGAGTTTCCCCCTTCACTAGTGCTCGTACTCGCAGCTTCATTCTTGGCCACGCCATTTCTTCGGCTGTCACCCGCAAAAACAATAAATACTTGGATGTCTGTACTTCGCTCGGCTACGGTTTTGGGGTCTTGGACTTTTCCACCTTTGGTGAACTTGGTTAGGATTTTGTAATTTTTTTGAAGCGAATGAGGAATTGCATGGCTCAACATGATGCTAATTTCAAGATGGGAAATTCTCTCTTTCATAGGTTAGGGATCGTAATTCAAAAAGGTGTCGGCGCCCAGCTTGTCGCTAGGTTTCCTACCATCCCTTGTAATGTCGATTTTGATATTGAGTTATAATAATAATAATAATAATAATAATAATAATAATAATAATATTTATTTTAAAACGGGCCCTAACTCAGCTGGTCATCACCGTTTCCCAAAGTTTGATGCGTTCCAGGAGGTCCCAGGTTCGAGCCTCCAATGACGTAATATTGCAGAAATTAACATGGAAGGTAGAGTTGACGTGCCCCCTTGTGACACAATCTCTCCCCCCCCCCCCCCCACCCCATCCGCTTCGGCTCCCCTTGGCAAGGTTTCCCATGAGGCTCGCTGGTAGGCTAACACAGCAACCTGTTCAATTAATGTAGTAGTATGTTGTTGGAGCTTAGCTTGTTAGGCTTCCAACTATTTCATGTAATAATATAATATAATATTTATTTATTAAATCATTAAAATAAAAAATTCTTTATAATAATAATAATAATAATAAAAGCCTGTGCGGCCAAATCTTTGTAAAATACTTACGTTTTATCGTCTTAATAAAAGCATGTGCGGCCCCCTTTCATAATAATAATAATAATAATAAGGGCGTTGGTGCCCAGTTGGTGTCCAGACTACCAACAAACTCTGTATAAAATGATGTTCTTTGTTTCTCTATAATAATAATAATAATAATAATAAGGTGTTCAGCAGGGTGACCCCCTCGGTCCCATACTATTTACCTTAGCTTTACACCTGCTTGTTGAGAAGATTGCAGCTAATTGTACATTGGATTTCCATGCCTGGTACCTAGACGATGGAACCATCGCATGGGACACTATGGAAGTATCCAAGGCTCAAGAGGATGGACTAGGCTACGGGTTACATCTGAATATATCGAAGAAATAATTATTCTGGCCTTTTTTATGATCTGAGAAGGGATGCTGACAATGCCTTTCCTGCGAATATTGGTAAGCCAAAGGATGGTGTAAAACTTCTTGGTGGACCAGTTAGCCTAGATATGAACTTCTGCAGCAATATAGTGATGAATAGGGTAGATAAAACCATTCAGCTCATGGACAAGATTCAGGATCTACATGATACTCAATTTGAACTTTTGCTTTTACGCAGTTGTACTGGTGTATCAAGGTTATATTTTTCCCTGCACACCATTTGCCCCAAGGCACTTCAGAATGCTGCAAATCATTTTGATGATTATCTCATGCAATATTTTCGTCGCCTTTTGGTCGGAGATAGGGCTGATTTTGTCTTAGTTTAGCAACGTCTAGCCACTCTCCCTATCAAAGATGGTGGTATTGGTATACTTACTATGTCAGATACTATGAAGTACTGCTACCTTGCATCTCAGGCTCAGACCCAACACTTGCAGAATTCTATTTTGAAGTTTCCTATAATAGCTGACTTATGCCATGGTTTCCAAAGTGCATTATAGGGTTTCACGCAAGCTTGTGGGATCTCCTCTCCTGATTTCAACATTAACGATGCTACCCCCCCAATACATGAAGTCTTTGGCAGCTATCTACTTTGGTGCTATTCGGGAAAAGGTACCATTTAGCTTTTCCTTATCTATGCGTGAGGGTACTGTTTGGAAATGTAATAGATCATATCATGCTATGTATTTCCTTAAGGAAATACCTATACCCGGGCTTAACCAGGCAGTGGGGTCTAGGCAGTTTAGCTCTGTCTTGCAATACTGTTTGGCCACACCCCTTTTTGCAGAAAATAGTAAGTGTTCCTGTTGTGGCAAGCTTATGGATATCTTTGGTGACCACGCCATTCACTGTTCTAGAGAGTTTGGGCTTAAATTCAGACATGATTTAGTAAAATATATCTTGGAAGATATGTGTTATAGGCCAATGTTGTAGTTAGGAAAGAGGTTTCTTTGGGCGTCATTGACAACAAAGATCTTAGGCCATCGAACATCATGGTTTATAATTGGGAATATGGTAAAGATGTTTGTCTTGATGTCACAGGGGGTCTCTCCATTCACTAATGCTAGAACTTGCAACTTCATACAAGGTCATGCCATTTCTGCAGCTATCACTCGCAAGAATAATAAATACTTAGATGTTAGCACTTCACTCGGTTATGGTTTTGGTGTGTTGGCCTTCTCCACTTTTGGTGAGCTTGGTACGAAATTTTTTATTTTTCTGAAGAGAATAAGAAATTGCATGGCAAGACATGATGTCAATTTTAAGATAGGCATTTCTCTTTTTCATAGGCTAGGGATCGTTATTCAGAAAGGTGTTGCTGCCCAGCTTGTTGCTAGGTTGCCCACCATCTCTTGTAATGTTGATTTTTATTTAGTCGCAAACGTATCAAGTATTTAGACAAATGCACAACTCATGGTTTTAGCTTTGGTGTTTTAGCCTTCTCAACACTAGGTGAGTTGGGAGAAGATTTTATTGTGTTTTTTAAATAGATTGAAGAATTGTTTATCTAACTATGATGCTAACCATAAGATAGGCAATTCACTTTTTCAAAGGGTTGGAGTAGCTATTCAAAAAGGTATTGGGGCGCAATTTGTTGCTAGTCTCTCAACCCTACTCTCCACCGATATTGTATCTAATTTCGATTATGATTAATAAAAGCCTTTGCGGCGCCTTTTTTTTATTTGAAATAAATAAAAAAATAATAAAAAAAAAAAACGGTTCATAGCTCAGCTGGTCATCCCTGTTCCCCAAAGTTTCATGCGTTCCAGGAGGTATCAGGTTCAAGCCCTCAATGGCGTAATATTACAGGAATTAACATGGAAGGTAGTGTTAGTTTGCCCCCCTTATGACACAATCTTAGCCCCCCATCCGCTTCGGATCCTTTGGCTAGGTTACCCATGAGGCTCGCTGGTAGGTTAGCACAGCAACCTGTTCAATTAATGTAGTAGTATGTTGTTGGAGCTTAGCTTGTTAGGCTTCCAACTAGTTAATGCAATACTCTTTAAAAAAAAAAATAATAACCTGTTCACTTGGCTAGGTTACCCATAAGGCTCGCTGGTAGGTTAACACAACAACCTGTTCAATTAATGTAGTAGTATGTTGTTGGATCTTAGCTTGTTAGGCTTCCAACTAGTTAATGTAATACTCTTTATCCAATAATAATAATAATAATCATAATTTCATTTAAAAATAATAATAATAATAATAACCATGGGGCTCGCTGGTAGGTTAGCACAGCAACCTGTTCAATTAATGTAGTAGTATGTTTTTGGAGCCTAGCTTGTTAGGCTTCCGACTAGTTAATGTAATAATCTTTATTTAACAAAATTTAAAAAATTAAAATAAAATAAAATAATAATAAGATACCAACAACATACTCACTTTCTAATCGGGACTTATTCCTATGGCAAAGCAATAGAATGCCGCATGCAATGGATTTTCTCAAAGCCTTTCCTATCAGTGGGCTAAACCAGTCTGTGGGACCTAGACACTTTCGATCCGTGCTGCAATACCGTCTTGGCATACCTTTATTCGACAGTGGCACCCTATGTTCCAGCTGCAATAGGCCCATGGACATTTTCGGCGACCATGCTTTACATTGTGCAAAGTATGTAGGGGGTAAATTTCGACATGATTTTGTTAGAGATGTCTTTGCCGATATATGCTATAAAGCTGGTGTCCCAGTACAGAAATAAGCCTCTTTGGGTTTGTCTTCCAATTCCAACAAAGACTTGAAGCCAATAGATTTTCTTGTCCACAATTGGGAGAATGGGAAAGCGGTTTGTCTGGATGTTACATGTGTTTCACATTTCACAACTTCCATGACGCGCAACTTCACTCCAGGACACGCTATTTCAGCAGTTATCAAGCGTAAATGCCACTAATACCTCGACAAGTGCACAACACACGGATATGGTTTTGGTGTATTGTCCTTCACCACCTTGGGGGAGCTAGGGGAAGATACTATTGTTTTTATAAGCAGATTGAAGAACTGCCTCATTAGTCACGACCCCAACTCTAAAATAGGCGGTTCTCTTTTTTTCATAGGCTAGGCATCGCTATCCAAAAATGTGTTGGCACCCAGCTTGTTGCTCGGTTGCCCACAATCTCGTGTAATGTCGACTTTGTTTCTTAATAATATACCCCTGAGGTGCCTTTTCATATTAAAAAAATAAAATAATAATAATAATAATAATAAAATGCCCCTCTCGACGCTTCATAATAATAATAATAATAACGGGTATTTGATTTTTGTCGCTCGGATCCCATACATTCATGTACAAAATGATATTTGATTTTCTTTAACAATAGCCCCTAGTGGCAGTCTTTTATAATTATAATAATTATTATTATATGAGAACAAATGCTCGTCTCATGGATACGGCTTTGGTGTTTTAGTTTTCACAACCTTGGGTGAATTAGGTGATGATTTTGTGTTGAAAAGATTGAAGAATTGTATGAATAGTCGTGATGTTAATAGCAAAACAGAAGTTTCTCTTTTTCATAGGTTAGGTATTATTATTCAAAAAGGGGTTGGGGCGCAAATTGTTGCGCGACTCCCGGTCATCTCTGTGTAATTTTTTACCTTTCACTAAATAGTTATAAATAATAATTATAATTACAATTATAATTATTATAATAATATTAACGGGTAGCTAGCTCAGCTGGTCATCCAAGTTCCTCAAAAGTTGATGTGCTCCAGGAGGTCCCAGGTTCGAGTCTCTGATAGCGCAATATTGCAGAATTTGACATGCAAGGTAGAGTTAGCTTGCCCCCTTGCGACATAATCAACCCCCTTATCCGCTTCGGCTCCCTTGGATGGTTATTCATGAGGCTCGCTGGTAGGCTAGCACGGCAACCTTTTCAACTAATATAGTAGTACGTTGTTGTATCTTAGCTTGTTAGGATTTCAACTAGTTTCCTTACAAGTTCTCTATGACAGACCGTGACACTATCATATGGCAAAGTAACAGGCTCGAACATGCTCAAGATTACCTCAAATCTATACCAATATGTGGGCTTAATCAGTCTCTGGGTCCTCGGCAGTTTAGGGATGTTCTATGTTACAGACTTGGTATACCTATTTTCGAAAATGTAGAGGTTTGTTCTTGTTGTCAAAGGACCATGGATGTCTCCGGAGATCATGCACTTCATTGCGCAAGTGAGGTAGGGATCAATTTTAGGAATGACCTTGTTAGGGATGTCCTGGTTGATATTTGTTACAAGGCCGGTGTTGCATCTAGGAAAGAGGTTTATCTTGGTTTATCTGACAATTATAAGGCTTTGAAACCTGCCGATATCTTCGTATATAACTAGGAGAGTGGCCTAGATGTTTGTTTCGATGTTACGGGTGTTTCACCTTTTTTTGTAACAGTGGTCGAGCTATCACTCTGGGTGTTTCCATTTATAATGTTATCGCTCGCAAGCGCACCAAATATTTGGATAATTGTTCGGCTCATTGTTATGGTTTCGACGTCCTTGATTTTTCCACTTTAGGTGAACTAGGTGAAGATATGGTGGTAGTCTTGAAGAGGTTGAGAAATTGCATAGCTAATTATGACATAAACTACAAAATAGGCAACTCTGTTTTCTATAGATTAGGTATTTTCATTCAAAAAGGTGTGGGGGCTCAACTTGTTGCTAGGATACACTCCATCGATGTTGTACCTAATGTTGATTGTTAATAATATGCCCCGGGTGGCTCCCTTTTTATAAAAAATAATAATAATAATAATATTGGGTTCTTTCTCTGTAGTTTCTTTGTGGGCGATTTTGTTGATTGCTGAAAAGGGTGTTGCCGTGGGTTTTTGTGGAGTCGCACCACTAATTCTTCAGTTCTTAAATTTGGGTGTTGGAATTCGATTAGGATTTTTTAGTTTTGGGTCTTTTGTGATTGATTGATGTTACATAATTAAGGGTGTTTGAATTCGAATTCAGGGCTTTATGCTTTGTGTATGGCTTACCAAAATTATGGGGGTATAGATATTTTCTATTTGGGGTTTTGAATTCAGATTTTGTGCTTTCTTCAAGTAATTGTGTTGTATATGATTTTGTGGTTGTACAATTATTTTTGAAGATGGGGTTTGTCCTCTGTGATGGTAGTTTATAATTTGTGGTGGAGAGTATAGTTTGCAGCTTTTGTTTCTTGTTGATATATTTTCTCACTTCCTTTGAGAAAACTTTAGTTTCTAGTAGTTGTCTTTGAGCTATTAGAGTTTGGGATTTGCTTTAAAAATCAGAGGGATTTGAAGCAGTAGCAGAGGGATTTTGAGTTATCTCTTGAGGCAGTGGAGTTTTCGTCGACTGAAGAACTATCTGGCTTTTGTCTGTCGTGTTGTAATTGAATTTAGTTTCTTCCCCACCAATTCAGAACGTAAGGGGGATTGATTTGGGGTTGTAGATTTTTCTCTTGTGTGTGATTGAAGAAGCATACTCAATAGTGTAGGAGATTCAGTGGTTTCTTTTTGAATATTTGGCTGTGGGGGTTTTATCTTAATTAGTGTTTAATGAATGGTACTTTAAGTTATCAATTGGGAGTCTTGTTTACCTAAGTTGAACTCTTAATTTACCATTACTTGCATCCTAATTGGTCTTTAAGCTTTGGTGTTGTGTTTTTGGTTCTGGTTCTGGTTCCACAGCTTTTTCCTGCAATATCTTTTACAAGGAAGATATTTTATTCTTCTGAAGATACGAAGAACAAGATCATCATCTAGAAGGGAAATCTCGTCTCCTAGTTTGGTGATTGTTACAGGTGGTGGTTCTTCACAACAACCAGTATCTTCCTCTGCAGGCCTCTTTGTGAATTCTTCACAATCATCTACAATAAATCTAGATGTACCAGAGTCCCCCCACAACAGCCCTCCATCGAGATTTTCTCCTGCGCGCGGCAACAAAATTCATTGCCCATTTAAAAAAATTGATGAATGCAATGACGGGGTTAATGGTCGAGGTTATGCTCAGACTTATTTTCAAAGACACCTCAATGACAGGCATTGTTTCTCCGAGGATGCCAGACAGCAATATAGGGAAAGGCTGCGTGTAGATAGGGAAGTATATGAGGCTTGGGAGAAGGTTCTTTTGCAAATGCGTTGTTGGCTCTGTAGCGAATGCATGATGCTACATGTTTGGAGGAAATCCCGCAAGCATAACAATATCGTCATCCCAGGGTCATTCAATGGCAGGTATGCTGACTATCTCATCTCTGATATCCCCAAACCTATTGCAATTTTCTGTGAAACCCCAACCCTAGTTGAAACACGTCTGTATCCATGTCCCTGGATTTGGTGAATGAGGTTTTTCTGAGATATTTCACCACTATTACAAGCATCCCACCTCCATGCCGATTAACTTTCTCGAGAACCCTTAAATCATGCTTGGATACCATTTTACTCAACCCTAGAGAAATATCCACTTGGGTTAAACTGATACTCCTCCCAATTTGCTCCTTGAATCTTTACACCCCAAAAAACTCTTCAGAAGAGCGATCTGGTACTAGGAAAAAAAAACTGCAAATTGAATCCATATACAAGGCTTTAACTAAGTGGAGAGAACCAAATGGGTGTGTTGATTTAATTACCAAGCTATTGGAACTGCCAAACCGTAAACATGTGATAAAGGCAAAGGATAAAAATATGTAGGGTGTTGCAAACTTACAGGCACGTCGAAAAAAACTTTCTTATGGGCACTACACTACAACCATTAGAGTCCTCTTTTCAGATGGCATAGCCCCTTGCAATTAAAGTACACTTTCTAATTTGATGCACAAACATTCTGATGCTGATCCACCTTCCATCCCGGTGGAACCTATTGACTGTGATATAATTTATGTTGATGCAACCTCAGTACTCAAGGAAATAAAGAGTTTCCCCAAGGGTACATCATATGGGAGAGATGGATTAAGGGCACAACATCTTCTTGATGTTATGAGTGGTGCTGCCAATGATGTGTCTGATGAGATAATATCCTCCATCACCAAAGTGGTCAATCTATGGTTATCTGGTATTCGTCCACCTGTACTTGGAGCGTATATTGTGAATGCTCCTATTACACCTTTGTTGAAACCAGGTGGTGGTCTCAGACCCATAGTTGTAGGTACCATTTGGATAAGACTTCTATCTAAGCTTGCTGCTACCAAAGTGGGTAAGGAAATGTTGGCATATCTGGGTAATTTTCAGTTTGGTGTCGGGGTACCATGTGGTGGTGAAAGTATTTTACATTCAGTCAACGGATTATTGGAATTAAAGGGTGATAGGAATGATACCTCCATGCTTCTCGTTGACTTTACAGCCTTCAACATGGTAGATATATATAACTTCCCTCATCAATGAAGTAAGGTTGCAATGCCCTGCCATTTCACGGTGGGTTGAATTTTGTTGCAGGAGACCTTCCAAGTTATATTATAATGACATCACCTTATCTTCGGCACAAGGAGTACAACAGGTTGACCCATTGGGACCCCTCTTCTTTGCTCTTACGTTTCATCTCATTGTGAATAATATTGCCTCCCAATGCAGTTTAGATCTACATGCATGGTACTTGGATGATGGTACTATCATCGGAGACACTGTAGAAGTTTCCAAAGCCTTAAGTATCATTCAATCCGAAGGTGTTGGCAGAGGGCTCCATCTCAACCTTACCAAAACCGAGTTTTTTTTGCCCAATGCAGATCCCAGATGTTTCGACTCATACATTTTTCCTAACTGCATTGGTAGACCGACTGCCAGTGTTGAACTATTAGGTGGGCCTGTGAGTCTTGATTTATAGTTTTGCAAGGACATGGTGGTGCAGATAGTTAATAACACGATTCATCTTATGACTACTGTTAAGAAACTGAAAGACCCTTAAAGTGAATTACTTCTACTGCGTAACTGCGCAGGGTCTCCAAATTGTACTTTATTATGCGTACTACATGTCCTGCAGCTTTGGATGAAGTAAGTGTCCTATTTGATGATCACTTATTTTACTTTTTGAGGCATTTAATTACGGATGATGGTGCTGACGGGGGTCTTGGGATTTATACTATGAATGACACCGCAAAATACCACTACCTAGCATCTCAGTTTCAGACTCAACATGTTCAGCAAGCCATCTTACACAATAACTTCTCAGTAGATCCAAGTCCAACATGTCAGGAGGCTTTGCTAACGTACAACCAGGTATGTGGACTCCCTACTTCTTCACTCAACTACAATGTTACCTCCCCTTCTTCCATGCATTATATGCATTCTCTGGCAGTGAAATATTTTGAGGTGGTGATGAGGAAAATACCCACTACGTTCAATTTGATAGCACGTGATAGTGTGTTATGGCAGAGTAATAAGTTGAAACATGCTCAAGATTATCTACTGGCGATACTTATAGATGGTTTGAACCAAACTCTTGGTCCTAGACAGTTTCGAAGTGTGCTCTGCTATCGATTTGGCATTCCTATTTTTCCAGAGAATAGTTGTTGTACTATTTGTAAGAGGGATATGGACATTTTTGGGGACCATGCATTACATTGTGCCAGTGAAGTTGGTGTGAAATTCAGACACAATCTTATACGTGATTTTCTGGTATACAATTGCTTCAGGGCCAGTGTTTCAACTGGAAAGGAAGTGGCTCTTGGACTTCGGTCAGATGGGAATAATATGTTACTACCGGCTAACTTGTTGGTTTATAATTGGGAGAATGGGAAGGACACATGCCTATATATTACGGGTGTCTCTCCTTTTACGAGTGACTTTCACACCTTCATCCTGGGTCAATAAATTTCTATTTTTTAGCAGTTTTACACAAGAGAAATAAGTACTTCGTTGTTTGTGAATGTTAGAGCATTGCTCGATCGAACTCGCATGCGTTGTTATCTCAAGCATGTTTGTCAATGTTAGTGATCAAAACTATAAGTCTTGATTTCTAGTCTACTATAGCTAAGTTCTCGGACTAGGATAGTGTAGTTGAGCTCAAGAACTCCATGGGAATCATCATACAAGATGAATGACTACTCAAGGAACTGGTGGATCTTCATCGACTAAAAGGTATGTGGAGACTTGAACTTATCTATCACTCAAAAGTCTATTTATCTCCTATCTTGAGACAAAAGTTGTTTTGATGTATAGACTAAGATTATACACATTTTGTATTTCGAGTCGAGTATACCTCGCCTATCTATTTCTCGAAATATATGTTGGTAAAGCTTTCTCTTTAGCCAAGTTAATCTTTACCTAGTGACGAAAGTCATGTTAAGTTTCAATCACTTTGAAAATTGCTCTGAAGAAAAATGGTTTGTGAATAATAACTATATAACGTCCTCTGAGAATGTTTCAATAATTGGAATGAGAATTTAGGCTATATAACCGATAGAGGATATAAGCATTGTTATGGAAACACATATATGTATAAGTCCTTATTCCTTGAACCAAAGTTTGCGAACTTTGTTTATCAAGAGAACCGAAGAAGTGCGTGAGCTTCAGTCCGCGAACTGGCAAAGTTCTCAAACCCAAGAATTTTTGCTGGAGTTTGTGAACTCCATCCAGGAACTTAAGTCCACGAACCCTGTTTGCGAACTTGAGTAGGTTATGTCTTAAAATCGTTTTTGCTTCAATTGTTTTTGCAAACCGTAGATATATAGTTCACGAAACGATTCGAGGAAATCAAATCGTTTTTGCTTCAATTGTGTCTTGTGTAGTACATGAGATTTCCTTGCAATTGAACAACTCTCTAACTAGATCATTTGAGTCATTTGAACTGGTTATGGTGAAGAAGAATATGGTTGATATGAAAGTTATCATATGGCTAACCACTTGGTTAACTATTGTTGAACCAACTAATGTACAAGTTTGGGTATGGTTTTCACAAGCCCACAAATGTGCATTTCATGTGTGTGTAACAAGCTATGTTTTCGATCTAACGGTTGATAAATATTAGCTTGAATCTAATCAGGTTTTCATCTAACGGTGAATATTGAATGCTTTGTTACTAAGCTAACATTGATTGCAAACCCTGATTTGAAAGACTATATATAAGGGAGAACTCTAGCAACTGGTTAACCTAATCCCCGCACCTTACGTGTGATACTAGTTGCATAGCTAGAATTGATTCTCCTTTAACCTTTGGTTTCTTCTTCTAAACCAGGTTAACGACTTAAAGACTTCATTGAGATTGTGAAGCCAGACCGATGTTACTTTTCTTATAGTTGTGTGATCTGATCTTGGTGTTTCTATCGTACGAGTACAATTGTAATAATTGGATTGAGATTTCTAAATACGACAGGCAAGAAAAAAAGTAATCACAAACATCTTCGTCTTATCGTTTGTGATTCCACAATGTCTTTTTTTCACTGCATCGATTAAGATTATTGTGAGGTGATTGATAATACTGAGTTGTTCTTCGGGAATATAAGTCGGGTTTATCAATTGGTTCATGTTCACCTTGATTTATCAAAAGACATAACAAAACTCGTAAGTATATTCGTTGGAGACGGATTTATCTATTATCGTAGAATTTTCCGTGTGATACAGATTTGTTTATTAAAGTCTTTGACTTTGGGTCGTAGAAAATATTAGTTGCGGGTGAGATCATCTAAGGGAATAAAGTACGTAGTATCCTGCTAGGATCAGAGGCGTAGGAGCATAATTGTACCTTGGATTAGTGTGAGATTGATTGGGGTTCAACTACAATCCAGACCGAAGTTAGCTTGGAGTAGGCTAGTGTCTGTAGCGGCTAATACAATGTATGTTTAATCTGGGCTAGGTCCCGGGGTTTTTCTGCATTTTCGGTTTCCTCGTTAACAACATTCTGGTGTCTGTGTTATTTCTTTTTCGCATTATATTTGTTATATAATTGAAATAGTACAATTTGTACGTTGCTCAATCAATTAGAATATCCGACCTTTTGGTTGTTGATTTAAATTGATTGACACTTGGATATTGGTTTTTGGTACCATCCAAGTTTATCTCTCTTGTATTTAAATTGAGACTCGCAGTTTGCTTGAGTACGATTTAAATCGATAGATAGAGATATAAACTCTTTGATGTACTTTTATCTAGATTGAGTCTGACTATCTAGTTGATTCTCTAGAAAGTATACTGGAGTTTGTCCATACATATTGCTTATTGAAATATTGGGTGTGGTTGTTAGACCACCTCTTTTTCAATTGGTATCAGAGCAGGCAAACACGTTCAAGACCTTATAAGTCTGTGTTTATAGCGATCTGACTCTATGGACAGTAGTGATATCTCAATAAATGCACTACCAGATCCAGGGACTTCAGAATTCTCTTCCATGACTGATTTAATAAAATCTGTAGAAGAAATTCTATTTAAACCTCCACCAGGTTTAAAATCCCTTGAAGTGTTTCCAGGGCTTGAAAATAAGATTGAGAGCTTATCTCTTGATGTTGAGTTATGCCTCCAGAAAGATCAAGAATCTCTTGACAGGCTAAATCAAGTTATGATGAATAATATTCATGTTGAGGTTGATATTGATTTACTAATCAATGAGAGCAATGCTCCACCTCTGCGCAATCCAATTAGTTGTGATAAACTAAACGAATTACAAGAGGAGTTTAAATCTCAGTCATCTGAGTGTATCACCTCAAGGCATGAATTGATTCGTTTCTCATTTCCTGATACTTTCTATCAAGATAATAATATTGTCTTCTTTTATGAAGAATCTAGGACGTCTCTTTTTCTCAAAAGAGTTTCCCTTCTCAGTACTAAAAACTATCTGCAAAAACTGTTTTTTATAAGTTGGAAAACAAGAAATCAAAAACACAAATCCTTTTGGGTTCTCTTGAAGTTCTTTGATAGACTTATAAAAACAGTTCCTTGAGTGTTTCTCAACATTACAAGATTTAAGATTTTTTGGAAAGAAACTCTTTCTTGGTGCCATGGTGAGTAAGACATTGTTCACCTCAACACAACTTGTTTGTGTTGAAAGTGCATCCTCACCAAGAAATTCCCTTCTATGTATACGGTGAGGGAAGCACAACAACTGGGGCGCACAGATTATATTCGGTAAGGCTGTAGAATTCAATTGAACTTTTATAAAAAGGTATGTCTATAAACTTGAGCAAGTTTTATGTTTTTATTACTTGTTTAAGTACTTATAATGATCCATGTACCTTGATTATCGTTCATTTCTACCTAACTTGATATGTGTTTAAGGTTCTTAAATGTTTAGGTTTGAAAATATTAGTTCGGGATGTTTGGACTTCATGGTACACATACCAAGTATGCATAACATCATTTAAAACCAAAATCCAGGGGTTTAAGTTCGCAAAACCCGTCTGCATACTGCTCCAGGATACGAAAATTCGTTTGCAAACCCGTATGCATACTTGACGTCGATATTCGGTAAACTTTTTTTGTCCGTAACTTCTTCTTCCGAACTCGTATTGACCTCATTTTTTTTGCAATATCTTCCTATTTGAATTCTCTTAAAAATGGAGATGAGAAACCTTTAATTTGGATGAGTTAAGATTGGTATTTGTCATGTATCTTCTTTTTTAGTATTTTGCTCCGTTTCGTTGCACTTGTTCCACTTCTCTTGAACTTGGGCACTTGGATTCTTGAAGTACTACTCTTCAAAGCTAATTTGTAGCTTTTACAAAAATATTGTTGGTGAATCACAAAGAAGGAAGTTCAAGAATGGAAAGTAGTACGCAATGCTATGGAATTCTTGAATGTTCATGATCATCCTATGTGAACTATGGTGCATGGTCGTTATTGACTTTGTATGTTCTTATTTGTTAAGAAAATATTTGTATATGCCTTTGGTAACTATTCTTGGTGTAAATACGTGTGAAAAGGATTGATTCTACCTTCTAAGGACAAAGATTGATTTTTGCAGTATTAATCTTTATGGTTTTATATATTGCAAATTGTTATGGGATATGTTGTTTATGTCCGTGAACCTTGATTGTCCTATATTTGTTCAAAATTTAACTCTATTATATGTCGATATGCAAATATTGATAAAAGATAAAATGAACTTTTGACAACAAAAGTTAAGCCTATTATGTCATTATGCAAATATTGATGGAAGATAGGATCAAATTTTGTTTACAAATATTAAGTCTATTATATGTCATTGTGAAAATAGTGATGAAAAATAGAATGAATCTTTGATTATTCCGCAGTATTGGTCTTTCCCTGATCCACATCTTTGTGTATGTACTATGTTGCTCCGAAAGTTCTCTTATGTTGAGCATGGCAAATTGAATTGATCATTTTCCTTGTGGTTAAATCAATTGAGATTTTTGGATACAAATTCATGTTTCATGTGATTTGTTAATGTCCAAAGAAATCCTTCTTTTTGGTGAAAGTAAGGTCGCTCTTGTTGTTCTTTCAGGAATGACATTTTATGGGGGAGAGTTCTTAATTTCCTAATCTTTGTGGAGAGTGTAGTTGTGGAATGGGGTTATCTTGTATCTTTATAAACTCCTTGATAATACATTTAGTTTCGGCTATTTGATGGCATCTAAACAAGTTGGTATGTTGTTCTCTTTTGGGTACGGTTTTCACAAGCCCACAAACGTGCATTTCATGTGTGTATAACAAGCTATGTTTTCGAGATAACGGTTGATAAATATTAGCTTGAATCTAATCATGTTTTCATCTAACGGTGAATATTGAATATTTTGTTACTAAGCTAACATTGATTGCAAACCCTGATTTGAAAGACTATATAAGGGAGAACTCTAGCAACTGGGAAACCTAATCCCTACACCTTACGTGTGATACTAGTTGCATAGATAGAGTCGATTCTCCTTTAACCTTTTGTTTCTTCTTCTAAACCAGGTTAACGACTTAAAGACTTCATTGAGATTGTGAAGCCAGACAGATACTACTTTTCTTGTAGTTGTGTGATCTAATCTTGTTGTTTCTATCGTACGAGTACAATTGTAATAATTGTCTTGAGATTTTTATCTCTGATAGGCAAGATAAAAAGTAATTACAAATATCTTCGTCTTATCGTTTTTGATTCCATAATATCTTTTTTCGATGCATCGATTAAGATTATTGTGAGGTGATTGATAATACTGAGTTCTTCGGGAATATAAGTCTGGTTTATCAATTGGTTAATGTTCACCTTGATTTATCAAAAGACTGAACAAAACTCATAGGTGTATTCATGGGAGATGGATTTATCTATTACCGTAGACTTTTCTGTGTGATACATATTTGTTTATTAAAGTCTTCGACTTCTCTTAGTTGTGGGTGAGATCAGCTAAGGGAATCAAGTACGTAGTATCCTGCTGGGATCATAGGCGTAGGAGAATAACTGTACCTTGGATCAGTGTGAGATTTATTGGGGTTCAACTACAGTCCAGACCAAAGTTAGCTTGGAGTAGGCTAGTGTTTGTAGCGGCTTAATACAGTGTTTATTTTATCTAGACTAGGTCCCGGGGTTTTTCTGCATTTGGGGTTTCCTCGTTAAAAAAATTATGGTGTATGTGTTATTTCTTTTCCGCATTATATTTGTTATATAATTAAAATAATACAAGTTGTGCGTTGTTCAATCAATTAGAATATCTGACCTTTTGGTTGTTGATTTAAATTGATTGACACTTGGATATTGGTCTTTGGTACCATCCAAGTTTATCTCTCTTATATTTAAATTGAGACTCGCAGTTTGCTTAAATTTTTTGATGTACTTTTATCTAGATTGAGTCTGACTGTCTAGTTGATTCTCAAGAAAGTATACTGGAGTTTGTCCATACAGATTGCTAATCGAAATATTGGGTGTGGTTGTTAGACCCCCGCTTTTTCAGTGAAACACATGGCCATTGTTTTGGAGTTTTAGCATTCACTACCTTAGGAGAACTAGGTGATGATATGGTGGCTTTCGTGAATAGACTAAAGAACTGCATTGCCAACAACAATGCAAATTGTGATAACGGCTACTTTTTATTTCATAGGTTAGGAATGGCTATTCAAAAGGGTGTAGGGGCTCCACTTCTTGCTAGGTTTCCCTCTATCGACATTGTACCTTGTATTTTTCCTTTGTGGCGCCTTCTTTTTTTTAATAATGATAAACATAATAATTGTTATAAACGTGTAATTATGTTAAGAATATCTAGGGTAAATCTCGTTTATTACTGGGATGCCCTTGTGTCTAGCCCTATAAATAGAGGCTTTAATGTTTTCTATGATACTAATGAAAAGAATTTATACCTTCTTCTTCCCCTCTATTTTGTGTCTCTTGTTCTTTGTCTTCTATATCACAGCACGTCATCAGCAACGTAGCTCTAATCACTGAGCGATAAGAATTTTCTCAATTTTCTAGAATACTTTTTTCTCTTTTGATTTCCTTTAATGTAATCGTTTTTTTTTCCAAAGAATCCTCACAAGCTTGTTGATTTGTCTCTATTAATTGACAAAACAATATCTTCGAGGCATATACTGTTCGGATTCGATTTTTTTTTCCTTTAACCGAACAGAGAATACGAGAAGTATACAACTGATTATACCTTTTTGTATCAGCAATGGGTCACAATTGATTTATCTTTCATTCTTTTGTCTTGTATATTTAATTCATAGTAATGTGCAGCTATGCACCAGTTCCTTTCTTTTTTAAAGGTGCCGTTTTTCTATGTATCTACTTTTATTCTTCAAGAGAAACAGGAAAAAAACAATTATAGCTTAATCCCTACACATTCAAACTTTGGAATCCGTAGGATTTCAATCTAAACAACGATGTAGTATCACCGATGGGATATAAGTAAAGCAATAACAATCCAACATGAACATCTTAGCCGGGTAAGTGGCGTCAACAATTTTTTTTTTTATTTTTTTTTATTCGTTTTATAATGGCTATATACTATTTTTAGATTTTCTTTCTCTAAATAGAAGGAAATTCCCTTTGTGTGGTGTATTTATACCCGTGGATTTATTAACATTGTTTAAAAACAGTGGCTATTTTCCAAATTTCGTCGGTCAATGCCACAAAAGAGAATATAATGTGGATCTCAAGGTATTAATAAGTTTTTACGTGACCATAATCTTTCGAGATTTCCATTTATTTAACAAGAAATATTGGGCTTTTCATATTAGTCCATCTTAAAGAAAAAAGAAAAAAAAATCATCAAAAGATGATGGTCTACGGTTTTTATTCCTTTAATGAAACTGTAGCTACCAGATGACTTACGATTTATATTCCTCTAATGAAACCGTAAAACTGATGTTGTCGCAGATTTTATTACCTATATGGTAAGTAATCACGTGCATGGTTGAAAAACCTACGGCCAATTTATTTTGGTATTTTCGTCCATTGGATGAAGATCATGTGATTTTTTTTTATCTGGTTTCTATTACTTTACAAGAAACCATCTATTTAACCACAAAGTGGATTATCCTTATACAATGACTAACATGACAACATTTTTTTTCTTTCTTCGTCGATACGATTTTCATGAATCGTACAAACGAACTGGTGTTGGTTTTCTCTATCGCTTATATGAGATGCCAATATAGTGTGGTTCTTTCTACGAATACTGTTCGTTTCTATTTCTTACCGGAAACCATGGATTTTTCTAAATTCAATAATGAAAATGATTTCTTTATCTTTCTCAAGAAGAAACATTTTCTCTATCGATTCTAGAGTGAGATATCGTAAATAGGGTTTAAGAAAACTACACATACCACCAATAAAACGAGGAATTGCTATATTCCCGAGATATATTGATCAATTTTGATTTTCCTCGCGGTAATTATTCTTCAAAATCTGAAATTGTTCCACTTGTAATTGTACTTGGACACTAAAGATCAAAGGGTGCGCACCCGGCTTGTTAGCCAATATTATTAGTCCTTGTAGTGACTATTGATATTATTTTAATTTTCTTTTGATGAAGAAAGTGTCCATAATTTCATATCGTTGGCCCTTGAGGTCACGAAGTTATCAGAGATTTGCTTACATATCTTCAATGCTTTTGGTTTTGACACATCATTTTATTTTATTTTTTATTTGTGTTCCAAAAGTAATCTATGGTTGATGGTAAATATGTATATCTATTAAGATAACATTTTTTTAATGTCGAAAGACATATTTTATAATAAGTATATGTCTCGAATTAATCGAATAATACTTTATGAATGAAACTTGTTTTCGTATATGAGATAAAATAATTTCCACCATAATCAGGGGGAGACTATACACTACGGACATTGGTGTTCATTAACTTAAAAGTTATATCAATTTCTCTCTCATCACTCAAACCGATTAAGGTTGTCGTTATATTATCGGCGTGAAATTTCTCATTTTTCTTTTATATAAGCTTTGCTTCTTAAGAGGAAATCCAGTCACATCTAGCAGATAAGTAGCGTTCTATAAAAGGCTATAGGTAATGCTCCAATTGAGTGTACCAAATTTACATACTCGAATATAATATCTTCGATCTCATTTGAATATGGGAAGATTATAATGCCCGCGGGCGCTGGTACCAGTAATTTTTGATTTTTTCAAAGTATGCATACACTGGATATTGTGTGAGATCGTGATAAGCTAATATGATTGTCGAATATTCATTTATGGTAGCTACTAATAAATGATGGTGGTTGTTAACCCCTTTGCAGAGGAATATCGACATATGTGATTGGTTGGCATACAATACAAATTAAGTTGGATTAGTTTCTCAATTAACGCGATTTTTGGATCCAAAACTTAACACTTAAAAAAATGCCAAGCCTATTAATTACAGGCTAGTGTAGTCATAATGCGTTATAGAGAAATTTTTCGTTGTAAAAACGATTTAGGGGTTTCATTTTTTCTCAGACCCTAGGATTGATTCATTAATTGTTCTCTATATACGATGCACTTGGCGTGGTAGTCTTTGAAGGACTCATATTTTATTGACACAAGAATTGTGGTCGAAGAACATATTGAATTTGTAATCTTTTGAGGATTCAAATTGTATTCAGGAAGCCACCTTATTTTATTACATAAGGTTTAACAATCCTTTATGTGTTTTTAGAAATTTGGTACAAGACCAAAAATCCGAATTAATTAGTTGATTATATCAGCTTTATAGGTCTCTTGAGGAGTCCTTAAAAACACAGAAATCCACGTGTTAGCAGCATAAATTCTAATTTTTTTTTCTTTCTCTTTCTTAAATCTGCAGTTGGAATTATGTTATCTTAAACTCTTCTTTAAGATGGACTAGAGTTATTATTTTGATGCTCGTTTTCTTTCATACTCATATAGTTGAGTTAGCATCCATAAATCGTCAAAATTTGTATTCTTTTTCCTTCGTTTCAGGTTTTTTCCCATCCCATGTGGTTTTCCTGACAAGGTTTTAACGAGGCAACATCTCGTTGATGTTTATTTTTCTTTCAAAATGTTGATATTTGTGTTGTTTTTCCTTCGTCCAAAATTTTTCCCATTCGGTTCTAGTGGCATGGTTTTAGTGAGGCAAATTAATTCAACATGGTGGTCATCCAAGGTGGAGTTGTATGGATTTTGGTTATTTGGTGGATTCCCACCATTAACTAGGTCATTCTGTTAGACCAAATCAACATAACCATCTCCTATGAATTTGGATATCATTATGATCCATATAAGGTATGATCACAAACTTTTCTCACCTTTGGAACTATAACTGCGTATTGGCACTTTGTTGAAAAAACTACATCAACTACTTTTGCAAATCATCTCCGAGAAGCTAGCAATCCAAGAAGCAAGTCCTCGATGTATTTAAAGAAGCGTGAAGACTCGAGAACACTACCATTAGAAGACTAACACAAAAGAAGACTTCATCGGCTGGAAAATTTCTCACAAAAGCATTGCTATCTCCAGCATTCAAGATATTCGTTTATCGAAATTGGGAAATCTCAACTCGAAGATTTGCAAGCCAAGAATTTACTGAAGTACGCATCGGGGGGAGCACCATCGCATAAGGTGCATTCTGTTGGACTTATTGTGTTGTACTCTTTTTCCTTCATCAAGGTTTTTCCCACTGGGTTTTCCTTGTCAAGGTTTAAATTAGGCAACATTTGCGTGTCCAAATTTGTCTAAGTTTTCTCAATTGTACTCTTTTCCCTTCGATCAGGTTTTGTCCTTTTGGAATTTCCTGACAAGGTTTTAACGAGGCAATTAGTTTAGACACAATGTCATCAGGGGGAGTGTTATAATCGTGTAATTATGTTAAGAATATCTAGGGTAAATCTCGTTTATTACTGGGATGCCCTTGTGTCTAGCCCTATAAATAGAGGCTTTAATGTTTTCTATGATACTAATGAAATGAATTTATACCTTCTTCTTCCCCTCTATTTTGTGTCTCTTGTTTTTTGTCTTCTATATCACAAAAATAATTATGATAATAAATAATAATAATAATACAACGGAGACCACTTTCCCCCAAAAATAATAATAATAATAACTTTCCAGAAAGGTATTGGTTCCAAGCTTGTTGCTAGGCTACCAACTACTCCTTTGTAATTTTTCCTTCTTTTTATTTTTAATAATATTCCTCTGGTGGCTCTTTCTCATAATAAATAAAATATTTTCTTTATGTTAATAAAATGCCCTGAGCGGCTCCTTTCTTCATAATAATAATAAATGCCTCTGTAGCTCCTTTTCATAATAATAATTATTATTATTATTAACATGGAAGTTAATAAATAATAATTCTTAAGAACGGGCCCTAGCTCAGCTGGTCATCCCCGTTTCCCAAAGTTTGATGCGTTCCAGGAGGTCCTAGGTTCGAGCCTCCAATGATGTAATATTGCATAAATTAACATGGAAGGTAGAGTTGGCTTGCCCCCCTTGTGACACAATCTCCCCCCCCCCCCAATCCGCTTCGGCTCCCCTTGGCAAGGTTACCCATGAGGCTCGCTGGTAGGCTAACATAGCAACCAGTTCAATTAATGTAGTAGTATGTCGTTGGATCTTAGCTTGTTAGGCTTCCAACTAGTTTCATGTAATAATATTTATAAAAAAAATAATAATAATAATAAGAACGGGCCCCTAGCTCATCTGGTCATCCCCGTTCCCCAAAGTTTAATGCGCTCCAAGAAGTCCCAGGTTCGAGTCCCCAATGGCGTAATATTGCAGGAATTAACATGGAAGGTAGTGCTAGTTTGCCCCCCTTGTGACACAATCTCAGCCCCCCCCCCCGTTTCGGCTCCCTTGGCTAGGTTACCCATGAGGCTCGTTGGTAGGTTAGCACAACAACCTGTTCAATTAATGTAGTAGTATGTCGTTGGATCTTAGCTTGTTAGGCTTCCAACTAGTTTCATGTAATAATATTTAGCTTGGTAGGTGTCCAGCTTGTTGCGCGGCTGCCTACACCCTCTACTGACGATGTAAGTTGAAATTTTTCAACTAAATTAAATTATATAAAATATATATATATATATATAAGAAGAAGAAGAAGAAGAAGAAGAAGAAGAAGAATAACGGGCCCTAGCTCAGCTGGTCATCCCCGTTTCCCAAAGTTTCATGCGTTCCAGGAGGTCTCAGATTCAAGCCCCCAATGGCGTAATATTGCAGGAATTAACATGGAAGGTAGTGTTAGTTTTCCCCCCTTGTGACACAATCTCAACCCCCCATCCGCTTCGGCTTCCTTGGCTAGGTTACCCATGAGACTCGCTGGTAGGTTAGCATAGCAACCTGTTCAATTAATGTAGTAGTATGTTGTTGGATCTTAGCTTGTTAGGCTTCCAACTAGTTAATGTAATACTCTTTGTATTTTGTTTCATTCTATGAAACTATAACTTGTGGCAGCTGTTAAGAACTGTATAATTTATATTAGGTCCTCAAACTTAATTAATATTTATTAATTACTCTATTTTCCGCAATTGCTTTCCATCTCGAGCTCTTATCGTATTGTTGAGATGTAAAACTAGTTGGCCTATTTCTTTTTATGCATTCCATCGAGATGAAAGCTATTTGGTATGTCTTTTTCCCATAGCATCTTCAACTGGCTAGTTGAATTCTCCACCAAACTCATTGGCGGCTTCTACACGATAAGTTTTTTACCCCTAGTTCATGCCGACAAATATGTTTGGCTTTGGTCTGTTAACGACATGCATGTTAATAGTACAAAGATGAAGGGTCTAGGCCTTTCGTGCTGGATTATGTGTATCGATGTGTTATATATTTAACCGTCAGGTATTGTCTATGTTTAGTTCTCAAACAAGAAATCAAGAGGTAGTTGGATACTTGGATCTGATAGTCCAAGCAAACATCTCATGAAAAGCACTTTCGTTATCCCAACACATCATGAATGGAATGATGATATGAACCAAAAAACTTCAATTATTATTCAAATAAGACAGGGACCTCAATGTGGCTAATCAGTTTGAGTAGTTTTAGTGGTTATCAAATTTGAACTGAAAGAGAAACCAATTGCTTATTTCAAAAAAAAAAAATCCGAGTGGTCGACTGCCATATGATGGTATTCTTGTATCTAATTCGGAGACATGCTTGTTGCCTCGGTGGTTGTATATTTCAGGTTGGTGGTTGTGGTTGTATATTTCAGGTTGATGGATGTTTAGTTCTCTAAAAGCACCTTTGCTTGGGTCTGTGGTAAAATGCATAAACTCCAATAGTATAAAACAATAGGGAATTGAGAAATAAACGAAAACAACTCTTTGCTGAAATGAAACTTTAAATGAGAAGAAAGCAAGTTCGTTTTTAGTTGTCTTCTGTTGTGTGTCCAACCTGCAAACAACACAACTATGTGAAGTTAAATTAGTATCAAAACTAATAGTATTGTTGTAGGTACGAAACATGATAGACAATATACATACAGGATTGTAATTTTCACAATTGTCGATTCATTGTTTTTGAAAGCACAGAGCAACTACCCTAAACCAAGAAAGGGAAAAACGTGTTAAAGATAGAGTTTTACTTTTCTAAATAAAAAGGTTTTGTAAATAAAATATTAAAATCTATAAGATCTATTTCAAACTTGCTAAAATAATTAGAGGGCTTATTGACAAATATATTAACTGACAGCTGTCTATTAATCATCAACGATTGTAAATTCATGAAAACGGATATCCAACGGCTGTCCCGCGCTAGCTTATAACTCTCACATGCACTGTCGCGCGGGACAACATTTCCCACTATGTAATATGGTTACTCAAATCAATAAGAAATCTTTCTCCTTCTCTGTCTTTATCTTCTTCTCCATAATCTACTGTAAAATTTATTTCGTTTTTCTTCTCTGTCTTTTACTGTAAATTTTTTTTGTTTTAGAAAACAGTTCTCTACCAAATGTGTTTTCAGCCATTTTTTATTTTCAGTGTTTCGGAAAATAGAAAACTGTTTTTAACTTTTGAACCAACCACACTGTTAAGTTTCTTAGGGCCTGTTTGGTATAATTATTAAAAATAGTTTTCTACTGTTGTAAAAACATACCCTTTTCTCTTTGTTTTCATTTTCTAACAATTGTTAGGTAGGATAAAAACTGTTTTTGAAAACCAAGCAAGATCAACTAAATCGGATCAAATGTAAGAGATAGTGATACTAGTCATAACTCACTTGCAGTCATTTCCCCAATTTCTTATTCCGTTCTGAAAAGAAGAAGAAGGAAGAAAAAGGAAAAACACATAAAACAATTATTTATCGTTTTTATTTTATTTTTGTTTTTAAAAACAGAAAACAAATGGAAAATGTATTCTAAAAATATCCCTACCAAACACCTTTCTCCCGTTTTCTTTTACAGGAAACTGTTTTAAAAAAATTATACCAAACATGTTCTTAGTGTCAAATCAAAGATCATAGGACTAGAGATTTACACTCGCCAATAAACACCCTGACTGTTTTTTATCTTCTCCTATAAAGCAGATTCATATTGCAAGGGAGACATTAGACACAGAAGAAGATATCACTATTTTATACAACCACGGCAATTTAGCTACACTCGTAAAACTTTACATACATTTGTAAGAATGAAGGTTTATAAAGCAAAAATGTACAGGCATACTGTACATATTACTATACATGAGATGAACAGGAAAAAAATATATCAACAACAAGCTGAATAATTGAGTTATTTACCATCTCTAGGAGAATGACTTGGGTCAAAACCACTCTACCATGCAACTAGGGTAGAAACCAACCTCAGTTGCAACAGCAGAAACAGCATTAAGTTCTTTCTGGACTTTACGTCTCTCGTAGAATACTGAGCATGCAAGCGATGTACACTTCACTCCACTTTCTACGATCCAGTCTCCGCCTCCACAATGGCCACATATCTGTTGGACAACACCCGTACACAGCTTAACACAAGGAAAACTGCAACCGACAGCAGGTACACTTTCGGGTTTGACAACACTAGCGCCAACATTAGAAATCCTGGAGACGTCTAGCCATTTAAGAGCTAACATAGAAATCCTATAATGGCCATGATATATCAAGCCAATGTAGCATGCTTGGGATAAGAGTTGAGACTTTCTATCAGAGGGTAGGTTAAGGCTAGGCCTGAGTATATCAGACAGGGAGATCACTTCCGTCCAAGTACCCAGCAAGCCCGACTTTCAGTCCCATGTGAACATCATAAAAAGCATTACTATGACCGTAATTCCTAGCATCATGTACAAGAGATAAAGAATTAACTTACTGCAGCAAGGTGTTGAATATCCCTCTCTAGCTTTGAGGTTCTGCCTATCACAGCAGTGGCCACAGCTGGTCCTTTTCTAGAGCACTTTTCACACAAACGAGTTGATGATTGAACTAAATCTCCACAAAGGATACAATGCTTGGAGAGATAATAGTAATCTATTCTGTTTCTTTGTCCATTTGGCGCATGGTTCTGGCGTTTACTAGTTGTCGGCCTAACTGCACGGGGCATCTCCAAAAACCACTGGTGCAAGTCTGCACCCACAAGTCCAAAAACTCGCTGTAGAGCAGGAATTATTTGTTTGGTGATGTAATAAAGATCGTTTAATCTGAAAGGAGAATCGATCTGCAAGAGATCCAACGGATCTACAACCATATCAACAAGACGTGCTCCCGGCTCCCCATGGATTACAACATAAGGTATCCGTTCAGCATATCGCGGTTCTGCTCTAGGATCAGCTCTCATTGCTTTCATGGCAACAATTGCAGCTGGAGGAAGGGAAGAGGCCCTAGCACTGTATGTACCCAAGCGGACCTCCTTCGCAAACACAAAATCTTGAAGAGAAATCCTACCACTCAGAATACGTGTCCATTGACGCTGTAAATATACTTTAACCTGAGGGGTAATCACACCAAAAAAAAGAAAGAAGAAAAATCTAAGTTAGCTAACAGATCTCAAAAATTATAATCGAAATACTGCAGGAAAGCTGTTGCTGTTGTTGTTTTACTGGTGGAGGAGATCACACATCATAAGCACAAGTGCTGAAGTTAAAAAATTAGCTATTACCTTAAATATGTCCTGTTGTTCAAAATAAAGTCTTAGTGATTGTTCCAATGTCTTTGATACTACTCCACAACCATCTCTTCGCACAGTCTCAATACCTTTAGCGTCGAAAGAAGGTTCAGTTTGGGATGGGCTCTCATAGCTGTACCCAACATACCGTTTCTTTGTAAGGAGAAAACAGGGGTGATAAACCTTCTCCATTTTCAATGCGACGGGATATGGATTCATTGACGTAATAACAGATGCAATTTCTTGTCCAATTAAGAGAGCTTCCTTTGCTGATCGTCCTTTAAGGAGAACAAACATGCTGCCAGAAAATGGATATTGTTATGTCAAGGAACTACACAGCATACAGTGTAAAGTACGAGATAAAAGTGACAGAATATCGGCAGATGATGGACCATAAAAACAACCCATCTTATTTTGGATTTTGTTAACACTTAGGACCACCAATAAGATCCTGATTTACGTAGTTTGAATGTGCCACGAAAAAAAGCACTACAGATCGTTTACTACCTCCAAGTAGTCTAGAAATTCCACACAAGTACATAAATTCTTATCAGATGTTCCAATACCTGTCAGTATCACCATATATTACTCGGCCTTTCCATTCTTCATGTGCATTTACAAAAGAAATGGCTGTCTCCAGAGTTCTACGACCACATTGCACAATACTATCAGCAAGCTCAGCACAAGGCATGCGGCCACTAAAGCCAGCAGCCGTATAACCATAAGTTACATTCGCAATAAGCTTCAGAGCAAGTTGTCTTGCATTAAATATCTGTCCGGAAAAGATGGAAAATAACACTCCATAAGCTTATAACTTAATATTCATGCCAACAATTTGAATCAAGAGCGGCTAAGACTTGTGGACAGCCTCGGTGAAACCCGCTGCAGTGATTGGCACATATTGCTCGGCCATGGTCCAAAGTGGATGAAATGAAATCAATAGTGGCGAACTTGAAGGAGAAAAATCAAGGTCAGTAAGTACTACCCACCCTAGACAGAACTTGTTGTGAAGGTGTCAATTTCTTCATTGCTTGCTTCACCATGATTCTAGTTGATAAAATTTCCTCCAACAGACGGGGTAGCACACCTTTTCGGATCTGTAATGAACAAACAAATGTTGCTGATACCATGAATAAGTCGGATGAAGTGTAACCCATAATACCACCAAGACTACACTGGCCACTAAATTGTTGGAGAAGCGACCAAGAAGAATCATGTGTGAAAACATACCTTTGAAGTTACATACATGACACCATTAGGAGTGAGCATTATTTGATCCTTCAAATTTGCCAAGAGTTGGGGATCTGGCACGTACTTGCTGACACCAAGTGTATTTTCTTTGGAAGGAATGACTTTACCAAGGCATGTCGAGAAGCAGAGGTTATATGCGATTATCATAGATGGATAAAGAGATTGAAAATCCAAAACAACAACTGGATCCGCATAAAAACCCGATTCAGGTTCCATTACAAGAGGTAGGCACTCCATTGCAGGTTGGGAAGCTACCTGATAAAAATTCGACTTGATCAGCCAATCCCAAATAACATTTACGACATTAGGTACTTCACCTCAAAAACACATTGCACACTGGATCCAAATTTAAGAAATATTGGCAATTTATACACTGTTAGTGTAAAAGCTTTCGTCAATAGTTCTCAATATGTGCTTTGTACAGTGAAGTGTCTTGTAATGCGCCCAGTAGAAGAAGAAAATGGAGTAGATTTGGCATGACTGAACCTGAGTTCACCCTGAAATAAAACCCACATAATACAAAAAACAAACTTATGATGAGAAAGCAGAAAACCTGTTGGTTCCCCGGCGAGATGGCAAGGTAGTTCTGTGTATGTGCTAATCGCAAAAGCATAGATTCAACACGATACTGGGAACCTCGAGAAAGAACCGAGAAAAAATCAATGCCGAAAACGCGAGCAAGCTCTGATGTACGATTTATCTGCAAAAGTACAAAATCTGAACACATGGGGTCTACAAATAATTTAATATAGCTAAGACAACTATAGCATTAATCGTTTCATATTTCAGTATGTTAAGTCATTGTCAACAGGTTTTGAGGTGTATTTTGCGACCAAACGTTGACTTACCAAATCATGCTTATTCATTATCTCAAGGTTCAGCTTCGCTCTTCCTAAGACATACTCGATGCAACGAAATCTCGCTCGTCCAGGACCACTTGAAAACCACTGTGTCAATATTCTGAAAGGAATGGACGGGATTTTGCGCCTCAACACTGCCTCAGCTACAGCCTCAATGGTATACATATTAAGCTTGATATCTCCTCGCATCAGCCGCCAAAAATTTAGAACAATTCTTCCATCCACATGCACACCACTGGCATGAGTGCGACCCCATTCATCACCGATTATGGCATCCTCGAGAACAATCATCTCGGACATCAGGGCTTCAGGTAGCAAATTATCTGGTATCTCTTTTGCAGGAGAAGCCGAATTTCCAGATGCAGTTTTATTATTAGGAGTAGGCATCCTAGATATGCTACTCAATAGACCTAAACCAAAATGCGCAGCCCTTTCAGCTAAATAGCCAATTGAACCACCTTGAATTTCCCAACCCAACAAAACATCTGGATCATACAATCTAATTATTTTCACGAAATGGTGGAACAAGAGTTTCTCTTCAGAGACGGTTACCACCTTACAGCCAGATATTCCATCAAGATTCCTACAGTAGCAAAAGATCCATGAAAGATTAAGAATACAACTAACATTCAGATGTATAAAAACCTAAGATGAGATAAAATAATTTAATGCACATCTATAAGTAAAATTACTAACCTCCTACATGATTCTCCAATGTTAGTTCTCAAAAGCACAAAAGCTTCAGGAACATGATCATTATCCTCCTGAATCGCAAGAGAAATAACATTGATGGCATCAAACCGAGGATCCGGGCGAAGATCTCCTCTTGATTCAGTGTGAATCTGTTAACCAGAACAAAATCAAGTACATGAAAACTTGGAGCAAGCGAACATTGCAAAACAAAATATATTGTGCAAATGGTCAATCTCCAGACATGATACTCCAGTAAGTAATACTAGCAGCCAGCAGCTGAAGTTTTCAGGGATGATCTGCTACAACATAACCTTCATAAAGTGGAGGCTCCTCTGTAACTTAACATTTTTAATACTTACAACATTGAATAGAACTTAGTAGCCATCCTCACTTTCAAGGATAGAGGTCTCATCACCCCAAAAACACGTAACTCATATTCTAGATGCTATACAAAAGTACGCACTAAAAAGGTAGAATGCAAATGACAAAATAAATAATACCTCTATGCTCAACAAAGTTAGCTGCTGGCCAGCACCAACACTAGCAGGATCCCGAAAGCCAGTTTGGCTGAGAGGAGTAAGCTTCGACCTTCTATCTGGACCTGAAATCTGAGAGACATCTTGCCAGGTTTCGATGTGCTCTTTGTCTTTTAAATTACTCTGTTCAAGACATGTTTTATTTGGATGACAGACAACAGTTTCTGTCTTAAGGGATGGAGGGTCTTCTTTCCTTGATGGATCCAAAAATGGTTCCGCACACAACTCGATTTCTGGTTCACGTGATTTCTCGTGACGAACACCAACCGGAAACCTTTGTGTGTTTATCCTACGTAACTCATGGGGTTTTGGGGACTCGGGCAACATTATCACATTTTCCTGGGTATCATTTTCCTCCTGTGAAAATCCATGACCATCACTGTGTTTGGAAGATGATTCTGGAAGTGATAATTGGACATTCGTCTCCGGGGTACCTAAATTGCGAGGGAGAAAAAACTTAGATCAGAGGAGTTACCTTCTAACTGACATGACCTGCTCATAGATAGTCATTCTTCATACCTGGTTTGTCATCTGCAGAATTTTGCAGTTGAGGATGCGAAAGCCAATTTTGAACACTATCCACAGAAGGTGGCGAAAATACAGTTGTCAGTAAGTATAAGACTGAACCATCATTCTGGTAAAGAGTAGGAACACCAGTAACAGTTTCTTTACGAAAATTTAGAACAAACTTGCACTGATCTTCTTTCTTCTCTTGACAGTATCCTGAAAAAAAAAGGGAGAATTCCAGCTGTAAAAAGGAAAAAGATGAAAGAAAGCAAAAAAAAAAACTATGCAACAACAACACGGGTACGAGTGACAGCATCCAACATAGAGACCTCAACATCACACCCAGGTATGGGATGTTAGACAAAGATTAAGAAACAGATGGGTCATGGAGAAGAAAACACAAACACACTCTAGGTAGAGGAGACGTATAACTGACTAGACAAATTTGGTGGAAGTGTTGGCTAGAGAGTTAAATGAGTTTGGTTTCATCTTCCTCAATTTTCTTAAGGAAACTGACAAACATTAGAGGATAATGGAGACTGCAGTGCGACGATCAATATCCTACATGAGCACCAGTTCCAATACGTGTCAGACACATGGAAAATTCTAAAACCTGCTGTCCCCTTGTTATATAGAAGATGAGTAATCTTTTGTTAAAGATCAATTATATGCAAGGTATTAATTTTAGCACAGTCCAAGAGTAACGTGAAAACCTAAATTTCCACCTGACACGTACAAATCAAGCATGGAACCTGTAGAAGTCGCTTCGCAGTAAAAGGTAAATTGTTTATATCAAACCTTGATATGACAGGTCGTCAGATAAGCCTTTGATCTCATCTATCATACAGGGTTTCTTGCTTAAGATCCCTTCAGAAGGCTTTCCTTTACTCTCAACGGATTTGTATAACGAACTATCATGTATTGACAAACAGGTAGGTCTTTCCTGTTCAACACTGGCATGATTGTCAACCTGCGCCGGATTCACATCCACTGCAGTAATTGGATTTTTGCAAGTGTTAAATCTGTCTCCAGGTACCCGCTGTAATGTTGGGCAATCGCCCTGGTTATAGTCATCCACAGATCTTGAGCTGGAATCGTGAGGCAAATGACAGAGGTCTGAGAACCTAAAAATTCCACTTACAGCAGAAGCTCCTACATGCACTTTATCACTTGGTTTCACCTGAAAACCGAAGATTCCCAATTCACTGCAATGTGGGCACATATTCCTTGAGTAATATATCAATACAACTAAAAAATTGCACAAGTCTCGGAACAATACCTCTGATGAGCATGTTGAAGGAAATGAACTCTTTCCGTGAGTTGGAACTGGTTCTCCATCATGCATCGTATGAAATTTTAGCTGCTTTGGACAGAGATATGCCTCCGCTTTAAGGTCCTTCGATAAAAGAATCTTCTTTGCTTCAGAAGTCCCACATGGCTGAATACCGGTGCGTCGCTTTTTCCTCATTAAATCCCTTACGGAACTTCCAGTTAGCTGCTTTCCTTCTTTTAAACTGGAAATAGGGGTACTATTATTGGTTGTGGATACTTCACAGATTTCGTTAATTTTGTTTCCAGATGAAGAATGGGAAGAGGTATGATGTATCATGTCAGCACATGAATCAGCAGAGTTAAAACACTCTAAATCACTGTCTAACTTTTCTTCATTGGAAAAAGGTAAGGATCCCCATAACCTTTTGGTCTTTTTCGTCTTACTATCAAGGTGTACGCCTTTTTGTTCGCGTACCTGGTATGAAGGTCCTTCCAATTCATTACTTATCTTTTTTTCATTTGTATTACCAACATGATCAACTAGGTTATCATCATGCGAACCATCTACTTGAGGAATGGTATTTTCTGACGACGTTTGGCATAGAGAGCTACGAACCGGAGATGCGATCATCCGATCTTTGAAATCCTCATCATAAGCCACGTGGTCAACTGAATCAAGTATGTCTTGACATTCTTTTTGGGATTCGCTCTCATGATCCAAATTAGCGTTTTCTAAGACTCTGTCTATTTTCTCTTTGGGGATAAAGGGACTAAGAACTAACTCATGGACAAATTCGTCATCTGTGTCCAAGTCATTTGCTGCTTGAGACGAAGCAAGCCACCGCAAAATTTCAAGGGTTTCCGTATCTGTTATCTGGGAATGAAAATGAAATTATGCATGCTTAAGACATAGAGATTGGTTTTAAATAATCAAATCTAGCAAATTACGATACAATTATTTGAGGGTAAGAACATCAAAAACCATGAGAGGTCACCTTAGAATCTGAGGTCTCAGGCATTTCAGATGTTAGCAATCCCTCATCACCTGGTACCAGTTCATGTTCACCCTGACCCTGTTTGCATGGCGACCTTCCAGCATCTGCGGGAAAGCTTTCATTAACTTCTTCAGGACACTTCGAAGATTCTCCTGAGTCGACCAAGTTGCCAACATCAGTTAAAGATCTTACAGAGAGCATGAAATTTTCAGCCTCTGCTGATGGAGTATTTTGATAGGATGACGCCTTATCAGTTTTCCTGCACATATTCCAGAATGCAGTCTCGAGTTTGTGCCCGTGTGAAAAAGTTTGCAGCACGTGTTCAGGAAGTGGCTTGCTAGGATCAGGAGATATCGGCGCTTCATGCAAACCCGTTCTTTCATACTCCTCCTATATCAGGAAAGTTCTTTTATAAAACAATAGACAAAGCAAATCTTCACACATCAGAGAGACTAGATTACAGCAACAAACCTCCCAAATTGGTATGAGTGATTGAACCATTTTCACATCTGGTCGAGTCTGAGACATAGATGAGTATAGCTTTAGCTGTTGATTCAAAATCTCTGCGCATTAAACACACGGAATACCATGTAAACTTCATCTCATATACGACGGATAAGTGAACATTTCTATTGCACGGGTATCAAGAAATCAGGCGTACCATCCACAATCGCATCTCCCTCAAGCTGACAAATGCTTTGACGCTTAATGAGGTCAAGACCTTTATCAAACGAGCCACAATGCTCCGTAGGATAAGGCCACATCCACCCACTGGGAATTGTGGAAGAAATCCAAATTGGAGAACCCAGAAATGCATCACTAGTTGGGTCTGCCTAATGGAAATTTCCACAGCCAAATTATTATAATAATAATAACACTTACAAGCATAGCAGATGATAAGAATCCTCAGTATGCATACAAGTAACTAAATTGGTTAGGAAAGGGACCTCAAAGTTAGCAGAAGCACTGGTTATCTTCTCTGTAACATTTTGACTCTGGTCATTAGAGTGATCCCTTTTTGGGGTGAAACCATCAGGTAAAGGATGGCGGAACTTCACCTTTGATACGTGTAGCTGACCCATTCCATACAAGTTGTGGTCGATCTACAAATTTACAAAAGTAACATAGGAATCATCTACTTATTTTGCCCAAGTTCATGGTATAAAGAAGACAGCACCAATTCTATAAGTTACTACTCTATCTTTGCCTATATAGACAACATCAACTACGGAGATAATAATTTTCCTAACCATAAACTGAAGCAGGAAAGGAATATGTGATTCATACGGCTGGAAACTTTTATCCAATATTGCACCATCCTACAAACAAGTAGTTTCAGACTTCAGTTGATAAGTATAAATATTGCACAAGTAAGCAACCTCAAGTAAAGCATTAAAAATTAAATCATACTGGTGAACAGCAACAGTCAGATAGTGAAAAATGTTTAAGACCAACATTAGCAGAACAAGGGGGGTTCATACTCAGTATGATTCAAATAATCAGTAGTGCATATTCAGCGTATTATATGTACCATTATTCCAACAATTATGCAAGCAAACATCAAATGATAATATTCATGAAACAATTAAAAGCCCAAAGAATCACAACACAAGTTTTCTTGGATACCAAAAGGAGTTTAGCAACGCGAGCAACTTCGTGCGGGTAATATCTTTACTATGTCAAGGTCCTTCCACGATAGAGAAAATAAAACCAATCTCAACAAAAGTAGAACCATCAGGATACAAGTATATTTTTACAAATAGCTCCTCCATGGGATGGTAACCGTAAAACTTCCTTGCTCGTACCAAACTGCAACCATGCACATGTTGTTTTCTATTACCAGCACTTCCCTTAAGCTGAAAAGGTTTCAGAATACAACCTCCATTTAATATATAACCATTCAGTACTAATAAACAACGTATGAATGCTAAAAACAAAACATAACCTTTCAGAGGCGCGGATACCTTTAAAGCCTTTTCGATTGCACTAGATATGAGCCTTAAATATTTGTCACCTATAATTTAGACGAATTGAAAACAAAATGGCCATAAAGTGAGAACAAAAAATAGCAGTGTTTGATATTCAAGAAAGCTACGGGATCAGCAGCAATTTTATAACCTTCTTCAGGTGTTTCCAGTGAGATATCTGAACAGGACATATACAGGTAAGGTAAAGCCTACAAAAAAGATAAATGAACAGGATATTTTAATTATTAGCACTTTCTCTAATCATACAGATAAATGATCCAATTAGATGAATTCAATAACTTCGGACACTCTTCTACTTTTGAATTCAGTAACTCCCTTATGAAGGGATACTATCTACCTGATCCTAAACCCTAAAAGCAAACTTGTTAGAAGAATGTGGAAAAAAAATAATAAAAAAAAAATTCTGATTAGGAACTCACAATTGGAAGTTATTTGTAACCATTGATACTCTCCTGTATCACAACATTAGATTTGGGTAAAGCTATGGAAATGCAGTGTCTACCTTGTTTAAACTCTATTTTGTAAACTTAACGAACAATGAATGCGAAATTTGAATAATAAGGAAATGGTAAAGAGAAATTACACGATGTACATGCAAGCAGGTTTTCTGACCAGCAGGAGTAGAACCGAAAATTCGTATAACTGGAACTTCATTCACTACTCCACCTTTAAGTCGCAACAAATTATGTGATCATCAAAATAATTAACAGATACCCTAATATTAAAAATCATTAAAACAGAATCAAAACATTTTTTTCGGTGGAGAAGAGTAGGGTTACCTTGAAAACTACTGTAAGAAATATCTAGGTCTGTAATTGGAGGCGACATATAATGATCGATTGAAACAATTCGAACACTGAAAATGCTCGATTCTGATTTCGATTTCTCCATCTTGATTTATGTTTAGGAAATTATCAGTGGAATTTAAAACTTGGGAAATGAATTTTGGGTTTTTACTTTTTAGTGAGGGAGAGAGATTCAGTTTTTTAGATTCCTTTGGCGCCTGTTTTAGGGCATTATATAGATGGTAGTGAAACGCGTCCCGGCTGATCCCAAGGGAGCCACATCAGCGACGGACTGTAGACTAGCCACACTGACGGATGTGCGCCTATTTGATTCGGAATCCAGAATCCAGATCAAAGGTTGCTACGCTTACGTGTCAATCGGCCCCATGGCAAATGGCGAAATTTTCAATTTGCCATATGTTAAGGCTAACCCTATGGGCTAGATATTTAGCTGCTAAATTGGTCATTCACGTCAGATTGGGCAACCTCCTAACCTCTTATGGGATGGCCAATCTAGCCGTGAAACGACTAACAATTCGGCGTCGAACGCCGAACCAAACAGCATTACATGTTTTATTTTCTAAAAAAACTGATTATTTAATATTTCTCTCTCTAGTATTTCCTCTCTCTCCCTTTTTTTTTCTTCTCTCCATCTTTTCCTCTCTCATCTCTCCCTCTTTTTCTTCTCTCTCTATTTCTTCCTCTTTCCCCCACGTTCTCCATCACTTTATTTCCTTCTTTTTCTCTCTCTCTATCACTTCTTCTCTTTCTACGGAAAAAAAAATATATAACGCCGAACCATTCGGCGTTGGGATCACTTCTTGAGCGCCGAACGGTTCAGCGTTTCAATCTCGTTGATAGTTGGATGGGCAGCACCTGCTAGGAGAGAGAACTATCAGCTATCACTAAGGCCGGCAATGGATAGCCGAAATCCGAGATCCGTTTCCGAAAATCCGACATCCTATAGGATTTAATCCGACATATCGGATATCGGAATCCGATAATCTATCGGATAATACCTCTTATCGGAATCGGAATCGGATTGGGGTCCTTCCTTTAGGTTAATATCCGACATCCGATAAGATAGGGGTGTACTTGTAATTTCCACCCCAAGTTTTAGATGTCGAGTCGAGAATTGCATTTCTCAGTCTCAGTCTTTACACTTTCAGTCTTAGGTTAGTTTCTCGTTTCTTCAACATTTTTTTCTTCTCCAGAGAAACGAAATTGAGAGATCAAGAAACTGAGGGAGTCATAGAGAGGGTTTGATTGAGAGATCGATTGAATCAAAAGGAGGGTTTGATTGGAATCCAGAGACCAATAGAAAACTCGTGAGTTAGGTCTGTAATGGTGTTGTTTTGATTTTGGTCAGAGATTCTCAGAGAAGATTACTTTTTCGTTCAGAAAACAAGTAAGCAATCTAAACCACTAAAACCCTTTGTTTATTTTTGTTAAAATCAACTCATTGTTGATGTTTCTAAAATAGGGTTTGAGATATCTGAAATTAAGAATTTCGAAATTAGGTTTTCATTTTTTACACAAATCGTTTTGGTGTTTGATTGTTGTTGTTATTATTGTTGTGAAGCATGAAATTGACATGATTATTAATTTTATTATGTAGATTTGTGTTTTATGTTTGATAGGAAAGTTGGTCATGTACTCCTGTATTGAGAAATTTCCATTTCATGGAATGGAATGGATTTGCAAGACAGTTAGATTTGGGATGGGAAGCATAATCTGTAATGTAGTTTTCCTAGTTTTGTTTGTAGTTTCTATTGGTTGAGTTGATTTGGTACTCAAGCATTGTAGAGACTGTAAAAGAGTCCATCTTTGGGCTCACAAAAAATACTTGCAAATGTGTACAATTAGAGAGACTATTGATTCATTTTCTCTTCAATTTTGGTCTTACTTTACTTGGCTCAGAGACAAATTTCACTTTTACTCTTTTTTACAAGTTATATTGGCATCTGTTCCTCTTCTTTTCTTCTTTCATCGTGTTCATGAATGAAACATCAAATCTGGTTCTCTTTATCTCTTTTCACATCTCTGGTCACTTCTATGTAACTTTTACTAGTATTATTCATTTGTGGGTCTTTGCTCTCTGTTCATTAAAGATCATAACGTGAGACTTGACTGGAGAGAAAGGTTTCCATAATTCACTGGACATTGAGTGAGTTGAGTTAGAAGTACACTCTTTTAGTTGATTCTTTTAGTGTATTCTTTTGTGTGTTCAGAGTTGAGGACAGTATACATGTTATGTCAATCAATCCATTAATGCTGAAAGAAAGTAAAAGAGAGTGGGTTGATTGTAAAAATCAAGTTTTACAAATTTTAATATTTGTTTTTAATTAGTTCTGATTATTTATTTCTGGGTTGTTGTTGTTCGCAGAATGTCTCAAAGTGAAAAAGTATCCAATAGAGTTGGAACTTCAAGCTGCAGTCAACCAAATTCTGAACAGCCGGAACAAGAAGATCAAAGTGTTGCTTCAACAATTGCTTCAACAGCACCTTCTTCGAGTAATAAGAGATCATTAGCAGAAGCAGCGGATGAAAATCATCCACTTGTTATTGCTTTATTGAAGAAATTGTGCACAACAAGGTCACTGTCCTGGGATGAATTCACTATAAAAATCATTGTAGAGCCTGATAAAGATAATCCGGGTAAGGAAGTGGTTGTCCTTACGGGTGAATGTCGTCATTGCACAAAGTTGGTACGTGCTTGTAGTGAACAAGGAACTAGCCGCTTGGCTCAACATCTAAAAATATGCCCCAAGAAGCCTGAAAACAAGCCGGGCCAGATGAAGATTACCACTGCAGTTAAAAAAGCAGGTACTAACCAAGTTAAATTACTTAATTACAAGTATGATCCTATAGTTACTAGGAACTGCCTTGCTAAAATGATTGCTAAACATGATTACCCACTTAACATAGTTGAGCATTTCTATTTTAGAGAGTTTGTTAAGTCTTTGAACCCTGCTGCGAGAATGCCATGTAGGAATACAAGTAGAGCTGATGTGTTAAGGTGTTATGTTGAAATGAAAGATGAATTGCAATTACAATTAGAGAATTTGACTTCCAAATGTAGTCTCACAACTGATATGTGGACTGCCAAACACACTAAAGATGGTTATTGTTGTGTTACATGCCATTTTATAGATGATGAGTGGAATTTGATTGCCAAAACCTTAGCTTACATTGTAGTGCCATCACCGCATACAGGAGATGTTCTCTCAAATTTTATCAAAACTTGCACATTGGAATGGAATATTGATAGGAAGTTTTTCGCTTTGACTATTGATAATGCTCCAGCTAATGGAGTTATGATGAGAAATCTTATTAAGTGGATAGATGGTAAGAATTGTTTGTTGCTTCAAGGAAAATTGTTTCACATGAGGTGTAGCAACCACATACTACATTTGATTGTATTGTATGGCATGAAAGTAGCTGCTGAGTTTATAGAGGGTATTAGAGATTGTGTTAAGTATGTAAAGTCTTTGCAACAAGGAAAGAGAAGTTTGAAACAGCATTGACACAATGTAGATTGTCTGGAGAAGTTAGTTTAGATGTTGACACAAGGTGGAACTCCACTTTTATGATGCTTAAGAATGCAATCAAACTGCGAGAAGGTTTTGAAAGACTTAGTGAGTTCGATTCTGACTTCGATATTCTGCCATCAAGTGAGCAATGGGAACAAGGAATAGAAATTTGTAATTGTTTAAAGGCTTTTAATGATATTTCAATTGAGTTTGCAGGGATTAAGTATCCAACTGCGAATCTTTATTAAAATGGGGTATATAAAATTAACCAAAGCATCTGAAGTTGGGAAGATATCACTTGAGTATGTCAGAAATATGGGGTTGAAAATGAGAGAAAAATTTAATGCTTACTGGAGTGAAAGTAATTTAATTATGAGCATTGGAGTGGTTTTGGACCCAAGATATAAGGCAAAGTGGGTAAGGTTCACATATAAGATAATTTTTGGGGATAATGAACGTGCATCAGTTGAGTATGAGAAGTTCAGAACAGACTTGACCAAAATTTTCAAGGCATATGAATCTCAAAACAACACTTCAGCTCCTGCTTTCTTTAACAACTCTGTCTCTCGCATGGATGTAAGAGGCCCAGGTACAACTAACCCAAATTATGCTACTTTTTTGTTGAAAAATGATGAATATGATGTTCAGAAATCTGAGTTAGAGACGTACTTAGAAGAACCAATTCTTCCAACTGTGCTACCCCAAGATGAATACAATTTTGATATATTGAGTTGGTGGAAGCTAAGTGCCGCTAAGTACCCAATTCTATCAAAGATAGCAAGGGATGTGTTGGCTGTTCCGGTGACCAGTGTAGCATCAGAGTCCATGTTCAGCGATGGTGGAAGGGTTCTAACAACACACCGAGCTTCATTAAGTCCATAATTAGTCCAAGCATTGCTATGCTTAAATGATTGGTTGTCATGCTTCTTTGATGCAGGTAAATCTTCTTTTCCTTTGCTTAGTTCCTTGCTATGCTTAAGTTATCTTTTGTTCAACTCTTTTTGCATACCCTACATGCTTCCTGCACATCCAAATGTTTTTGCTGAATTCTTTGACCTGAAATGATGTATATAGAGTCTTGAATGTTTCAGACATAGCCTTCAACCTCTTATCCTGTGATGTCATCAGTTCACTCTTATACTTCTGTTGTAGTTTTGCTAATGGAATAATGCAGAGCACCGTAAATAGTATAACAACCATAGTAGCAAAGGTTGCAGGGCCTATATCACAGATAAGAATCACCAAGGCAACATAGATATGAAGACTCAGTGGTCCATGTTTGATGTAACCAAAAAGGGAATTTTCCAACCCTATAAGTCTCAATTGCTTTGTAAATAGCAGCATTAGAAAGTCTCAATTGCTTCTTGTAAATAGCTGCTGAGAGTAATGACCAGAATTCTAGATGTGGTCATAATATATACTCATCCCATATATTCTCTATTAGAAATGAAAAACCAAATCAGATTAGTTGACACGATCACAACAAACCGAATTAACAATGTTTTCTCTCATCTGCAACTTTATTATTAAATTTATGCTTTGCTTATTATTCTCTCTTATCAAGTAATTCTTTGTAATTTGTGAATGCAGATACGGAAATAGTGGACTGAAGTGAAGTTGATGCAATGATGCAACATTCCAGGCAGCCAAGCAAGATCACACTAAGTTACACTACTGTTAGACTTTTTTCTTTTTCTTTCTTGGCTTTGTTGTAGCCTGTTGTGTACTTTATGTTGCATTCATTAGACTGGGAGTAAACTCTTTAACTCTAAACATTGTGCTTGTGTGGGTTTATACTTTTCACTAAACATTTTGAACTTAAGAAGACAAAGACTGTTTTTTTTTTCAAGCTTTTAGTTTTTTCATAGTTATCGGATTTTAACGGATAAAAATCCGATATCTGATAGCTTAACCTTAAACTTATCGAATTGTATTTTATGATATCCGTCGGATGTTATCGGATATCGGATATCCGATAACGCTTAACCTTAACCTTACCGGAATTGCTAATATCCGGCGGATATGTATCCGTTGCCAGCCCTAGCTATCACTGTTAACTTTTTTCCAACACTTATTTTTTGCAACACTTTTGGCTAATCTAGCAATCAAATCAAGCCCATAGGGGTTAGCCTAAATAGAAAAATGCTAAGAACTAGTGAAGAGGAAAATGCTATTCATAGCATCAAATTAACTCCTAAGAGCAATTCCTATGGTAATGTTCAATAAAAATGTTTGTTGGGACACGTGGATGGTCAGATAGGATTTTGTACTGTGGAAAAGAAATGGGTGATTGATAGTTAAGCGCGAGGATGAAATATTGGCGTTAGAGCTCGACGCTAGCGCTCCATGTTAGAGCGCTGACGCTTCTGGGAAAAACGCGAGCGGGCGCAGCAGCGACGCCGGAGTTTGAGTCAAGACCGCCAACGGCTACTTTTTAACAGTCACCGGAAAGGCTAGTTTCTACCTCCATAAATACGGCTCGAGTTTGATCTCACAAATTCACAACAATCTTTCATCCGATCAATCTTTTCTTTCAATTGCTTTCAATTTTCAACCATGAATTCTGATTTTGATTCTTCTGAGGAAGATATGGAGATGGATGAAATGTTGTATGAAGAAGTGAAGAAATGTGTATGGAGTTTTTGCGTCAAATGGATGAAGATACAGATCAAGATAAAAGAAGGCGAATTTTTTTATGTTGCAATTACAATCTAGGATCATACCAAAGTCTTTAGAGCCATATGAAGTTGCGACTAGAAGATGGACGTGGCGAGATCGACATTTTTACCACGAAAAGATGATGCATGATTATTTTAATCGTGATTGTTTCTATTCCGATAAGGATTTTTAGCGACGATTCCGCATCGGCGCAACTTGACGCAAAGGATTATTGATGAGCTTTGTCAGGTACAACCTTTATTTAATTATCAGTATGATGCACAACATGTACGAGGCTTTAGTCCAGAACAAAAGATCACTGCGGATCTCCGTATACTATGTTACGGGGTACCAGCGGATGTCATGGATGATTACATCTGTATTGGGAAAACAACCGCCTTTAGGTATCTCAAATTGTTTTGCGAAACAATTGTCGAGCATTTTGGTCCAACCTTTTTAAGAAAGCATACTCAGGAAGATATTCAAAGAATAACTTAAAGAAAACACCGCGAGAGGTTTTCCAGGAATGCTAGGTAGTCTTGACTGCATGCACTGGACGAGGCATGCATGTCCGGTTGAATGGGCGGGCCAATATAAGGGTCATTATCCAAAACCAACTGTAATTCTAGAAGCTTCAGCTAGCTATGATTGTTGGTTTTGGCATGCCTTTTTTGGACTCACGGGTTCAAATAACGATCTCAACGTTTTAATAAGTCACCATTGTTTGAAGATCTTAAGAATGGGATCGCGTCGCACTGTAATTTCACCATAAATGGTCATCACTACACTCAGGATTATTATCTAGCAGACAAAATCTATCCAGAATGGTCAATAATGGTTCAAGCTTATAAACATGTAGGTTTTGGACCGACGTCTTCGAAGGATATGAAGTACTTTAACACCCAACAAATAAAATGCAGAAAGGATGTTGAACGCACTTTTGGTATACTGAAAAGGAAGTTTGCCATCATAGATGGGCCGGCACGCTTCTTTTATCTTCAAGAAATGAACAAAATTATGCCGACTTGTATCATTCTGCATAACATGGTCATTTAAGAAACCAGACGTGACCCAACCTGGACGAGTTTTCCATATAAAGATTTAACCAAGAATCTTGTGGTAGAGCATGGGCGCCCGACAAGAGAATATAGACTTGCCACTGAAAGACTCAAAATTCGGGGAATCTATGGACAACTAAGACAAGATTTAACCAAGCACCTTTGGGTTTTAAAAGGAGCAAGAGACGATGCGCATGGGCGGGGCAGAGGAAGAGAGAGAAGCAGGTAGAACTAAACTAAACTGAATTAAATTAAATGACTACACTGAATTAAACTAAACTAAACTAGATTGAATTAAATTAAACAACTACACTGAATTAAATTAAACTTAACTAAACAAAAATTAAAATCAGTTAGCAAGACTGTATTTATCTTCGTTTTCTTTCGAGGCATCATCTTCGTCTTCTTCCACATTCACATACTGGCCAGTTTGTTGAGGGGGGGACTTGTTGTTGTTCGGACATGACTTGTTGTTGTCCGGCCGCATCCATTTGCTTAATCCATGCAGCATATTATCATTCATTCATTATTGAAGTGTTCAAGGAGAGTAACTTGTTTAGCTTAAAATCCATGTAGTATTGTTCTTGCGAAAGACGACTTTTTTGTTGATTATTTATAGAAATTCCACGGTCCATGGCTCTATCTGCTTCTATCTGCATCGCGAATTCCTTGTGATCAGCATAGTTGAACTCACTCGAACCTCCTTCTAATGCTCGTTGGGATGCGTCTCTCGCTGCTTTTGCAGCTTTCTGACCACCTTTTCTTCTTCTCTTGATGTTGGTGTTAACGTCTAGATTAGTATTGTGTTGCTCCTGACTACTTGGAGTTCCATAATGTGAGGAAGCAGGCCCTCCATTCTGAAAACCCTACGAGATTGGACCATGTGGTGATCTTGCAGGCACTTGATGACCTTCCAGCAAGTATGGATTAAACTTGTTAAGCACCCTCAAAATAGTGAAACAAGTTTCATGTTTGAAGCCCAATATGTGGGATCTTTGCCACTCTTCCCGACATCTTCGTTCCACATTCGGTTCGCCTTCACCACTTTTTATGTTGTGCCATATTTGAGTAATCAAAGCTACATATTCACTAACGGCTATTGAAATTGCGTGAAAACAATGAGACAACCCTTCGCCATCATGTCTATTGGGGTTACCTGTTTCTTCACAATTTTTTTGTAAAATCTTATCATAATTTATTTATTTTTCTTGGTAAATACCATTGATGTCATCCATTGTATATAATACATAACTTATGTAAAGTGACTCGTCTTCATCTATCGTATACTTGACACCACGAATTCTTATGTTTCTTGGTTGTTATTGTTGTATATTTTGTTGTGTTTCTTGTTGTGATTGTTGTTGTGTTTGTTGTGGTGTTTGTTGTTGTGATCGTTGTTGTGAGGATGCCATATTTGTTAGAGATAAGATTTTTTCTGGTAGATTGAGTTGATATGAATAGTTTTGTTTGATTTTTTTTTTAGAGATGGTATGAAATTGTGTAATCTTGAGGTAGTGATGAAGAAGGTGTGGGTTTTAAGTCTGGAGATGAACTGAATTTATAGGGAAACAAACAGGAGCATCATCCATTGGATTGAAGGAGTCGTTGGCGCTTTTAAGAAAAACACGGCGTGTTAACTAAAAACGCTGGCATTTCAACTATCAATGAACGACGGAAAGACAAGCGCCAACGGTTGTGACAAGATCGCCCGCTCCTTCATCAAGCACACGCTACGTGTTCCAACTCAATGAACAAACCAATAAATTTGTTGGTTTGAACATCCATTTTTCATGTTTGTTGAGTCCATAGTGGGAGAAAAATGAACAAACTTTGATTTTTTTCATTCCATAAGAACTGCTCTAAGAACAGTCACGTATCCCACTTGTTTTTTGCAGATGATTGTCTCCTATTTATTAGGGAAGACATAAAAGAATGCCATAATATCCTACAAATCATAGAAACCTTTAGTAAAGCTTCTGGTTAGTTAATTAATTTTGGCAAATCATGGATCTTTTTCAGCAAAAAGGTTCAACCTAAACATCAGAGAATGATCAGTAAGTTGTTAAAGATTAAACAAATAGACTTAAAGGGCTCTTACTTAGGTACTCCTTTGTTTATGGACAGGGCAAAAATAAAACTTTTTGAAGGTATAATTGAGAAAATGGAACATAAAGTTCAAGGATGGGTAGGTAAAGTTCTAGCTCAATCCAGTAAAATGGTTTTTAATAAGGAAACCTTATCTAGTATGGCTAGTTACCATGCATATGGGATGTTTTATCCTACCTAAAAAGATTACTAGTAAAATTGATGCTCTTCAAAGAGACTTTTGGTGGGATAAAGAAACTAACTATAAAGGTTGTTACCCAAAATCCTATTCTTGATTATATAAACCAATAAGTAAGGGAGGTTTACGATTTAGGAATGCTCACAAATTTAACTTAGCCTTAATAACTAAATTAGCTTGGATACTCTTGACATAACCTAAATCCCATTGGGTGACTTAGCTTAGACCTATATACTTTAGGAAAACTTCAGCTTTTAGAGCAAAAATTCCTTTTACAAGTTCTTGGATCTGGAAATGTATCAGCAGAGGGATCAAGCTAGTGGAACAAAATAGCATTTGGGAAATTGGGGATGGGAATAATGTTAATATATGGGAGGATAACTGGATACCCAACCTGGTAGGTAAACTTATTCAGTTCAGAACATCTAACAATTCTTTTTTTTTAACTCATGTGAAGAATCTCATTGACCCTATCACTAAAAAGTGGAATAAATCTTTGGTTCACGCCTCTTTCCCAAACTCCATTGCCAAACAAATATGTAACATTAGAATTTCCATAGGCAACCACTTGGTTAACAAAGTAGATACTCTAAGGTGGCTTTTTACCAAATCTGGAAAATTTACGGTTAAATCAATGCACAACAAGTTAAATGAAAAAACTTTAAATAACTATAACTTAGGTCAACCATATTCTTTTTGGAAAAATTTATGGGCCTTAGAAATATCTCAAAGGATCAAGATTTTTACTTTGAAATGTTTGCAAAATGTAGTTTTTACCAATTTTAAACTGTCAAGATTTAAGAAGGATATAATAACTGTGCTTTTGGTTGTATGGAACATGAATCCATTGAACATCTCTTCTTACATTGTCAATATGCTACAGCTGTTTGGGCCACAAATCCTTATCAAGTTGATTTAAACTTTAATAGTTCTACTTCTTTCTTAGATTTTGTAAAGACTGGATGGGAAAAGTTAACCCAACCATTCCTATAGAAATAATTATGACTAAGATCTGGTTTATCTAGAAGGAAAGATGTAATAGAACATTTGGAAAACAACAGCAAACCCAAAATCAGCTGGCTCTAGAAATCCAAAGACATTTGGTGTTCTGGCGTAAGGATAAATACAAAGCTACTAACAGATCAACTAGCTTAGGAGAAACCTCTAAATATAAATGGCAAGCTCCAGGAGCCTGCCAAAATAAGATTAACCTAGATGCAACTTGGATTTCTATAACTGCTCCGACAGGTTTCTCTTTAATTTTCAGAAATGTTGTAGGGAATTTCGAACAGAGCAGAGCATGACCAATTTCAGCCTCATCTCCAGAAAAAACAGAAGCGTTAGGGATTTTTCAAGTAGAACAATGGGCTAATGAGGAAAATCTCTCAAACTTCGGTGTGGAGGGAGACTGCAAAAATATTTTTGATTATCTGAATGGAAATCGTCTCAAATTACCTGGTAGAATCAGACTATAATGGATGAAGTAAGAAGAGAGTTTAATTTTTTTCAAAAAAAAAAATGGGTTTTTTATGTGCCAAAAAATTGGGTTTTTTTAAAATTACGTAGCTGATATTCTGGATAAGGAAGCTAAATCTTTTAGAACCATTCTCAACTGGAGAAATGAACCTCCATCGTGTAATAGGTTTTCTTTAGAAGTAGATAAATCAAATGTTCGGGTTGAATCTAATATCCCAACATTCGATGGCTCTACTCATCTTGATGTAAGGGTTGCTAACTCCCAAAGTTAGCCTTTTGAATATATTTTAACTTACAAAAAAAAAAAAAAACTATTATAGGGGCTTCACATCCCAATATAGGGGAGTCACTATAGGTTTATAAAAAAAAGGTCACCCGTTAGTAATTTCAAAAATCCTTTATCTAAAATATTTTCATAAATGCTAAACAGCCCTCATGTAGTTAGTGCTTATAATCTAATTAGCTAATAATTACATTAATAAGCTTTTTTATATAATTAGTGATAAAAAATCAGATTCAGTGTAGAGATTTTTTTTCTAACTAAAACCCCCAAATTTCAAATCACCCAACCAATGTCCTTTTTATTTCTCAAAATTGATGAAAATATGTAAAAAAAATTATTTTTTTTAGCTTTTGAGAGAGGTTTACTGTTGGGTTTTTCCTTCGTAGCCAACCGTAAGACAAATTTACGGTTAGGTGATAATGAAACCCTAACTGTAACTAGGTAAAGTTGGGAAAACCCAATTGTAAACCAGTCACGGTTGGGTTTTTTGGTTTTACGGTTAGGTTTGGTCTTGAACGAACCCAATGGTAACTAGGTAAAACCCAACTATAAATCAGTTACGACTGGGTTTTTTCTTGGTCGAACCCGATTGTAATTCAGTTACGGCTGGGTTTTTTTTTGGTCGAACCCAACTGTAAAACAATTATGGCTGGGTATTTTTTATCAAACCAAACTGTAAATCAACTATGATTGGGTTTTTTATGGTCGAACCCAGCAGTAAAACAGTTACGGTTAGGTTTTTTATGGGGAAAACCCAACTGTAACTAGTTCTGAAACCTAATTTTTTCTACTTGTTCAATCAATCTAACAAATTTCTAACGTAATTGGTTTGTTAATTACCATCACTTTTATCAACATGCTTCTTTAGTATCATTAATAGAGAATTCAATCGACGCTTATAAGTTTTTCGAATCGCCGATTGATCGAAGACGGTGAAATGATTTTAATTGAGAAAAAGAGGGAAAGATTTGTTGTTGATGAAGGAGAGGAAGTTAAAAGAAGAAGAGGGGGAGCATATTTTCGAATTAGAATTAGGTTTTGATTTTAGTTTTTAAGTTTTTATTTTAGTTGAAGGATATTTTAGACATTTGGTATTGAATCAAAATTACCCCATAACCAAATTTTTTATTATTAGGAATCCAAGTGAAGCCCCTCTATTGGATTGTGAAGCCCCTATAATAGGTTTCTTTAGAAAATATATACTTTCACTTTTTCAATTTGGCCTATTTTTAGACTAAAATAAAATAAAAATGAAAGTATCTTCTTTTTAAGACCGGAGAGAGTATATTAGCCATGCAAGATGGAAAGCTCACTGAGTCACGATCGAAAATAATTACACGATAGAGTTTGTATCGAGTAATAGAGATTCTACCTTCAACGACCAAGACAAATATTTTTATTTATATTAGTCATGTAGGTTGGCTTGGAAAACTTGGAGAGTCGCGATGGGAAATAAATTGGGCGACAAAGTTTTTATTGAGTGATAGCTATTCAACCACCAGTGATCAACACTCAATCGTTGGCGATAGAGGTCTTGGTGTGGACTCTATCTTAATTAGGTATTTTTATACCTCCTATAAATATACGCAATTCCAACTTTATATTTAACACCTAAAACCTTTTATTGTTACATACATTTTTTTCTTCAAATGGCATAAATTGCAATCCAACTTGATTTTTCCAGAGTCATACTTGAAGCTCCTATTAACAAAATATATGAAGAAAAAAAAGACTTTTCGTTCACTCTTTGCCATTCTACAAGCATTATACTTAACAAGCTTTTATTGGTTTCGCCAATAATTTTTTCCCAATGAAATTGCATAATTAAAGTCACAAATCGCGCCACCTCTCTGTTAACCATAAAAATAACAACTTGATGATCACGTTGCATCACGCTTATTGAGGTCATTATTTCTTCTTGAAAAATCTGAAATATGTTTTCTAACAGGGTATTATAGCCTTGTTATTATGCACCATTGATACTATTTTGCGTCAAAAAAATATAATTTATGCAAATGCATTCATCCTTGGCTAAGGTAAACTTTGCACACCGAACCCTGTTACTTCGGCCATACTGAGGTTAAGATAAAAAAAAGTCATAGTACAAAATATGTATTACATTTGTGTGTGTGTGTGTGTGTGTGTGTGTGTGTGTGTGTGTGTGTGTGTGTGTGTGTGTGTGTGTGTAGAGAGTGAATGGGTGAAAATTGTGAATTTTGATATAGATTAAAAGAAATGTGATTGGGAAATTGAGAAGTGTAAAGAAGGTATGGGTATAATGAGGTTCAAATTGATTATTTATAAGGGATGGATTTTGGACCATCTGATGATAAAAGACTGAGCGACGTAAACGTCATCTAGCGATCAAGACTATCTCGCGACAACATAACGTTAATCTCCTGATGTCATCCATAACCGATCGGGACTCTACCGCTCGGTAGATACTCTAGCTCGGTGGTCTAAGTGCCACTTTTCCTATTATGTTTTCCATTTAGCCAGCACTTTAGTTGTGTTAGCCTGTTAGGTGAGACCTTTTTTGTAAAAAAAAATGTGCGTAGGTATTATAAAATTTTAGGTATTATAATATATGCAGTGGGACCTTTTATATAATAAAACTAAAATAGTGGATTTGAACAAATACCCATGTTAAATCATTTCTCTGTTGAATTAGATCATTGCTCTGTCGAACTCACCAAGTGTTCGTATGTCAATTTTGACTGTCATATTTTACTTACAAAACTCGAATCTGCTTGACTTGGTTACTAGAGTCTACTTCGTTAGGTTAGACTAAGAGCATAAAAATGTTGAGGCTCACTCTTGTTGCTCATGAAAAAACTGAAGACGTATCAGAATCAACGAATACATCATTTTTCAATAATGAAGACTTCTTGTTTTCTCTTAAACCTTGATACAAAATCATGTACTAAGAGACGAATTATGGTTGTTAGAGCACTGCTCGGTCGAACTTGCAACCTTTGATATCTCAAGCTTATTATCAATGTTAGATGCACAAAACTATATCTTGATTTCTAATCTACTTAAGTAGGTCTTGGACTAAGATTAAAGTATGTTAGTTGAGTATCATACATCACTGAATAACCCTCGAATATTGAAGAGCGGACGCGTTTGGAGAACTTCATCAACAAAAAGGTATGTGAAGACTGAACCATTATATTTACTTACAGTACTACCATTCTATCTATGTGGGACAATATCGTATGATTTTAGTAGATTTAATATTGCAAATAAAAAGATTCGAGTCAAGTTTGTCTTGTTAAAAATATCGAAATATAATTTAAGCATTGGATGTTCATAGATCCTTAACAATCTTAGTTTGAAACAATTTATTGTTCAATAAATAATTTTTGTGTCAAATGGATCATTTGAAAATTACACAAACAATGATATTTATATCTATGGCAATTGAGAATGTTTGAAAACATCAAAAGAGAGTTTTCAGAACTACTAAAATATGGACTCAGGGTAGGTATGCATACCCAGTACACATATCGTAGATATATGAAGTTTCGGAACGTAGGTATGTACTCATACCCAGTACGCGAACCATGGAATTCTGAATTCGTGAATGAAATAGGTATGCATACCTCAAGGGTATGACTTCATGAATATATTAAGGGTACACATACCTAGTATGCATACCTCAGCCCCTTGGATTCACAAACGTGTGACTTTCACATACCTACCTAGTATGAATTAAGCAAATGTTCATGAACTATTTTCACAAATACGTTTGGCATTGCTATAACTCTCATGAAAACCTATAAGACATCTTTGATCACTAAATCACTTTGTGTATTTGCATCATGATTCAAGTCTTAAGTGTTTAAATGAACAAAAAATTTCTTATAAGTTCTTAAGGCATATTTTCCATGAACTATCCTTATACATGGTTTCGGCATCCTGGATCATGGTGTATATTCTTCTATGTAATTTAAAGACAAACTTCTCACATGCTTACATGAACTCCTAACAAAAGCTTCATCTAAAATGAGAAAATGTTTGCTTGATTCTCAAGTTATCTAAGCTTGAATTCAACGCAACCCTTATCCTTGAAAGTATATAAATAGATAGACTCGAACACCTTGGAATTTTAAATAGAGAGTCGTTCTATATTAAACTAGGTTTTCTCTAAGAAACATAATTGAGTTTACGACTTGAAAACTTCATTTAGGGATTCGTGAAGCTAGGCCCAACTATCTTTACCTTGATAGTTCATGTATACTGATCTTGTTCTTTCTATTGTCGAGGATTTCATCAATCTCCTTTAGGAATGAGATAAATAGAAATCACAAAGTCCTCTTCGTCTCAGAATTTATGATTACACAAGATATATATCTATAGCTTTCTTTTTTATTGATCCATTTAAGAATGTTCTTGAGAATGTGGTTAATAATTCAGGATCCTCAGCTAACTGAGTGTAAGTGTTTCGGATTTGTGAGGTTTACTGGCTTCATCTGTTTCAAGAAAATTTTCCAAGCCTTGATCTAAACGATCTAAATGTAAATCAAATAGGCTCATCTGTTAGAGGAAGATTAGTATCAAAAGTCTTCACTTAGGTTGAAGCAACTTTTAGGATGTAAAGGAAGTCAGTTAATGAAATCATTTGCGTAGATCCTTGCGAGGTTCAAGATCCTTAAGGAGCACGACTATATCTGAATTTCTTTGAGGGTAAATTTAGTCTCAACTACACTTCAGTCCGAAGTCTGGTAGTAGGCTAGTGTCTGTAGCAGATAAATATAGTTTGGTGTTCAATCTGGACAAGGTTGCGAGATTTTTCTGCAGGTGCGGTTTTCCTCGTTAACAAAATTCTTGTATGTGTGTGCTTTTTACTTTTCCACATCTTTTGATTGTTAAAAGTACTAGAGAGGTTCATACTCATATTAAGTAAAAATAATGGTGGTGTAATTGGTAGCCACTATTTTTCAATTGATATCGGATCAGGTTCGTGTACTACGGTATCACAACCGACATGATGATCTCTTGCTTTGATAGGAGCAATCAGGTTACAGATTATGAGTATATTTTAGAAATAACACCGACGAGAAGAATGAAGAAGGCGTTAAGAGACCCTCCTGGCCCAACCCTAGACACTAAACTATCGATGATGATCTGTGTACTGATATGAATAAAGTCATTGATAATCTTTATCATGAGAAATAATGATTGATAAGGAAAATTAATGAACTCCATTATAAGCTATACATCAAGAATTCTAATATCTGAGAAGGATCTGAAAGAGAAAGGGTTCTTCAAAAAGGATTGGATGATCAAATCCATATTAACAAGAAAATTATTTCCACGTTAGCATAATCAAAGGCTACATTAGCAATAACTCTTGAGGATATGAAATCCAATTCCTCGAAGAACCTGATTCGTCTATCTTTTGATTCTTTTTTAAAGTATTGTTGACGATCATGACATAAACGAGGCCTTGGATTTGTTAAACCTGATATGACTCAGATTCCTCATACATGTAAGCTCTTTTGACAAAAGTTAAATTTTGCTCAAGTTCTTTATAAAAGAGCCAAAAAACTTATCTCTAACTTTGAAACACTTACAAAGAATCTGACAAGATATCCTAACATAGGGAAAAGTAATGTAAATATGAAAGTTTTCTCTCTAAAGTCCATTTCACCTTTTCAATGGTTTCTCGATAGTGGTTGTAGCCGACACATGACATGTGATCTTTCGTGGTCAGTGAGTGCGGACGAATTTAAGGAGGACCTGTAACGTTTGGGGATAAGAGTTGTTTCTATATATGTTAGCAAAAGGGGAAAGATCAAGATTCTTGGAGTGTCCCAAATTCGTGAAGTTGTTTACGTCGAAGGTATGTCTGCTAATCTACTTTATGTCAGTCCATTTTGTGACAAAAGTCATAATTAAAGTTGTCTTCAATGCTAAAGGATGTGGTATTGATAGGGCTGTCAATGGGTCCGGGTCTTCCCGGGTATCACTAGACCCGGACCCTACTTATAAAGGTCGGGTCCGGTTCCTAAATTTGTGGACCCAGAACCAGACCCGTTTAAAGTCCCGGGAACCCGTTGGGTATTAAAAAAACTATAAAAAAAAATCTTAAAAACATAATTTCTTTCTCTTTTTAACTTGAATATAAATTATTTTTATAAAAAATTATTATTATTTCTTTATTAATGTACTAAATAAAGATTAAATGTAAGAAAAAAATCAAAAAAAATCAAAGCCAAAACTAGCAAAATACCTATAATTTTGCTAAAAAGATGATTAAAATGATAAATAAACAGGTACCCATTACCCACGGGTACCCGACGGGTATTACCCATTAACATTCGGGTCCAATCGGGTAATTACCCGTCGGGTCCTAAGTTGCTAATGGGTCCAACTTTAGGATCCAAAACCGGACCTGAATCTAGCGGGCCCGGTTCCGGTTCCGGGTAATGGGTACCCATTGACAGCCCTAGGTATTGAGGATAAGTCAGGAAAAATATTTTTTCATGACATTCTTGGGAAAAATAATTGTTATCTTCTTAATAATTGGTTTAATATTTGTTGTAAGTTGACTAAAGTGGAATCTACACACCTTTGGCATGAGTGTTTTGTCACATCAAATATCGCCTTCTTGGCAATATCATTAACAAAAAAACTTATCCCAGGTGTGCCAAAGTTGATGGTATTTGTGGTGCTTATCAAAAATATAAACAAGCTAGAATTCCACATAAGTCATCACAAGACATTTCCACCAAAGCCCCTCTTGATTTGATTCATATAGATTTCTTTGGCCCCATCCAATAACCCACTGTTGGAGGGAAGAAATATGTTTTGGTAATAGTTGATGATTACACCAAATTCACTTGGGTGGTGTTCCTAGCTCATAAGGAGAATGGGTTAAATCAACTCAATAGACAAGATGATTGGAGCATTGTCCCTGCCTTACCAATTTAAATATTGTAGGAACCAAATGGATGTTCAAGAACAAGTCAGATGAATTCAGAACAGTGGTTCGAAACAAAAGAAATACTTGTCGGTCAAGGATACTCATAGATTAAAAGGATTAATTTTAATAAAACCTTCACTCATATTGCACATCTTAAGTCCATATATTTGTTGTTAGCCCACACTTGATTTTTCAAGATTAAGTTATATCAAATGGACGTGAGATCCACATTCTTAAATGGATGCCTTAAGTAAAAGGTATATGTTGCCCAACCTAAAGGATTTGAAATTCCAGAAAATCTCGATCATGTCTTTCAGCTCAATAAGGGATTATTTAGATTAAAACAAGCACCTCGAGCTCGGTATGAAAATCTAAGTATGCTCATATTTATGTAGATGATATCATATATATATATCAACATCCAGGAAACTTGGTGAAGAATTCCAAACCTCTCTAAGTGAGGAATTCAAAATGAGCAATGTTAGTGAATTAAAATACTTCTCGGGGTTACAAATTCAACTATATAAGGATGAGATCTATATCTCTCAAGAACAATATGCCAAGGATCTTGCCATAAGGTTTGGCCTTGAGAAATCCTCTCCAAAGCTCAATCACATGTCCATAACTGGGAAACCGCAAAGAGACGAGAATGGTGTCAAAGTAGATCAGAATCTATATAGATCTATTATTGGAATCATGTTATATCTATCAACAACAAGACCCGAAATTTCTTTCAGCATTGGTTGTTGTGCAATATTTCAAGCAGATCTCTAAGAGTCTCATCCTTCAGCTGTAAAAAGGATCATATATACAATATGTTAAACATTATTGGTTATGGTCTATCTTACGCCTTTTACACTAATACTGAACTTACTGTTTATTCTGATGCAAATTGGAAGGATGTGTGGAAGACAGAAAAAGTATATCAGGAGGATTTTTTCATTGTGAGCTAAATCTTGTTGCTTGGCATAGTAAGAAACAAAACTCAGAATCCTTATCAACATGTGAAGCTGAATACATAGGTTCTTGATGTATACAACTCTTATGGATGAAACAAAGGCTTACTGATTATGCAATAGACACTGGAACTATGAAGATCTTTTATGATAACTCAAGTGCGATTCAAATTACTGAGAATCCCGTTGAGTACTCAAGAACAAAGCACATTGACATAAGATATTATAAGAGATCGTTTTGAAAATGATACAATATTGTCAAAATTAAGTTTCTTCCTTCTGAACGACAGTTGGTTGATATTCTCACTAAACCTCCAGATATCCAAACTTTCTAGAACCTTCGGTAATATTGGCGTTGTTCTAATTCGTATCATGGCGTGCTCAAACCTTAGCTAGCACAATACAACTCGCTTAGGTGGTGCCTCTAGCCATTAACCTTAGCTGTATTTCCTCACACAGCACAGTACAACACAAGAGTCAACACAAACCTTAGCGAGCTGTTTTGTGCCATTAACATGCCGGCGCGACACACTTTACTCCTGCAAATGGACAATCTGAAAGGGCACCCAAACAGATAAGGGCGCTACATTTGGCACCAACTCAGAAAAATAAGATAAGACATACAGGCACAAAAAACTCTTGTTTCAGAAGTTTAACACTGCTCCCTATCTATCCTATTCCCGCTCTGAAATCGATAAATGGAGGGTTTAATTATGAGTTCTGTGGTTAAAACCCCCGTTAATTCAACGAATCTCTCGAGTGAATGTGGTTTCTATGATGTTAGGAAGAAGCCCTTTGGAGTGGTACTTAAACCTTCGAAGAGTTTTAGAACTTCAAGACTTGTTTGCATGGCTGTAAGTGTCCAATTACTCAAATTTTCAGCAATCTATTTCAGAGCTTCAAATTTTTTCTTCATTTTCAGTTGATCTTAGTTAAACCCATGTTGTGAATCGAACGAATTTGCTATTGTCTCTCTATTTTCAGGAACCGTATCTGATAAAGAAGTTGGATTCTGCTGAGAAAACTTGGAAAGAATTATCTGTAAGTAACTTTTTTGTTAAAATTTTACTATTTTTTCAAGCACTCATGCTGCTTACAGTAATGACTATGAGAGGTTACTAAAAAGTCAAAGTGGATTGGCTTGGGTCAATCTGGACTTTGTACATTTATGTTTGGTATTTTGATTTTTCAATATGTCTGTCTTCTTCATATAACCTGTGTTATAAATCCTTCAATGATTCAAACCTAAAAATGCTTAGTAAAAATGTTGAGCAGTAAGGAACTTTAGAAGGCAAAACATGATGAATCAGAATGAAGCTGACTGCATTTAGTTCACATTTTGTCAATTGATTACTATTTAGCACCTAAACATGAGTACGATTTTAGGTTGTCATTTGAATCATTAGATTATTATCGTTAGGTGATATTTCTATTGTGATGGCATTATTTGGTGTAACAATGGTTAACTTTTGGGTTGCCATTGTTCATGAAAGGTTTAACTGTTGTTTATTTTAGGTCAAGTTGGCAGATCCTGATGTAATATCGAATAATAGCGAATACCAAAAGCTTGCACAGTCTATGTCAGACCTTGATGTGGTATGGAATACGTTGCATTTTTATGATAGAATTCATGGGAACTTATATTCTATATTTTTGCTTAATAGCAGTTGAATTTGTTTTGTAGGTGGTGACAATATATAGGAAGTTCAAGGATTGTGAGAAGCAATTGGAAGAGGCGAAAGGTTTCTGTCCTGTATCCTTCTTCCAGATGGTTTTAGTTTGTTCTATAAGAGTGAAGGATTGTGTTGACGTATATTTGTGGCAGCTTTGAAGGACGAGGGTGGTGATGAAGATATGGTAGAGATGATTCAATCTGAAATAAAAACTTTATCCGATCAGCTTAAAGAACTAGAGGAGCAGATAAAGGTTTTGACATTATTGATTACCTTTTATCCATATTCTCGCTATAGAGACCAATGCTTGGCTTTCTAATAATGTACACCTATCATATGCAGGTGTTGCTGCTACCTAGTGATCCTCTTGATGCACGAAATATCCTTCTTGAAGGTACACGTTTTTCTTTTGGTGTTGCAGCCATAGTCTTTGTTCTTCTTTGTATCTCATTTAGAAGTAGTTATCAGTGTCTTCCTTTGATATCAAAGTGCCATGCTGATTGGTTTGGTTTAGTAGGTCCCATCTTGGTGTGTACGTTGAAGTTATTGACCTTACTAGATTTTAAGTATACATCAAGTGAAGATTTGAACCATGAAAAAGGTTCAAATAAATAGGTGACCATGTACCAGGGACCATGAAGGTTTGTACCATGAAAAAGGTTGTTGAAAACATTAAAAGAACCAATAATCGTCTTAGACGATGCTATTAGGAAAGTATTTGATGCTGGCACACTCATTATCTTTCTAAATTTCTCCTTGTTAATATCCTCTTTGCAGTGAGGGCAGGGACTGGTGGTGATGAAGCTGGAATCTGGGCTGGTGATCTTGTAGGTACATTTACTCGTATCCTTTGTAATCATTGTAAGTTTGTAACAATAGCAATGTCATAATGTTGCAGTAGCTTATAGTAGGATATAGGATCTTAAGATATGGGCAAGAAGGAGAGGCTGGATCTCAACATTTATAAAATTAATCTCCCGTCTTCTCCTCTGTTAGGTTCGTATGTATCAGAGATATTGTGAGCGTACCTCCTGGAAATATTCACCACTCTCATGCTCAGAGGTATGCATGTCACTGCTTACTCTATCGTGGAAAAATCTATAATACCCTTATAATTTGATGCAACTAGCTGAATATATCTTTATTTTCAGGCTGAAAAAGGAGGTTATAAAACATATGTGATGGAAATTAAAGGAACTCGTGTCTACAGTAAATTAAAATTTGAATCTGGGGTACACCGTGTTCAACGCGTTCCCCAGACAGAAACACAAGGTCGTGTGCACACTTCAACTGCAACTATCGCAATTATGCCAGAGGTTTGGCTCAGACATAACACATGCTAATCCATGCTATCAATTCCATATATATGGTTTTCCTTTTAGTCATTTATTTTGTTATTACTTATTAAGTAAATAACAGTTTCTATGTTTGTATTGTCAAGTCCAATTATATATTCGTGACTAGATCATGGTAAGGCAGTTAAATAGATATAGGTTGCCTTCCATTTGTTCACCTGGGTATTGTTTATTCTAGTGTTTCTTCCATTTTATCAGGAAATTAAAATTTTAAGTTTGATGCTTACTGCATTAGCTGTTATTGATTCAGGCTGATGATGTTGAAATCGTGATTGATCCTAAAGATATTGACCTTACGACAGCAAGATCGGGAGGTGCCGGAGGTACTGCTGTAAATATTGTAGTCACTGAAATTAGATGATGAAAATTTGGAGTTGTGATGGTTAGTATCCCATGATTGGTTTGCATGCATCTTACCATATTTTAATCGTTATGCAGGACAGAATGTCAACAAGGTGGAAACAGCTGTTGATCTCTTCCACAAACCAACAGGAATCCGTATATTTTGTACAGAAGAAAGATCTCAGCTTAAAAACAAGACTCGTGCACTTCAGCTACTGCGAGCAAAACTGTGAGGATAATGATGGGCCTTTCTTCCATTCTTATGTTCTCCTCAACTTATTGATGTCTAGCGTTGTGTCTTCAGTTGCAATTGCTCTCCTACTTTTCACTTCCATTCTGGTTATATATTCATTCCTTTGTTTGGACAGATTTCATATGGTTCTTCTACTTCTCATCCTGTATATCAATACTAACCCTATGCTCGTTGCAGATATGAAATAAAAGTTAGGGAGCAACAAGAGTCTACAAGGAATGAACGAAACTCACAGGTTAAAAAATAATCGAGTTATGAGCTGAACAAACTTTGTTAATCATATTAGTTTTTAAGTCTTCCATTCTTCATTATCCTTTTCTGTATAACAGTCTGTGTTTACAATTTTATGCTATTTCCTAAAATTACAGATTGGTACTGGAGCTCGATCAGAAAAAATTCGGACCTACAATTACAAGGTATGCTCTCCCTTTTGACTTTCCATTGCCTAAGTTACTATCAAGGTTCAGATTCAGTGTCGTCATAATTGATATCTCCTTTGTGTTGCTTTTTACAAACTTTAATAGGATAATAGAGTTACTGACCATCGGCTAAAGATGAACTTTGAGTTGACGTCCTTCCTCGATGGTGATATTGAGACAGCGATTCAGGTACAATTGTATATCATGCCAGCTTTTCATCTCAGTTATATATGCCAGCATATTATTACACACCCAAACACGTACATTTTTTTTCCTTGTTAATTTCTTTTATGCGGATTTTCATGCCGAGTTACTACACATGCTTTTTCTTGCAGTCATGTGTTGCTACAGAACAAAAGGAACGCATGGAAGGCCTTGCTGAGTCTGTGGGTGCAACCAGTGGTTAAATTACAGCTTCCCTTTGCAGAATGAAGAAGCCCCAGGGAAAACGGAGGTATATCAACCAACATTTCTCATCTTCACCTTTTGGATCCGTGTAGTACAGTTTCAAACATGTGCATTTCTCCACAAATCAAGAACCCAGATTAAAATATAGTATATGTATCATTTTTCATATACTGTAAAATGTAACTGTCAAATTTTAATCAAGTCTGTGAAGAGGATATTAGAATTTAATGTGTTAGTTTTCTCGGGAGCAGATTTTGTCTGATAAATATTAGAATTGACCCACTCCGACACTGGCAGATTCAGCTGGAAGTCACTATAGCTTTTGTTTGGATTCCAAAGTATGTTCAAGACTTCCCTGCATGCTTTGGTACGTTAGAGTCTCCTTCGGAACCATAAAACTTAGTCTTCTAACGTTGTCATGGATTTTCTTTATATTGGAATATCTAAGATTTGCTGAAAAAATAATCAAAATCTGAACACTAAAGCCAGAATCCGCTCAATATGCTTCTTTTTTTTTCCAGATTCACCGAAGAAATGATAGAACTACATTCAATTGGCTGTAATTATCCCTTAACCGGTAGACATTCTAGTACCTTTTCCACCAAAAAAAGAAAAATTAATAAATTTCCATCATCATTGCCAAAATAGTTCTAAGACCTTAGGACACATTCAGCCTCTGGAAATCAGTAGATGCAAAAGCAAAATTGTCAGGATTAATGAAACATTAGTGAAATAGAATCTTGAGAGTAGTCCCCCCTGGTAGGAATTAACGTTCCATCCCACTTTGGTTGGGCTTCTGATCAAAGATTAGTTCGAAGGATATGTACCACAAGGCTCAATGCAGAGGGAAATACAATTGAGCCTGAAAACATATGGACCAGATTAATTAGGTAATAAGATATGTTTCTGATATGAGTGAAACACAATCCTACAACGTAAGTAGTGGACTGTCGATGACAGCCTAAATTATCAAGCTTGGTAAAGGGGCGTCATGAATCGGTAGAGGGGCGTCAAACTAATAAGATAAAAAAGGTCATTAGAAGTAAAATCAAGTGCCCCTTATCAATGAAAATATGTAAATGACTAATTAGCCCTTATTGTTAATAATCAAGATTAGTAATGATAATCAAGATTAGTGTTAATTATGAACTATTAATTGGGGGATATGGGAATTAATTGGGGGATATGAATTACTTCCCCCAACCCATGGTGTGTGCTAAGGGGTGACTTTTGGTTATGAATATACTAAAATACCCTTCCCTCAAAATAAAAATAAAAACTTAAAATCAAAAAACAAAATCATATCCCCCATTTCCATCTCCACTTCTTCCCTCAAAATAAAAATTAAAAACTTAAAATCAAAAATCTAAATCATATCCCTCATTTCCATCTCCACTTCTTATTAATCTTATTTAGGGGTAGTGTTTTGAAACCCAAATATTCTCCATTCCCTTTCAAATTCTAAACTCTCCCCACTCTATATCAAATTCTCTTCACCTCACTTTGGAAACGATTTTTTTTTTTATTCGGAAGTGATGAAGATCATGCTGAAAGTAATGATGACCATCGGAATTGATTCTCGAGCATTAGGTATCATGTTAAACATATGGTCTTCATCAATTAAGCATGGTTTTCATCACTTCCTTTTGAATTTTTTACGGTTTTAAAAAGCTTGATACCGGCATGGTCAGTTGATATGAAGACCATGCGGTATTTTTTCCAAAGCATAGTTTTCATATTTATTTCCTATGCAGAAAAACAATCGGCATGGTCTTCATATCAATCGACATCATCTTACCAAGCTTTTTAAAGCCAGGAAAAATTCAAAATGGAAGTGAGGAATACCATGCCGGAATTGATGAAGACCATATCTTGAACACTCTGATCCGGCATGCCCGATAATTTCCTATCAATGCCGGTAGTCAAGTGAAAAAAAAATCAACATTCGGATACTTTTCATTCTGCTTTAAGCATAGGTATTTAAGCAAAATACTATGAAGGAACAGTCTCGCACGCTGTGAAAAAGCTATTACCATGCCGGTACCTGTTCAAAACCAGAAAAAAAATCAACATTCGGAAGATCAAAACCAGGGAAAAAATCGTAACGAGAGAGCTACGCCCCCCCGAACCCCCCGGATAGTGGCAAACAATTTATGAACATTTCCAACAATTGCCACCATGAGTTTTTGGTTGAATACCATGCCCGCACCAAGCTTTTTCAAGTTACGCAACAATGGTGGATTCAAAGAAAAAAAATCAATTTTTCAACCTCTTATTATCAGTAATTCTCTCATCACAATCATCTTCCCATTTTCAAAAAAAGAAATTCCTCTCAAATATTTTTTTCCCTCCTTCTACTCTCACCCAAACACAAATAAAAATACACACTAATTTATCCCCCAAATACTTAACATTTTACTAATTATACTTAATCACTAATCCTAATTAGTGGAGGCTAGATTAGGAATTAAAAAAAAATACATAGGGGGTCACCCAGAATTGCTATTGGGACACCTATTTTGTCCCGTAGCTATATCCCCCAATTAATTCCCATATCCCCCAATTAATTCTTCTTAATTATCAAGATTAGTTTTGATAATCAAGATTAGTGTATTATAACTCTAAAATCAGATTTTTAGAGTTATAAAAAAAAAAAATTGAGGAGAAGAAAACTTATGTGATATTTGTGAAACCCTAGATTTTGATTCACTCAACCAAAATGAGTGATTCCAGTTGCAAATTTGAGGTGGGTGAATCTCTATATGATAGAGAAAACAAGTACTAGTTCCATTAGCTTTTTGTTGCTTAAAATTCTCTAAAGTATGTAAAAAAATCAAAATTTTAAAAATTTGAGGAAGAACATACGGTTGGTAATTATATTTGGTTACCAACCGTATATGTGAGATACTGGTTGGTAACAGACTACCAAACCAACCGTGAATGGTTCAATTTGGGAAAACCCGAAATAATACCAGTTACGGTTGGTAAAATTTATTCTATTACAAACCGTAGGTTAATTACGGTTGGTAACTTTAATATCATCCTCAACCGTATGTAGATACGGTTGGTAACTAACTCGAAAATATGAGCCGACTGGAAAAAAACTAACATGCAGGACAAAATACGGTTCAGTAAATGCATTTAAATTACCAACCGTATATCGACCAAAATTCTCAGAACCAAGAACATACGGTTAGTATTTGATATTTATTTAATTGTTACGAACCGTAAAGCATAGATACTGTTAAGTAACATAACCAATTCTAACCGTATAAAGAAAAAAATGCGACATTCTAAAATTTGATTTTTAACCTAAAACTCCAATTTTTGATGGAGAATACACTTCAATTGAACACAACAAAAATACTAAATGGGTTTTCGAATATAGACTTCAATCAACAATTATTAATGTTGCGAATCACCGATTAATCACGATGAAATTTTCGATCGATTTTAATGGAGCTTATGGTTAGAATGGAAATGGAGGAGAAGAGAAGATGAAGAAGAAGATGAAAAAAAAACTGATTTGATTTTTTTTGAATCATTAGGCTTAAAAAAAATTAATTTGATTTTGGTTGATTTAAGGTGAAAAGGGTAATCTAGTCAATCTACACCCCTATAGGACACCCCCTAACCAATATGAGGGTCATTGCTATCACACTTGACGCCCCTCTACCGATTCATGACGCCCCTTTACCAAGCTTGTAAATTATTTATGTCAAGGAGACAACCATACAGGCACTGATCAAGTATATCTAGCTAGCTTTTAAAACCCCGAATGCTAGCTTTGATTTTATTTATGATCATCATATAGTATATCAGTATATATATAGTGTACACATTATAAGTATATACATACATGCATAGAACCAGCTCAATGTTAATAATAGGAAATTAAATGGTCAAGCGACATATTTATTTCATGGATAGAAACTAAGATCTTCAACAGAAAAGAGTTCAGGCCAAAGCGAAGGAACTTCACCACCATAGATGGTATTAGTAGTTGTTGCACTCGTATCCCAGGCATCACTGCTCTTGCCGAGACTGCTACTTGAGCTTCTTCCATTATTATGAGTAACTGTAGGGGTAGGAGGGGTCTGACCATCAGGAAATGATGATAGAAGACACCCTTGTGATACTTTAGGTGTTCTTTCATCTCCTTGGTTAAGCAATGCAGAATCAGAACCTCCATGTCCTTGACTTACAATATCACGGTGACTATTGTTCATAGATGTTTGGAAATTCTCACCAGGGTGGTTTTGTAGTTCGGCTGGAAAACCATGATCATTATTGGGAACTACCATATTATCCAACCGAGGTAAAGAATTCATCATAGAAGATGTAGAGTTATCTTTGATAGATGAAATAGAATTCATGAATAGATTCAAGGCTTGAATATTGTCTGCTATGCTGGTTGGGTAATTAGTACTAATTCCCATAGTTGATTGAAGAAGAGACTGAATATATTGAACCTTAACCATATCATTAACAGCTTCAGTCTGTATTAATCTTGATACTAACTCTTCATATGGAAGCTGGTTACTACTGTCCATGAATTCTTTCAAACTTGCCAAAGCTATCAGTTGAGGCAAGCTCGTTAAAAGATCGTTTATCGGACGATGTGTCATTGGATCGAAACCCATCTGGATAAGTTTCTTCTTCATATGTGTATTCCAAAAGTTCTTGATATCATTATCGGTTCGTCCTGGCAGGTGTTTCGCAATGGCAGACCACCTTATCGTAATAAAAGCTAGAATTAGAAAAATAACTCGATTATTTTCGGATAAAATGTACGCTGCTAGTGATAATATTACTACTTACTTGTTGCCAAGGATGGAGTGAAGATTGAGAATAATGTCTTCTTCTTCTTGGGAAATTTTTCCTTTCTTTATGTCAGGACTCAAGTAGTTTGTCCATCTTAATCTACAGCTCTTTCCACATCTGTTTAGACCTATGAAATTAAAACTCATGCACGATCGTTAATACAAACGGCTATATATATGCAGAATGCTGCAAATGAAACGTAAGAGAGAAAGATGTACCTGCAAGTTTAGGGAGAGTTCTCCAACATCCATGACCATGAAGTTGAATGTGCGAGACAAGTTTTTGGTCTTCTTCAGGGGTCCAAGGACCTTTCTTAATACCATTGTTATTCTCATCATCACGAGGAGGAGGAGGATATCTTCCCATATTAATTTTGATTAGTTGCTTGCTGCATCCTCTCATTAATTTATTCTTACCAAAACTGAAGCTACGCACCCATTTATATAGTAATCCGCATGCACATTTTTGTTGGGTTTGTTTCTTCCTCTAGCAACGTATAGTTACATTTTCACACTCAAAGAGCATCAAAACAAGGATTGATTATTATTTTTCTTTTTTACCTTTCTTTCGGTAAGGAACCAGATAAAACAGTAAATTCCAAGACGTTTGTTACAGGAACCAAATGAAAATTTGTTCCAAGGAATTTGTATGGCAATGAAGTTCAAGGGATAGAGTACGCAGTCTTCATGTGAAGAGGTTGAACTACTTATACAGAAGGAGTTGTTTATTGGTCTATTACTTGCTCTTCAGTTGTAAATGTGTATTTTAAGTTTTCGATACATTTTTGTCAACTAAAATTTACTTAAGAGTACTGTTTATTAGCCTCTTAAATCAATGGATGGATGCCTTCTTTTATTAAAAGAGACCAGAAGAATAGCAAACTTGTTGGTGACAAGTCCGATTCCAGCCCATTTCTATGTGATTACGTATTGCACAGTTTTGTAAAACTTTTTTTCTTTGCTTCTCGCTGTTTTGACTCATCTGATCCGTTGAGACTTTAAAGGCAAGTTACTCGGCACACTAAATAACAAAGACTGTTTGTCACCTGGCTAGAGAGGAGAGGACGCCGGTTGAATGTTGGGTTCATGTCCAACTTTTATGCACTGATCAAGTTAGGCCCAGTTGGCTAATATCCTCTTCTTCTTATTAGCCCAACTCCCCCGAGCAAACCTAGAAAGCTGGATTAGCCCCACTGCTAATCCAATCGCCACCCCAACAACAAGATCCAATCTCAGCTCTATCCATAGAGGTAGAGGAAATTGGTGAAAATGGGGATCCAACCTTCCCTAATGGGAATCAATCCCTCTACCTCCCGCTCGCACTAGACAGTTATTGGCGTCCAGTTGGCGAATATCACTCTAGCTTGTTTCCTCGGGTAAGCAGCTATTGATACCCCACGATGAGACAAAGATTGAAGGTTGTCCAAAGAGAAGGCCCCCTAGTGGTAAAGGGGGAGAGGCTGAGGAGGTGGTCTCAAGAGATACCCGGCCCTTAGTAGTGGTCGTTGAATAGTAAAATCTATTGTGAAGAATACGTGTACGGATATTAATGTTGGTAGTCTTGTAGAACATGGGAACAAAATTACATGTGTAATCCATCCGATGACAACCTTTCCTGTAAAAAGAAATTGTCCATTCTTAGAAAGGTGTTTCTGGTAGTGTTGTATACAATGTATTGGTTGAGTATTTGCACTTTTAACTATTTTCTGAGTATTAAATTTTAGGGGACTTCACTGGTTTCTGATATTTTTTACCATGACACGATATCATTAACATTGGGAAAACACCAGCAGAAGTAATGTAGACATTAGTTGACGGGATGCATAAAACACCAATAACGGAGAACCCTGCAAAATCAACAACATAACGAACTACTAAAGGCATAGCAGATAATACAGAGCTCGTATGAACAAACAAGAACGACATAGCTAGAACAACGAACTAAAATTCAAAAAATGAGACGTGAATTGTAGAAGCTAAGAAGCGTCATATGGTAATCCTCAAAAGATTAGCAACTCTCCAACCAGAGATAATGGAAGACGAGCTTGAACCGTTTGAATCACAAGTAATTAATTATCATCAAAAAGAAAACCAAAACCATCATGACCGATTTGAGGGTACTCGTAATAATACAAGACGTGCATATTTCTCAAGACAGAATGTGTTGGAAAATTGACACTAAAAAGGGTGAAGAAAAGAATATTGTCTCTGGGTTCAAGGCTCTAATGTTAGATTCTTTTCGACAATTATTCGACCCTTCCCAATTAGATTGGCGAGTACAAATAGGTCAATGAATATTGTTGTCAAGATACTTGAAGCCCCACAACTATGTTAGATTCAAATCTTGTACAACATTGACCCAACCAAGAACACACATGAGAAGTTTCTGATGATGCTTGTTAGAGAGAACATAGAGAGAGTTGAGATGTCATTGAAAGGAAAACTATGACGCTATTTATAGAGTATTACACATCCATTGAAGATGACTCTTCATCTCCCACATGCATCTTTTCAGAGCGAATAGGCATCTCTTCCTTCAAAAGACAACAATGGTATCTAATGGAAAACGATGTTTATGTTCGGTTTTCTAACTGTCATTAGAAACCCTAAAACAGAAAAGTTCCCGCGAGACGCTGTCTCGCACTAGAATGCTTACAATTTAAGGGTTTGTTGAAAATATCCAACATTCTCCCCTTAATTTCAAAAACCAAAACAAAGTATAAAAAAATTTGAAATTGGAGTGGCTGCATCACTCGAGTGACTGCCTACGTACCCGAGTGGGATCAAGCCAACGTAATTCAAGCTAAGTTGAGACAAAGCATCAACGTGGAAACCAATACATAAATAAAATGTACATTTTGGGTTTGAACCTTCACTTAGTGTAAGATATTCAAATCTTTATCGAGGTCCTACAGTGAATTTAATCTTGAACCAAGTACCCCTTGTGATAAAATACGAACCTCCACAGATATTGATTTCAGAGAATAGTGTGTTCTCTATCCCGCACATTAATGGCCTTGTGCTTTCTCCTGGATTCAAGAGTCTTTTCTGATAACGGTTTTATTCTCATAGGAAACGACCTGATTTCCATACTCATATAGGTAAGTCTCGAAGGTGTTTCTGCGAGACACCTTGTGATAAAAGCTAAACTTATTAAGGATTTTTATCCATCCCTAAGATCATACGGAATCACTACACTAGACGGAAAATAGGAAGTTTTAGTTTAGGTTGTGTTTGATAACAGAGAAAGGAAACAATTCTATGGAAAGTGTTTCCATGGAATCAGTTTCTTGGGGGAGGCAAGGAAATACTTTCCATGGAATGGAGTTTAAAACTTACTTTAGGTCACGCTTTTAATGCAATTCCATGGAAACATATTTTTTACCAAACGATGAAAAACACGTTATTTCCATGGAAAGATGGCTAATTCCATGGAATTGACTCCTATCAAACATAACATTAGTGTACCATAATCACTTCAGGTCAATCACCGAACTTAGTGCCTACAATTGAAGGGTTTGTTGAAAATATCCAACAAAATGCACCCTATGGATGAACACCATATATATGTCATTCAAAGACAGAGGAATTTCGTAGTAACAACCCGAGAGGTCAACCGGTAGGTGCATGACACACCAAAATAATATCTTCCAAGTTCAGGATCGGAAATTTTCTTGAAGAACATTACATATTAACACCAAGGAATGACAAATTATACTATACAAACACTGTTCACTCAGGAATTCTATACAAGTCAATGCCAACTAAATACAACAAACAAAGTTATACTTGTTTGACGACATGGGCAGCGCGGTGGAACACATGCACAAATTCCTTACGGATATCAACGAGCCCACATCGAATGGATCCATGTATTTAAATTTAGAAAATCCTTGACCGACCCAGTATTCATATGGTTTATCGAACTAGAAGAAAATAGTATTGCTTCATGGAGCGAAATGCTAAATATATTCATGCAAAAATTATACTCGTGACAAAAGTTGTTAACAAGATCATACATATGGAAATATCAATTAGGTGATCAATACTTAGATCTTGCACGGTCCTTCCGATCAGAATGTTTACAGAACAACACCAAAATCCCAGAGAAGGAATTAGTCAAGATCTGCATTAACATGCTACCAACGAAACTCAACTAATCCTGGGGACTGTATAATCGCCTCTACCATCGTAAAATTGCCTCTACCAATCTGTATAAATATAAGAACTTCGTATGTCTCTAACCCGGCGTCAAAAGCCTAAGTAGCAACTCAAGGTACAAAGAGTAGTTTGAGACAACAAAGGTATGAGTATTATACAAATTCGGTCAAAAATCCGGTCAACGGGTGTTTATGGGTGACAACTACTTCTGCTGGTTTTGGTAATTTGGGGTGTGCGGATGAGAAGTGAATCTAGACCCTAAACAAATGCACTTCACGGGAGTGCTTTTGATAAATATGTACAATTATGGCCTAAACCAAGAAATGGCCGTTCTAGACTTGTTTCGGTCACAAAGTGAAGGAGATGGGGTTGATTTTAGGGAGGGAAGCGAAGAAGGTGTTGAGATTGTGAAGGTGTAGGATGTTTTATGACTTGTAACATAAAGGTGAGCATGCTTACGAATAATGAAAGCAGGCTCTGGGTGTTTTGAATACAATTGTATTAACACTTGATTTATGTGTCGTCTTTTGAAATAGGGAGGAGAACCTATTTATATAAGTCATTTGAGCCTTATTCACGTCTCTCATGGGAAGTGGAGAAAGTGGAGTGACGGAGTAGTGGAGTTGTGTGTTAGTGTAACACGATCAGTCTTGCCCACTTCTCCTACCATCACTAACTGTCCATGTCTTCCTGACACGTTCTTGTGATGGCGTGTTGCACGTTGCACGCTGTAAACCGCAGACTAATACCCCCGTATGTATCCCCCAGTTTGTGACATGATTTATGTCTCGAGTGTGTGAATCGTGGGACCCACAGAAGGTAGCATGTGATGCCAGGTTAAATAACTAAGTTATTCAGAAAGTCGATACTTGTGGAGTATCGTATGCATTCTATGCAGGTACTGCATTGAATATATTCAGCATGTATGAAGCATCGTTGTTGGAGCGTCTTAAAATAGCTTCATGTCCAGCCTACTTCATGCGATAGTTTGGAGGTTGCGCAAGCAAGTCCTCCCTGAACCGATCACATGGTGTGGTATAGTGGCGGATGGTAATCACCAAGATACCTCATTGACCGGTTAACTCCTGACCAGGGTTGTATAACCGAGCAGGTGAAGTTGAACGGACAATATGATCTTTGAGACACTCATCTTCGACCGTCAATGAAATTAGGGTTTATGAATAGATGCGCAAGCATCACTCTTCAGCTTGGCCGAATCCAAGCTTTGGACACGATTTTGGCTAGGACGATCGTGCATGCGTGTAGACAGCATGACGATGTAAGTGCCCATACCTCATTGTCTCGTGAAAGTGTGATCTAGGCCACTCGATTTGTCCAGCGAGGTTGAGTGGTCGAGATCAATTTGCGACAAAAATCTGATGTTGTAAAAGACGCACGTTATGCCAACTTCAGGCGCGTGTTTCGAGACGACCAAGCTTGGTCGGTCCCGGCCAACTAGTTTGGCGTGTAGGTGGTAGGCTGGTGTTCACGCCTATACCTTACTATCCCATGGAAACGTGATCTAAGCCACTCAATTTGTCTGGCAAAGTTGAGTGGTCGAGATCAATTCGTGATTGGGGGGGGGGGGTGTGACCACACCTAGTTTGGGCGCACGAATTATGACGACCAAACATAGTTGGTCATGACTGATTGGTCAGGTATGTAGGCGGGCCCATGGTGTTTGTGTTAACATGCTCTGGACCCTTTGAATATACATCTGCACCCTCCATCTATGCCTGCGAAGATGGATGGTTGAGACTGATTTGCGACACATGTAATGTGTCGTAACCCTAGTTTAGGGTTTCACGTCCATGCTGCTTTGGCTGGACGAACTATTAAGCTCTGCTTCCCTCTTGGGGAGTCCGACCATGCGGGGCCCGTATTGGGTCGGTGGTGTATATTCCGTACCTGCTTGAGGGTTATGGATTCGATCTGGGCCATCCAATAATGCTGGTGAAGTTGGATGGTCTTGATCATTTCTGAGACTGATATGGACAGTCCGGATGCTCAATCGGGCTAGTATAACACTCCGAGAGATGATTCTCTTTGTTAGAGAATGGTGTAGCCTATACGGGTATTTCGTGCATGCCTCACTGTTGGTACTTGGATATTCATGATACTCTGCTGAGAGTAACAATCAGTCATCATGTCGCACCAACAATGAGAGTTCTGCTGAGAACGTCACAGGAAATACAAGGCGATTCATGCATTAATTGGTAATGCTAAAATTCACAGAATACTTGGGGATTGTTGCTACATGCTCCATTCTAGGTGAATTAATAAAACGAAGAAGTATTCATGGCTTATCAAATGGCCTTATCCTTTGCAGGACGGCAATACATAATTTGGTTTTACGACTTTAGCCCTGAACTAAAATACACCATCAACATTAAGTCCCCTGCCTAACACATAATGGTTATACTATTGTGGGGTAGGCATGAGATGGTGACACATGAAACATAAAAATGCGAGATAAAGAAAGTTTACCTGGAGGGACCCGGGCCGGTCATGTTGGTAATCAAGCAACTTGGGCGCAATCACGGGCCTTGGCGGGACCGGCTTCCTCCTTTGGGTGTTTGATCCAAAAAGGGAATCCTTCTTCTATTAGGATTCTCCAATTGCTCGTGTATAAAAGGGTCTTAACCCTTGTATTTTCTCTTACTTCCTTTTCCGTTCTCTTCCCCTCCTTTTTTTTTTGTTTGACCACCTTGACTTGCTGCCGAGCCTTGCCGTCGCTGATGCTGCTATTCGCTACCGCCGATGCTGACGTTTGACGCCGCCATTGCTGATGTTTGCCGTCGCCGTTGACTTATCGCTGCTGTTATTCCCTGTTGGACGTGTTGCTGACGTTGCTGTTCGTCAGGTAGGTGCTTCGTTATCCTCTTTTCGTCCATTTTTTTTCCCCGGACAAACCCTAGTTCTTAGGTAAACTTCTTTGTTTTTGATAATCATCCCATTGTAGATAAAACATCGTTGCAAGCCCCAGCATGATCAATCCACTATTAAATTTGGCAGTAAACCATTGACATTGCTACAATTACTTAGTAGTACGAGCTATGACATGTAGGAACTTAGCCTTAAGTTATGATAAAAGTCCGTCTTAGGCCTTGTAGATATGTTTCTCAAGAATAGTTGGCTTGTTCATCCGTCCATGAAAAACATACCGTGGTCACTTGCTCCATGCACGATTTTCATGCAAGCCGAGAACGTGGGCCCCATTATGCGTGCTTGCTCCATTCACAGTAAGTGAACCTTCAAATATGGGCCCTACCATGCATGCTTGCTTTTAGTGTAAAAAAGCATTCAAGTAGGGTGATCGTGCTTCGGTGCGGAAGAAGTTTTTATTTTAATAAAAAAAAAAAAAGAGTTTTATTTTATTTATTTTTAGTTTGTATTAGGATTTTACTCTTGCGCGCGGTCACGTGTTACAAGGAAGAGATTTATATGTTGGCTCTGACCGTCAACAATCGTATTGCATGATTTCTCTTTCGTATGAAGTATTGACTCTACCAAAAATATATCTATTGAAAAATCTAGGTTTTATTATTTGTACGATCTCACTTGCATTAACATATAATTGTGTAAGAAATTTTGTTGATGTTTTACGTCTTTTTGTTGATCCTCAACTTTTTTAGATTGTTGGTACATGGTGAGTCATCAAAATAATCTAGTAGGTAAAATTTTGAATCTTGGATATATTTTAGCAGCTCATATTATTTGCGGCAATCCATTCAATTATGGTTAGCACCACCCTTTAAATCTAATCTCTTACTTTAAATCTTCTCTACCTTGATGATGTGTTATTATCATCTTTTGAAACATTGAGGACAATGTTAGATTTAGGTTTGGGGGTGTGTTTTGCATATAGAGTTTTTAGTCTTTTATTAAAAAAAGACCAAATTGCAGGGTCTTTAGGAATTTTTTTTCTTTTGTAGTCTTTGCATTTTTTTATTGAGCGGGTCTTTGTAGGATCCTTGTAGTCTTTTGCACAATTAGCGGGTCTATAGATTTTTTAGTCTTTTATTAAAAAATAAATAAATAAATAAATCAAAATCAAATTTTTTGTATGATGACCAGTCAGCGGGTCTTGTGTTTGTATCCGATGATTTACATTGTGCTTCTTTGTAGTTGTTTGAAAAAGTATTGACTCTTTTACATTGTGCTTCTTTGTAGTTGTTTGAAAATGAACAAAGAGGCTCTCGCTAAGATGTCACCTTGGAATAATGTTGTTGCAAGATCGGGAGGTGTTGATAACTCCAGAGACATGCCGAATATAGATGATGAATTATTCACTGTGCCTTTTCCGAATGTTAGGTAACATCCTAGCCATAAGATAATACTGTTTTCGAACTCGGAAAATGAAGAGGTTGCTTCGCCATCTCCTCCAACATTCGTAATGAGATTTTGTCTTCGAAAGAATGAATATCCTCCTTCTCCCATTGACTTAAAGGTTTGTCACACTCCACTGAGATCTTATGAGGGATGGATGAGGCGTATGCTGAGTAAAGATACTATCACGGACAACTTGACCAAAGCGCAGATCATTGAGGATGTTATGGCGTCTCCTACTATTCACATTAATAAAAATACTGCAGGTTTGATCACCTTCATTTCTCGATGGTGTCCTTCCACACATACATCCATTTGCAAATGGGGAGAAATGACCATTACCATGGAAAGTGTATCCGTGCTGATGAACCTTCTGATTGCTGGGAGCTTCCACTACAAGTTATCTGATGAGGAGAAAGTAACCCTGAAAGCTATACTTCGAAAGGCCGGAGAGTATGAACAATTGAAAAGTGATATGAAATGTTTCTATACTTGGTGGGTGTCTTAGTAGTCTCCTTCAAAACCGAAGCCTGGTCAAAAACTGGATGATGAGCTCAGTGTAGTTGCGTTTCCGTCCTTGTGGCTATCTAGGGACGTCTTCGATGACGTTTCTGGGAAGAAGACTATAAGATATGACCTTTTCATATTTGCTATAAAATTGGCGAAAGGTGTGGTCCTACCTTTGGGTGCCTTATTCCTTGGATCGTTGTATTCTCATCTGGATGCTTTGGAGGTAGATATGTATGCTTCCAATGGATATAAGAAAGTGGAATAACATATTCACATTGCTTTCCTCCAAGCGTGTGTGTGGGAAAATTTCAAAGGTTACGCTCATGTCCCCGCGACTTCGCTCCCTGTTTTGTATGGTGGTTCAAGGATACTCCGTTGGCATAACATACGTCCAAAACCCGGGTTAAGAATTGTTGATTTTCTTGATAATGTGTATGCTATAAACTTCCGCCCGTGGGGACCGGTCCATTCTTCCATGATTCAACCGGAAACCTCTACCATTTCTTATGACGTTGTGTTGCACACTGAGGGAAGAACTGTGAGCCATGGATAGACCATCTACCTTCGAAGTTGTATGCCAGGATATATTCCAACTTTCTTCGATGATCTCCTTTCAGCGGTTTCTTACAATATTGACAGGGCCGCCCGCCAAATGGGATTTAACCAGGGTGTTCCCTTCCATCGTCCGCAAATTCCTTCGGCAGATCTCGTCTCGTCTACTCTTAATGCTGACACCTTCACACCAGAGCAGAGCCTTCCATTTCTTCCTATTGGAAGAAAACCAGTGGCGACTGATAGGTACAAGGAATTTTGGAGAGAGTAACTATTAGCTTTTCAGACGTTCTCGGAAGAAGTTGCGATAGCTTCTCGTGATGATCCATCTCCTGAGATTTTGAAGCAGGATAAACAATTAAAGCCACTTCCGGGTAAACGATCCAGAGCTAATGCCATTGATAACTGCAGTCCCCATGCCAAGAAGAAAGCATGCGGTCATGTGGTCCTCAATTCCTCTAACATGCATGTATTTGAATATCTATGATCCTTTAATTTGTCCTTCTTGAGTAACTTCCACAAATGGTGATTCTTGTTTGTGATCAGGAAATTCCAAAAGAAAACGCTTTCGCAAGGCTGGCACACAATCATAATGAGAAGCCTGTAGATACTGATCTTCATAACGAGAAGTCTGGCGATACCGAAACTCTTTAAGGAAATAATGAGGATGATGGAGGCTCGGTTCACAATGAAGGAAGCGTTTACAGGTGTAATGAGGAGCTTGATCAGTCCAGCGAACCAGGAGACGAGTCTATGAAAGATGCCAACCTCGATATTGGGAGGAATGACAATGCAGGGGCTTCTGGGGATATCACACTCGTGGTGGCTGTAGACGTGCTTCCTTATAAAGAGCCTCTCGTGACTTCTGATGCGTTAGTTGTGCACTCCAATGCCGGTGTCTTTTTTGACCCTCCTTTTGAGGTCCCTTTCGCAGATAATGTGTTGGTTATAGGGTTCAACGTGCCAGCCAGGTACGAAGAGTTATACACCAAGATATGGAAGAAGCACGGTCACATCGCTACTTTCGCTTGGCATTAGTCAAACGTGTCGAAGAAGATTTATCTTCTATCTATGACATGAGCATCGTGATTGGGCATATTGCTTCTGAAGAGGTAATTGAAAACTAGGAGTTACCATTAGGATGTGTTCATGAAGTACGAGTTTAACGCTTCCTGGTTCTGTGAAGGATTTGCTGAAATCCAGAAGCTGCAAGGCGAAATGTATGAAGTTCCTTCCGCATACTGCATCGCTCTCCGGGAAGAGGAGATCGAAAGGCTGTCTAACGAGTTTAAGTTGGAGCAGGTTGTTCTCTAGAGAATGAAAGCCGCTTTTGCGCAGAAGGACGGGTTGTTGCTGAAGAACTTTCCTTGAATGGTTTATGCCGTCTTCTTGTGTATTTTCCTTTTTTAGGTGTTTTTGAGTGATGTGAGGGTTTCCTTTCACAACTTTATTTTAGGTATTGAATTAATAGTTAATTGAATTTTGAATTGGTTTGTTTTGAGATAGTTTTGTAACTAGTCTTTTTGAAAGAGATTTGTTTTTAGATGAAATTTGCATTCTGATCTTAAATAACGCGGCTATTCTAACGATATCATTCATGGCACATAAAGCTGCAAATATCGTGTGAAAAGGGACACGTCTAAGGGAAAACATGATGTTTACTGTGATTTGCATCATTGTGTCTCTTTCTTAATGGGACATAAAGTCCCCAGTGGGTTCCAAAACTATCCCTCCTCAAATTTTTTAAAACTTACTTGTTCTTCGACATTCCATCTGCATGAAATTGGACCTTTCTTAGCACTTACTTCGAGAAATTGCACGTGCTAATCTTCAGAGACATGAGGCACATCTTTGAAGATAAGTTTCTCTTAGAAAAGACGCTTTAGGGCATTGCATTCACTGGTAGGGTGGTGAAGAAAACGATGATAGTGACAATACCTCGGATCTATCATCTCTTTATCAGTCAGTTGTTTCCATACCTGAGGCAGTTGTACTTCCCCGTCTCGTACCCACATCTCCAGTAATTCCAAGACCTTATTCATGGAAAATGGAAAGTGTGGGTATCTTGATCCAGGATTTTCTTATTTTGACGGATACTGCTGTGATATCCTTTGTTGACCTTGATATGAAGAATGTTTCGGAGTCGGGACACGAGTATGTGCCAACATATAAACAACCCGTTTGGTTGGTCGCCTCTCCAGAGGCGCATCTACTTTCGAAGGTCCTGTATCAACGAGAGCATCATTGTCAGGCGACTGAGTCAGGTATTCCCAGCTTTTGTATCCATGTGACTCTTGGATGATTTCTCCTTCTTCAGGTGGTTCTTTGTTTGGAAAAAAGGTTGCGGCAGATTGGAAAACTTTCTGTACTTCAGTAATGGTTTTGAGATATAAATCTCCCAGCAAGGTTTCATAAGCTTCCCCTTTTCCTTTGTCTGATAAAGGTTGTGGCATTCCTGACGAGTCCTTTCCTCTGTATAGTTGCTTTGTGCCTCCTTCGTTAACCGGATCATGTCGTTCATCTCTGCTTGACCTCCTAGTGTGGCCATATGTTCTTCTTGCGTCGTCATTGGTATAACCACGAATTCTAGATAGAGATTCAACCGCATCATTGTTCATGATGCTCCATGGGTAAGCACCTGCAGAACCTTCTTGCAATTGAATTGTTATATCATTCAAAAGATGGAACGTCTCACTCTGCCTTCTAGCGATACCCGCTTGGTTTGCTAGTACGTCTTCTAACATTCTGGATACACTCTCCATGAGGTTTGGATCATTCACGGCTTCCGGATAAATCGGCTGAGGAGGATGAATCATAAGAAAGAAACTGGACTTTGCAATTGAAAAAAATGAATAGGTTAATGATTGAAATGGACCTAAGATTTATCCCCTTGAAATTGAGAAAATCGAACGGGGTATTGAAAAGATGAAATTGAGAAATGGAATTGAGAATTGTAAATTGATATTGCAACCGAGAGATTAATCTCCCAATGTGGTCGCCAATTGTTTATGGGTGAAAACTACTTCTGCTGGTTTTGGTAATTTGGGGTGTGCGGATGAGAAGTGAATCTAGACCCTAAACAAATGCACTGCACGGGAGTGCTTTTGATCAATCTGTACAATTATGGCCTAAACCAAGAAATGGCCGTTCCATACTTGTTTCGGTCACAAAGTGAAGGAGATGGGGTTGATTTTAGGGATGGAAGCGAAGAAGGTGTTGAGATTGTGAAGGTGTAGGATGTTTTATGACTTGTAACAGAAAGGTGAGCAGGCTTACGAATAATGCAAGCATGCTCTGGGTGTTTCGAATACAATTGTATTAACACTTGATTTATGTGTCGTCTTTTGAAATAGGGAGGAGAACCTATTTATACAAGTCATTTGAGCCTTATTCACGTCTCTCATAGGAAGTGGAGAAAGTGGAGTGATGGAGTAGTGGAGTTGTGTGTTAGTATAACACGATCAGTCTTTCCCACTTCTCCTACCATCACTAACCGTCCATGTCTTCCTGACACGTTCTTGTGATGGCGTGTTGCACGCTGCACGTTGTAAACCGCCAGACCAATAACCCAGTATGTATCCCCCAGTTTGTGAAATGATTGATGTCTCGAGTGTGTGAATCGTGGGACCCACATAAAGTAGCATGTGATGCCAGGTTAAATAACTAAGTTATTCAGAAAGTCGATACTTGTGGAGTATCGTGTGCATTCTATGCAGGTACTGCATTGAATATATTCAGCATGTATGAAGCATCGTTGTTGGAGCGTCTTAAAATAGCTTCATGTCCAGCCTACTTCATGCGATAGTTTGGAGTCTGCGCAAGCAAGTCCTCCCAGAACCGATCGCATGGTGTGGTAGAGTGGAAGATGGTAATCACCAAGATACCTCATTGACCGGTTAACTCCTAACCAGGGTTGTATAACCAAGCAGGTGAAGTTGAACGGACAATATGATCTTTGAGACACTCATCTGCGACCGTCAATGGAATTAGGGTTTATGAATAGATGCGCAAGCATCACTCTTCAGCTTGGCCGAATCCAAGCTTTGGACACGATTTTGGACAGGACGATCGTGCATGCGTGTAGACATCATGACAATGTAAGCGCCCATACCTCATTGTCTCGTGAAAGTGTGATCTAGGCCACTCAATTTGTCCGGCGAGGTTGAGTGGTCGAGATCAATTTGCGACAGAAATCTGATGTTGTAAAAGCCGCACGTTATGCCAACTTCGGGTGCGTGTTTCGAGATAGACAAGCTTGGTCGGTCCCGGATGATTGGTTTGGCGTGTAGGTGGTAGGCTTGTGTTCACGCCTATACCTTTCTATCCCATGGAAACGTGATCTAAGCCACTCAATTTGTCTGGCAAAGTTGAGTGGTCGAGATCAATTCGTGATTGGGGGGGTGTGACCACACCTAGTTTGGGCGCACGAATTATGACGACCAAACATAGTTGGTCATGACTGATTGGTCAGGTATGTAGGAGGGCCCATGATGTTTGTGTTACATGCTCTGGCCCTTTGAATCTACATCTGCACCCTTCATCTATGCCTGCGAAGATGGATGGTTGAGACTGATTTGCGACACATGTAATGTGTCGTAACCCTAGTTTAGGGTTTCACATCCATGCTGCTTTGGCTGGACGAACTGGTAAGCTATGCTTCCTTCTTGGGGAGGCCGACCATGCGGGTCCCGTATTAGGTCAGTGGTGAATATTCCGTACCTTCTTGAGGGTTATGGATTCGATCTGGGCTATCCAATAATGCTGGTGAAGTTGGATGGTCTTGGTAGTTTCTGAGACTAATATGGACAGTCCGGATGCTCAATCGGGATAGTATAACACTCCGAGAGATGATTCTCTTTGTTAGAGAATGGTGTAGCCTGTACGGGTATTTCGTGCATGCCTCACTGTTGGTACTTGGATATTCATGCTACTCTACTGAGAGTAATAATCAGTCATCATGTTGCACCAACAATGAGAGTTCTGCTGAGAACATCACAGGAAATACAAGGCGATTCATGCATTAATTGGTAATGCTAAAATCCAAAGAATACTTGGGGATTGATGCTACATGCTCCATTCTAGGTGAATTAATAAAGCGAAGAAGTATTCATGGATTATCAAATGGCCTTATTCTTTGCAGGACGGCGATACAGAATTTGGTTTTACGACTTAAGCCCTGAACTAAAATCCACCATCAACAACGGGTCAATATTCAGTAGTAGTTCGGAGCGTCATACATACGCATATAACTCGTCTCTCTAATTTGAGTTCAGTATTGAAAATTCGCCAAATATTAACTAATTAAATATATGTTTTTGGGTCATGATTTTTTATTTAAATAAATATATCTTTAATATATACCTAGTATTTGACAATAACAAAGGACTAGTGCAGTGGCCAGTGGTTCACCAGTACATATAGGGAGCAGCACGTTCTGGGTTTGAATCCAACCAATTAAATTTATAAAAACCTTTAAAATTTAAAGTATATTGGAGGTGAGTTAACTACCGAACACAATTGTTGGGTTAGTAAACCTTTAAAAAGTATATTGGATCGGTGAGTTAACTACCGAATACAATTGTTGAGTAAGTAAACTTTTAAAAAGTATATTGGATCGGTGAGTTAACTACTAAATACAATTGTTGGGTATCAGTATGCTAACTAACTACATACAGTTGGACAACTTGCAAATCACTAATTAGGGTCAGAAGTATGAAATTCATATTTTAAGTTCCGCAAGAGAATTAAAATAAATTCTTGTTACACGCATTTGTTACTGATCCCGTAATCTCTTCAAAGCATGAATATATACCTCGCCCGTCTAAGCTTTAAATATTCTATATATTTTATTCTTTATATTGTATGACTCAGTATTTGCTTTTGCATTTCAAACTCACTATGTTGAAACTAAAAAACACTATTGGTGCTTGTTGTAGCACTTGTCAGATTTTTTTCTAATTATACAAAGTATATATTCAGAATCGGTGTGCTGCTTTTACCATCCCGTTCCTCGTATGGAATTAATATGATGCTCCTAAATAAATCGCCTTTTTTTTTGCTTAATAATTATGATGTTAATTAAAATCATAACCAAAAGAAGCCTAGAAACAAACAACCCATCTAGAAACTAAAAATAAAATAAAAAGGAATTACAACCCAAAGAAACGGAAAACAAAAAATGAAAAATTAAATGAATCTAAAATTGGGAGTATCATGCATTTTGATATAATGTAAAAAATCAGGTCTACTCAATGTAACTTCTTTATTCCCCAATGCTAGGCTAGCACCATGCCTCGCAAGATGATTTGCTGAAAAATTAACTTCTCAATAGAAATTGTTATACTGAATATCTATCATCTTTCTGGCCATACTTCTCCATCTAGTAAAAAAAAGACCAAAGAACCTTTCCTCTAGTAAAATCACTTATAACCGCTTTGGAGTCAGATCTTATTCTAATTCTTCTGACACCCAGCTCAAAATCCTATTCCATAACAACATCCACTGCTAAAACTTATGCAATGTCATACTTATTCCACCACTAACAATACCTAAAACCTGATAATGTTGATATCTAGAAATTATCCCATACCCATATATACCTGGATTCCTAAGAGCAGAGCCATCACAACAAAAGAGGATGTAGTTCTCAATAGGAGAAAACATTTTGTATTATCTAACTATCAAACTTCTAACATGCCTGGAATATATGTTTAAAAAATTGAGAATTTGTAAATCATATACCTGGTTCTACGTATAACTTCTCATTCTCTGACTTCATTCATGGACAATATGATTGACTTTGGCTTTAAATCTTCTCTCAAATGGTTTAGTATACTAAAATATCATTTTATTTCTATGTAACTATAGCTCCTTCGGTGTTTCATAAGTTGCATAAACCCAGATTCATGTATAATGGGACTCTTATGTTTAGCAAATTTCAGTATATCTTCTAAACAAACCGGACAAAAATATCTCCAAACCAACTCCAAATGATTCAGCTGAAATTGCAGGTCCAAAGTATATGGGAAAGAGTTTCCCGATCTCGACAACAAATACAACACTTAGATACCACTTCAAATCCCTTATTCAGTAAAATGTCATCAGTTGAAGCAATTTCTCTTTGTAATTTCCAAACATTACTGGCTATATTAGGATGCAAAAAATGTTTCCATCTTTCCCGAGGCCAAGTTAAGACATGTTATCTATCCCTTATTCTCTCAAAAGCAACAGTAGTACTGAAATTTCCTTTGATACTTCCATAATGAATTATTTTATCCCTTTCACCACTAACTGTAGGTAATTGATCTATCAAAATATTGTTCTAATTCTGTTAGAAGAAACCAATCATTTTGTATCAAAAGATCACTAACCTTTATATGTATGTTAGAAGTAACAAACTCATTGATGCATATTCTTTGAACCAGAGGAGAGACTCCAATCCAGATGCCGAACCAAACTGCAATATCCCCACCATCACCAACACACCATATGACCTCATCTTTAAGAGAACTCCAAGCCCCTTTTAGCCCTTCCAAATAGAAGAATAATGATATCTTGTACGCCACTGCCCATTTTTATCCTTATACTTAGCAATAATATTTTTTTTTTACTCATTTCTCCTTAGAATTAACAAGGTTCCACATCATTTTCATTACAAGGCTTCATTTATCATACCTAAAACACCTTCTTTAAAAGGTGTGCAAACCTTGTCCCCTGTCAAAGTAACACCTTTTCTCACTTCACCATCACCCGATAGTAAAAAATTCCTAATGATTCTCACATTCTTTGACAACAGAGTAAGGCAATTTCAAGGCTGACATATTATATATTGCTATACTACAGAGGACAAACATAATAAACACCAATCTAGATTCAAAAGGGAGTAGTTTACCTTTCCAAAAGGTTAATTTCCTTTATAAGATCGTAACCATTGACCACATAGTTGATGATTTTACTCTACCTAGAAGAAGAATTACACCAAGGTACTTGTCTAGGAAAGAAGACAACTCCATTTAAAGGAAATAAGCAATTTGACCTTTTCTTGTAGTATGAACTCCATCAACAAAACATTTACCTTTTTTCTTATTGACAATTTGACCAGAACTCATTTGATACTCACTAAACAATTTCATAATACTTTCAGGACATTTTTTCTCACCATTACAAAATAAAAAAAATGTCATCTGCAGAAAACAGAGGAGTGGGATGAACCAATTTCATATTTACCACAAAAATGATTTTTTTATTCAGCATAATTGCAGACAAGGTTTGACTCAATACCTCCTCAGCTTTGAAAGTGGATCACCTTGACGAAAACCCCTTCTCATAGAAAAAAACACTTTATGACCACCATAAGCATCACTGAGATCTTAGAATACTTCGGCATTGTTCTTAACCACATACACTAACGGGGGTTTACTCAATAAATATATTTGTAGATTTGTAGAGATTTAAAAAGAGTCATGAAAATTAATAACTTTGCGAGAATTATACAGAATTGAGCAAACTTTTGCGGAGTTATGCAGAGTTGTCTAATGTCTTGCAGACATTTGTAGAGTCTTGAAGAGTTGTATAAACAAATTTTATATGGAAATATGCATAATAGACATAAATATAAAATTTATTGTAGCTTATTTATTATAGTAACTTCAACTAAATTAAACTAAATTATTATTATTTTATATATTATTCTGTTTTTAATCAAATATTACTTTTATTAATATAAGTAATATATTTTTTTTACAAGAAATGAGATGGGAGCCTAGCAACAAGTTGGGCTCCAACACCTTTTTGAATAGCTAAACCAATTCTAACAAAAAGAAAATTACGAACATTTATATTTACATCATGCCTAGCTATGTAATGCTTCAAACGTTTCAAAAATTCAATAGTTTCGGTACCAAGTTCACCTAAAGTAGTAAAAGCTAAAGTACTAAAATTATAACCATTGGAATTACATACATCAAGGTACTTAGTATTCTTGCGCTCAACCGCTTTAGCCAAGGCGAGGCCCGGTGCAAAAGCTTGCACACCACCCCCAGCAAAAGGTGAAACCCTGGTCACATCAAAACACGTATCACGCCCTTCCTCCCAATTGTAGACTAAGATGTCAGCCGGCCTAGCATCACCGCCATTATGAGAAATAAACCCCAAAGCTACTTCAACTCCAAAAGGTACACTCGCACGGTAATAAATATTCGCAAAGGTATCTCTAACAAGATCATGTCTAAACTTATAACCAACTTCACTAGCACAATGAAGTGCATGATCACCATAAACATCCATACCCATATTGCAGCAAAAACAAGAACTATTAACATCAAACAAAGGAAAACCAAGATGATAACCAAGTACTGCACTAAACTGGCGCGGCCAAATTTTCTGTCCAAGTCCATCAGCTGGAATAGCAAGAAGATAATCCTGAGCATGTGGAGTTTTATTACACTGCCATAATGCTAAATCTCGCCTTGACATATTGAAAAGAGACGGCATATTCTTAATCACACCTGCAAAGTACTGAACTGCCAAAGCATGCATAGGATGGGGGGCAGTAATGATATTGCAACACTGTGACGATGTAATACCACTAACTTGAAGAAAATTGTCAAAAGCAGTTTGATATGCTAAACCTTTAACCGGAAAGTCTGAACCTTGTAGTATATTCTCCTGCAGGTATAAGGTCTGTGAACAAGATGGTAAGTAACAATATTGCATAGTATCGAACATAGAATAAATTCCTAGGCCACCATCTCATATAGGTAAAGAAACAATCCTATGTTGTAACAAACCATATCTTGGACCATCACCAGTCACCAATTCTCTCATGTATTTGGACAGATATGTGTCAAAAATAGCCTGAGCATCTTGCACATAACAAGGAGCAGTAGTACGCAAACTAAAGTAAAGTTTAGACACACCTGCACAATTTCGAAGCAACAACAACTCACTTTGTGGATCATGTAGTCGATGAACATCATCTATTAACTGAGTAGTCTTATGCACCTTGTCAAGAACAAGTTGACTGCAGAAAGAAGTATCCAAACTTACAGGACCACCAAGAAGATTAACCCCAATAGATGGTCTTCCAATGTCAGCTGGAAAAACGCCGACCTGAGTGCTCCTCTCATCAAAGGACAGCAAAAAAAGTTCAGTTTTCTGAATGTTTATATCAAGCCCAACAGCAGCACCTTACCTCTTGATGATGTGAAAATCCTTAGAGACCATCATTGTATCTCCTATGATGGTACCATCATCTAAGTACCAAGCCTGCAAGTCGAGTTTGCATTGCTGAGAGATTTTCAACACAATGGTGTGAAGTGTCAAAGCAAAAAGGAGGGGACCCAACGGGTCTCCCTGCTGTACACCCTACGCAGAAGATAAAGTGGAAGAACCATAATACAACTTGGCAGGCGAAGCATAACAAAATTGAACCCATCTATATAGACTAGGACACTTAAGACGCACTGCACCCAACATGGCTGATCTGTCCACTAGATTAAAAGCATTTCTAAAATCGACCAAAAGCATAAACATGGTATTCAAAGTACGTTTCTCATCTAAGATACGGTTTACAGAGTGTAAAATAGCTTCCCCTCCACATGGTACACCAACACCGAATTGGAAATCTTTCAAATAACTTGTCATGTCCTTACTTACATTAAATGAAGTGACTTTAGAGACTAACCTTCTCCATATAGTACCGACAAAGATGGGTCGAATTCCACCTCCAGGTTTAAGCAAAGGTGTGAGAGGGGCACTAGCAATAAACATACCAAGTTGATAAGGGCATTTACCAGATAAAAGGAGATTAACAATAGCAGTGATGGAAGCTAGCATATCATCAGCAATAGCTGCAGCATGCCCACTATGTGCATCAAGAAAATGTTGAGCATGGAGTCCGTCTCTGCCACATGAAGTACCTTTGGGAAAACTTCTAATCCTGCTGAGAACAATAAAGTGTAACAATAAATTAAAATAATTATTATTGTACATTTGTACATAATAATTAAAATTAAAAAAAAATATTTAATCATATCATATAATTTATACTCATATATAATAGGAGTTTTATAGATTGTGTATTCATGAAAGAAAATAAGATAGAGTAAAAAACATCTTTAGGAAGTCTTCCAAAATCTTACATAATTTGCAAGACTTTAATCAAGGCAAATATATACCCAAAAGTCACTCAAAGTCTTGAAAATATATAAGTATGCAAAGTATTTGAATTTTCAAGTTTACAACGAGTAACACAAACTTTAGAAGACCTTTTAACAATCTACAACGAGTAACATAAACTTTGAAAGAGATTTTAAAAGTATACAACCAATAACACAAAACTTTGTAAATCCATTAAACTCTTTGGAAATAGATAAAAGTATTTATTGAGTAAACCCCTGTAATTATAAGAAAATCCAAACTTGATCATTACTTTGAAGATGAAATCTGAATTTATTGAGTCATACGCCTGGTAGATATCCAATTTAAACCAACATTTCCACCTCTTCTTTTAGTCTTCATCACATGGATTAATTCACAAGCTAACAAAACTTGTTGATGTATGCTTCTTCCTTTAACAAACACCACTTATTGAGGGGAAATAAGTTTATTCATTAGACTACCGATTTTAGAAGTAATAATTTTTGAGAAAATCTTGAAGCTAAAATTGCTCATACAAATAGGCCTAAACTGAAATGTCATTTAGCACCAAGAACTTTAGGGAGAATAACTAGGAAATTTGAGTTTAAACCCCTTGGAATGAATTTCCTAGATAGATTGCCTACTACATATATATAGCGACTAAGTGCAGTCATCGATGCCTGCGAAAGTAAGTAAGGCTTAGAGTTCAAAATATTGTAATCAATCGGCGTACTATCTTCTATCGTATTTCTTAATGAATAAAATCATTTAAACCTCTTAATTCAACTCACTGAAATTAAAATTAAAATCCAAATTAAAAAGTAAAACTGCTAATGATAACAATCAATATTAAAATTTAATTAAACCACTAAAACTATTAATCACTTATTAATAATAATAATAATTAAGGTTTCAGCTAATCCGCTTACGCTTTAATCTTGGTTTATTCTACTCCGTAATATGTCTGCCTTTCGATGTTCGATGTACTCTCTTGTTATTTCATCCATTCTAGAGACATCCATTATCATTATGCGTAACTCTTCGTCGGATTGTATCTTCGCGTCAAGTTTGTCTTGCCTTGCTTGTTTTGCTGCAGACTCAGCTTGTTTTGATACAAATTAGGATGGTCTCTGTGCCATCTTCATTTGTGATTGTTCTTTGTAATGGGTATTAAATTTTTTTTGTTATTTAATAATTACTTCCATCATTTTCTTGAGTCGTTTCGCCGCTTTTATTCCCATATTACGGTTATGTGTTAGGTATGTCTGCTATATCTGTTTAGTCACTGGACTCTCCTTGTGGTGTTTCTTATCTTTCGCCGTCTTCCTCTCCACTCTGAGAATCTTCCACTTCTTGCTCCGAATTGAACACATATGTCGATTGCCGTTAATATTTTATATTATCTTTCAAAATTTCGTCGCATTGTTCATGCTTAAATATTTTTTCACCGTTGCGTTTCTTGAAGTGCTTTATTACTTCATCAAGTTGTTATTGTTTTAAAAAATTTAGTGCATCTACATGTAAATACTTATTAAGGGTTCAAAAAATAGAGATTAATTACCTTCAGGGCTTCGAACCATCCAGTATGATGTTCATCGTCGACCTCCGCAACTTTTGCAGAGCAAAGCACCACTTCTCTACTTATTCCCTAAAATCGACTATGAATGGAGGTACAACTGCGTTTCGTTTCATAGGTAGGGAATTTTCAAGGTCAGCTTTGATGCGATTCCACAATATTTTTTATGATTTATCGGTTCCAACTGCAGGATCGTGAGATATCGATAAATAAATTATGGGGAAATTATCGTTTAGTCTTTTGTAGGTGGTCCCAAGACTGTTTGGTCCAGCGGGAAAAGACGTTTCCTCTTTGGTCCATAATTATTTGGAAATATATAATGGATAAAAATACCCTTATGTACTATTTTAGCATTAATTTTCGTAACTTTTCTATTTCCATAATTATTTTAGTTCATGCTCTCTGATGAACTCTAAACTTCCTACTTATTTTCTTGTAGGAGTTCATTCTGTTTGATGAACTATCAGGTGTTTGCAACTGCTTTTTGTAGATTCGAGTTCATTATTAAAATGAACACACAATAAAATTCATTTTTATGAACAAAACATAGAGTTCATTCTTTCAAATGAACACCCAATCAAAGTTCATTATTATTAACAAAAATCAAATTTCATTCTTTCAAATGGACACCCAATTATGAATAAAAATCAGAGTTCATTTGTCACAATAAACACCTATCAAAAACAAACTAATTCAAACCTAAAACAAAGTTCATTCTTTAAAATGAACTCACACAAAAACATAATTTATTCTTTCGAATGAACACCTAATAAATCAAGATTTAAAATAGAGTTCATTCTTTAACATGAACACACAACAAAAATCCATAAAAAAAAAGTTCATTCTTTCGAATGAACACCTGATAATTCAAGATGTAAAATAGAGTTCATTCTTTAACATGAACGCACAACAAAAATCAAAGTTCATTTTTTCGAATGAACACCTAATAAAAAGATCTAAAAATAGAGCTCATTATTTTAAATCTTCGTCATCTTCAATAACAATAACAACAACAACAACAGTAGCAGAGAAGAAGAACACAAAAAATCTTCATTGTTCATCATAATCTTTATCGTCAAAAACCTAGAAAAAATGGAAATCGTCATCACCATCGTCGTCGTCTTCATTCATCATCATCTTCATAAGCAAAAAAAAAAAAAAAAAGATCTGAAAATAGAGGAGAGAGAAAACAAATCTTAAAATGATTTCATTCTCTCTTAATAATTGAGTATATATATGGTCCCAAAAGGGTATTTCAGCCAATACTAAAAAACAATTACATCATCCATGACGTCATCCCACGTGGGTATTGTCCATCCTAGGACCAAACAATAATTTCTAGGACCAAATAACAATATATATGAAAAAGAGAGGGTCTAACAACCACACCCAATATTCTGTTTAGGAAATCTGTATGGACAAACTCCAATATAATTCTGAGAGCACCAACTAAAAAGCAAGCTCAATCAAGAAATATATCCAAGAGTTATATCTCTGTTTCTTAATGTAATCAGCAAATCAAACAGATAGAAATCCTTGAGCTTGATTATAATAAGAAACAACTTGAACGGTACCAAAGACCAATGTTCAAGTGCCAATCAATTTATATCAACAACCAAGGTTAGATAATCTAATTGATTGAACTTACGCACAACCTGTGATATTTCAATTACAGTAAAACCTCCATATATTAATACACTTGGGGATTCATAAATTTATTAATATATGGAGGTTATTAATATAGGGAGGTGTACCTAGAAGATGTGAAAAATGCATCTACTTCAACGTATCTAAATCCTATTAGATAATGTAATACATCTTTATAGCTCAAATACACAAGTACATGTGCATATCTAGGAACTTTTAAGGTTATAATGAACTTTTTGATGTATTCCACAATTGTAAATAGTACTAGGTATATAGAAAGATAGTTCATCAATCTATAACAACCCATATATTGCGGTAACAACCCAAAAAATTGCATCTTCTTCTCAAAAAAATATAGATAAGTATTTTATTTTATCATGAATTTCAATGTACCAAGATCTAAATTTCTCTAATATAGTGTTGATTATTAATATATAGAGGTAAATTACTTAAGGCAAGACTATAAAAAAACATTAATATTAAAATATGGAGGTTATTACTATTTGTAACTGGCCCAAGTTGGGACAATGATTTTTTATTAATATATAGAGGTTATTAATATATGGAGTATCAATATACATATGTTTTACTGTATATATAAAATATGATGCGGAAAAGGAATAACACATACACCAGATTTGTTAATGAGGAAACCGCAAATGCAGAAAAACCCCGGGACCTAGTCCAGATTTGAACACCACACTGTATTAAGCCGCTACAGACACTAGCCTGCTCCAAGTTAACTTCGGACTGGAATGTAGTTGAGCCCTAACGAATCTCACACTGATCAAGGTACAGTCGCGTTCCTTACGCCTCTGAATCCCAGCAGGACTCTGTGCACTTGATTCCCTTAGATGATCTCACCCACAACTAAGAGTTGCTATGACCCAAAGTCAAATACATGATAAACCAATCTGTCTCACAAAGAAAAGTCTATTGAATAGATAAATTTGTCTCCCATTGAAATACCTAGAAGTTTTGTTCAGTCTTTTGATAAATCAAGGTGAATAGAAACCAATTAATATACCGAATTAACTTATATTTCCGAAGAACAACCTAGTAATATCAATCACCTCACAACAATCTTAATCGTATGGTAGCGAAACAACATATTGTGGAATCACAAACAATGAGACGAAGATGTTTGTCACTACTTTTTATCTTGCCTATCGGAGATTAAATCTCGAGCAAATCTTAGAGAAGATAATACTCAATCACGATTGAAAACAGCAAGATCAGAATACGCAACTACAGAGAAAATAGTTGGGTCTGGCTTCACAATCCCAATGAAGTCTTCAAGTCGTTAACCTACAGGGTTTTGGAAAAAACCTAAGGTTAAAGGAGAATCGACTCTAGTCGCAACTAGTATCACACGGGAGGTGTGGGGATTAGGATTCCCAGTTGATAGAGTTCTCCCTTACATAGTCTTCAAATCAGGGTTCACAATCAATGTTACCTTGATAACAAAGCATTCAATATTCATCGTTAGATGAAAATATGATTAGGCTCAAGCTAATATCTTTCAACTGTTAGATCGAACTTAGCTTGTTACACATAAATGAAAAGTGACTTCATTTAGATATGTGTAACCATACCTAAACGTGTACACCTTGTTGGCTCAACAATAGTTAACTGAAGTTAGCCATATGAACACTTTCATATCAACCTTATTCATCTTAACCATAACTAGTTCAAATGACTCAAATGAAACTAGTTCTAGAGTTGTTCAATTGTTTATATTCTCATAGAAGTATACAATACACAATTGAAGCAAAATCGATTTTGATTCACTCGAATCAATTCATGAACATTATAGCCACAGTTTGAAAAAGATTTCATTCCTTATTATATAAATATATTAGTTCATGAACAAACCGATTTTAGAACATAACCTACTCAAGTATGCAAACATGTACGCATACCTTCCAAACTCAGTTGAATTTCCGGACATGAACTTTACACCACTACGCATACGGGTATGCATACTAAGTTCTCGGACTTTAATAAAACCAACCAGTACACATACGGAATGCATACTATGGTTCCCGGACTTGGAATAGCTTGCAACAGTTAGCATACAAGTACACATATTGTTTTATATCCAATCATGGTTAATATTTCTAAACTCCCATTTCAATCATTGAAACATTCTTAGAAGACAACAACAGCTGTCTCACATAAACTATTAGCTTCAAAGCAATTTTCAAGTGATCGTATGATCAATACGAAACATTTTGAGTCTACATCAAATGACTTTCTCGCACAAATCATGTAAGATATTACCAGGCGATTTTCACATGATCATCTTTTGACTTTCGCCAAGAATATATGATGAAATTGGTTAAAGCGAAAGCTTACCAACACATATTTCAAGAAATATGTAAGCGAGTTAAACTCAGCTTGAAATATCAAATGTGTAAAATCGAAATCTATATAGATATACGACTTTTGTCTCAATTAGGAGATATAGTAGATAGACTTTTGAGTGATAGATGAGTTCAAGTCTTCACATACCTTTTGTTGATGAAGTTCCACAAGCTCCCCTTAGTAGTTCTGCGTCTTCAATCGATGAATGCTGTGAAGTCTAATGCTCAAGTACACTTACTATACCAATCCGAGACTTAGCTATAAGTAGACTAGAAATCAAGACTTATAGTTTTGGCAACTAAACTTGATAACAAGCTTGATATAGCAACACTTGCGAGTTCAACCGAGAAGTGCTCTAACAATATATTTTTAAAAAATGACCAAAATAACTCTATTATATTATTTCTAGGACTATACGATAGTTTCTACATAAATTTTATACATCGTTGTATCTTCAATTGTTGAAATTTTGAACCACTTGGTGGCATAACTCTAAAAGATTTGAAATATGAATGATATGAGATGAGTGTAGAAATTGTTCTGATACACAAATGAAAAAATAGTATTGATGAAATGCTCAACAAATTATATGCAAGATAGCTGTTGCAATAAAAACGGTCGGAAATTTAACCGTGACACCCAGACACGTGTATAATCTACGCTTCGAAAACATATGCACGAATAACATACGACAAAGAGACGCCTAGACACAAACGTTTATTGCCGGACGCACATATTAGTTACGCCCCACATAAACTTCAAAGCCAGATTTAAAAAATCACATCCATGTTTCACAAAAGAATAAATAAAAAACTCGTACTCGTACACAATACCTACCACCAATACTAGATGTACTAATTAGTGCTGATTTACTCGTACACAGTACCTACCACCACTACTACACGTGTACTAATTAACTAATCACTTAATTTCAAGTGTTAAAGCAGCTAGGAGGGCACCAGGTATTACTCATATGATGTTTGCTCATAACATTCTAATCTTTACTAAGGCTGATATGCACAATATAGAGGGAATTATGAGTGTTCTTGATTATTTTAGTAGAGTTTCAGGTCAGATGCTTAATCTTGAAAAGTCTAGTGTCTATTTTAGTCACAATATTAGTCCTAGTGCTAAGGAAATCCTAGCCAGAGAACTTAAGATGACTGAGATGACTGATTATGACAAATATCTTGGTGTTACTTTGTTAATTGGTAGGGATAAAACTAAAGCTTTTAAACCTCTTGTCCAATCTTTTGGCACTAGACTGAAGTTTTGGAAAGGCAAGACTATGAACCATTCAGCTAGAACCATTATGGTTAAGCATGTTTTAAACTCTTTGCAAACCTATCAAATGGGTTGTTTTAGGATTCCTAAAACTATGATAGAACAAATGGATTCCATTCAGAAACATTTTTGGTGGGGCCATACTGATAATAAGGGTCTTTGCATGATGAGTTGGTCTAAGCTTGACATTCCTAAATCTCTAGGAGGCCTTGAATTTAAGAATCTTGAATATTTCAATTCTGCCATGTTAACTAAGGTAGCTTGGAAAGCCTGTAATGATGAAACCTCCTTATGTATGCAAATTATAAGAGCTAAGTATGGCAAGAATGGTAGTTTACTTCATCTTGACAAATTAAAAGAAGATAGTTCTTGGCTTTGGAGAAGTATATACTCTGGCATTGAGGTTGTTCAACAACATTCCAAATGGATTGTTCAATGTGGCACAAAAATTAAAATTTGGCTAGATAATTGGGTTATTGGTCTTAATAGTCCACCAGTTCCAATATTGAGACTTTCTAGTCTTGTTTCTTTTAACCTTGTTTGTGATCTGTTTCAGCCTGGTACTAGAATTTGGAATGCTCAACTTATAAGTTATATCTTTGATCAAGAAACTGCAAATGCTATTCTTAATATCTATGTTCCTGACTCAGGTGAGGATTATCTTATTTGGACACCTGATAGGAGAGGTAAGTTTTTTGTGAAAAGTGCCTATAATACCCTTTGTGCCAATCATGTCAACAATACTATCATTGGTGAGTATGTGCCTATAGATGTCTGGAAAAAGCTGTGGCAGACTAAAACACCACATAGGGTCCAATTATTCATTTGGAAATGCTTGAAAGACATTGTGCCTGTTAGGGGGAGATTAGTTGTTTATAACTCTGATATTGAAGCTAATTGCAGCTTATGTAGCAATAATCCCGAGTCTCTTAGTCATCTTCTTGTTGAGTGCCTTTATGCTAGATCTATTTGGGATGCTTTAAATGTGCACATTTCAGATGTTACTCAAAATTTTGTCTCTCTGCAAGATTGGATTATATCCTGGTTTTATTCTGACACTAATAATTCCACTGAGATAATATTTGATTCTCTTATTTTCAAATTTATGTGTGATGTATGGTATATATGGAAAGATAGATGCAGTTGGATCTTTCAGGATATAAAACCAAATATAAACAACACTCTCTCTAGAATTCATAACCTTGTTAAACAATGTGAATTAGCTGCTGCTTCAGATAGTATCCCTGGAAATAGAATTTTTCTTCCAAAAACTTGGTTTCCACCTGAAATAGACTATATAAAAGTTAATATTGATGCTTCTTATGATTATGAAACAAGGAAAGGTAGTATTGGACTAATTGTTCGTAATCATGCAGGGTATGCATTAACAGCACAAGGTTATAATCTGGAAGAGGAAATGGATGTTGAAGCTGGTGCATAATATTTTGAGTGTAAAGCTCTGATCAAAGCTGTGGAATGGATTGAAGCAAATGGTTTTAATAGAGTAATTTTTGAGTCTGACTGCCAAAATCTGGTGAATTCAATAAACAGTGAAGACCCTCAAGTTCATTGGTCTAATCGTCAGTTAGAAACAAATTCTCAAACAAGTTGTTTTGGTTTTGCAATTTAGTTAATAGGTTGAGTAATAGTGTGGCTCATGAGTTAGCTAAAAAGGCTAGACTTGAAGCCAATAGTCTCTTATGTTTCAAGCTATGATATTACTAGATGGATGGAAGATGACCTTGTAATTCATGGAAGAATTTGATCAATAAAATTGCTTTTAGTATCAAAAAAATAAATTTAGTGCTAATAAACTATTACAGAAGAAGAAGAAGAAAAACCAGTTGTTCTCAGTTCAATCATAGAGATTGTGACGATGGATTCTTCATCATTTCCTAGTTCTTCACCCACGAAGGTAAAAAACTCAACACAAACTGATCTTTTAACGGAGGATATATTGATTATGATCTTTACTTATCTTCCACTAAACTCAATTTTCAAGTTTAAATGTATCTGTAAGGTATGGTTTTCTATTCTCACAAACCCTGATTTCATGACCAAATGGTTTCATTTTAACACCATAAATAAGTCTCTACCATGGATTCAAGTTCACAATACTTTTTCTCATAGAAAGAATGATCCTTTGAAACTTATGTATAGAATTGCATATTCTGATCTAAATTTTCAACTTGGGTTTCTAAAATCAAACCCTTTTGGAGGAAAGTTACACCTTTTAGGTTCTAGTAATGGTCTATTACTTTGTAAATCAGTAAGTTCAGTTGATGAGATGAGTACTTATTATGTTTGTAATCCACTTACTGCAAAATGGGTTTGCATTCCTTCACCCCCTCAGTCCAAAGGACTTGGTGTTACTGGTTTCTTTTGTGAGAACTCATCATCCTGCAGTTCCCGAAGTTACTATAAGGTTGTACATATTCCAAGTTTTGAGATGCCTTCCAAGGAATTTAACATCGATATATTTTCTTCTGATTTGGGTGAATGGATATCTTGTGAAGTTTCGTGCTCTCGCTATATCGAATGGAAAGTTCCTCTTATTAATAATGTTATTACACATAATGGTGTCATGTATTGGATTGAAGGGAGAAATAGGATACTAGTGTACGATCTCTGCAACAATACAACTGGTGGTGGTCAATGTAGTTTGGTCTACTTGCCTGAAGAGGAGTTTTATGGCTTCATTAGAGCTCCCCATCCATTTGATACCTCTCGAAGTCAATTTCTTGGGGAGTCGGAAGGCTTGATCTGTTACGCTAGAATTAGCAGAAATCAGAGAACTTTGAGTGTTTGGGTCCTTGAAGAAGACAACTGGCAGTCAGTGCATGAGGATATTGAATTGCAAGATATCTCAGCGAAAATGGAAACTCGGATGATAGGAGGAGCAATTCAGGTTTTAGGTTTCACTCCAGTAGACCGTAACATTGTTTTGCTCGGTTGCAAGAACTACGTGTGGGGGTTCAATATGCAAACTAGAAGATCTGAAGAGCTCTCCTATCCGTCATTCTCGGCTAGTACTCATTCAGATAGTGGAGATATCATGCTATTGCCATTTGTGCTAATACTAATGCCAACAATACTTCCACCTCCCTTTTGGATAGACACTTAAAAGTGATCTTCTATGCTACAAATATTGAATAAAAGTAGAAGAATGTAAATATGAGAGGTTATACTGCGGAAGTCATTTGTCTCTTGGTGTGGCTGTTGTTCATCATTTTCCAACTAGGTGACTGAGTTATCTTTCTTCTTGAAAGTTCTATGAATTATGTATCCTATTTGCACTAGCTCTAAATCAAGGTGGTGAAACTAATAAAGAGTTTTGCTTGTTTTTTAATTAATATTTCAAGAAACTATTAGTGTTTTGTTGCTACAGTTAATGTAAACTATGATGCCATGACTTCCTGTATTACGTGTGCAATTTGTAGTTTATATAAACTCTTCCTGCAGGTGCATACGCAAGGAGTATAAAATTTGTCTTTTTTTACATTGAAGTAGTGCTTGTACAAGTGTGAGCCAATCTTTATTTCCAGGGCATCAGAACTGGAATAGCTTATGGCTCACACACCAACTAGGATTGGAAGATTTACAATTGCTTCAGAGACTGGGCACTGGTCAGGCTGTGGAACATATAGTAGGTTTAGAAATGTTTTAGAGAATGTGTCTTCCTGATGAGATAAAAGAAGGCATGGATATAAAAAGGATCCATCAGGCACAGCATTGAGTTGGTCAAAATGCAGGTTGATAGAAATGTTGCTCGGGAGTACGGGTACTGATACACACATGGGCAACGTGAAAGATGGAGAAGAAGCAAGGGAGCTAAGGCTGCCTTGGACTACATGGGCAACTTTCAAGCGAAAATGTAAGATCTTAATCAAAAACCCATTTATAATTATTGGTAGGTACTTACGCTTCTTGTATCATGAATATTGGCTTCTGCAGTCCAGTTGATGTTTCGGGTATATGCTCTTTCTGTCTAAAGCTTGTTTTGTGTTTTATATTATGCATCATATGCATACTTTTCTATTATGCTGATTGACGAATTTCAAGTAATGCAGACTATTAAATTGGCATATAAAGAAAAGGTACATCGTTAGATCCCTATCTACATGGGGTCGTCTGAGATTGTAGTTTGATTGCTAGAGATAACAGATTAAAGTACGAAACATCTGTCAAAGTGACATTTTTTCTCGGTCAGTTGAAGATGGTTTTAAACTTGTTCTCACAACCTTTCAAAATCCCACGGCTAACAAATACTTCTGTATCGCCGACCAAACTGAGGTTGTAATTCACTTTGGTTGTATTGACCATTTTTAGAAAACAGAATTGCCATCTTAAGCTGCCCGAGGGTCATTTGTAGGTCTTTCTAGCAAGTAAATAGTACGTTTCCATGATTTATATGATGAAAATTTAACTGATCTTGATTGCTTGTGACCATTCGAATTCCTTAAACAGTGTCTACTTAAGATTTCTATGTACAGATAATTGAAATATTTTGATGGTTAAAACTCTAAATCACTCAAATTCAAATGAGATTGCACTAGAATTACAGAGAAGTTTAATTAGTCAGTGAAATTCATTCTAGCACACAATTATTTGTTGCCAGAGTATAACTAGACATCCAATTTGTTGGTTGGTTTGTGTACTATCTCTTTTCTGCTTGCTGTTTTGCAGTCCTTTATATGCAATTCCCCAGTTATTAGTACTAAGAAACTGAATTAGTTCTTCCTCGAACTTGTTTTGCGTTTTCAAGAAACTCATCCGTAGGTTTTCTTCTTAATGGCAGGTGAAACCGAGTGTTGGAGACTTGGAGTTCCTAAAGGCGGTGAGTCAACTTCCAAGACTGCTCACTGATGAAAACAGGTAGGTGAAAGCTTTTTCAGTGAGCTACTTTCTTGGAGAGGATGATGACATGTACGATGACTGTTAACATCCCATGAGAGAATCAGCCACAATGACTCTGAAGAAACTAATTTTAATACAAGATCAAGAGTTTTCTGTTACAGAGTTTGGATAGTGCCGGGCAGCACCAATCCTATCAGAGTTCAAAGCATTAAAAATAACTCGAGGAGGGTATGAGGAATAAGCACATGTTACAGTTGCATTTGCATTCACCAAGCTATAGGCTACCTGATTTGCTCGTTGAAGACCCTTGGGTCTTATCCATGTATCTGATGAGAGAAAGAGATCATTGTACAAATAAATCTTCTCAACTTGATTGGATATAAAAATCATGAAAGTTCTATTTTGCTCAAGAATTTATCTGCTCTGTAAAAGCAGCCCTTACACTACATGAAGGAAAAAAAAAAAAAATTGGTGTAAAATATATAAATCCAGGAGTTAAACGTTTTCTGCTTGGGAATAGGACTTTATCAGTGGAGCTGCACTCTCATCGCGAACCATCTCTGAGTTGGAAGATATCTCGTCCTTCTTGGAATGGTACAACACATAACGTTGAAACAAGAAGATAAGGTCGTAGAAGATGGATACCTACATCGCAACATTAGTTAGAAAGAAAGACAAAACCGTTTGTGGGAGTACAGCTTTCCACACAACCATAAAATAGTGATGAAATAACTAGTTGCAAAATGATGCATATACTGTGAATTTGGTTTCAAAGTGGTTATCCATTATCCATCTATCACAAACAACATCAAAGAATTCATCCTAAACACATGGGGATGTAACATAAAAGTCATAATGAAGCAAGTTCAGTACCAATGAAAGCAAACACTTCCCCAAATTCCCGTAAAAGTTCACCAAAGAACCTGCGTAATAATTAAGTGGCACAAAACATAAAATCAGGTGTAAAGCTTGAGCATAAATTCAAATGGCAAAACTCTTCTGAGGATATGAAAGGTTACACACCCTGATCTATAGACTGCATGACCATTTGTGTATAGCTGGTCATACCTCCAAGTAAATCAAGGAATACGTAGCCGGTGCTCCATCCTTCAGTGCTCTTCCGCTTGCAGTTCAAGAGGACCTATAATTAAGAATTCTTAGAAGCTCAGAAGTTGCTAGTTTTATGTAACATTTAACGAATGAAGCAGAGAATACCACTTTGAATGTATAAACCAAATGGGATCGACGTTAACTTACCTGTGGAATGTACTTGATGACTGTCATGATGACTTGTATTGTGCTGAAAGAAGAACGGAAGTTGTAGCCCATCTCATTATAATGTTCAAATGATAACTGAAAGTGACTTCTCAAGCAACAAGAAAACTAACTTGAAGACAGATATCAGCCATAGCCAAGATTGGTTTGGCCATGCTACAAATGCACAAACTGCAGCAGACACCCAAACTGCTGCAGTGATTGCAATAGAAGATCTGGCGACCTTCTGAGTCCCACGCTGTGCACATAACATGACATTAGCAACTACACGATATAGCTTTTTTGCCTAAAAATCACCAATCCTCACATCCTAACAAGACTTAAATCAACTTACTTCATAGATAAAAACTTGGTAAAAGGCAACTGTTGTCAGCATAACAGAATGAGTTGAGAAAGCTACATCGTTTGCAGCTACGGGGATCATCTGTACATTCACAAACAAATCAATTACAACCCCTTACATGTTTTACCAATAGATGACTGATTACTAGAAAAACTGAAACATACTACTTATTCATTACCCGTCATCGACATTAACTGAAGTGAGGACCCTCACTTCTTAATGGGTTATACAATTTCTTTTCATTTTTTTCTCCTCAAGGTCCAATGAATCCAACTCAAAATAAGCTTCCACAACAGTACTATATATTAAGCTGGTGTGAAGTGAAACATAACCTGATCAGCATAACCTTCTAAACTGATTCAGTTAAAAGCTCCTAAATTACTAACTAAATTAAGCTTTAAGCAAAAATGAGCCATCTGATGTTTAAACAGATAGAAACAAAAACCTGGTCAAATCCATATTTCTCATGATATTGTCTCTGAACAACAGGACTAAAGTAGAGAGTGGCGTTGTAGATAAGATATGACGAGTGCTTTGTCAAGTTGAGAACCAAGAAGTCAAAATTCAGTCCTACAACACTTCGATTAAGCAAAAGAATCGAAACTAATCAATACCCAGAGTAAATGAAAATCCAAAACTTACAACCTATCAAACAAAATTATAATTCTGAGAATAAATAAAAATGAAAAATGAGTGGTACCTTTTTGCTCTGAAGTTGAGAATAATCTGAGGATAGAAACTAAAACCCCAGGAAGCAAAAGAAATCCAACCAAAAACTATGTATGCGATTTCTAATGGAGTAGAGTTCCATGCGTCCATTCTATCTCTTCGATTAAACAAAAGAATAAACAGAACTCCTCCGCCAGCAACCACGGGAACGTAATGATAAACCGAAGTGATTGAATTGCTATCTAGCTTTCATTTGGTTGCATATGAGATTTTCCAGGGGCCAGGGCCAACTTACCTCGGACTTGGAGAACTTATGTTCTCGGAAATTCAGAATAAAAGAACAAACCTGTTCTGGGGCTTACTTATTCATTGAACCTGTTATTGAGGTGTCACATTCCAATAGGATAAAAATAAATTATCTATAAGTAATTTCAAAATCCCGAATCTAAAATATAATTTTATAATGACTAAACAACTCTTAAGTGGTTAGTGCTAATAATTTAATTGACTAATAATTAGATTGATAAGATTTTTTATATAATTAGTGATGAAAAATCATATTAAGTGATTTTGGTGGGAAGAAAAAGTTTTAAAAAAAATGAGAAACTTTAGAGATTTTTTTCTAACTAAAACCCTAAATTTTAAATTACCAACCAATGTTCTTTTTATTTCTCAAAATTGATGAAAGTAAGTAAAAAAAAATTGAATTTTTTAGCTTTTCAGAGCGGTTTACGGTTGGGTTTTTCCTTCGTAGCCAACCGTAAGACAAATTTATGGTTAGGTGATTACGAACTCCTAACCATAACCAGGTAAAATTAGGAAAAACCAATTTTAAACCAGTTACGGCTAGGTTTTTTAGGTCGAAACCCAACTGTAAATCGATTCTGATTGGTTTTTTTTGTCGAACCCAATCAGAAAAACTTGATTTTAAATTGGGTTTTTTGTGATCGAAACTAACTGTAAATCAGTTACGGCTAGGTTTTTTTGGTCGAACCCAATTGTAAAACAGTTACGGTTGGGTTTTTTTGAGGAAAACCCAACCGTAACTGGTTCTGAAACCTAATTTTTTTCTTCTACGGTTTCAATCCATCCAACCATTTCAGAAGCAATTGGTTTGTTGATTACCATCATTCTTATCAATATGCTTCTTCCGCACCTTTAATAGAGAATTCAATCGACCATTATAAGTTTTTCGAACCGTCGACTGATCGAAGTTGGTGAAATGATTTTGATTGAAAAAAATAAGAAGGAGGTAATGATTTATGGTTGATGAAGGAGAGGAAGTTAAGAAGAAAAAGAAGATCTTTGAATGAGAATTAGGTTTTGATTTTAGTTTTAGTTTTTAGGTTTTTATTTTAGTTGAAGGTTATTTTAGATATTTGGTATTGAATCAAGAATACCCATAACAAATTATTTGGTCACTAGAAATCCAAGTGAAACCCCTCTATTGGAATGGAACGCCCGAATAATAGGTTTGTATTCATTGTCCCATCGAGGGTGGGTTTATAAGGGGTGTCTAAAGGGTTATGCAATTACTTATATGCCCTTAAATGATTTAAATTACTGAAGTGTCCTTACTCTTAAAAACCTAAAACCAAAAATCAAACTCACCTTTAAACTTAACCCTATTATCTTCTTCTCTGGATTTAAAATCGAAACCAAAATTCACATTTTTTATTTGCTATAATTCATTATCGGTTAAAAAAAAAGTAATTCATTATCGATTCATGAAAATTTGACTAGTCAATCATAAATTCAACGGAGTAAAGAACTGACTCCTGAAATGAGTATTAGAAGATATTTTCTAAAACCAGTTTCTTATTTTGTTGTTTCTGATTATAGAATAGGTTTAAAAAAAATAACTATTTTTTTGCAACTACAGAGTGAGTTCGGCTTATAATTAAGACGAATTAGCAGCCGAACTTCACTCAGTTCGTCACCCTAAAGGTGCTTACGAACAGTTCGGCTTATATGTTTATCTTAGTTATCATCCGAACCTAGTTTAATATATTTAGCTAACTGCATGTTCGGCTGATTTAGATAATATCAAAATAGAGTCGAACCATACAATAAGATAAAAGATGTATTTTTTCCAGGTTCGGCTGATTTGAAAAATTTGATTTATTAGCCGAACCTTGTGACTAATTTCCTAGAGTTTCTATGAATGTAAGGTTCGGTTGATAATTAAGTTTATAAGCCGAACTTGTTTTTTAAAATGGTTCGACTGATTCGTTATTCAATTTATATGCTTGTGTTTTTTCTCAAAATAGAAGTTCAGCTAACAAGTATTATTTTTCGAATAAGCCGAACTGTTCGTCTATGTATCGTACCAGTTATCAGCCGAACGTCTTTCTCGTTCGTCGAACTTGCATCTAAAAAATCAGTTTTTTGAGGAATTTAACCTATAAAAAGGACATTAAACATACCTATGTATTATATTTTGTTTACAAGATGAACATTTTCCTTTATCATTTGAATCACCCATCTTGAATTTCAATAATCTCAAAAATCTAGGTTTTTTCTTTCACTTCTTCTTCCTCTCAAAAAACCTAACTCTCTCACAAAGATCTAATTTCTCTACTAATGTAACACTAACAACTTAACTTTAATCAATCATTAACACTACTAATTAATCATTATCATTAAATCAAATCATAATCATTTACTCTAATTAAGTAAGGTAGCTATGTCATTATAAAAAAGGATGGATTAGGGGTGATGATGTTTTTTTATCTAGTGACTCTATTTTGGCACAATTAGGTATGCCTCGGAAAAAAATGAGTATGCCTCAAAACAAGTTTCTAAAAGAATATATGGCTGCTGAGACTTAAGTGTTACAGGGCCTATGGCCCATGGATGTGTTGTCGATCTAATTACCTAGAGTTTCCCCTATTAATGTTCTAAGTAAAGGTGGTGTGTATCACTACACCAAATTTATCGTTTAGCAATAGCTTAAATCTGTTGTTGACCAAGCTTGCAACAAATTTCTACCGTTGCTAAACACCTTGTCGCAGTTTTTCGCAACAGCTTTTGCACTGTTGCTAATAGCGGTCAGCAACGGCAATCGCAATAGAAAAAAAACTGTTGCGAAACAAAAATAATTTGTTGCTGCTCTGTTGCTAATTTTCGACTTATTCCGGGATATGTTTTATTAGAACATGATATAGTTGTTTTGGTTCAGATTTAACAACACATTTTTGCCGTTGCTAAATTTTAGCAACAAGAAAAAAAAAGGTCAAGTCTTTGTCGACCTAGTCAAAATCGATTCCCCCCCCCCCCCCCAATTAATCCTGCAATACCCCGGTTTCCGGCAAAACCATGATTTATCCTATATCCAGTAATTCAACCTGATAGCTCTCGTACTCTACATTCCCACACATTTAAAAATTTAAACAAGAAAAGATGCAACATTAAGAAAAGGAACCAAAGATATGTTACATCAACATGTTATGAATTCTCAGCATTTACATGTTCTATGTTACAGGTTTAAACATCAAAGACATTATATACAGAAGGGAACCAAAGACAATAAAGCACGGATGTGTGTGAGTTGCATTAAGAAATCAGGTGTAAAATGTACTAAAACATAGCACAATTGAAAGAATTCAGAGGTAGAAAAATATATGTAAATATGTTGTTGTTTCTTATATTATGCGGGTGCAACTATGTTTGTTACATACAATACTTGGATAAGTCAAAAGAATTGCTTACAGTAGGATGGTGTTGATGGTGGTTTTTAGTTCAGGGCTAAAAATTTAAAACCCTATATTTAATGCGCCATCGCTATGTAAAGAGGTTGAGCCATTTAAAAGTGATGAGTTATCAAACCTCTCCACTTACATATGTATTGAGCAATTCATTATATTCAACAAGCCTAGCCTACTCCTGGCAGAATGAGGCGATCATCACAATGACCATGGGCGGGCCCACTAGCATCCCGACCGAGCGAATCCCATCTAGAACATCCACGGCGCTTCGAACGATTGACCCTAATGTGGGTGATCGCGCTGTTGGCAAAACATACTCAAACGAACTAAGACCGGCAAAAACGGTCTCAAAACCCATCACATCCGTCCAACTTATCCAGCCTAGTTGGACGGAGTAGATAACATCTCGAACGATCAAAGAAGTATTGGCGTGTTCACTAGCGGCTTAATTTCTCCCTTAGATGATCGACCTGCCCACGGCAAGTCCCGGGAATGTTAAAACGTTTGCCCAAACTAGAGCGAACGCGCTATTCCAAAACCCTAGTACGGGTTGCGTCATCATACAACCGTCGCAAGTTGATCGTGTCCATCCATCTTCGCCAGACTGGTCGGACGACCTAGATTCAGTTTCAGGTGGCCAATGAGGTGTCATCGCGTTCACCTAAATTTTGAAATGAGGAATCTGAGTGCTCAAACCTCTCCATTTACATATGTATCGAGCAATTCATTATATTCAACAATCCTAGCCTACTCCTGGAAGAATTAGGCGATCATCACAATGACCACGGGCGGGCCCACTAGTATCACAACCGAGCGAATCCCATCTAGAACATCCACAGTGCTTCGAACGATTGACCCTAATGTGGGTGATCGCGTTGTTGGCAAAACATACTCAATCGAACTAAGACCGGCAAAAACGGTCTCAAAACTCATCACATGCATCCAACTTAGCCATCCTAGTTGGACGGCGTAGATAGCATATCGAACGATCAAAGAAGTATTGGCGTGTTCACTGGTGGCTTAATTTATCCCTTAGATGATTGACCTGCCCACGGCAAGTCCTGGGAGTGTTAAAACGTTTTCCCAAACTAGAGCGAACGCGCTATTCCAAAACCCTAGTATGGGTTGCGACATCATATAACTGCCGCAAGTTGATCGTGTTCGTCCAACTTCGCCAGACTGGTCGGACAACCTAGATTCAGTTTCAGGTGGCCAATGAGGTGTCGTCGCATTCACCGTCGACCCATCTCCACCCTTGGTCGATCTACTTGCTCATGGCAAGCCAAGAGTGTATAGAATTTTTCACCAAAAGTAGGGTGAACGCGCTGCTTTGAACCCTAATTTGTGTTTGCGGCAGTATATTACTGCCCTAAATCGATCACAACCATCCATCTTCGCCATCCAAATCGAGTGGTTTGGATCTAATTTTAGATGGCCCGGGAGATGTTAGCATATTAACCAACGACTCGTCTTTGCACATGGACAACCGCCATGTTCGAATCAGCGCCCATCGCTTTGATTCTACTAGATAAAACATGGTTGGCCGCACGGCCCCTAAACCCTAAAATTAAATCAACGACAGTATGCAACTGCCACAAATCATCTCCGTCGTTCAACTTTGCCAGACGAGTTGACCGGCCTAGATTTAATTGCAGGTGACCAACAAGATGTCATTGTGATCACCATCCACTCTTCTTTCACGAGGGACAATCGGCCAAGAAACAACTAGCACATAGGGATCCAAAACGATCGCCCAAAGGTAACTAGTTATGCTACTTGCATGTAATTCAACAACATTCATTAACTTCCACAAATCACCTCAGCCACTCAACTTGGCTAGCCGATTTAAGCGGTTCAGATCTAACTTGGATCGACCGATAAGATTTTAGAATGACTACCAGTCGCCACTCTCCTATAGGAACTGATCGACCGCTCCTTGGGATGCGTGCATAGTACCCCACTAACTCCTTGAAAAAGGGCGGTCGTGCTCCTTTTGAGACGCTCAATCCGCAACTGATTCGATCGAGCTCTAAAACAACGATGCTCCATGCACATCAATTATTTGGAGCTACTTGTTTAAAAGCGATGATTTACGTGCATCGAATACATACGATATTTCATGAATATCGGCTTCACAAATAACTTAGTTATTTAACCTAAAGCGCTACGTGCTACTTTCAGCGGCAAGTCCCACGACTTGACCCATTTACTTGAGATATCAAACATGTCACAAACTGGGGAATACTCACTGGGGTATTGGTCTGGCGATTTACAACATGCAGCGTGCAATGCGCATTACGAGAAAGTGCCAGGAAAGACGGACGGTAACAATAATGGGAGTAGTGGGTAAAAGTATGATCAGTTCTCCCTCATAATGAAAACGTGGTGATCACCACTCTTTACACAACCCCACTTCTACACTGCTTAATCACCTCCACTTCCTACGAGATCAGGGCGTGCGCTCAAATGACTTGTATAAATAGGTTTTTAACCTATTTCGACAACAACAAGAACAAAAGTATCCAAAAACCATATTCTGATACAAGTCATAAAACAGCCACACCTTCATAATTCAACATTCTGATCTCAAACACCTTCTTCGCTTCCCTCCCTAAGATCAACCCTTATCCTTCACTTTGTGACCGAATTGAATCTGGAACGGCCATTTCTTGGTTAAGGCCAGAGTCTTACAGATTAATCTCTCGAATCTAAAAGTACTCCCGTACAGTGCATTTGTTTAGGGTTTGAATTCGTTTCTCATCAACACACCCAAATTTACCAAAAACAACACAATCAGTTTTTATCCTCAAACAATTGGCGACCAAAGTGGGAGATTGATCTCTCGGTTGCAAAATCAGTTTCTTAATATTCATTCCAGTTTTCTCAATTTCAAAAGGGTAAATCTTATATTCAATTCAATCATTAAATTCAATTTAGGTTCAACAACCAATCCCAATTCCGGTGTTCCATTCGCTAAGAAGCTTCATAAAAATGCTTTTTCAAGCAATGCTACTGGAAATGCCTTGGATAGCTGAGCATCAGTAAATTTCCCAGATGAAAGGACAGGAAAGTCGCGTGGATACACAAGATGCGACTACTACTTAGAAGTTCGTAATGGCTTCTCTCGAGATTCAGATGGAGCAACCACCTTTTCTGCAACACCATAAGTGTTGTATAGAGCAAGCCAGAAATGTTTCACACCCAGAAAGGCGAAGTGAAGATTCGCGTAGCCATTGTTTCAATATGGAGATGGTCGATAAAAAATTCAACACCAGTGGAGTCATAGGAAGACTCCTGTAGAGGTCACAAAAGAAAATTTCTATCTTCATTCCACCACTGCTACCAATTTAAGATCAGGAGTATCCGCTATCACTTCATCAAAAAAACGTGTAGATCCAGAACATGGTGTAATTCCGAGAATTCGTACATCTACAATAACAAAGTAGGCTTGACCCATCTTCAAATCATCATAAAGGGTTTGCCTATTATGTCAACCCGAACAATAGCGAACCCGGGATATATTCAGATCTACTGGAGCCGAAACCTCAAGAGAGAATCCTTAAGAAGATAACGATTCCCGCGTCATCATGTCGAGAAAAAATCTGCAGTTTGGGCGAATCACTCTATTAGGAAAAATGTTTCAGCGAAACAATGAACATACAAATGATTATGTGAAGAGGTCCATAATTCAGGCATTGGAGGGTCACAATCCAAATATGACTGAACAACAATTAGTGTAATTATGCATCAATAGGATGGTACCTATGTATTGTGCTTTGTTGAAGAACCTGCACTTTATACATCCAATGAAATTCGTGAAGCTGCTAAAAGCTCAGCTGCAACAGCACTTTCCCTGCTAGAAAGAACCATGCCTGCCGGGAATGAAGAGCCTCATGATGTTCGTGGAAGCATACATCTCACCAACAGGCAATACAACCTTTAGCCTTCTGTAAGCGGTTTTGTGAAGCAGAAAAAGGAAAACCACCGAGATACAACATCCTGCGCATCCAAAACCTCCAACTCCAACTCCAGTACCACATGCACGACTGCCACAATGATAAAACAACGCCCAAGATATACCATATCTGGCTTGACGGCAACAACATCGGTAAGAGACACTTTCAGAATTTCGTCTCCCGTAGGAGAAGTAGTTGCATTACCGAAGGAGGTTGCACCTGAGACTTAAAAGGTACATACGGACTCTCCATGTCAAGAGATTCATCATATTTTCACAACAAGTTAGTTAAGTCATTCGCATGAGGGAACTTCCCTACTCCTCGAAGACACGATCCAAATATGATAAAGGCAAATGAGCATGGCTGGGGATTGCTCAGCACTACCCATCTCAAAGATGCTAAATTTGGAGAGACACAAGCACGCCATCATTATAATTCCAAGAGGTCCAAAGGCGAGGACATACTCAAAAGAGCAGACGTATTATCAAAGACCAAATATATGCCTAGACGTCTATGAAACGCAACATAGACGCAAAGACGACCTCATTATCAGCAACTCGTACGATCCTCATCAACGTTGGGTTCAACTCCAACTCTCATCCAAAATATTTCTTCAGAAACCTAGCGTGACAACATATATCAAGTTGAAAGCTCAGTAGATACTCCTGGTCAGGGGACTGTCTCCATCTTTTCCATTCCATGAAGAAACATCAAGGAAGCTAACGGTTCCATCATCATATTCTCCCTCTAATAATGAGACGATCTCTACCATTATATGAAGACCGCCATGATCATACAAATATCTACCATGCCTCTCCCTGCTAGTCTCTTCTGATCACAGTTGCTGCCAAGAACCATTGTTGCTCGTTGATTGATATCATCCAGAGCTTCACCATAGCAACAACCACTATGGACAGAGGTAATCCGAACTTCCATATATTTTATTTTCCCATGGAGAAGTAATAGAGTCTCGTAGGCGAGATGGCGATATCTTTATTATGGTAAACCCACCATACAAGATAGAACCATGTAAATCATGCTTGGGGACTGAGGCTCATCATGAAATTCCTTCGTCGTCAGTCAAGGACTTCTTCAATGCAAGAGAGACAGTCAATCAAGAAGCATGTAATTTTCAAGGGAAAATCAAACTGAAGGTTGGTCGAATCCTTAACCATTATTGTTATCTCCCCTATTTCGAATCACCGGAGAGAACGTTGCATGCGTTGAGATGTTACAATAGAAACGATATTCTTTCCCATGAGGAGAAAACACGACTTTTCGGCCAGCACTATTTATGTGTCGTCTTCCCATATGCTATATCGTATCGCCTCATAAGAATGGGAAGAACTCATTTTTCTAAATCAAGGGTTAAGGGCGCCCTCACTGGAGTTCTCTCTAGAAGCCGCTTCAATGCACGCTCTCTCCTGAAGTCGCTTCAATGCTCTCTCCAGAAGCCGCTTCAATGCACGTTCCCTCCTGAAGCCGCTTCAATGCACGTTCCCTCCTGAAGCCGCTTTAACACTCTCTCCTGAATCTGCTTCAATGCTCTCTCCTAAAGCCGCTTCAACACCTCAGAAAGCTACACAGACCAACTGCATCATGTCTGCCACATCGCCGACAAAATCAGAATCGGTGTTTCTAGATTTCCAATTTCGTATGAAAGTGGTGTGTGAGCTGCCAAAAAGTTTGGATACAACACAGATCTATCAAACACAACTCTGATCAATAAGTGACGAATCTAAAAGATTATCGCCTTCACCTCAAACACCTTACTAGAAAATGCAATGGAAGTATGTCTTTCAAGAGAAAATAGGCTCAGGATAATTACACCTGGGGACTGCTAGCACGGGATGCCTTCACGTCCCTCAACCAGGTTATTTCTGATATAGCATCATCACTGTCAAAGCTTTACGAGCCGCGGGAAGTTCTCAACATAAAGCCATACACTACATCAAAGACTCCAAAGTACGCCGTAAAGATATTTTCACATATCTGACCACGCCATCGAATATGAAATGTAACTGGGGACCGCTCATTTCATCCCATTCAATACAACCATACAAGATATATAAGACGGTTCAAAAGATGTCGCTTGGAATAAAGTCCTTGAAGATATCCCAAAAAGTAACCTGCTTTAATATTGAGATAGTGGCACAGTACCCAGTGACAAAAGCAGCATGAATGAGGGATTATTATTTAATCAAGCCCTGGATCTATCCACGTGAAACAAAGACTACTAAACATCAAAGAAGTGTCGTCAATGCCAGGGCCAAGGGCGACTTCAATAGAGTCGTCTCCAGGAGATACTTCAACATCCTCTATGGAAGCCGCTTTAACATCCTCTCGATCCACTTCAACATGCTTTTGGGAATCTACGTCAACGTTCTCTTTGGGAGATGCTTCAACATTTTTTTCAAAAATTGCTTCAGCATCCTTTTAAGGATATTACTCATGATAGGGCTCGTCCACATCAGAGTCGAGGATCATGACATCGTCATGGATAATTTGAGACCCCAAATGTATGCCTAATATACCTGGGGCCAATCTACATCATGCTAGGGGAACGCTTACCTGGACTCCTCTTGAATGTGACATGTTCCAAGGACAGGCCGACCCATCTCTCCTGGTAACATCTAACTTTGTCTCATAAGGTTTATCTTTATTTGTCACCATCTAGTTCTTACCCCGAAACAATGTCATTATTACGTACTAAGCAGGGGACTTAATGTTGATGGCGGTTTTTAGTTCAGGTCTAAAATTGTAAAATCCTGTATTTAATGCGCCATTGCTCTGTAAAGAGGTTAAGCCATTTAAAAGTGATGAGTGATCAAACCTCTCCACTTACATATGTATTGACCAATTCAGTATATTCAATGCGACATCGCTCTGTAAAGAGGTTGAGCCATTTAAAAGTGATGAGTGCTCGAACCTCTCCACTTACATATGTATTGAGAATTTCAGTACATTTATATGAAATTCACTCAGAATAGTGCGTGTAGCAATAATCCCAAATATTATGTGAATTCTATTTTCTACCAGCATTATTCACTAATATGTGACTTACCTAGTATTTTCCAATGCAATGTTCCCAGCCGAACTCTCAATATTGACATGACATGACGATTAAATGTTCACTCTCAGCAGAGTAGAATGAATCTCCTGAAGTGTCAGTATTGATATTTGCATGGAAGTACTCACATAGACTGCATCACTTTCTGACAAAGAGAATTTTGTATCGACGCACTTTTAAGTTAGCTCGATCGAACACGCTTAAATTCCTTAGGGAAGATCTAGACTGTTAATATCAGTCTTAAGAAACGATCACGCCCACACAATTTGGCCACGCAATTCAACAAGCCTAGCCTACTCCTGGCAGAATTAGGCGATCATCACAATGACCACGGGAGGGCCCACTAACATCCCGACCGAGCAAATCTCATCTAGAACATCCACAATACTTCAAATGATCAAAAAAGTATTGGCGTGTTCACTGGCGGCTTAATTTCTCCCTTAGTCGATCGACCTACCCACAGCAAGTCCCGGGAGTGTTAAAATGTTTTCCCAAACTAGAGCGAACACGCTATTCCAAAACCCTAGTATGGGTTGCGACATCATACAACTGTCGCAAGTTGATCGTGTCCTTCCATATTCTCCAGTCTGGTCGGACGACCTAGATCCAGTTTCAGGTGGCCAATAAGGTGTCGTCACGTTCACCGTCGACCCACCTCCACCCTTGGTCGATCGACTTGCTCATGGAAAGCAAATAGAGTATATAATTGTTCACCAAAAGTATGGTGAATGCGCTGCTTTGAACCCTAATTGGAATTTGCGGCAATATATTACTGCCGCAAATCGATCACAACCATCCATCTTCGCCAGCCGAATCGAGTGGTTTGGATCTAATTTAAGATGGCCCAGGAGTTGTTAGCATATTCATCAACGACTCGTATTTGCACATGGGCAACCAGACTGTTCGAATCAGTGCCCAACGCTTTGATTCAACTAGCCAAAACATGGTTGGCCACGCGGCCCCTAAACCCTAAAATTCAATCAACGTCAGTATGCAACTGCCGCAAATCATCTCCGTCGTCCAACTTCGCCAGACGAGTTGACCGGTCTATATTTGATTTCAGGTGACCAACAAGATATCGGTGTGATCACCATCCACTATTTTTTCATGGAGGACAATCGTCCAAGCAACAACTAGCTCATAGGGATCCAAAACGATCTCCCAAAGGTAACTAGTTATGTTGGTTGCATGTAATTCAACAACGGTCATTAACTGCCGCAAATCGCCTCAACCATTCAACTTGGCTAGCCGATTTAAGCGGTCCAGATCTAACTTGGATCGAACGATATGATTTTAGAATGGCTACCAGTCGCCACTCTCCTATAGGAACTGATCGTCCACTCCTTGGGATGTGTGCGTAGTACCCGCCAACTCCCCGAAAAAGGGTGGTCGTGCTCCTTTTGAGACACTCAATCTGTGCCTGATTCGATGGAGCTCTAAAACAATGATGCTCCACGTACATCGATTATTTGGAGCTACTTGTTTAAAAGCGATACTTTACGTGCATCGAATACATACGATATTTCATGAATATCGGCTTCACAAATAACTTAGTTATTTAACCTAAAGCGTTACGTACTGCTTTCAGCGGCAAGTCCCACGACTTGACCCATTTACTCGAGACATCAAACATGTCAGAAACTGGGGGATACTCACTGGGGTATTGGTCTGGCGGTTTATAACGTGCGTCGTGCAATGCTCCCATTACGAGAAAGTATCAGGAAAGACGAAAGGTTAACAGGAACGGGAGTAGTGGGTGAAAGTATGATCAGTTTTCCCTCATAATGAAAACGTGGTGATCACCACTCTTTACACAACCCCACTTCTCCACTGCTTAATCACCTCCACTTCCTACAAGATCAGGGCGTGCACTCAAATGACTTGTATAAATAGGTTTTCAACCTATTTCGACAACAACAAGAACAAAAGTATCCAGAAACCATATTCTGATACAAGTCATAAATAGCCACACCTTTATAATTCAACATTCTGATCTCAAACACCTTCTTCGCTTCCCTCCCTAAGATCAACCCTTATCCTTCACTTTGTGACCAAATTGAACCTGGAACGGCCATTTCTTGGTTTAGGCTAGAGTCTTACATATTGATCTCTCGAATCTAAAAGTACTCACGTGCAGTGCATTTTTTTAGGTTTTGAATTCGCTTCTCATCAACACACCCAAATTTACCGAAAACAGCAGAATCAATTTTCACCCTCAAACAGATGGACTTTCTCTGTTGGAACAATATGAACTTGCAAGAAGTACTCAAATAGCAGATTATTACGCATACAGTCTGCGACAATCTTAGCCACCTATATTTGGAAAAAATTACATTCAATTACAACAACACAAACTTGAAGTTATACATACAAGCAAAACACACCAAGTACAAGTACAAACCTTAGTTGACTCAAACTCGATAAACCCAAAATATTTGCATATGAAAGTACATAGTGCATCCAGGTGAAAGTATGGATGAAATAAAATATTTTGAAACTAAACTTAGTAGTGAGAAAACTAAAGGATGCCAAGTGAAGAACTTTATATCTACTAATCTTATCAGAGTGCTTACCCATAGGTTGAACCACACCAAATTATCATAGGGCTTCACCAGCAAAGTCCCTTGAAAAATTTATGCGCCTCCCATATTTTCGTCGTCTTCTTTAAGTAACAATGAAAAGATTTTAAGTAAAATCAGATATTCCCATTTCGGTTTTTACTGCAACTTTCACTTATTATAGAGCCATAATACTGATAGATGATCAAACATCAAACGATTTTACATAAAAAGAATTTAGGCTATCTTGATTTTGTTACTTTCCAATGCTGTAAATTCCTTAGGAAAACATAAATTGCTTAGAATTTACTAATCTCTTGAAAGAAGACTTCACAATAATCAAATTTATAAAACTACATAAAGTTCAAGCTTGTTCCGCGGTGCCATTTTCCTTAGCAAGATTCAATGCGAGAATGGAGAAATATATAAATAGGACAGTGTAGATACAAAAAATCTAAGAGTATCAGCAGTAATAAGATTACCTGAATCCATTTGCTTCTTATCTTATTCAATATCTGTTTGTGCACTTTAGTATAATTCTATCCTTTTCCCAAAAAGAAATTCGATGTTCCATGATTGATGGGTCCTTGTTCAGCAATCCCGATAACTGCAATCAAGAAAAAATGGATATAACAATAAACAATGGATTTAGGAATAGAGTTTCTCAAATACCCGCATACCATATTGACATAATACAAAAAAATTGATCCCATTGAATTTCATAAGACAACAAAGTAACACACAAGATTGAGTACTGATAAGAACTTAATATCTCTATTGCAAACCAAAACATACCTAAATGGAAAGCTTCACGATATCCAATAGACATTTGAGTTGAATACGAAGATATGGAGAGCCTACAAACAGAAATGAAAATCAGCGAGTCTCTGGCCAATAGAAATTTAGTACAGTAACTCAGCATACAATATATATTTTCCCCAAAGTAAATATTGAAGTTCCATAACATAAATTTTGGGTGTTTCTTGTGAATCACACATAACTTATAACAATGTAATACAGAAACATGGGTACCATACTCGTTGAATAACAAAGTTTATATGAATATTAGACCAAATTCGAAGCATTATGCTCACATCACCAAGCCAGGCCAAGACGCCACCATTGCAAAGCTAACCACGTGAGTAGGAAAAAAAAATCATATACCTTGTTAAGAGGATTAGGCTTGGGTACCTGTCGTAAATGACTATTTGCAAGGCTTCTATTCCATGTGATTCCTAACATTGTCTTTCTGCAAACACTATCATGGATAAGAAGTTATGCTTTTAACATAGACTAGCCACTAAATTATAAATAACTCCTTTGGTATATCTAATTGTATATATACCTGAAATTCGAACATTACCCTTAGCCAACCAAGGATGTTCAAGTTTCCTGCCTTTTATCTTTGATGGTCAAACGAAGAAATCCAAGTAAAGCCACGAGTGTTCTAGAGAGCAGCCACAAAAGCCTTAAGCTTGTAAAATGGAATGAGTATAAATAAACAAATATGTAAGTAAAATGAAAATCAAAGACCTAATGCTACTACTATATCTAGCTGACACATCCCTTTGGGTTTAATATTTTCCCCAGACCCCGTAAACATACATTAGCATAACTGAAGTTGTTTATGGGTGAAAACTATCTTTGCCGGTTTTGGTAATTTTGGGGTGCGTGGATGAGAAATGAATCTAAACCCTAAACAAATGCACTGCACGAGAGTGCTTTTGATTCGAGAGATCAATCTATACAATTCTGGCCTAAACCAAGAAATGGCCGTTCCAGACTTTTTTCGGTCACAAAGTGAAGGAGATGGGGTTGATCTTAGGGAGGGAAGCGAAGTAGGTGTTGAGATTGTGAAGGTGTAGGCTATTTATGACTTGTAACAGAAAGGTGAGAAGGATTACGATTAATGCAAGAAGGCTCTGAGTGTTTGAATACGTCTCGTATTACCACTTGGTTTCTGTGTTGTGTTCTGTATTGGAAATAGGGAGGAGAACCTATTTATACAAGTTATTTGAGCCTCATTCATGTATCTCGTAGGAAGTGGAGTGATGGAGTAGTGGAGTTGTGTGTTAGTGTCACACGATTAGTCTTGCCCACTTCTCCCATCATTACTAACCGTCCATGTCTTCCTGACACGTTCTTGTGATGGCGCGTTGCACGTTTCACGCTGTAAACCGCCAGAAAAATACCCCAGTATGCATCCCCCAGTTTGTGACATGATTGATGTCTCGAGTGTGTGGATCGTGGGACCCACAAAAGGTAGCATGTGATGCTAGGGTAAATAACTAAGTTATTTAGAAAGTCGAAACTTGTGAAGTATCGAGTGTAATCTATGCAGGTTATGCATTGAATGTATTCAGCATGTATGAAGCATCGTTGTTGAGCATCATGCCATGCCTACTTCATGTGATGGTTTGGAGGCTGCGCTAGCAATCCCTCCCTTGTCCGACCACATGGTATGGTAAAGTGGCGGATGGTAATCATCATGACGCCTCATTGTCCAATTAAATCCTGACTAGGGTTGTATAACCAAGCAGGTGAAGTTGGACGGACGAGATGATCTTTGAGACGCCCATCTGTGACCGTTAGTGGAATTAGGGTTTATGAAGAGGTGCGCAAGCATCACTCTTCAGCTTGGTCGAATCCAAGCATGAGACACGATTTTGGCCAGACCGATCGTGCATGCATGTAGATAGCATGACGGTGTAGGCGCCCATACCTAATTGTCTCATGAAAGTGTAATCTGGGCCACTCAATTCGTCTGGCGAAGTTGAGTGGTCGAGATCAATTTGCGACAGAAAACTGATGACGCAAAAGCCACACATCGTGCCAACTTCGGGAGCGCGTTCCAAGACGACCAAGCTTGATCAGTCTTGGCCGATTATTTTGGCATGTAGGTGGTAGGCACGCCTATACCTTATTGTCCCATGGAAACGTGATCTAAGCCACTTAATTTGTCCGGCGAAGTTGAGTGGTCGAGATCAGTTTGTGAACGGAAAGTGTGACCATGCTAGTTTGGGCGTGCGATTTGGAATAACCAGGCATGGTATGCCTTGGTCGATCGAGTGAGGATATAGATGGGACCACACCATACCTGCTTAGTCTAATCCTGGACCCTTCATTCGTGCAGGAGAAGATGGACGCTCGTGATCGATACAAACCCTAACTAGGGTTTCACCCGTGCGTCATGCCTTGTTTGGGCGCACTAATTGGGACGACCAACCATAGTTGGTCTTGACCGATTGGTCATGTGTGTAGGCGGGCCCACGGTGTTTGTGTTGACATGCTCTGGGACCTATGAATCTATATCTACACCCTACATTTATGCTTGCGAAGATGGATGGTTGAGAGTATTTTGCGACACTTGTAATGTGTCGCAAACCCTAAATTAGTGTTTCATGTCCGTGCTGCCTTGGCTGGACGTATTAGAAAGCTATGCTATCCTTTTGGGGAAGCTGACCATGCGGGCCCGCATTGGGTCGGTGGTGAATACTCCATACCTGCTTCAGGGTTATGGATTCGATATGGGCCATCCAATCATGCTGGTGAAGTTGGATGGTTGCGATCGTTTCTAGACTGATATGGAAAGTCTGGATGCTCAATTGGGCTAGTATAACACTCCGAGAGATGATTCTCTTTGTTAGAGAATGGTGTAGCCTGTATGGGCATTTCGTGCATGCCTCACTGTTGGTACTTGAATATTCATGCTACTCTGCTGATAGTAGCAGTCAGTCATCATGTCGCACCAACAATGAGAGTTCTGCTGAGAACAACACATGAAATACAAGGCATTTATGCATTAACTGGTAACGCTGAGATTCACAGAATATTTGGGGATTATTGCTACATGCTCCATTCTAGGTGAATCAATAAAGAGAAGAAGTATTCATCACCTATAAAATAGCCTTATCCTCTACAGGACGGCTGTACAAAATATCAGTTTTACAACTTTAGACCAGAACTAAAATCCACCATCAACAGAAGCGTACATCAAATACATTTAGTACCTCCTCAAGATACATGATGGAATGCGAGTGCCCAATATTTTTGTAACATACTAAGTCTTATTTATGGTTCATTCCAACTTTAATTACTTCACTAATTTAGTCCAACACAAAAACTGATACAAAAGGAAGCTAATATAGAAGTACCTAAAAGTCAGAACTATACTCTTAAGTACCAACAGAGACATTGATAAATGATGTAATGAAGGTCAAAACAGACCTGCACATATAACACAGTCTACAGATGGGTAGGAATAAGAGAAGAACACAATCCATGTTTATAAAAAAAAAAAATTTACCCCTAGGGGTTAGCAAGGGATAAAATGATCAAGATATTCAGTTTACATGTCAATACAACATACGTAGGTGCCCTGGTCACAAGATACCCAAACTCATAATATTTTTAGTACCAACTTCATTGACAAGTCACCAACACCTACTTCTACACGTGCCACATCTACAAATCACCACTTCCTATATCTCTATAACATACTTCTTATGACAAATCACCACCAGTACCAACCCAGAACTACTACAAGTCACCACCACCATCTCCGTCAGTACCATCCTCATACTACCACAAGTTACCACCACCACCATCTTGGAATTAGCTCATATCCGGTACCCATTCTATACTACTACAAATCCCCATACTACTTATTATATCAAATAGATCGAAACGTTGTAGTTATTCATACAATCTTAGAAGAAATATTTCAAAGTAATGAATGATAAAGCCTTACCATCACCAACTACATTGTTGGTGGAATTTTCTACTTGCTTTACAAGGCTAGCACCAATGTTATTAACTCTGTCCTTAAACTCAATGCTTTCATCAACGATGATACAATCTTTAGTCACTCTAGGTGCACCAAAGCTTTGTTCTCAACAGTACGTCCCTTTAGAATCCGAACATCAAAAGTAAAAATTAGTAATCAACCATGTCAGTTAAATTGCGTAAGATAGTAATCTAATATATTCTACATTTATTACTTAAGAAGCATGCAAGCATAACATACACTCATCTGAAGATAAGAGAGTATTTATACTCCCGTAGAAATCTCAAAATCAAAAACTCTACAGTTTTCTAAGCTGTGAATGTCAAAATCAAACAGATTGCACTTAGTATTAATGTAATCACCGAAATTCTCAATACAGATTGACTCACTAATAATACTTTTGATGTTTTATGGGTCCACTGAAATCTTAAAAGAAAATAACAAATGATGGTATAACTACAATCAGAAGGAGCTAACTTAAGTGAAATAAATACTCACGCAAAGGGAGAAGGTTCACAAATTGAAATACCTATGGGAGTTCCTGCATCTGAAATTAAAATTGAAAAACAAAAACAATGGATAAGACTTCAAATTGTTCACAAATTTAAGCCACTGAACCTGAAAGTCTTCTATCAACTGCTACATCAAAAGCCTAACATCAAAATTAGATATCTCCTTCCCTAAATAGAAAACCCAAAATCCAGTGACTGACCTAGAAATAAACCCAGCAATGAAACAAAATTTATAAGATAAATTAAACACAATAATGAAACATCACCTGATTAAGAACGACTTTAAATTGGGAAATGGTTAACTACATGTGTTTTTCAATTTGAATCCTCCTGTAGATCAATCAAAGTAATCTATTTATCATCTGGACAATTGAAACCCTATATAACAAATATAAATACTGGATCTACGATTTCTACTAAAGAGATTCAACAAGAGATCGAGTCCTAAGAAGAAGGTAGTCCTAGTGGCGATTGAATCAGTGATGGTAGTTGTGCTCAAGCATAAGGATTATGGGTTGTGGCTGTGGAGTTGAATCGTAGAAGAAGAGAAAGAGAGTAAAGAGGAAGATAAGTTGTATGTGGGCGATTAAAAAAAAGGTAGGGTTTTCATCATCACCATCGAAATAGGTATTAAGGTGGAATCATCTATCTTAACAGTAGCAGAAGAGATTAATGGCAGCGAAGTTATATCTTCAAATCGAGATGAAGGGGTGGAATGGAGAGGATAAAGGAGATAGTAAATAAGAGGAATTTGTGGATAAAAATGAAGAAGCATGATCTAAAATCGTTCTCTAAAGTCAAGAAGTCAACTGGTTAAAGGGTTAAAATAACAACACGATCTTAAATCGTTCCAACATATGGGCGAAAATAGGGTTAAAAGTGTTCCCTGATACGCATGTGACTCGCATGCTTATACTCTTGGATGTTGCTAGTCGCAACAGAACATGGGCAGTTGTGATTTTCGAAACAGAATAAAGTTGTTGCTAAAATTTGGAAATTGAAATTAGCAACAAAAAATTCACAACTGCGATAGAGTTGTTGCGAATCTGAGTTGCTAAGTGTATGTATGTAGATCAAAGAGCGGCCGAGATCGATGGTGATACTAGACGGCTGAGATTATTCCTAGGTCCAGTACTCTAAGCTAATAACCATAACTGGTAGGCTCGGAAAGATACCTACTATTGTATAAAATGCAAGTGCACAGTGTCGACAAGCAACACGGGGCAAGCACAGGTCGAACCACAGAGACTTGGAGAGTGTAGAAGTTGATTCTAAATCATGATTCAGAGAGTAACCAAAAGGGGTTTGTTTTTGTCGATACGACGATATGATTTTCAAGTGACTGAAATAATAAAAGTAAAAGATGCAAATATCAAGATATGTAAACAATGATAATATGGATACTAGGGTATTCAAATCCACCAATAACCTATGATATGCATTCAACTTGTAATATTATTCTTGTCCTTATAGTAGATTCAAGTCTACCGTATAACTAAGGTGTTTCTCCAATGGATAATTTAATCACAACTAAAGTATTTCTCCAAAGCATTAATTATCTAATTAAGCACAACTAATCTAAAGATCAATATTTGGTTAAGCATGAGTTGTAGCATAATCAACATAGAGATATTCTAACTACAATGGATACATGGCATACATTGTGAGAGAAAGATGTTGACAAACTTGGATTAAATTATATCTTTAAACAATTCTAAACTTTCAAGAACAAGATACAAGATATGAATACATACCAATGAGATTAGGGCTTCATCTAAACCCTAGTAAATGAAACTAGAACATGAAGAACATTACAACAAAACTTAAATTTGATAAACTAACATGAACAAGCTATTCTTGGATGAGTTTTCAACACAACAACCCTCTCTATTTATACACAAAAATTCTCTCTCACTTGGATTCTAATTTTGGCAATTATTTACTCAACAAAACATGTTTTCTCACTTGATGGATGTTTTGGAATACAATGGGTTGAGGTGGATGTTTTGGAATCCAATGGTGGTGAGGTGGATGTTTTGGAATCCAATGGGGTGAGGTGGATGTTTTGGAATCCAATGGGGTGAGGTGGATGTTTTGGAATCCAATGGTGGTGAGGTGGAAATGGATTTGGGTCTTGGGTTTTGGATCATGGGTTTTGGATTATGGGTAGTTTAATCCCATGTATTGTAAATAGGTTGCCACTAATGCGCGAACGGGTTGCAACACTTCCAACTTTCTTCTCTTTTGTCTTCTCAATTCTTCCAAGCTTTATTTAGTACTTAAAAACACAAAATTAATTAATACAAATATTTATTCTTGAAGATGGTAAAAATGCAGAATTTGGGATAATATATGACTTTGAAGCGCGAAAGATGAGTTAAGTGCCAATGAAAAGGTGTATGAATATGCAATATTTGGCACTCATCAATAACCTAAAGGATGGCTCGGCTCCTATTGACTATGGACGGCAACGACGGATTAGTATAAATTTCACCACAAGAAACCCACTTTTATTCTTTATCCAGTGCTCAAAATTTTGATGTTCAATAATATCTATTAAAATTTATGAAGAAATACCCCGTTGAAAAGAAACCAATAACCCAATTCCAAATTTCTTAATACACTAGATTTTGTGGCCGTGCTACGCACCGAGCGGACCCGAAAACCATCTACCATTATTTTTTACTTTTAACCATATTTTTGATTGGTGTGATGTGGCTTCGCTTCGCATGTCGTGCATTTTTATTTGGTGTCGCGGGGCTTCGCCCAGTCCCGATGCATGCCTAGGATTTTTGATTTGGTGTAGCTAGCTCCGCTTCGCGATGCATGTGCTATGGCCTACGCACCAAGCATATTTAACCTGTGATACAAACTGGTTCAATGAGAATTTTTATTTGGCGTGGCGGGGTTTCGCACCGCCCCGTATCGCCTATCTATGTGTGCCTATGTATATGTCCTCTAAGAATAGTACTTAATCATGTTTTCTTATTTACACAGAAAGTTGATAAGATTTATGGACGTAAGTATAAGTACTTCCACTTTCTTATTTCTAACATAAATCTTTTTCCCATCCATTTCTTTGGAAATTTCTTCCCCAAGAAATTTTAATATTCTGACACGGTTTATGGGATTGGTTTAATAGAGTTTGAACCCCCGAAATTCACAAGTGCAGCAATCATGGGATTACTTGACTTGCTCTCATTGCTCGCAACCCTACCAACAGAAAAATTCACTTGGATGCGTTAGCTCTTGAAACTATCAAATGCAAAAAAAATAAAAGCATTGAGCAAATATCAAGGCTTACTATGGCACTAACATTCAATAGCATTTTCCTCTCTCAAAAATCCAAGTGATTTAGACTTCAGAGTTAGTGTATCACCAAGTCCACCAGATGCTACTGTTAGAGCATTGCTAGGTCAAACTCGCATGTGTTTCTATCTCAAACATGTTTGTCAATGTTAGTGATCAAAACTATAAAGTCTTGATTTCTAGTCTACTATAGCTAAGGTCTCGGACTAGGATAGAAAGTGTAGTTGAGCTCAATAACTCCATGGCGATCATCATACAAGATGAAGGACTACTCAAGGAACCCGTGGATCTTCATCGACTAAAAGGTATGTGAAGACTTGAACTTATCTATCACTCAAAAGTCTATCTACTCTATCTCCTATCTTGAGACAAAAGTCGTATTACTATATAGACTAAGAATATACATATATGATATTTCGAGCTGAGTATATCTCGCTTATCTATTTCTCGAAATATGTGTTGGTAAAGCTTTCGCTTTATCCAAGTTCATCTTTACTTAGTGACGAAAGTCATGTTATGTTTCAATTATTTTGGAAATTGCTTTAACGAAAAATAGTTTGTGAATAAGAACTATATAACGCCCTCTGGGAATGTTTCAATGATTGAAATGAGAGTTTAGACAATATAACCATTGGAGGATATAAGCATTATTGTGGTAACACATATATGTATAAGTCCTTATTGCTTGAACCGAAGTTTGCGAACTTTGTTGATCAAGTGAAACTGTAGAAGTACGTGAGCTTCAGTCCGCAAACTGGCGGAAGTTCTCGATTGAGAATTTCTGCTGGAGTTTGTGAACTCCATCCGGGAACTCAAGTCCGCGAACCCAGTCCGCAAAATTGAGTAGGTTATGTCTAAAAACGATGTTTGTGAACTTATCATAATAAACTAAGGAATGCTATTGCAAATCGTGGCTTTATATTTCATGAATCGATTCAACCGAATCACATTGTTTTTGTTTCAATTGTGTCTTGTGTAGTACATTAAGATCTAAGCAATTGAACAACTCTCTAACTAGTTAATTTGAGTCATTTGGACTAGTTATGGTGAAGAAGAATATGGTTGATATGAAAGTTATCATTTGGATAACCATTTGGTTAACTAGTGTTGAACCAACTAATGTACAAGTTTGGGTACGGTTTTCACAAGCCAACAAACGTGTAGTACATGTGTGTATAACAAGCTATGTTTTCAATCTAACGGTTGATAAATATTAGCTTGTATCTAATCAGGTTTTCATCTAACAGTGAATATTGAATGCTTTGTTACTAAGCTAACATTGATTGCAAACCCTGATTTGAAAGACTATATAAGGGAGAACTCTAGCAACTGGGAAACCTAATCCCCACACATTATGTGTGATACTAGTTGTGCTAAGCTAGAGTCAACTCTCCTTTGACCTTTGGTTTTCTTCTTCTAAAACCAGGTTAACGACTTAAAGACTTCATTGGGATTGTGAAGCCAGACCGATACTACTTTTCTTGTAGTTGTGTGATCTGATCTTGATGTTTCTATCGTACAAGTACAATTGTAATAATTGGCTTGAGATTTCTATCTCCGATAGGCAAGATATAAAAGTAATCACAAACATCTTCATCTCGTTATTTTTGATTCCACAATATTTTTTTTCGCTGCGTCGATTAAGACTATTATGGGGTGATTGATAAAACTGAGCTGTTCTTCGGGAATATAAGTATGGTTTCATTGATTGGTTCCTATTCACCTTGATTTATCAAAATACGGAACAAAACTCATAGGTTTATTCGTGGGAGACGAATTTATCTATCTTGTAGACTTTTCTGTGTGAGACAGATTTGTTTATTAAAGTCTTCGACTTTGGGTCGTAGCAACAATTGGTTGTGGGTGAGATCATCTAAGGGAATGAAGTGCATAGTATCCTACTGGGATCATAGGCGTAAGAGCATAATTGTACCTTGGATCAATGTGAGATTGGTTGGGGTTCAACTACAGTCCAGACCGAAGTTAATTTGGATTAGGCTAGTGTCTGTAGTGGCTTAATACAGTGTATGTTTAATCTGGACTAGGTCCTGGGGTTTTTATGCATTTGCGGTTTCTTCGTTAACAAAATTCTGGTGTCTGTGTTATTTTTTTTCCACATTATATTTTGTTATATAATTGAAATAATACATGTTGTGCATTGTTCTATCAATTAGAATATCCGACCTTATTGGTTGTTGATTTAAATTGATTGACACTTGGATATTGGTCTTTGGTACCATCCAAGTTATCTCTCTTTGATTAAGACTCGCAGATTGTATTTGCTTGAGTAAATCAAATTAAGAGATTGAGATAATAACTCCTTGAGATATTTTCTATTGATTGAGTCTAGTTTATTCTCTAGAAAGTAACTCGGAGTTGTCCATACAGATTTCTAATCAAAATATTGGGTGTGGTTGTTAGACCCCCTCTTTTTCAGCCACAACACCACCACCACACTCCCATCCACTCTTACTTCTTTTTCACGTTCTCAATTCACTCTTTAGTAGTTTTAGTCCACCATGGAAAACAACCTTACATAGCAATATGTCTAAACAGTCAATAGATTAGAATTTTAGGTTTCAATACTATGAATGAGCTAGATCTTGATCATGAAAAAATAAAGCATAATTAAGTTATTTTTATAAAATCATTTTGATACTAAAGGAACATGTTATGTGAAGCTGATGTATCATTAGTGAAAGAACTGAATTAGTAGAGAGTGGAAGCTTACGATGTATATAAGAGCCTATGTATTACAACTATTAATTTCTCTCTAATAAGATGATTTTCCTTCTTGTCTCTATATCTGCTTCCTTCACCTTTGATTCTAGTTACCTAAAGTTTCCCCTATATGTATATAAGAACCCTATGTATTAAAACTATTAATTTCTCTAATAAGATAATTCTCCTTCTTGTCTCTATATCTGCTTCCTTCACATTTGATTCTCCTTAATCACGTTATCAGCACTAGCTCTTTCTGCCGCTAAAGAAAAAAATTATTTTTTATTATTTTTCGGGTTCTCATCAATCGGTATCTAGGAATCCATATCATAGACTGATTTAGAGACTTCTATTTATTTTATTTTTCATTTTTTTCAATTTTCTGTTAAGAAGGAGATATTTTGGTTAATCATGCAAAGATTGCGATCAGAAGTTTAAGGCACCTGTAACTAGGCCTAGATGTTCTTCATAGGTAGACTAGGGGGTCGCCGACCTAGATGTTCTTCCTAGGTAGTTTGTAATCTTCAGCAGGAAAAGAGGAAAATGCAATCCGGTACATGTCATGTCCTGTTCCGACGTGGTTTTGGGATGTGCGCGACCAAGGATGTTCTGGCTTTGTGTATATACATCAAGTATCAAAGTATGAGGTATGTAACTAATGTGGGTTTTTACATTGAATTATTGTTGGGATTATTTACTTGTTTTTAGAACATGCCTAGTTTTGTTTTCATCTTGTCTTAAGATAAGTCCATATCATATAAATTATGATTATTGATCTTGATCACTAAGAATATTGGTCTTAATGTTATTTTGTTCTCTTGAATATGATATTTGCTATAGTTTAATGGTGTCTCTTATTCAATTGGTTGTACCAACTCGATTCCAATATATTTATTTGGGGTTCAGAAGTAATTGAGCACCATTATTGCGTACTTGATACTTTCTCCTCAAATTAGAATGTTCTGTGGGATGTAATCCACTTGCTCAACTAATAAAGAGTCGTTAGTATCAAAAGATATGTTGAAAATAAAATTACATGTGTTCCAATTTTTGTGGAGGAATTAATCACGTTATCAGCACGAGCTCTTCCCTGCCGCTAAAGAAATATTTTTATTTTTTATTGTTTTTCGGGTTCTCATCAATCAGTATCTCGGAAGCCCAATCATAAACTGGTTTCGGTGCTTATATTTATTTTATTTTTCCCTTTTTTCAATCTTCTGTTAAGAATGAGATATTTTGATTGAGCTTGCGAATGGAAGTTTAGGGCACCTGTTGAAAAAGCGGGGGTCTAACAACCTCACCCAATATTTCGATTAGCAATCTGTATGGACTAACTCTAATATACTTTTAAGAGAATCAACTAAACAGTCAGACTCAATCTTAACAAAAAGTATATCAAGGAGTTAATATCTCTATCTCTCGATTTGATCTATACTCAAACAAAAAGTATATCAAGGAGTTAATATCTCTATCTCTCGATTTAATACTACAAAAATCATCTTCCGAACAATTTTAGAGTTTAAAAAAATAAATCTAAAAAAAAAAGAAAAACATTGGACATAGTTATGTGTAATCACAATAATAGTTATTCCAAACTCTAATTATTCTTCCTAAAATACAAGAATAAAATTCTCATAAGAAGACTTCCTAGAAAAAAGGCACCATCTAACCAAGACGTGCAATAAGAGATCAAACACAAGCAAGTTCCTCATTAGCTTCCTTCAACTTAGCCTTTACAAACTCGAGATTCTTTATGGAAATCACGAATTGTTCACGTACAACCTTGAAATCTTGGAGAAGGTTTCCAACCAGTTGATGTGACATCTGGACGGGTTGCCTATTTTCATGATCAATTGCATGATAACAATTTATAAGAACATGGTTCTCATAAAACTCAGCAATGTTGTTTCCTTCATTCTCAACTTCCTTTTTGCATCCATACATAATTTGCACCATTATCTCACAGGATACTATTTCCGTTACCGAGCGAGTATATACCAAGAAGAACTTCATGATATATATACATGTATACGACACATATAGTGAAACCCTAGGGTTATTTGTTTGAGAATCGGTAATAGGCCAGGTACGCAAATGCTTACGGTTATGAACCAGTCTTTAAATCGTGTAAGCAAAGGGGCCTTATTTCAAAAGACTTGGTCAAGGAATTCTAAAGCAAGGAAGGAGCACTGAAAATTCAGTGTTTTTAAAAAGGCATGGTTTTTCTCAAGAGTTTTGATTGATTAACTATGCTTTATTATGAAGGGAATACCAAAAGAATTATACATATAAGGAATCATTTCTAAGGAATCAAACGAATATTTCAACAACCAATTTTTTGTCAAGACAAGTTATATTTTGAACTATATGTGCATTCTCGTAAGGTTGGCATGAGAATGCACAATTTTAAAATGGTTAAGTTGTAGGTTGAGCATGTATCTCATTATAATTTTTCTTCTCAGAAGTACAAGGAGGAATAGCGGGAATAATTTCAAAAGAATTATTACAAGGAGAACAAGACATACCTGAAGATGCTTTCTTCCTTAATTTTTTGATTTTTCGCTTGAGATTGTTTATACTGGTCTTTAGATCAGGTGCATGATTATTGATGTGCATATAATCAGAGGTAAATCCTTTGGACATGGTGTGATCCTTTCCAAAATATGGTATTCCTTTCTCAATTGAATCATTCTTTTTCCTTTGACATATTTTTTTCTTTACAGGAACATCAACTGCCTTAGTTGTCTATATGACATACTTTCCTCTATGATTGTATAAGAAGTTAGTATCACACATATAACTAAGTGAGGACTTATCATAGTACTCTTCCTGATTCGGGGCTATGATGTTCTCAGAATGGATATAAACAGGCTTGATTACTTCCTTTGACATCCATATGAGAATGTTATGAAGTTTTTCATTCCTTATTCGGAAACGACATTTCCGTTCAATGTGGCCTTTGTTTTCACAATAGTAATAGTTGAAGGTCATGTTTTTACCGGCTCTCCTATGCCCTTTATTCGAAGTATGAAAGTATTTGTTTATAGGAACATCAGCTGTAATAGGTGATTTTTCACATTGCAAGTTGCTATTAGCACAAACAAAATTGATTTTCCCACTATTTGGAGCGTTTATTCCTTTATAGCCCAAACCATGTGTATCACGATGTTCTTTACATGCTCCTAACATGGAAGATAGTTTTGTAGATCTAGCGTTGAATCTTTTCAGATTCTCTTCTAGTGATTTTACCTTGCTGATAGATGTAGACAGATCATTCTTCAATTGTTTTTCTTTGGCAAGAAAAAGGAATTCTCTATCATTATAGTATTTCTGTTGAGAGTCATACTTTGCCTCAGATTCAGCAAGTCTTTCTTTCAACATACAGAAACTCTTCTGAAGTTTTTCACATTCAGTAATCTTTGAACGGACTTCTTCATTACAGTCTTTAAGGATAGATTGTAAAAGATTATAACCACTATCATATCCTTTAAAGAGTTTTTTGAGTTTCCTGTTTTCACGACAGAGAGGAAACATATATTCTGCCAGGTAAGCAGTTGATCCTTTATTTGTTATGATATCATCAAATAGTATGATATACTGTTAGACTTCTTCATCAATACTTGGTTCCTCGTCTGAATCACTTTCGTCTGAAAGTTCATCCAGTTGTTCATCTAGGCGTTTTTCCCAGTTGACATTGGTTTCTGACAGACGAGAAAATTTCTTGGCAGTCTCAGAAATTTGAATTGTATCAAAAGGATCTTGATCTGGTTTTGTGCAGTCAGAGATATCACCACTATCCATAGAGTCATATCGCTACAAACACAGACTGATAAGGTCTTTAATGTGTTGTCCGCTCTGATACCAATTGAAAAAGCAGGGGTCTAACAACCTCACCCAATATTTCAATTAGTAATCTGTATGGACTAACTCTAATATATTTTTAAGAGAATCAACTAGACAGTCAGACTCAATCTTAATAAAAAGTATATCAAGGAGTTAATATCTCTATCTCTCAATTTGATCTATACTTAAGCAAATAGAAATTTGTGAGTCTTTATCAAATACAAGAGATATAAACTTGGATGGTACCAAGACCAATATCCAAGGATCAATCAATTTCTAATCAACAACCAAAGGTTGGATTTCACAATTGATCGATACAACGCACAACCTGTGATATTTCAATTGTGTAACAAAATATAATGCGGAATAGAAATAACACATACACCATAAATTTTGTTAACGAGGAAACCTCAAATGCAGAAAAACCTCGAGACCAAGTCCAGATTGAACACCACATTGTATTGAACCGCTACAGATGCTAGCCTACTACAAACTAACTTCGGTTTAGACTGTAGTTGAACCCTAATCAATATCACACTGATTCAAGGTACATTGGCACTCCTTACGTCTCTGATCCCAGTAGGATACTACGCACTTGATTCCCTTAGCTGATCTTACCAATAACCAAGAGTTACTACGACCCAAAGTCGAAGACTTTAATAAACAAATCTGTATCACACAGAAAAGTCTACGATAATAGATAAATCTGTCTCCCACAAATAAACCTATAAGTTTTGTTCCATATAAAATTAAGGTAAACAGGAACTAATCAATAACCCGGACTTATATTCCCGAAGAACGGCCTAGAATTATTGATCACCTCACAATAATCTAAATCGTATGGTAGAGAAACTAGATATTGTGGAATCACAAACGATGAGACGAAGATGTTTGTGATTTCTTTTTATCTTGCCCTATCAGAGATATAATCTCAAGACAATTATTCAATTGAACTCATATGATAGAAAATGGCAAGATCAGATCGCTCAACTAAAATAAAAGTAGTTTCGTCTGGCTTCACAATCCCAATGAAGTCTTTAAGTCGTTAACCGACAAGGTCTCGAGAAGAAACCTACGGTTAAAGGAGAATTGACTCTAGCAAACCAACTAGTATTACACATGAGGTGTGGGGATTAGTTTTTCCAATTGCTAGACGTATCCTTTATATAGTTTTCAAATCAGGGTTTGCAGTCTAAGTTACCTTGGTAACAAAGCATTCAATATTCACCGTTAGATGAAAAACCTGATTTATCCAAGCTAATGTATTTCAACCGTTAGATCGAAACTTAGCTTGTCACACACACAAATAAAATGTATTCATTTAGGTTTGAGTAACCGTACCTAAACGGGTACACTTAGTTGGTTCACAAATAGTTAACCAATGGTTATCCATATGATCAATTTCATATCAACCATATTCATCTTCTTCATACTAGTTCAAATGACTCATAAGAACTAGTTCAAGAGTTGTATTGCTTAGATCTTTATACATAGACACAATTGAAACAAAATTGGTTTGATTTACTCGAATCAATTCACGAATAATATAGCCACGGTTTGCAATGATTGCATTCCTTATTGATTTATTGTTTTAAGTTCATGAGCTAACCGATTTGAGAAATATAACCAGCTTGGGTACACGTACGTGTATGTGTACCTTAGCTGCCGGGTTTGAGTTCACAAACTCAGCAGAAATTTTCGGTTGAAAACTTCCGTGGGTACACGTATGTGTACGCGTACCTAAGGTAACTGGTTTACTAGTTTTCAAACTACAAACTTAGCAGAAATTCTCGATTCAAGTTCTTCCGCCAGTACGCATACAGGTACGCGTACCCAGCCTGTCTCCTTCACCAATACCGCATTCACACATATGCATGCACTTGGTTTTCGGTACATGGACTTATACACTAATGTGCGAACACACTATATATGCTTATATCCATCGGTGGTTACGTAATCTCAACTTTATATTTCAATCATTGAAACATTCTTCTATAATGTTATAATAGTCCTTAGACATAAGAATCGACTATCGTCATCAAAGCTATTTTCAAGATTAAAACATCATCATGACTTTCATCATGGGTAAAGATGAAAAGTAGTTAAAGTAAAATCTTACCAACATATATTTCGAGAAAAAGATAGGCGAGTAAACTCGGCTCGAAATAGAAAATGTGTATGTATGAAAACTATCATACTTATATGACTGTTGTCTCAAGAGTAGGAGATAGATAGACTTTTAAGTGCTAGATAAGTTCAAGTCTCCACATACCTTTTTGGTCGGATGAAGTTCCACTGGTTCCTTGAGTAGTTCTTCGTCTTCGTAAGATAATCGCCATGGAGTATGGAGCTCAACTATACTTAACTATCCTAGAACGAGACTTAGTCATAAGTAAACTAGAAATCAAGACATATTGTTTTGATCACTAATATTGACAAACATGCTTGAGATAGCAACGCACGCGAGTTCGACCGATCAATTCTCTAACACATGTGACTAGGCCTAGATGTTCTTCTTAGATAGACTAGGGGGTTGCTGACCTTGATGTTCTTCCTAGGTAGTTTGTAATCCTCAGCAGAGAAAAAAGTAAAATGAAGGAAAAGAGTAAAACGCAATCATATACATGTCATGTCATCTTCCGACATGGTTTTGGGATGTGCTCGACCAAGGTTGTTCTGGTTTTTTGTATATATAGCGGGAATCAAAGTCCGAGGTATGTAACTAATGTGGGTTTTTACAATAAATTTTTGTTGGACTTATTTATTTGTTTTTAAAACATGCCTAGTTTTGTTTTCATTTTGTCTTAAGATAAGTCCATATCATATAAATGATCAACTTAAATTATGATTGTTGATCTTGATCATTAGGAATTTTGGTCTTATTGTTATTTTGTTCTCTTGAATATGATATTTGTTATAGTTGAATGTTGTCTCTTGTTTAATTGGTTGTACCAACTCGATTCCAATTTAGAAGTAATTTAGCACCATTATTGTGTACTTGATATTTTCTCCCCAAATTTGAATATTTTGTGGGATGTGTATCAAAAGATATGTTGCAAATAAAATCACATGTGTTCCAATTTTTGTGGAAGAACTCACAAAAGGTGATACGAGTCAGAAAATTTCCATTTATCTACTTCATCCAGGATATTAACGAACCAGTATATGTTGAAGTATGACAATAAGAGAACTATATTTAGTAATCTATTCAACATAAAGTAAGTGGTTGACATGTGTAGTGAGATTCCCTTGGCATGTTGAGATAAAGAACTTTCCCAAATTAAGCTAAAATGTAGCAAAGTTGAAAATGAAAGGAAAAAAAAAAGCAAATGACGGTCAAACGTACAAACTCATACGCTTGTTGGCATAGTGAAATATATTTCTGAAGGGCATATGTATCATGAGACAGAGATGTACTTTTGTCTTCGGTAGTAATAACACCAACACACAAGTATCAACTAAACATGGGATTATCTAAAATGTAATTTTAGATTCCATCATAAATAAAAGAGTTGGAAATGCACCTGGTCATAGGTGTTGGTATATGCAATGTAATGCGTGTATCATAGTAACCACAAATATCTAGAGGAGGTCATGATTTAGACATCAAACTTTAATGACAAGAAGAACTTTTCTTAGCTAATTAACTATTCAATTGAACTATATCCAATGTCTGCGCTTATGGAATGAAAAGTACATTATTCCCATGAGACATAAATTCTCTAAAGTAATTGAGATATATCTGGATGAAAAATATACCACCCCCCCTGAAATGTAACATTTATTCACTCTAAAGTACTTGAGTTGAATCCCAATTTTGTTACGTAATAAGGCCATACCACTTATTAAGTCTCTCAAGACTCAATGTCTAACTGATAGTGGTTTTTCTCTCACTAATTTAAGAAATATACACTAGTTGTTGAACTAATGTCTTACAATGTGACTATGATGATTGGATCATCGAGCGAAGCATTGCTCAAAATTTATTGCTGAGATGAAACAAAGACTAAAAGTCACATAAGCTCTGTATGTACTAAGGTATAATCACACCTTGTTAAGTTCAAAGGGTGTTCATGCGTGAACTATTACCTACCTTTTGGAAACTTACACTAATAATGGAGTTGATTGTATCAATAAATTATTTCGCCTCCCAACCAAATCCTTGTAATTAGAATTTTGCCTTTTAATAAAAGCATCAGTGGCTTCTTTCCATAATAATAATAATAACAACTCTCTTTTCCATAGGCTTGGTATCGTTATTCAAAAAGTTGTAGGTGCCCAGATCGTCGCTAGGCTACCTACTACCGACATGTAATAGACTGTATTTTCTTTTACTAATAAAATTCCCCTCTCGGAATACATTCAGGTTTGTGGTCTTCATCCTTATGATTTCGATATTAATACTGTTGCCCCCCCCCCCCCATTTCATGAAGTTACTGGCGGCTCGTTATTTTGCTGTAATCAAGAAGGATTTGCCCATCAACTTTTCGTTATCTGCAAGAGATGCTGCACTCTAGCAATGTAATAAAGCTGATCATGCTATGGATTTTCTCAAGGCTATACCCATTCAGGGCTTGAACCAATCTATTAGACCTCGGCAATTTCGGGCAGTTTTGAGTTACAGATTAGGTATTCCCATTTTTGCAGATGACTGTTTGTGTCCTTTTTGTAAAAGGGATATGGACATATATGGTGATCATGTTGTTCATTGTGCCAGCGAAGTCGGTGGTAAGTTTCGACATGATATGGTACGTGATACATTTGCAGACATATGTTATAAAGCGGGAGTTGCAGCTCGTAAAGAGGTCTGTATGGGTTTCTTATCTGACTCGGTTAAAGCTATGAGGCCTGCAGATTTGCTGGTTTATAACTGGGATAATGGCAGGGACGTTTGCTTTGATGTTGCAAGTACTTCTCCATTTACTAGTGCTCGAACTACTTCCTTTACCCCGGGCCAAACAATTTCATATGCAGTCACTCGCAAGCGTAATAAGTACTTGGACAAGTGCTTAGCACATGGATATGAGTTCGGTGTGTTGGATTTTACAACATTTGGTGAGTTGGGTGATGATACTTGTGTTTTTTTGAGAAGTTTGAGGAACTATCTTGCTAGTCAAGATGCCAATTGTAAAGTAGGAGGGTCTCTTTTTCATAAAATATGTATTATTATTCAAAAGGGAGTCGGTGCCCAGATTGTTGCTAGGATACCAACACCCTCGATGTAAAAAAAAAAGAAAAAAAGAAGCTTGTAGTGGCATCCTTTCATAATTAAAATAATAATAATAATAATAAGTCAATCTAGTGAATTGTAAATCGCTGGTGCTTGAATTATTGAATCCATATTAACCTTAATAATGCAATGATTGGGATTGACTCATAAAGGTTTTGACATAACCGTAAGGCACATTGGTTGTGACATGATGTTTCATTTTGAAAGTACTAACACGGGCATCCGTTCATTTTAGTGTACGTGACAAATGAGCTAATAGAATGAGAAGTTACGTCATCTATCATAATCAATGATTTCTAAAGTTACTAGATTTGCACTAGCTCTCCCAATTATGCTTTGAAGTAAGAAATCACGTTACGCATTTTACCAAGTCTTTCTTTAGTAAAACATGACTGAGACCATCCTATTTTACTTAGATGTAAATGGTAAATAACTCATTCTTCAAATAAATAAGGTGATGTTAGAAAAATATCCATGTAGAATACGGACCATTAAAGTGACTTATGACTCTGGTGGATGTTTTGACATTTTAGACTAGTTATAGTTCCCAAGAAATTTTGCATTTGGAAAACTACTAGCACATATTATAATGTAAGGACTGACCACCTCCTGTAAATGCTAGCGAGTGTACATCAAAATGACTTGATGGTTATTGCATGCTTAATAGGATCAATGCAGAGAATCCTATACCTCATGGTCTCGCAAAGGCTATCATCAAAGGTTATAGATGACGTCTAAGGCATGGTTATGAGTACCAACCTACCTTTAACTGCTTGGGGATATATAATATTAAACGCATCTTTACTTAATTCGTTTTAGAACCTAATAATATTAGTCAAGTTTTTCTATGTACCAGTTGGTAACTGGATATAAGCCTGACATTCGTGTTCTTACACATTTTTGGTTGCACTTTATATGTTCCATTACGAGACCACATCATACTATGATGGGTCACGAAAACGATTAAGTAGTTATGTTGGATATTTACTCCCAACAATTATTCGCGTTTTAAAACCTTTTGAAAGAGATCTATTACCGCTAGATTTGCGGGTTGTCATTTTAATAAGACAGTCTTCCCGTCATTAGGGGGGATATGAAAAAGTATTTTATAAGGGAACAACAGAAATTGTCGTGGTGTGTTCCCACTGTGTCTCATATTCATAAATGTAAATGCAAAGGGACTAAGAAAAATCGATTTCAGAAAGTGACCATATTACATATACCAAATGAAAATATGCCTGCAAGGTTAGAAATCCTCAGTATGGGGTACACCATAGACTAAGGTGTTGCAACTACACTTGGTGAAAGTGTAGTTAAGGTCGTGGCTCCATAAAGGAAGATGGAGAAACCACCAGGTTTGACTAATGCTCACCTAAAAAGGAAATATATGAGTAAGGCACAACCTCATTTGTATCATTAATAAAATTATGTCATTTTATTATCTCTGGATATTTCCATGAATAAATACTGGAGGACGCTCCAAAGTTTAATGATTCCAGAGAACAATGAAATGCTAAAGGATTATGAGAACACACACGAATCAATGAAAAGATTGTGTAAGCATATTGATGATTAATATATATAATTTTTCAAGGAAATATAGAACGATGAGATCGAACCATGCTTCTTATTTTTTAATGTCAACAAAGAGCATATTTTGCCCACACAATCTACGTAGAGCTTAGTTCTTTGACAAATATACAAGTATTTGGTGTGGTTGTGCTAACCAACCAAGTGTAAAGCCTACGATACATACATAATTATTTGTCATAAATCAAAGTGGTAAGAATGAAGTCTCAAAGTATCAAGACTCGCCTTGTGGCGCGAGGTTTCTCACAATGCCTTGGAATTGTCCTCTTGTAATGAACGTTATAGCATTCCGCTACTTAGTTAGCTTGGTAATTTCAAAAGAACTTAAAATGCAGCATATGTATGTGGTTGTTACGTGTCTCTGAAAGAATCAAGAGATAAAAGATATTTACAAAAGGGATTGATAGCCTTTTGTTACCCAAATCAATTGACTTTAGACCACAAAGTGCGTTTACAATTAGACTGGATGTTTACTTACGGATTGTAACAATCATGTGAATGTGGAATGACTGTCTAATTGGCTATTTGATTTGGAGGGGATAAACAAGCAAGGTATTTTTCCTTGCGTACTCACAAGCAAGTTCCTGATTTGGAATCATAGCTACCTATGTCAATGGTACAGACATGATGGGTGATCTTGATGTAATAACAGATTCTACAAGCTACTCTAAATTCAAATTTGAGATGAGAAATCTGGGGAAAGTCGATCAAAAATTGAGCTTGGGGTTTATTATTTCACCAGTTTGTATAGGTTTAAAGTTGTCAGGAAATTTAACAAGGACATGCATCCTGCTAGCACTCCTATGGTTAGTCGAGGTTCATATGTAAGTAAATGACCAATTCGTCTAAAAGAAGATCACAAAGATGTGTTGGGAGATGAATTTCCCTCATCTAAGCATAATAGACGCATTATTGTACTTAACATAATGTTCTCGACCAAATGTTACATTCTCAGTGAACTTGTTAGCTAGATATAATCAGCGCCATCACAACGTCATTGGAATGGTATAATAAACGTTATCATATACTTAAATGTAGCCATTGACATGAGTTTGTTTTATCCCTGCAAAGACATAAAAGATGGATGCTAAAGGAACTGTAATCCAAAGGTTGTCGATTATGAAAGAACAATAATCTCTTCTCCAATAAAAGTGATCAGGGGGAGATATGGTAGAGTATTTTCTAAGTCATTACCGATATCCAGTTTTGAAAAGTACATGACTAAAGGAACTGCTTGAAACAACTCTGGAAGTAATCATGTGAGATGCAGACATCAGGGGGAGGATCCAAGGATATGATGTCGACATTTTTTTTCTAATGAAAACTAAGCGTGCTCACGGGCTCAGATGGACTCCTAGTTATGCACATATCTTGTGTTAGAAAAGGAATTTAGGATAAATTTATTGGTAAAAGGCTTTTAATTATAGTAAACTAGTAGCGTGATGCGACTGTTATTCCCTTTTTTTTTAGCTAATATAATCGAATGTATTTATGATTTTGTCGTTCGTTTTCTTTTTTCACATGAAATTAGGATAGCGTAATAATTCTAAGACTCCAATACCCCACAATTTTTTTTTCTTCGGAAAATTCTAATTATACGGATAACTCTGATTCCATATCAGGTTCATTACATGGGAAATCGAAATCACAATCATTAGTTAGCAAATCAATTAGATGAACATCAAGGTATCTTGCAATTACTCAACACCATAGTTTTTCCACGTCAAAAGATGACAAGATTCTTCCATTTCAAAGAATTCTAAGTTTCCTTTAAACCAAGAACATGCCATTAGAACAAGGTTAAATGGCTATGTCTGTTTTCATATGAACAAAATCAAACTAACTAACAACACTATATAAAGCAGGAATGTTAGAATCATTATATGATTAAATCATTTCTCAGGGTTTTGAAGGACAACACAACTATCTAAACTAAAGTAACTTTCTAAACTAAAAAACCCTCTAATTTTTGGACCGGTCGAAATCAGCCTGGTACAGTTTGAATCTGTAACGTAGTTTTGTTGATGTAGTGTCTATGTATTTTTATGATGTTGTGGTGTCTTTTGATGTTTTTGTTGTTGTTGAAGTATCGGTTGCAGCCTGAATCATTGATGTTGATGTTGTAGCTGAAGTTGAAGTTCTTCTAGGAAAGACCGATTCCCACCTCTTCTTAAACACCATTACCAGACAAACTAGAGACCAAGGTGATAGCCAAGAACAAAACCCAAACTAAAAAGAAAGTTGAAGGTCTAAAAAACAAGAAAATAAAAGCTTCAAAGAAACAAGAATGAACATAGGGAATAGAACATGAGAAGAACTAATCTAGAATAGATTTAAGTGAGTCTGGTCTATCCAAATCGGCTCTCATGGAGAAGATCTGGGCAAAAAAAATTCAGGAGGTTATAGGGTTTGTTATCGCAAGGAGAGGGAAGAGAGAGGGATTGTTGAAAAAAATTCGGAAGGAAGGGAGGAGGGGAGAGTGGCGTGGGGAACTTTTTCACATCATAACAAAAGTGCCCCACGATTTGAATATAGTTGTTTTTTCTTTTGGGGAGCATATGTTAAAGTTTTATTAAGAAAATATTTGGCACGAATAACATATCTAAATTGAACTCCCACTACAACCGTATTATGTTCAAATTACTCTATTCCAGATTATGATACTTTGTTATATATCTTTGTAGATAATAATTTTATATAGTTTTAGATGACCAAAAAAAAAACACATACTGCCAGGAAATTCTACAGACAGTTAGAGAGAAATAAATAAAATAAAAATAAATAAATACTTCACAAATTTAAATCGTTGGATACTCTTTCAATGTTGACCAAAAACATTCATAATGCCTTCCGTAATTGTCGATCTCATATAAGGCATTTCCACAGAATTTGAATTGACATAATAATTGATAAGCTTAAATTGTAGCTTATATTGTACTTAGTTCACATACCATCCATATATCCTTGGAAAGGGTTAGAATATCTCGTCTTACTATAAGTAGCCATGGAAAAGAAGAAGCAATACCCATTATCATGTTGTATTAGGTTAAAAAACAAATTTCTAGTATTCAACGGCTTCCCAGACAAATATGAAGAAAATCAAAATTGGGGACGAATCCAAATGTTAGAATCGTATAGTGATTAATGCTTCAAATTTATGTGGGTGAGGTTAGGGTCTTTCCTTTTTTGTGAGGGAACTTCTTCGAATTTTTAGATTAGAAAGATAACAAAAGGAACGGAAAAGGAATAGAATGTTAGGAAAATGTAAGGAACCTCAAGCTCTTCAATGTTATTTGACCGATCGACAGATACTCAAGAGACGATTTAGCCGCTAATGAATCGATTAGTTAATATAGATTTCAATTATTATAAATTAATCTAACAATAATTTAGTTACAAAACTAGTACCATTGGATAGATCTCGAAAGTTATGCGAAATGGACTACTTGAACGCGTCATTCGGATACCAGACGAAGAAGATATCGTCAGTTTAGTATGAAGGGCAAAGTTGTCTTTTTGCTTTAGACCGACCTGGGCTACCCATATCCGAAACTTTGGGTGTCATAGTAAAATCATTTGGTTTTATCCAAATGGGATCGAATAGAAAAATCATTTTCTCTTTTCCGTTCTCTTTCTTCTTTTTCTTCTTCTTCTCTGGCGGTTCAGAGAAGAAATCTCTGCCGAGAAAAATTCTCAGAAAACTAGTGAAATCATCGAATCAGGTAAGGAGTTAGGGTATGAGATTGATGTTGAGTTTATATAGAAGATTGATAAGATAATCGGGTTGTTAACAGATGAAGATCAATGGTTTGTTGTTAAATTGAAGTTATAGTTTTGTTTTGAAGAAGAACTGAGATGTTAATGATTCTGTGAAGGAACTAGGGTTTCACTAGAATTGCAGAAAAGATTTAGAAGATGAAATTTAGTGTCTAAGGGAATGATTAGAGTTGGGTTTGATATGAATTAGAACAAAAAGATGAAGAATAACTTGGAATTGGTAGTTAGGGTTTGATTATGTTTTAATGAAGAGTTGGGATTGAGACTAGGGTTGTGGAGCAATCTAAAAGTGAGACAATTCTGAGGTAATTGATCTTTTCAGATCAATTTTATAAGTTGTTCTTTTGATTGGTGAATACTTGTGTTTGTAACTAAAGCTACGATTAGAATTGAGAATGGAACAGAACAGTTGGGAGGTTAGGTTTGTGATGAGTTAATATCTTGTAGAATTTGGCAGAGGAGGTGGTTATAAATCTTAGAGATTATATTGACTAGAGAAGTGATGAAATTGTAGTTGTTGTGGTTCAAGTTGCAGGTGGTAGTGGTATGTGCAATTAATGTGTTCCAGTACTATGTTGAGTTACATTGTGATTAGTTGAGTTGTAGAGACTCAGTAGATTTGCAGTGATTCCCGAATTACTGATAGTGGGTTTAAGTTGAGAAGTTGTAGGTGTTGTTCAATTGGTAACAATGGTGGTGGTTCTGTAGTTGTTGGTGATTTATGAATGGATATTACAGGTATTGAGTTTGATGGAGATGGTGGTGTTGTCTGTGAAGATGAATGTTGGAGTTTTTGAATGTGCGGATGAGGAGTGTGGCAGAGATGTTTGAACTGTAAGTGGAACTGAAGTTGCAGTGTATGTCTGAGAAGATAATGCTAGTAGAATCTATCTACCTGTTTGTCTAATCTAATCTAATAAGATGATAATTGAGACTCAATGCTCAATTCTCATTCATTCTGACCCCACTAAGATGATGTGGAAAAATGTGGTGACCCCACTAAGATGATGTGGAAAGATGTGGAAACAGTATTTGAAAATAGAGATTTCTCATAAATCATGGTCCCATACAGTTAAATAAATAAATATCGTTTACACCATATTTACATCTATTAAGTTAACCACTTCCATCGAAACTAACCCCCATCCACGACCCCACCACTTCAACCAAAGTATTCACTTACCCACTCTCATTCCGTCAGTTAATTGCGGTTCTCAACGTTAACTATAAATTTTAGGTAGTGCACAATTTTCTTTCATTTTTTTTTTGTTGATTGCGATTTTAAAGTTTAAATTTTAGATTTGATTTGGTTTTGTTTTGTATTGTATTGAAATCACCGTATTAATTTTTTTTTCTAATTGTGAGTTTTTAGTTATTTTTATTTTAAATTTTACTTTTGGTTAGTAAATAGTAATTGAAGATGTATTTATGCGATTCGTTTCATTCAACAAATCAGTAAAGTTGTTTGAGAATTCAAGTTCGGTATGGAAGCAATAGACTCAACAGTTTCAGTATCAAGAGATGAAGACATACGGAGAACACAGGTAATACGTTGGATTAGATAACTTTTTATTTCGAAATATATACATACAAGTTCTATAAGCCCGTGCAATTGCACGGGCTAATTCAATAGTGTTGTTTCATCTAAGCATTGCTTTCTCTTCACCGCTCCAGTTTACATGGTCGATCATTTTCCGAAATCAAATATATGTGCCACTAAATTTGTGATATCGATTATTCCTCTTTAATTCTGGTTAATTCCAAATGCAAAAGGTTAACATACTGGCACAAAAGATTCAATAAAGAACATTCAACATTGAATCAATCCACTCCCCATCTCCAATTATACGGGGTATCCAATTTTACAGAGAGAAAAGTGTGAATCTAATACATTTTATATTATACGGGGTGTTTGTATCCAACAACGACAGGTAACCATATATAACACTTGTTTCATTCTTCAGACCCTGATAAAAAAATCCACATATGTAGTCAACCACCGATATAAAATCTAAAATTACAAAACTTCAAATCATAATAGTAAAGCATTTCCTTTTTATTTTCATCATCAATGAAATTAACAAAACTAATCCATACTCAAAGAGCATAGATGGAAGAGTCATAAATTTTCTTTACCAAAAGAATTAACTGCGATGATCTGTGCCTTTTCTTTTTTTATGATCAACCCCTTTGTTAAAAATGCAAATCTCGTTTGTTCTGGGTTCTCACAGGGTATCTTCCTTTCTTGAACGAAAAATATCTGACACCTAGGAAGAAGCTTACACCTAACACGATTCCATATTATAACCTGAAAGCCTATATATAGCTAAGCGTGCAAAGAATCCAGAAATAAACTTGACTGAATATAGTGTTATGATGATGAACACTAAATTGATGAATCATAGCAAGATCGAGCCTGAGACCAAAAAAAAAGCTCAAGAACAGTGAAGAATGGGTGCTTATCATCATGGAGCATAGCCACTTTATCCCCGTACTGCACTTCTCTATCCCAATATTGCACTTTTCTCCCAACTGCCCCCAACCCGCCGTGAGTTGATAACATTGTCACAAACAGGATAGCAATACATTTTTGTGTCACAAACAAACAGGAAGCATTTTGTGCCATTTCATTCCGTTCACGACTAACTGGCTCTTCTGCACAATACAATAGTAGAATGATTCTTCCGATTCATGAAACTGAGAGGCGTTCTTATGAGATTCACCCCAAGGTAGGCAACAATAGATAAGCGATAGAATGGGAACTTTGGCACCTTCAGTAAATCTACGTGACATGTATGTTGGAATTAATTACAATAATCGAATGCAAATGGGAAATAATACTTAGATTACACTGATAGTAGTAACAAATAACTCAATAAACTTAGTAGAGGCACGTATGAGATACGCTGAGCTAAAGGTAATATTGCCTGCTACTCCTCTGAGATGCTATAGCAATTAACAAATTACCTCCAGGATACAACTACTGTTAGTTCTCCTCTATGTGTAGCATACACAGAGAGAACCCTTAGAACTTGGCAGCAGAAATAAAAAAATACAAATCGAAACTCAAATAGTTTCAGAGAAATGAAAAAACTAATTTATGTATCTGTAAAACAATTTCTGTAAATAAAGTTTCTGTAAACAAAGAAGTAGTTATACAAAATTATGTTTCTGTAAACTACAACTTGTTTCAGACAAGAACTGAATTTATGTTTCTGTAAACTTAAAAATAAATTGTTTCTGAAAGCATAAAAGAAGAAGAAGAATTTCAGAAGAGAAGAGTTCTGAAAGGTATGAGTTGAAAATGAAATTCTTCTCTCGTATTTATAGGTGGAAAAACTAAACGTTCGGATAAGAATCCAATGCACGACAAGATCCGTAAAACCCGCTTCTCGAACGTTACAAAAGTTAGGGTAAAAGCAGAAGTGAAAAGCACAGTGTACACGCGTTCAAAATTTTGAGATTCTCTTCGAGGCACAGGTGTCAAATGCACCGTGTGACACGCGTGAAGGAAGATGCTTCTCGAGGCTGTCGGATATCCAAAACCGAGAAGGCAAAGAATAAAATTCTTTACATGTGTGGGAGAAACGTGTGGTAAATTTCAGTAAAAAGATAGGGTCGGATACACCCACGCCCGAGCCCGCGCCCGAGCCCGAGCCGAGCGAGCGTGCTTCTGTGCGAAGCACCGCGCGAACGGGAAAGGCAATAAGAAATGCAATAAGGTTTAGGAAACCTTGCCATAGTCTAGGGCTTTCCCCATACACAAAGGTCTAAAGACCCAAAGGGCCATGCCCTTAAGGCTAAACCAATGCTATTTAAGTCTAAAACTCTAAATGTTTTAGTCTATATGGGACTAATGTTTTATTCATTCACATGAAAAAACATCTAGGGAGCATAAGGTCTTGGGATCAAAACATGGTTCATGCATTTTTAATTAAATTTTTTAAAAACATTTTTTCTAACAATCCCCTACATGAATAATAAAACATGTTGATAAATCACGATAAAACATAAGGCAACAAAATAGGCTAAGGTGTCCCAAAGATTGAACCTTAACTTAGTGAGAGGTTACATGAACTGCTTGTTGATACGGTGAACGCAATGTCTTGAACCGCCAACAATGAATGCAATTCAGAAATAACAGCCACACTTGATGCCTCAACCGAAGAAAACAGCTGCCAAGCTCTTGCGGTTGTGCCCATTTTGGCCGTGGGATAAAATCCCGGACTTAATGAATGTCTCTAGAGAATCAGCTCAAATTCTCATAGGAAGCGGCCCCACTTCCAACATCCACAAAGGTGAGTCCATAAAGAGTGTCCCGCCACACCCCGCTTTAGTCAAAGCCATGGTACCCATTAAGATCGCAAAAGATCATCCTGTAATTCTGCAGGCAGCACTATCGCACGGTTACACCATAGGGAGGGACATAGATAGTGCTTTCCCAATATCACCATAAATTAGTTGTCTCATTGAACCTTGATCTTGGAAATCCAATCTCAAGGTTGAGTATCCTTCATGGTGATTTATTCAATGAGCTTAAGTCCCATCCCCCTCGATGTAAATTTAACTTCCTCTCTGGTTAAGCCTTTCGTTAAAGGATCTGCAAGATTATCTTTGGATTTTACAAAGTCTATCGAGATAATACCAGTAGAGAGTAGTTGTTTCACCGTCTTGTGTCTTCTTCGTATATGTATAGACTTCCCGTTGTATACATTGTTCTTTGCACAACCAAGAGCAGCTTTACTGTCACAGTGGATTGCGATTGAAGACACAAAGCTTGGGCCGGAGAGTGGAATTCCTCCCAGGAAACATCGTATCCATTCAGCTTCCTCTCCAGCTTTTTCCAAGGCTATAAATTCAGACTCCATAGTGGATTTAGCTATACATGTCTGTTTGGTAGACTTCCATGAGACAGACGCACCTCCAAGTAAGAAGATTTACCCACTAGTAGACTTGCACTCTACTGAGTCTGATATCCAGTTGGCATCACAATACCCTTCCAGTACAGCAGGATACTTCCCAAAACTTAAGCAATAGTTTGAGGTCCCTCTCAGGTAACGTAGAACTCTGAAGAGAGCATTCCAGTGATCCAGCCCTGGGTTGAAAGTATACATGCTTAATCTACTCATAGAGTAAGCAATATCAGGTCTTGTACAGTTCATCAAATACATAAGACTACCAATAATGCGAGAATACTCAAGTTGATCAATACCCTCACCCTTGTTCTTTTTCAATTTACAAGTGGGATCAAATGGAGTAGATGCAGGTTTAGCATTTTCATAATTAAATCTCTTTAATACGGTTTCATCATAATGAGATTGACTAAGACTATATCCATCGACGTCTTTTTCGATTTTCATCCCTAAGATTACATCAGTAGGGCCTAAGTCTTTCATGTCAAAATTATCTCTAAGCATGCTTTTAATGGTATTAATAATATCAAGGTTACTACCTAATATGAGCATATCATCAACATATAGGCACACAATAACATGAGAATCATCCACAGATTTAATGTAAACACATTTATCAGATTCATTCACCTTGAAACCATTAGTTATCATAACATGATCAAATTTTTCATGCCATTGTTTAGGTGATTGTTTTAAACCGTATAGAGATTTGTTCAACTTGCATACTTTGTTTTCACAACCTTTTACAATAAAGCCTTCAGGTTGGTCCATATAAATTTCTTCATTCAATTCACCATATAAAAATGCAGTTTTAACATCCATCTGATGTATATGCAAATCATAAATTGAAGCAATAGCAATCAACATCCTAATCGAGGTGATTCTAGAGACTGGTGAATAAGTATCAAAGAAATCTAATCCTTCCTGTTGTCTATAGCCTTTAGCTACCAACCTAGCTTTATATTTATCTATAGTTCCATATGTTCTAAGTTTCCTTTTGAACACCCATTTGCAACCTATGGATTTACTTCCAGGAGGCAAGTCTACAAGCTCCCAAGTTTCGTTTTTCTGAATGGACTCCCATTCATTTAATGAAGCTTCTTCCCAGAAAGGAGCTTCTGGAGAAGTCATAGATTCCTTGTAGGTTTGGGGTTCAGACTCTACCGTAAGAGTCAAAAAATCTGGGCCAAAACTTGTTTCAGTTCTAACCCTCTTACTTCTTCTTGGTTCAGTCTCATACTCTAAAGTTGGGGTTTGACTAGTCGATGGAACATCCGAGAGGTCATCATGGACCCTTTTTCGAGGTCCAGACCTTAAAGGAAATATGTGTTCATAAAACACAGCATTTCTATATTCCAATATGGTATTTTGACCAATGTTATTATGGTCAGAGCTGATGACCATAAACCTGTGTGCAGTTGTATGCTCAGGATACCCTAAGAAAACACAGTCGACTGTTTTAGGACCTATTTTAGTTTTCTTGGGATTAGGAATGACCACCTTGGCCAAACACCCCCACACTTTAAAGTATGCATAGGAAGGTTGTTTACCATTCCAAAATTCATAGGGAGTTTTATCTGATTTTTTAAATGGAACTCGGTTCAAAATATAGCATGCCGAGAGGATAGCTTCCCCCCACAAGTTCGAAGATAACCCTGAACTTGTCAACATAGCATTTACCATATCTATGAGTGTTCTATTTTTTCTTTCGGCTACACCATTCGATTCAGGTGAATATGGTGCAGTGGTTTCATGAATGATTCCATTATTTTTACAAAACTCTCCTATGGGTATCACATACTCACCGCCACGGTCAGACCTAAGAGTTTTAATTTTAACTCCTTTTTGGTTTTCTACTTCAAGTTTATAAAACTTGAAAGCCTCTAATGCCTCATCTTTACTTCTAAGAAGATGAACTTTGATGAAGATCGTGAGTAATCATCTATAAAAGTGATGTACCATTTTCTACCACCTCTTGTTGGTGTTGATTTCAAGTCTCCTAAATCCGAGTGTATTAGTTCCAAAGGAACTGTTTTACGTTCAATACTTTTATTAAATGGTTTTCTTGTATATTTAGATTCAACACAGATTTCACATCTTTGTTTTTTGTCAAAGTTTATTTTTGGTATGCAACCTAAATTAGCAAGTCTTTCTAGTGATTTGAAATTTACATGAACAAGTCTATCATGCCAAACATGTGAAGAGTCACAAACATAAGCAGAAGAAGATGCATTATCATTCAATTTCAAATCAGATACACTGAGCTTAATCATGTTATCAGTAACATAACCTTTTCCTACGAATTCACCATGTTTAGAAATCACAACAGTATTAGACTCAGCAACAATTTTAAAACCTTTTCCTAGCAGGATGGTTTCTGAGATAAGATTTTTGCATATGTCTGGGACGTAGAATACGTCATTCAATGCGAGAGTTTTTCCTGAAGTTAGCTTCAGTTCGACCTTGCCTTTCCCCACCACTTTCGCGGTGGAAGAGTTTCCCATGAACAGTTTCTCATCATCTCCTACTATGGCATAGGAGGAGAAAGCATTTCTGAATTTACAGACATGCTTGGTGGCTCCAGAATCAAGCCACCAGTCTCTCACATTAGTCATACTAGAGACAAGGTCGACTTCAGACACCATGCCAGTGAAATATCCAGAGTCCTCTACTATGTTTGCCTTATTTTTCTGTTTTGGATCATATTTGATCCTTTTAGGGGCCTTAAATTCTTTAGCCATATGTCCAGGTTTACCACAATTAAAACAGTCGCCTTTGATGGTGTGCTTAGTGACACCACCTCTAGGCTTAAAATTGTTACCTCTGGGTTTTCGACGTCTGTTACGTCTATTACCCATTTGCTGGATTCTCCAGGAGTTTTCTTTGAAGCAGCTTTATCGTCCAAAACATGAGCTTTGTTGGACATGTTTTTGCTCAGCATCATGCTCTTGTCCTTGCTGCACATGAGCTCCTCAACCTGGATCTTTTTTCCAAGCTCCACCATGGTGATTTCACGAGTCTTGTGTCGCAGCCTCCTCTTGTATTCGCTCCATGAGGGTGGAAGCTTTTCAATCACAGCCGATACTTGTAGAGCTTCATCAAAAGTCATGCCTTCAGCAAGAATCTCGCTGATGAGGAGTTGAAGTTCGATGAACTGTTCTACCACAGGCTTTTCGTCAGTCATGTTGTATTCTAAGAACTTAGCCATCAAGAACTTCTTACTTCCAGCAGTTTCAGCATGATATTTTTCTTCTAGAGCTTCCCATAAATCAAAAGCATTAAAATCTTCTTTTCCATTATAGAAGTCATACAAGGAGTCATCAAGACAGTTAAGAATATGATTCTTGCACAAATAATTCTTCCTATTCCACTGTCCAATTTATCTTCATTACCACGGCGATGAAGTTTTCTCGAGGGTTTTTCTAAAGCATATCCATCTAACCTTTGGTCGTTTAGGAAGAATAGCATTTTAGACTGCCATCTCTTAAAGTCCTTACCACTGAACTTTGGTAGTTTTTCTACAGTATTCTTTCCCATGTTCTTACAACAACGAATATTACAGTATTACAATATTACAATAAGGCACGATATTACCTTTAGATTGTTGGAATTAATTACAATAATCGAATGCAAATGGGAAATAATACTTAGATTACACTGATAGTAGTAAAAAATAACTCAATAAACTTAGTAGAGGCACGTATGAGATACGCTGAGCTAAAGGTAATATTGCCTGCTACTCCTCTGAGATGCTATAGCAATTAACAAATTACCTCCAGGATACAACTACTGTTAGTTCTCCTCTATGTGTAGCATACACAGAGAAAACCCTTAGAACTTGGCAGCAGAAATAAAAAAATACAAATCGAAACTCAAATAGTTTCAGAGAAATGAAAAAACTAATTTATGTTTCTGTAAAACAATTTCTGTAAATAAAGTTTCCGTAAACTAATATTTGTAAACAAAGAAGTAGTTATACAAAATTATGTTTGTAAACTACAACTTGTTTCAGACAAGAACTGAATTTATGTTTCTGTAAACTTAAAAATAAATTTTTTCTGAAAGCATAAAAGAAGAAGAAGAATTTCAGAAGAGAAGAGTTCTGAAAGGTATGAGTTGAAAATGAAATTCTTCTCTCGTATTTATAGGTGGAAAAACTAAACGTTCGGATAAGAATCCAATGCACGACAAGATCCGTAAAACCCGCTTCTCGAACGTTACAAAAGTTAGGGTAAAAGCAGAAGTGAAAAGCACAGTGTACACGCGTTCAAAATTTTGAGATTCTCTTCGAGGCACAGGTGTCAAATGCACCGTGTGACACGCGTGAAGGAAGATGCTTCTCGAGGCTGTCGGATATCCAAAACCGAGAAGGCAAAGAATAAAATTCTTTACATGTGTGGGAGAAACGTGTGGTAAATTTCAGTAAAAAGATAGGGTCCCGAGCCGAGCCGAGCGAGCGTGCGTGCTTCTGTGCAAAGCACCGCGCGAACGGGAAAGGCAATAAGAAATGCAATAAGGTTTAGGCAACCTTGCCATAGTCTAGGGCTTTCCCCATACACAAAGGTCTAAAGACCCAAAGGGCCATGCCCTTAAGGCTAAACCAATGCTATTTAAGTCTAAAACTCTAAATGTTTTAGTCTATATGGGACTAATGTTTTATTCATTCACATGAAAAAACATCTAGGGAGCATAAGGTCTTGGGATCAAAACATGATTCATGCATTTTTAATTAAATTTTTTAAAAACGTTTTTTCTAACAATGTATGCCATCAATGATGTCATGTTCTCCTACGCTGTAAATTGTGCTGGCAAAAACCCTTCATCACCTTAGCCATTTTCACCATAAATGATTGGCAAAAACCCCTCATCACCTTGCTGCCAAAAATGATCCATAACCATAACCTAGCAGTGTACATACTTGCTAAACTTTAAAACTCCCATAATAGAATTTACCTATTCAAGAAAATTGCCTAAAACGGCCAATAATAAGTTCCATACATGGTTAAAAGAACTATCAGGAAGGAAGATCATCGAAACAAAAATGACATTACAGTACATACTGGAACTGAAGAATATATGTGCCGACACAATTAAGGAAGAGGGAAACTGAAGAACCACATTTGACTTTCACGTCTTTCATCCGTTTCTTCTTTAGAAATTAACCTTCTACTTACCTTTTTATTGCGACTGGTAATTATGCAATCGAAAAGATGATGGGGGGAACTTTAAAGAGATGCAAAGACTAAAAGCCAAAAGAAATAAAAAAGAGAAAGAAAGAAACATTTTTCCAAAGTTGTGTTAAAACAAAGAATCAGATCCAAAAGAGACTTTAATTCAAGTTATTACCTCTCTATTAATTACCCAAGGTTTTTGTTGTTGGAAGTCTCGCTGCTTCAAAAGAGCTGGAGCATGAAAGTTTTGTAGTCTCATATTTTTCTTCTTCTTCAACAAATTTTTCGCCAACTACCATCATGCGATCAGAATAAAGTTAAAGTAATTGGAAACCATTGAAAGAACTGTATTCGCACCACCACTACTCGATCTAAAGCCAACATTTAGAAAACTCTGTGAACAGAAGAAACGCAGCGGAAGGTTTTGTCGCAAATATTGTATTTGATCGGAGGGGTGTGTATTAGACGTAATTATTAAAGAAACTGAAAAAGTCATGTCGATAAATATCGAAAAGGTGTATTGGAACGTCGGAAAGACTATCTTCTCATTATATTTGCTTGAATCTATTCATTTATTCTGTTAGGTGACAACAGTTTACCAAAAGACGTAGGTCGTGTTTGGGAACTGGGATATCCCAACCTAGGTTGGGTTATCACCAAAAAAGCGGTTGAAAAGTGTTTGTTTACATCTTATTTCAGGTTGGGATAGGGATAGCTAATCCATCCTCGGTTTTAGGAGGCCAAAAAGTTGGGTTTATGGTATTCCCCTGAAAACCTGTTCTCCCCGTTTCCCAACCTAGGATAGAGCCACAAACTCCACGGATTAGATATTTTTAAGAGTATTTTGGCATTTACTCATACTAGTTTACCTCATATCTGATGTACTTGCGCAAGTTGAGTTAAAAATGATCAATCTCAAGGTTAATCCACTACTAGATTGAGTGTCAAACAAACACAAATTGAGTTAATCTAAGACTGGATATGATTTTAGACAAACAACACTACAACTGATCACTATCAAGGTCATCATAAATCAAATTAAGATACACTACCCTGGGCTATGTTATCCCATTTTCAAGGTCCCAAACAGACCCGTAGTATCTATTTAGTTGGGCATGTAATACGTATAACATAAAGACGTGTCTTTTCAAATAACATAAAGTTAGTGTATAACAGACTATGCATAGATGCCCAAAAGATAGAATCACCAAACGACGCATCATTTTCGATTAATTTCCAGGAAACATAAGGGCTGATTGGGCTACCATGTCAGCAATAAAACCGAATTAGAAACTTAAACGTGGCCGTCTAATTTTCCAGGTTACATCAGGCTTGATGTGGTTCTGCCACCTCAGCAAAACCATTCTCCTTTATATTAAGAAGAATTGATATTGAAACTTTTGTCAATTTAAAAGAGTCCCTAAGCAGACTTCAATTCTATTATAGTTGAGAGAGTTTTCTTTGTCCTTTAATCAAGTATAAGTACCCTTCAATTCCATTAAGTAGTCTAAATTACACAAGTGGTATTTGAAATTTGAAATAACATTGTGAACCACCATTGTTTGTTATTGTTTGACCTTTGTTGTTTCATGCATGTGTATGATAAGTAGGCTTTAAGAATGGAAGGATCCGCTGTCCTTTTAGAGCATACATGAAGTAAATGAATACTTGACATTTTTTTTAAGAAGGAAAGGATCCGATAGCCTTTTACTTGAAGGATATGCAGTAAGTTAGAGGAAAATTTTGGCGTGCAGAAAGATAAGTATAAAACCAAAGGCCATTTCCAAATTTGAGAAAATTAATAGATTATTTCGTTTGATGGGTAATGCAGGAACAATATGTTTATACAATAGTGTAGCTTGCACCTCTCATGCAGGCTTTGCAATCTGTTGATTTATTCTGATACCTAAAATGGGTGGATGGGTGGAGATAAAAATTAGAGGTTAAGCATTGTATAGTCGACTCAGTTTCAGTTTTTGTTCTACATATGTTTATGCACTGTGCAGAGAAAGCACCTTCTTCCTCGACTTCACAATCTCACGTTGTTTCTTAATTAGTTTTCTTTTCTTACTTGCTAAAAAGTACTAGCAGCATTGAAAACCCTTCGGATTGAGCAAATTGAGGAGATCTATTACCTAATGATCCATGAATGAGAGAAAACTAGAGGATTTGATTCTCATGGAACTCGACACCCACTCTGATGCAGTGATGGGCATCTCAGCGGCTTAGAAAACCAGATGTTGTATTTATGTATGATAGAGTTTCTAAAGTTGCTTTGCACAATCTTTTGTACTCCCAGCAAAGAATCTCTCTCACAGGTTTGTAATGTCTAGAATGTTCCCTATATCAAAACACGTAATGCATCACAAGTAAGTACATTTTTAAGTATGTATTTATTTTTATAGCATTTAAATCTACTTTGTACATATCCCGTTTGTCGAATTCGTTGCATACTTCATCATATGGACATCAGTATATTTCATTTGTTAGTGGGTCATTCATGGCTGGGTATGTCTTTGTGTTTGGTAATGCTTCTATTTTTTCTAGATAGTAACCCGTGCTTCGCACCGGGAGTATAGTCTACTTTTGGTTTGGGTCAAAATTAGTTCTTTGTCGGAGCGGCTCACCCTAAGTTTCCTATTAAGTTTTCTTGGTCATATAAGGTGGGCAAACCGATGTCTTGCGCCTGGATATATGTGAATTTATCAACTCAAACCATGCTAGTTCAGAAAAACATAATACAAACACTGTTTTTTTTTTTTTTTGAAGGGAATATAAACACAGTTATAAGTATGGAAGTACTTGCATTTTTATTGCATCACGCAATCAACCTAACATATATTTTAAAATATCCAATATGATTTTGACAGCCCTTATTAAGCACTATGCAACAGGAAGTGATGATCTAGTATTCAACATAAGTGCTGAGAAAGCTGATAAAATTGTATTACAATCAGTTGTTCTTACAAGAGTTATCATTGGGTATTTAAGACAACCAATGATGTGTGTTATTACCACACACACTTTCCACACACTCTCAATACAGACATATGTCAAGTCAACTATGGTTGACTTGACTACAACACAAACACATACTGTCTAATACACCCCCTCAAACTGAGGAGTGCAGAAAAAAATAGTTTGACAACTGAAAGAAAAAGCAGTCTCTACAACACAAACACATACTGTCTAACAAACACAGTACAACTATGAAGTGGAAGCAGAATACTGAGTAGTTGTTGAAGTAGCAGGTAAAGTAGTTGATGCAGCAGATACATCCACTAAGCACTGCAACAGTCTTGAAAAAGTTGGATGACAGAAACCTTTTACAAAAATATCAGCTAGCTGGTGCTGACTTGAAATATGTTGCAATTTTAGAAAGCCATTCTCCACCAACTCCCTGATAGTATGGTACTGAATCTCTATGTACTTTGTCCTAACATGGAAAACAGGATTAAAAGTTAAGGACATAGCACTGGTATTATCACAGATGAGTAAAGATGGAGTAGAAACTTGAACATGTAATTCAAAAAGTAAATCTGTAAGCCATTTCAACTCAGCAGAGGAAACAGACATGCATTTATATTCTGCCTCAGCAGAAGACTTGGAAACAGTTGGTTATTTCTTGGAAGACCAAGAAACCAAATTTGAACCCTGAAACACAGCATACCCATATGTTGACCTCCTTGTATCAGGGCAACCTGCCTAATCTGAGTCTGTATATGCTTTTAATTGATTCAAATTACTCTTTTGCAAAGTCACACCAAGACTAATAGTACCCTTCAAGTATCTGAGAATCCTCTTTACTAGTTGGAAATGAACATTAGTTGGTGAATGCATAAATTTTGACACATAATTCACACCAAAGCATATATCAGGCCTTGTAACTGTCAAATATTGCAGACTACCAACAATAGTTCTATAATCACTGACATTGTCCAACTTATTACCACCATATAAAGAAACTCTAGCACCCTTAGTAAATGGAGTATCACAGGGCTTACAATCAAGAATTTTGGCCTTAGACAACAATTCTAAAGTGTATTTCTTCTTCTGTGTAAGAACGATGGAGTTTGTAGATCTGAAAGCTTCAATACCCAAAAAATAACCAAGTTCCCCTAATTCCTTCATTGCAAATTCTTGCTTAAGAGAAGCAATCAAATGATCAACAAGAGCAGAAGAACTACCAGTGGCCAAAATATCATCAACATACATCAAAAGAACAATCATCCCTCTTTAAAAATAGAAAACAAATATTGAATTATCTGAAATAGCTTTCTTAAAACCATAAACAATCAGAAAATAGCTAAACCTATGAAACCAAGCTATGGGTGCTTGTTTCAAACCATATAAGCTTTTCTTAAGATGACAAACATAATTTGAAGGATAATCTAGATTTATAAACCCCTGAGGCTGAGACATATAAACATCTTCATCCAAAAACCCATGCAAGAAAGCATTAGTGACATATAATTGCCTAATCTGCCAATTATAAGCTAAAGCCATACACAGAACAACTCTAACAGTAGTTGACTTGACCACAAGGCTAAATGTTTCATTATAGTCAATTCCATCATGTTGATCATACCCTTTTGCCACTAATCTAGACTTAAATCTGTCAATAGTCCCATCTGACTTCTGTTTAATCTTATAAACCCATTTAGATCCCAAAATATTCATGTATGGTTCTGGAGCTACATAATCCCAAGTATCATTATTTCTTAAAGATGTATACTCATCCTTCATAGACACTTGCTACTGAGGCACTTGCACTGCTTGCTTAAAGGTTTTTGGTTCAGTAATTGTAGTTAATAAGGAAGCATAAGAAGTTGAAATTGGATATTTGACAGATACATGAGAAACATGGTATGGGAAAAGTTTTGGTTTTGAAATACCTTTTTGAGCTCTAGTGACCATAGAAGGATATGCATCAACAATAGTAGTATGAGGAAAAGTTTCAATTGGTAGAGTATTGGAATTAGAAACAGTAAGAGAGATAGAACCAGAACTAGAAGAGTCATGAAAATAAAACTGAGATTCATCAAAAACCACATTTCTGGAGATATAAGATTTCTTAGTAAGAGGATTATAGCACTTATAACCCTTATGCAAAGTGTTATAACCTATAAAAACACATTTAACTGTTTTGGGATACAATTTATCACATCTAGTATGAGCTAAATGGGGATAACAGATAGAACCAAAAACTTTGAGAAAACTATAATCTAGAACAGAACCAAATAAAACTTTAAAAGGAGACTTAAAATGTAAAATCATTGTAGGAGTCCTATTGATAAGTTAAACTGCTGTTAAAAAGGCATCATACCAAAAATATTTAGGACAAAAGGAATTAAACAACAAAGTATTCCCCATTTCAATAATATGTCTATGTTTGCGATCATCTAGACCATTTTGTTGGGGGGGTTATGGACAAGAAATCCTAATATGAATGCCACTTTTCTCAAGAATAACCTTAAAAGGTCCTTTAACTAACTCAGCAACACCATCTACTTGAAAATACAAGATTTTAGTAGAAACAGATTCTCAGTATGAGTCTTAAAATGAGTAAAACATTAAGAAGCATATGATTTTAGTTCCATAGGATAAATCCAACTATATCTACTAAAATCATCTATGAAAACAATATAGTATTTGTAACCATTTAAGGAAGGAACTGTTGGACCCCACACATCACAATGAATGAGAGCTAATGGCTTATGCTCATGAGAATCAAATAAATGGAAAGGCAATCTTTTACTTTTAGCAAGTTGACAGGGATGACAAAGAGATGAAGACTGAGGAGTAGTTGAAACAATTTGTTTTGTAGAACACAACTTCTGAATTATTTGAGTAGAAGGATGACTTAATCTACTATGCTAGATATGAGAAGGAGCAGAAAAAGCAGACAAACAAACAACAGAAGATTGGAAAACAGGATTATGAATAGGATAAAGGTTATTGACTACAACACCTCTAGCAAGCAGGACATGAGAACTTAGATCCCTAATTTCATAGTCAGTAGGAGTGAGCTTAAAATAGCAATGATTATCCTTTGTAAATCTAGCTATAGAGAGTAAATTATGTTTCATGTCAGGGACTAGTAGTACAGTGTTGAGCCTAAAATTAGTTTTAGGTGTCTGAAGAATAGAAGTCCCAGTAGAAGTAAAAACTAGAGACTTACCATTGCCCACTTGCACCTTCTCCTTGCCTCTATAACCAAAAGTATGCTAAAGTAGAGTTCCATATCCTGTCATATGTGCAGTAGCCCCAGAATCAGCAAGCCATTGAGGAGCCTCAGAAGTAGATGCACCAGAGAAATCATTATCTTCACTCATTGAAGTAAAATAAGTTTGTTGTTGGGCCACATTAGCTGATCCATATCCTGAATTAGTACCTTGAGGAGGATAGTATCTGAAATAACACCTAGTAGCAAAGTGACATTTCTTTCGACAAATTTGACACTCCACTTTTGAAAAATATCTTCTCATATATCCAGCAGTTGAGTTATTATTATCAAAAGAACCATGGGATCTTGCATTTGACATATTCTTATTACTGTTGAAATTGCCATTTCCATAATTCTTGTTGTTGTTGTTATTAGAAACATTCTTTCCCTTTCCTTTACCACTACCATTCTTAGAATAAAGACTACTGGGATTTTGAGCATCAAAAATTAGACTAGAGTCTTGATGTTGATCAATGAGCCATTGCTCATGATTTAGTAATCTAGGTTTAATTTCAGCAAAGGTAAAAGGAACTTCATGATATTGTGCAGAGATAACAAAGTTATCATACTCCCTGCCTAAACCATTCAGAGCATACATGACCAAATATGACTCACACACTTTCTCTCCAATGGAAGCCAAAGAATCAGCAATTGACCTTAAATTCTGAAGATAGACAAGAACAGTGGAGTTACCTTTCTTGCAACCGTGTAATTGATTCCTCAGCATCCCTTTTCTAGCCATGAATTGATTCTTGAAACTAAATTCAAGAAAAGACCAAATCTGATGTGCAATTGACAAACCCAACACATCTCCAGAGACAGAAAGAGTAAATGTAGCCTTTAAGTAACTCATCACAAAAGAATTTACCTTCTTCCAGTGAACCCACTTTGGATTAAGACTACGATCTCCATTAATAAAAATATGTTTAGGAGGTTCTACTTCTTCTCCAGAAACATATCCAAACAAGGAAGTAGAATAAAAAATCGACTCAAATTGATCACGCCACAAGAGAAAATTTGTTGAATCAAGTTTTATTGAAAAAAAATTCCCAATATTAGAGAAAGGTAAAGCAAAATTACCATCAAAAGCAGCGGAAGATGATTCCATATTGCGTCTTCTTGTGTAAACAATCAAGGACATCAAAAATTTCTTCAAAGAATTATTGAACAGAGTCCAAGAACAAGGATGAAGTTCTGGTAATTTGTTGACCTAAAACGATGTTTATGAAAGATTGTATGAAAAATTGTATTAAGGATTCAAAGAAACTGCTAGAAAGAATTATTGAAAAATATGTTTTTGCAGAAAAATCAATGGCCTCCGGATCGAACCGAATGATACCATGAAAAACCTGATAAAATTGTATTGCAATCAGTTGTTCTTACAAGAGTTATCATTGGGTATTTAAGACAACCAATGATGTGTGTTATTACCACACACACTTTCCACACACTCTCAATACAGACATAGGTCAAGTCAACTATGGTTGACTTGACTACAACACAAACACATATTGTCTAATAAGTGCAGTGAAGTACATAAAGTTTTGATCCGAGGAGGTTTGGTCTACAAAATACAGATATCTAGAAAAGGAAACAAATTTCTACATTAAAGTCTTCTTATTCAGGAGTATTGAGTACCTTCACTTCAGACTTCAGTTGACAATACTTTTCAAAACCAATGAACAACTATCACTGAAAATGAAACATTTGCGATAAATGATACACCAAAGTGTTCCAACTTAATCGTAACCCAAATACTCATCAAAATTTCAAATTTCACTTTGTGAGAGAATGGTACCTTGCAGTGTGAATTAGGCCTTTTTTGCAACCTTCATTGACACAGAAGGTGGCTTTTAGTTTGTTCATAGTTTCCTTATCTATACACATATAGGGGTGAATCAATATCTACTCCAGTTACACAAATTTTTCGTGCTTCTTTTCCGTACCTTCCTGGATATAGCCATCCCCCAATAAAATTAAAACAATCATTCAAGCTCAACATTAAACCAAAATCGGTAACTTAAAGACCCCCAATTTCATATTCGAATAAACCCGTGAAATCTATATATTGTTTTATACTAGATCTTAACCCGTGTCGTAACGGCACGGGCATGGATTCACATTTAAATGCATTTCTGGATCATTATATAGTATATCTTTAACGTGGGACCGAAATTAAGTTGACGTATGTGTCCTGAGATAAACAGGGCTAATAGTTACACTCATCGTCCTGAGTGATGCTACACCTACCGCAGCTAAAACCGTGACAAATCCCGTGGACTAGATCCAACGGTCAGAGGGCAGCGATTCCAGCACTTAGGTAGGTAGCGGGCAGGATTAAAAGAATGGGACCGCTTCCCCTCCTCACATGGTATCTTCCCGGGATTTTCTCCCGAGATACTAATCATTTTCGCACCGTCCTCGATCGTATATGTTCTAATGTTCTAATTCTTCCTATTCAGCGGGCTAGTTAGGCCGTGTATATGTTCACCGGTTTCATGTAGGCTCACATGGGTACAGTTTTAGTTCTATGACCTATAAAAGCACATAATGGTGATCCAATAAATGGGACTTAATTTCGTGGTTTATCTTTACAGATGATGGTTTAAATTCTAATGGCACTCGGAATAGATTTTTGGCGGTACTGTATCCATTAGCTTGATTTTGGGCATGGTATCAATAAATGTATATATTTAGCTAAGCGAAATAGTTTCCATTCACGTTGTTATACATATAAAGTGGGTTGGCTAGATCAAATCCAATTGAATGAGCAAGTTAATAAATTCGTCATTTTCACCCAACTATGTACTATAGTGTGGGCAAAATGAAAAACAGGATGGTGACTGAAAATCGTCCTGAAACTAAATAAAAAAAATCATGTGCAATCAAAGTGTAGGAGCCTATGAAAATGTTACTTTGCAATTTGCTTAGTTACCAATAACATCAGAGGCTACTCAACTTTGTTCAAACGTAATTCCCGCGGGGACGCAGCTATTAAAATCTCACCATGTCTCGAAAAAAATGCCAATATGATTGATACATGTTCCAAATAATATCATTTGTGTAAAGATGAATGTGAATCAGTGATGCAACATTTTAATCGAAACCGTAGAGTATGTTCTAAAGTGAGTATATTTTCATCAAACATGATTATAAAGTTGTAGAAAAATCTTAATACAGTGTAAAACATTAATTTAGGTAATATCTACCATGACCATTAATTTTAACAATCGCCAGCTATTTATTTGTTGCTGAATATTCTGAAATCTGGGTACTCTACTTGTACACATTTATTCGGACAGATAAGAGTTGGATCATTTTTAATTTTCCAATCCTCTGCGAAGGTCGCATAGTTAAAAGTGGTTAATCATTATCACATCAAACCACCATAGATTGATTACTTCTTTCCTTTTACAAATGCAGGTTACCTTCGACACAGGTCAGAGGATAACCTCTAGATAAACCACATTTGTATTTGTTCCGGTCCTTTTCTGGGAGCAACAACCATAATCTCCTTGCTGTCGTGCATCTTGACAATGCAATTCTCCTTGCTGTCGTGCATCTTGACAATGCAATACATGTTTTGATGAAATTATCTTCTAGAACCATAAAGGCTACTTGACCACTCATTAACTACAACACAGAAGTGGTGGAATAAGTAAAACTTAATTGCTTAAAAATATTCATGGTATAACGTACGATAATAAGATCATTAAACTTTTTGTAATACTTAGTGAATATTCAGGGAAGTTATGGACAAAGTAATTTTTTGTAATACAAATCATGCCCCCCTGCAACTTTTACATAAAAGATACATTTATGTAGTTACCCTTTTTCTTAAAGCATAAGTAATGTGCAAAGACACGATTGTCGGATGTATTGTAAAATCGTAGACAATAACGGATGATTAGCCAGGGCATCAAAAAAATAAAAATCGACAAATTCTACAAACGAATCGGTGTTGTTAAAGAAATGCATTTTTTCCATCAGCAAGTTAGTTCACGGATGTGTACTGGAAAATAATTAGTAATCCACGATGAGAGATGACATGGAAATTTGGTTAACACAGGAACCAATGTAAGCCTACCTTTTGTATTTCGTCATAAATGTACAAACCTGTACTTATTTCACTATGATCCAATCTATACCTAAGCACACCAACCTGATAATATTTACTCAGGATGGTTTGTATAAGCACTTGCACAACGAAATCACTAACCACACAGTTTCAAATTAAGAGAGGGAGGAGTACCTTGATAATTCCTCACAAAATGGAGCAAACGGCAATTACTACCGTCTCGGGGTTGGAATCCCCACTAACAGTACCATTGCCTTCCTGATTTTGGTACCCATAATGTAGGAATATTATATGGTGAGGGTATGGATGGAATGTGCGGATTTAATAAACATACAAACAAAAATGAGAGTAATAGAGAATGATCACTGATATTCTTAATAGTGAGCTCAGGCATTTGGCTACCCACCAGGAGGCTGACGTTGCTGGACTTAAGTGATGATTTTTAGTATACCAATAACATCAAGGGGTACAAAGGTTCAAATGATAAGTCAATGTTACGATCCGTTCCAATGAGCCAGGCAAACTAAATATTAAACCTCTAAGAAAAAAAATGGATCTAGTGCAAGAAAGAACAACCTTTCTTCCCACCAGGGGATACAGAGAGAACAAATTCATGATTTTGCTTTCCGGTAATGTATCTCGCATCTAGTTGTGGTGCATACGACTCGGTTAATGGCCATTTTCTCTGTAAAATTCAGATGAACATATTTACACGATTTTAGAGAACATAAGCAGGTGAACATAATTGAGCATGTCTACTTCAGCATCTAGGACAATTGGAAAATGGTCCACATAGTATTGACATTTCCCTTTGAAACAAACAAAAACCATTTAATTGAATTCACACATAGTTTAGTATCCAGCTACAAAACTATGCACATTGACAAAATAAAAAGGTAACCGAACGCCATACCATGTTTAAAACCACACACGGTACACATTTACTTGTGTTCCTTTGTGTTGATTTTGAAGTTGAGGATCCTCAAGTTGTTATTTCTCATCACTATGGGAAGTTTCAAACCGTGGTCGACTTAAAACTGACAAATTCAAGAGGAAAGAGTTTTAATAGAGAAAATCAAAATAAATAAACAAAATAAAAATATAATAATTGGATTTCTAAAACAGTGCCATACCGTAAACGGATATAACCATTATAACATTATTGCTCCAACTCGCTTTTCAAATTTCCAAACTGAAAAACAATCTATGAAACTCCACTGATATCCACATTTGTAGTTAATAATGTACTACATTAACATTAAGTCATCTAGAAACATACTATCTAAAGGCCATTGAGCTTTCTTTTGTGTTCTAACAAAATGACCCCACACAATTTCACTCATTGTTCAAATCCAAGAGCATCCACTTTTGTTATCTGAAATTGTTTGATAGATATATATCCAATCAGGCTCAAGAACAACTTTACACAAAATTTAGAATAAAAAATTGAAATATAAAGAGCAAATAAAATGTAGTACCTTAAAGATAGAGTGATCCTGTGTAAATGGGAAAAGTGAAGGACTGGAGTTAAGACTCTGGATGTCAGCATCAATGAATCCCATCACCCTTCAAAAAAACATAAAACAAAAAATCTTTAACATTAGGACAGAAATTTCAAATTACATATTACCAATTTTAAATTTTTACTTACGGAAAAGAGATCAACCCTCCAATTTGTTTCTCAATTAACCCAAATTTCACCAAAAAAGGTTAAATCAGAAAAACAAATTCCTTAATGATAACATTGGTAAGTTACTTGGTTTATTAGATATATAATTGATACATAATTACAAACCCACTTTTTTCAAAACTCGCCTGTGAAACTTATTGCAATCAATAAACAAAAAAAAGAAAGAAAAAAAACTCTTGCAATTGATTCTATCTAATAGGTATAAGCCTTACCTGTTAATAAATCTTGTTCAACTGCATCTGATTCGTAACCTAACATCAAGATGGATTCCGTAAATGCTAATAAAAATTTGATTGTTTTCTGAAAAATCTTTACCTTTGATATGATTTTTTTTTGTCTCACGGTTTTGGAATCGATTTCCATTCAAATATAACGCTAAAAGTTTTCAATTACACTCCCACAATTTGTAGCACCTCAAAAATGGTTGAGCAGGGAGGATAAATGATTGGTGAGAACGAACAATATATTTCCTTTAATTGTTCCTTCTCAAGATAAAAACCACCGTAGATTTATCTTTGCCAAGGAAAAATCTGGTTGAGGTCAACTAACTAAGTATTTGTACCAAACTAACTGAACTATTGAAATCAACTGAATATAAAGACCTAAAGATGTACACATAAGGTTGGATTTGGTGGAACTGGAAGAATAAGAGAGCGAGATTACAGAATTCGTCATTATCAATAAATATAAGTGGGTGAAGCATACAATTTATCTGAGCAATTGAAGGCCTTAGATTTATGTATTGGGGATGAAATCAGAATACACTGAAGAAATTTGTACCATTTGATTTACCTCTTTAATTTAAATCCAATGCAATTCAGAGACCCGTTAGATCATGGAGAAGAAAATAAGAATGAGATCGTGCTATGAAAGACGAACAGTTTTCTCATTAACTAAAACGGAACACATTGGAGATTTTGATTTCATAAGACCGCCACACGTGCGAGGTGTAAGAGGTGGTCATAGGAACTACAGCCCTTGATTTATCTTTGTCTGGACAAATCCTAACCACCACTAACAAAGGCAAACTTATCCTAGCTTTGTTTTATACTAATGATATAACGTTACACATTTTGTGGCGTTACAAAATTAGCATAATATGTTTTTGTTCACTAATACCCGTCACTACCATAAAACCATATGAATCCACTTTTTTTATCCACCACCACCTAGTGGCGGAGCCAAGGGTTGACTAACCTGGCTCTAACCCCTTAAATTTTTAATAACTACATAAATTTTTTAGTTTATTTTATAAATAGTATTTGTCCATATATATTTATGGTTTAGTCCACCAAAGTTTACATGTTTTTTTTTTTTAAATAGGCCTCCTCAATGTCAATTTTTGACTCCACCACTTCCACCATCACTGCCGCCCATCCCATGTAGGTTGTTGGACGCAATTCTAATTTTCAATCATAAATGCCATGTATGAGGTTTAGATTGAACAAAATTTCGTCAATTGATTAGTTTCATATTTTTTTTCCGTGTATATATTCTTTTTTGTATTGCAATCAATTTTATTTTAACATTAAAAAATCATGATTTATACGATATAATACCAAAGATAACAGGGTACCATTTGGGTGATCCAAATACGATCATGAAAATATTGTCTTGTATGATATTATCCCTGAAATATATGGCCTTCCTTTATCAAAAGTGTTAAAAACAACCAACCACATCTTCCACACTACGATCTTATCGATGTTGTACGACAACATAAAATTAATATTGTCCATCACTACTCACCAGCATTCACCGTCACTACTTCTTCCACTACAAACCAGAGGCAGAGCCAAGATTTTGAGGAGAGAAGGATAAAAAATTCTTGGCAAGTTGGATACATGTGAAAAATAGACTTTCTATCCCATTTTACGATAAAAGAACAAAAATAAATATAATTGTGCTTGGATCCTCCCTTAGCCACCACTAATCTTTCGGCCTCCACCTGTTATACTACTCATTGTCGCAGAAAATGTCTATTGATATTATTTATCAAAATTACTTATCAATAGAAATAAATATTATAATTAATTAAGAAAATATTTATAATTAAACAATGATTAGTCATTTATTATGAGCAATTAGTGAAACACTAATTAATAAAACACTTTATAATGAATAGATTATTTATTATGTCCAATTAGTGAAACACTAATTAATAAAGCAATTATGGTTGTTAAGTTGAACAAACAACCATTGTTGATTTATCTTTTCTATCAATTCCAACCAAGGTGGAACACTGGTTAGACGCCACTCTTATGACACAATAGGTCATGAGTTCGAACCTCCCCGTTATTATTTTTGAAATTCCACATCTTGACTTGAGTATTCACTTTTCATCCATAATATTGGAATTAATGTCACGCGTGCGAGTTGTAGAGGGTGGTCAGGAGAACCACATCCCTTGATTTATCTTTGTCTGGACAAATCCTGACCACCACTAACAAAGGAAAACTTATCCAAACCCTGTTTTATACTAATGACAAAATTCTTACCCTCATGTATATGCATGCACAATTCAGTTTATTTCATGTGATCATTATCAATGTTCAAGAATTTGATTCTCTATTCACCATTATTGAAAAAGAAAACACCATTTATGCCCATCAAGAATTAGATTTTTTTTTAGACATCATATTAAAATTGAATTGAGTAACAAGTAACATAAGACAAAATTTAATTACCTTTTCTTCAAAAACGACCAGGAAGAAATGGTAGCAAGTTGAATCGCAAACAGAAGCTCCAACACCAACTAAAGGGAAGCTTCAAAAACCTGCAGAAAGAAATAGTAAACCCATTTCAAAATCGTTTTTTTTTCTTCTGAATACCAAAGACTAAAATAAAATAACAATAAAAATAATACTACTACCTTTTTTCTTCTTATAACTATTAGTATCAGTTTCCAGAATTACCCAAAAATAAATAATCTAGAGCTTCCCCATGGCATAAAAATAAACAATCATAGTTCACCAGTGTTACTTACTTACTTGATCATCACTTCATGTACCCTTAGAGTAAAAGCAAATTGGATGACATCGCTTAGCGTCATCACCGATAAAATTGTATTTAACTGTACTCTATTAGTATATGTTCAGGTAAAGCCAAAATTGATCACCATAAGTATAAATGAAGAAAAAAACCTAAGATTCCAGTGACATTCAAATCTTATACATTGATATTTTGTCTGAACCAAAACAATTATTCCTTCTTTGACAATCGGCTATTCTTGATCATGAGCACTTATCTCAGAATTTTCATCCCCAACACCACAGAACTATACAAAAACATGAATCAAAATAGCAATTGGGAAACAACATTAAAGGGTGTGTGTAGTTAATTTTCACTTGGAAGGTTTCTTACTGATATAAAACCTAAGAAAAGAATGCCTTTAATAACACAAAACCAAAGAAATAGATTCTAATAATCAAGTATAAATTGACTAATCCAATCAAATCATCAACTGAAAAAAAATCAAAAGAACATATTTTATAAAGGAACGAAACTTACATAGGAGAGAGCAAGAACCAAATATTTTCAATGAATAGATAGTGAGGTTTCCTGTAACATAGTGGAGGACATATGGTGATCCATTAGATCTCTATGAACTACTTTTGTGAAGATAAAATTTTCAGACTCTTCAATTTCTCCTCTTTTTTCCTTTCATTGGATAGGAAGTAAGTTAGAGGAAAATTTTGGCGTGCAGAAAGATAAGTATAAAACCAAAGGCCATTTCCAAATTTGAGAAAATTAATATATTATTTCGTATGATAGGTAATGAAGGAACAATATATTTATACAATAGTGTAGCTTGCACCTCTCATGCAGGCTTTGCAATCTGTTGGTTTATTCTGATACCTAAAATGGGTGGATGGGTGGAAATAAAAATTAGAGGTTAAGCATTGTATAGTTGACTCTGTTTCAGTTTTTGTTCTACACATGTTTATGCACTGTGCATAGAAAGCACCTTCTTCCTCGACTTCACAATCTCACGTTGTTTATTAATTGGTTTTCTTTTCTTACTAGCTAAAAAGTACTAGCAACATTGAAAACCCTTCGGATTGAGCAAATTGAGGAGATATATTACCTAATGATCCATGAATGATAGAAAACTAGAGGATTTGATTCTCATGGAACTCAGCACCCACTCTGATGCAGTGATGGGCATCTCAGCTGCTTAGAAAACCAGATGTTGTATTTATGTATGATAGAATTTCTAAAGTTGCTTTGCACAATCTTTTGTACTCCCAGCAAGGAAGCTCTCTCACAGGTTTGTAATGTCTGGACTGTTCCCTATATCAAAACACGTAATGCCTCACAAGTAAGTACATTTTTAAGTATGTATTTATTTTTATAGCAGTTAAATCTACTTTGTACATATCCCATTTGTCGAATTTGTCGCATACTTCATCATATGGACATCAGTATATGTCATTTGTTAGTGGGTCATTCATGGCTAGGTATGTCTTTGCCTTTGGTAATGCTTCTTTTTTTTTTGTTCTATACGTACTACGGAAACAACAACAAATTTAGTTTGCATAATACTAATACTAATTTTAAATGTTTTTTTTGGGAGATTACTAGGACTGCAATATAGGAAAATGTGCACTATAAATGACCAAATATGTATTTGAACACTTACTAATAGCATCGTAATCGAGCATAATTGTATAGCTTAATGAATTCTAAGGAAATGATGTCCATTCGAGTAGTTGTAGGATCCGGACTATTTATAATTGTGTTAGTGTTAGCCCTGACAATCCCTAAATTTATAGGTTTCTGGTCTTGAACTTTGGATCAAGCAATTATTAGGAGCTTGATACCACAGAAAAAACTTGGAAAACCATGCTACCAGAACATTGTGTGAGATTGAGAGTGATTGTAACAAATTATGGGAGAATCGTCAAATCATTAGTATAATGTTCTGAAACCAAATTTGTTTGCATATATATTTTGCTTCTTCTTTCATCAAATCATTAGTATAGTGTAAGGTTTTATTAGAGCATGTATTTTATTAGGTAGAAAATTTGCTTTTCTTGGTGGAAGTCAAATAAAATATTAAAAACGAAAAAACAAACAAAAGAGTTATCACCCGGTGCGCAGCACGGGTTACTATCTAGTTGAGAATGAAGTTGTAGTTGTAAACCTAGGTTTGTGATTGTATTACAAGGAATTGGTACTGACTGAGATGCTGCTGAGAATAATATATGTGGGTATGAATTAGTGGAAGTGAAAAATACTATAACCCCCCTACTATATGGGTTCAATATATAGAAGCCCTACAAAATGGAGCCTTCACTATCAACTTCATACTTTTAGTTTTTGATATTTTTAGGCCCAGAACTTTTATTTTTGGGGCCAGGTTTTGAAATTTTCCGGATTGCTGACGTCAGCAACTTTTTAATAAATCTGAAAATACCAAAACTAACCTTTACTATTTATAGTCGTTTTTATACAATAACATAAACATAAAATCAAATCAAATTTTTTTTAGCTCTCTCTTCTCTCTGCTCTCGTTGATTTTCTATTCAGAAATAGAATTCGATTTTTTTATTCACACGAATCTTTGCATTGAACAACATGAATCGTTAGTTTGCAGTGTTGAAAACGAGAGGAAGAACAACAATTCGTGAATTTTCTCTCAATTTTGTTGATGTTATTCACTGGATTTCAGATCTGACGAGATTGATACGATGCATTGAAGAACCACAAATAGGTTTGTATCAATTTATCTTTTCTCTTTGTATCAAATAGGTTTGATTCGCTAGTTTTTCTAATGGATTTTTTGATTTCGATCTTCTAATGATTTTCGTTTTTTTGTTTGTATTTTGTTGAGTCTGGGAAGAGGAAGAAGACATGTTGGAATATAGAAATCAATATAGGTGTGTTTTCGATCTAGTTTTGAATTCTATTGATTTCAATTTTTAGGATTTGGATCTTTCTTATTTCGTTTTTTTTTTTTTTTTATTTGGTTGATACTGATAACAGGATTTGGTTGATACTGAGAAGAGGAAGAGAAATAACATTGTTTCAGAAGAAGGAAAACAACAAATCTAGGTACGAATTTTATTTTGGTTTGATTTCATAACTTTTTTTCATTTTTTTTTTGTTGATTATTTGTTGTTCTTGCATGCCCGATCTGAGAATTTGTTGTGGATTTGTTGTTTTATTTTTTGTTGATACTGAGAGGAGTATGAAGAAACAATTTTGTTTCAAAATAACTACTTCTGATTGATTTAGACATGCTGTTTTTTTGTTACAGTATGTGTAACTTGAGGTTACACATATATATCCTGTTGTATTTTAAGCATGTGTAAAGAGGATGAAGATACAATTTTGTTTTATAAGAACAACAATTTTGTTTCAGAAGGAAAACAGCTAATGTAGAGATGTTGTTTTTTGTTACAGTATGTGTAACTTGAGGTCACACATATATATCATGTTGTATTTTTAGCATGTGTAACTTGAAGTTACACATATATATATATATATCCCATTTCATGTGTATTTGTAAACACTTCTAGCAATTGTATCTTTTAAGTTATATCTTTTACTCATATTTCTCTTGTTTTCCTTTTGTTGAGTATGTTGATTGCTCATTTTATGTTTATCTTGCCGCATAGGAATTGTGTTCGTTTGTTTTTTGATATTTTTATTGTATGTTTGTATTTTTCAGGTTGTCATGGATGTTGTGAGTTGCATTGAACATGGAACATGGAAACTTCCAATAGTGGTTTGTTTTGGTTTGGAACATGGAAACTTCCAATAAACAGACATCACAAGTCTTTTTGGCTCATTTTTTTGTATTAATTTGTTATTGCTTTAATAGCAAGAACAAGTAATTAGATTTGTGATCCAAATTCAAATTTTTGTTCATACAATTTGTACTTGAGAATATTTTGATTGTTGTTGTTCTGAAAGAGTTAAAAATGAGAGTTGGAATGAATAAGAAAAAAACATACTCATAATGGAACAAGCTATATTCATGTGTAATTGCGAGTTACACATGATAATTGGATGTGTAGAAGAAAGTTACACATGCTAATTGGATGTGTAGAAAAAAGTTACACACGCTAATTGGATGTGTAGAAAAAAGTTACACACGCTAATTGGATGTGTAGACGAAAGTTACACATGCTAATTGGAAAAAAATATACTCGGAGATGGAAAAACCTCAAATAAAATACACAAGCTATATGGGTGTGTAGATGAAGGTCACACATGCTGATTGGATGTGTAGCTGCAAGTTACGCATGCTAATTAAAAAAAAAAAAAAACTTAGACTTGGAAAATCCCATCATCAAGTACACAAGCTATGTGGATGTGTAAATGCAAGTTACAGATGCTAATTGGATGTGTAAACGAAAGTCGCACATGCTAATTGAAAGAAAAAACATACTCAGAACTAGAACAAACTATATTTATATGTAACTGCGAGTTACACGTGCTAATTGGATGTGTAGATGCAAGTTACACATGCTTACTAGGTGTGTAGATACAAGTTACACATGCTAATTGGATGTGTATAAGAAATTTACACATGTTGTGCATCAACACATAAAACAGTAACAAAATTATAGTTACAGACAAATACAACCAATATCTAGAAGAAAAAAATGCACTTGATTGAACAAGATCATTAATAATAAATACAAATTTAAGCATAATATTCAATGTAGACAAGATAATCACTCAATGTAGACAAAAAAGAAAAGAAAAAAACACAAAACATTACTCTTAAATCAAATTTTATAGGCGGATCAGTCAATGTTGATCTTCGTTCTTCGCTTTCAACAATTGATTTCACTAGATCTTCTACCACCACTACCACCGGCACCATCAATACTCCTGTAACCACCATCACCACTGTAAGAAGAGTGCCATAACCATAAATGCAAGCTAATTAATATAAAACTTATCATATAACAATCACCAGCATAACCACTACATCAATATCACGTCAGCTACATACTTTTAGTGCCATCCAAGATCATATATACCTACTCTCAATATCATGCGTATGTAATCTGAATAATATAAGTACAAACACAATTTTATTAGTATAACCTACAGATAAAGGCATTTCAATACAACTTTGTAAGAGAAACTCGTATTCATCTGATTGTATGAATGTGTAGACGGAAGTTACACATGCTAATTGGATGTGTAGACGTAAGTTACACATGCAAATTGGATATGTGGACGTCAGTTACACATGTTACAAGCATAGCATGAGATCAAATTTAGTTCATGACATCATCACAAGCAAAACTCAGAAGCAAAAATCACAAAAGAACACTAACATTATATCATCACAAACGATTGGAAGAACAATACATGCTAGTGTAGGATTTTCTTCAGGTTTTCTCTTTCTTCCTTTCATCATCGTAGATAAATAATAGTTAGAAACTGAATTTGCAATTGTTGTACTTCTCCGGTCTAGTTTGAAACTGAATATTCGGTTGCTCTTTCTTCTCCGATCTGTAAAAATAATATTATCAGTAACAAATTTGATCAACACGAATTAAATAGTAACAATAAGAATCAAAATCGAATTAATCAGCAACAATAGGAATCAAAATCGAATTAATCAGTAAGAACAGTAATCAAAATCGAATTAATCAATAACAACAGCAATCAAGTAAGACAGAAATTTTTGAATCAACATGAATTAATCAGTAACAACAGGAATCAAAATCGAGGAAAAAGAAGTTAATATTAAACAGGAATAAGAAGTAAAGATTAAACAAGAAGAAGAAGAAGATTGATCGAAAACCTACCTTTATTTTCTTCTTCTGGTGTTTGTTTTGAGTATGATAGATCTATTCTTTAATGATTCTGAATGTGAATTTTGTTTTCGGTTCGATCTGGAGAAAAAATTCTCTGCAATTCTCAATCGGAAGGTTTCTTAGGTGAGATATGGTTTCTCTCTCTTCAAATGAAAATAAACGGGTCTGTTTGAGAGAAAACATATGTTAGATACTTATATAGCGAAGGTCAATCTGGTCATTTCAATCTCTATTAAAATTTATTTTAATTAGGGGCCTGGTTTTAAAACTCTTTTAACTAAGGGCCTCATACTATGGGTTATCCATGGGTGGGGCCTTAGCCTAAAAACCCCCTAGTGGAATGGGGAAAGGTTAAGTGAATGTGTTGAGTTGAATAGGGGAAAGCTTGTTACTGTTATTGCAGGTAGGCTTAAATTATTGTTGTATTGAATTATAAAATTATGTTAGAATGAATAGTTTGTGTATTGATCAAATGATAGAATCAGGTTAGTAGGAAATGAAGTTGTATTTGGGTTTTGGCTTGTGATGAGAGTTGTTGTTGCACCATGATGGTGCAGCAAAGTGTTTGGCCTGTGCAATGGCTCAGGCCAATCTTCTTTTTGTTCAGTTAGATGCCTGACTAATTTAGTGATCCTGACTCAGCCATCTGACTGAGTTGAATCATTTTGACTCATTGAGTTCCCCGTCTTGACCTGAGTTGACTCAGTTGACCGACTTAAACTTGACCTTGAATAGACGTTTACCGTTAATTGAACCTTTTGACTGTTATTGATTGTTAGTTAGCTCTGATGGACCGGACCTTAGATAATTGGGCTGGTTTGGTGGACTTGGGCTTAAGACTAGTTTTCATATTCTGATGATTTGGACCCCTTATGGTCCGAATTAGCCTTTGGTTCCTTCTACAAAGTTGTAGATATTCATAAGACATATCTATGAACTAGACAACCAACCTAATTGGAATAGTAAACCCTTTGATAGAACAATTTTTTGGGCACCACTGTTTTTTTTTCTTACCATGATTTGATTAGGCCACCTTCCCTATAGTTATAAGGGGTGTCCTAAAAGGTGGAGATGACTAATTTACCCTTTACCTAATTAAAATTATAACTCTACAACTTCTTATACATATATTCTACAATTTTTATTCTTCTATTGTTCATCAATTTATGATCATCTAAACCTGATCATATACAAATCTAATCAAAATCTTCAAATTTTCATCGTCGTCGATTTATTGAACTTTTATCGTCGATTAATCAATCTTTTGTAAACAAACCCGTCCATAAGTATTTTCCCACAAAATCGTTACTTCTAATTCGTTTTTGATTGAAAATTTTGAGGAGAAGTCATCAAAATAGGTTGAAAATGGAAGTTACAGTAGTAAGTTCGGTTAGGAATTTTGTGGAAAAACTTTGTCGAACTAGCCGAACTTGCAGGAAATGAATAACATGAAGAGCAATTCGGTTGTTTCGCAAAAAAAAAAATCATAAACGAACTGTTAATTTCCTAAACGAACTTTTCTCTGAAATCCTATATATTGAGTTCGGTTACGTCGCAATTTTTTTTTCTCTTAATTGAATTCCCTATATATTTAGTTCGTTTACATCGCAAAATTTTTCTCCAAACCGAACTTTTCTCTGAAAGCAAAAAACTCCATTAAAACTAAGTTATGCTACTTTGCTTTCATGAACTTTAGCCGAACTACATTAGCAGAAAAATTTGGCTACCTATTCTTCAGATCTTGTAGCCGAACTTGTTTGACTTAGCCCAAATCAAGCTATAAAATTTCTCATTATCAGAAATTTTTGGTCAATTCAAGCAACCAAAAACTAAATTTGAAGTATGCTTGGGTAGTTTGAAGATTCAGATTCAAAAAAAAAAAAAATCTCCTTCTTCTTCCCTTTCAATAATTTAATTTTAAGAAAAATAATATTGATTTAATCTTGCACCAATCACTTATTAACCTAACTTAATTACAGTAACTAATGATTATACTAACTAATCATTATACAAACTTAAATAGGAAGGGTAATTTAGTATTAACATAGATATTTGAATAAGGGTTGTCTTCACTTTACTTCTAAATGTCTTACTAAAAATAGAACCATGGTCCCCTCAAGAAAACTATGGTCCCCAAAAAATTGTTCCTTTGATATGCTAAAGATATATAATGAGATTATGTTATGAACATTATGTGAGCCTTTTGGCTAATTTCTTAGAGTGCTTGTGTGATTAACAATTACTCTTTATTAACAACGATCGATTCGAATGATGAACCAATGGATTAAGAATTTAGAGGTAGGCTTGGCTTGTCACCAAAATAGGTGGAAACTCTGTAACCTTCTTGTAATCATTAAGTTTACTTTATATGCAAGAACGAAGAATCCTTATTCTCTGTAAGCATGTTTGTATGCAGTTGAATGAGTATGTTGTATGATATGCGTTGTGTGGTTACCCGCGAGGAGTGTCATGATTCCCCACGGCTCGTTGCTAAGTCGATTAGGAATTAATATTTCATGTAGTCCGAGTTCACCCGGTAGGATATTATCTCCTTTAAATTTTATTTTCTTAAGATAGAAGGGAGGTAACTCATCCATATGCAATATAATTTTAGAAGGGCGGTAACTCATCCGTTTCGATACTATATATACTATTTTATTTGGGGAAATCACTTGTATGCATATCATACTTGATTGTTCAGTCTTAGTAGTATGACTGGGTTACTATGACCTTGACTTAGGAAGAAATTATAGGTTCATGACTGGAGATGGTCATTATTTGGAGACTTCGGCCTACATATAATGATTGGGCCTTTTGTGAACCTACTATGTGGGGTCAGATCATAGTAATCAAAACCTTATTATATTCTAAACTTAGATGGTGGCATTGGGATTTATGAGGTGTAGGTATTCCACGATAATATCTTACGGTACCTGGATCCATGCTATCATTTGAGACTGGAGTTGTTCCTAGCATTTTCTTCTCCATTGAGTGAGACGAGGTTAGGATAACATATGTTTAGGTTTTTTAATTCATTTCTCATAGATCTATCCGGTGGTGGATCTTTCATTGATATTGCCACAATGGACGCAATATATGGGGAAAAGAGTTGAAGCAATATTCTGCTTCGTGTTGTGTGTAAAAGGTGTTATCTGTTTTCTTCAATTGTTCTGCTTCTTTTAATTTATCATCTTTTAGAACTGTGAAGCATGTTAGTGATTACTTGAAAGTTATATGTTTCCATTGGGTACCCCTTTGGGACGATGTGCTCACTCATTCCCACTTCAGTTTCAGTGATCAGAAGAAATGATGCGCATGAAGATATCCGTTTTCGTAGCTTAAGGTTTTAGCGAACTGAAGATGTTTGTTTATCTTTTTTGTATGTATTGTTTTGTTAACCTGTAACACAATATATTATTATATTCATATCACTCAAGAGATTTTCACTTATATAATATCAGAGTATATGGGATTGTTTTTGGGAATCAGTTTATGTAATTGTGATTCTTAGAATCAGCAAACTAGGTTTGATGCTTCGATTAATTTGGAATTCTATATCATCTAAGTAGGTTTAGTATTTGGGGTGTTACATAAAAGAACAGAAAAATTGTCGTAAAGGGTATATAACTTGTCGTAATGTAAGATCTATGACGGGGTCATTCGCGAAATTTTAAGGTCTCTGTAAAATGTCAAATGCATCTTCAGTCAAAAACTCCCCTTTTTTATTATAATATATATAAAATATCTATATTATAAGGGACAATGGTATTTTCCCACATCGACGGCCATTTACAGTTCATACATATAAAGGACGGTCTAGATGGATCAACTAATATGTTTTTGAGATAATACAGTTTAGTCACATAAAGGATGATCAGGATCTGGCTATACAGTTTAAGGGTATAATGAACGTTCGAGATCAACCCAATTCAACACCTGTTTTGTTCTTCGTATTAATGATGGCAATCCAACAATTTTAATAAACTTTACACATACCCATTATCATAACGGTTACAAACTCGCTATATTATGTAGCAAAAATCCGTCCACCCATTACAAATTCCCAATATTTGCTCCTCAAAATCCTTTCTAAAAGAACCTAATTAAAGACATGTTTAATGATGGCCCATCCAACAGTTTTAAAAAGAAAAAAAATGTATTCTTCCTATTAATGATACCATGGAACCCCTGATACCATCTTCTAGAGTTAATATTCTCGAATCAGTGCTACAACCATTACAGATACCCATGGATTATCAGAAAGGTTACAAACTCACTATATTTGGTAGAAAAAATCATTCATACCCATTATAAATTCCCAAGATTTGCTCCTGGAAATCCTTTTACCCTCCATATATATCGAAACTTCCCATTTATTACTCTTACCCTAAGTTTGGACTGTATCAAGCTCACGATAATGTCCCTTCTGATTACATTCTTCTCTCAAATTCCCGATTCACAAACTAAAAAAATACAATACCACCTACTGCTCTGCCTTAATTCTCTTGCTCGAACACCGGGTATTATTTGCAAGTCCTACTTTATGCTTATCCACTTTATTTTATTCAGACTGTTTTGGTTTAACTATGGAAAAACTATGTCTTAATAATCCCGTTTCAGTGTTCTGCAAACATCTATCTTATGAGTAAGCACTTTGAAACATCACCTTCTGCGTAGCATTATTGTTGTCCCTAAGTTTTTAATTATTTTTCTGGTGGAGCAGATGTAATCAGTGTTCTAACAAGCCTAACAAGTCTACAAGAAATTAAGAGAGCAAATGGACAACGATCCATTATGCGCGACCTAAACATTCAGAACTTGAGGTATAAGTGTGCTAAAATGTTTATAAGAACTTCTCTTACATGCAAGAAGTTCAATTCGAAAATTTAGAAGGTCACTGATCTTGAGCTTCTATTTTTTTTTCTGTACTGCGGTGTAAATGCGAAGATTACATTATGGGGTGATGCCATGAGCGAGCTAAGCCGAAACTTGGAATAGTATGGAATTAAATTTTTTTGTCGCTCGGTACCAGCATGGCACAACCCAACCTCTTCCCAGGCAAGTTATCTCTATCATCAACCTCTTCATGGGAATGAATAGTTGCTGTAACGAGTGAGATGATCCTGAAAATGTACAAAGGTCGTAAGTACTCAGCGGACAAAGAGGAAGATAATTTAGAAAAAGGGAAATAAGGGATGTCCAAGTGAGTGTTTGAATGCCATGAATCCACCAGGATTACCACAATTTAAATTGGACCTAAAAGTGGGGTGTCGGCGATGATTTTGCGTAATATCTCACCCACGAATGGGTTGTGCAACGGGAGCAGAATAAGGGTAGAGATATGTGCACCTCATGTAATAAAAGCAACAACAATCTTGATGGGAGACAAGCAGGGATAATTGGTTTTCATTCCACGGATATCACTGACTCCGTAGTCATTAAATATACCTATTAGGATGACCAGGAGACATTTCCCTATTAGGCTGGCGTACATGGTGACAATAAACAAGTCATGAGGATAATTCGTAAAATATGCGGGAATCGATTTGAGAAATCCGGTTTTCAGCCATGGTCAACTTTATGTGGCGATGTCGAGATGCACATCGTCCAGAAGAATCAAAATCTTATTACCCCGATGATGATGTTGGGAAACAAACTACCAACGTGGTATATCCGGAGGTGCTATTATAAGTTATTGGTAGAATTTCACGTTCAAGTTAAATATTGGATTGGATATACTTTTACTTTTGGTTGGGTTTTATTCCATTTAATCATATGATTCATATACAACATTTTCTTTTAGTATGTTACTCTTCTATTCATTAATCTTTAGTGGAAAACTTCCGAATCAGTTTATCATTCAGTAATATTTCTATATACTTCTAGCACTCACCGAAAGGCTTTATTGGTATCAAATATAAGCTTCGGTAACTTTTTTAATTTTTATAAATCTGAAACGCAGTGGAGATTTCGCAACTGGAGCTTCCATGGCTAAGGGTGTTCAGGAAATCAGAGGTGAATAATAGATTCTTTTTTTTCCTGAGCTATAAATTTAGATTCATAGTCTAGCTTTCCTTGCTATAAATTTAGATTCATAGTTTCCTATTCAAATTTATGTGGTAAGTTACAAACGCCACAGAATTCACAAAAATGAAGTCGTTGATTTAAGAGGATAACACTTATCACTACCATAAACATTTTTAAATTTTGGACTCAATAAAAGTTTGTTAGAGCTAATGGTATTATTTCAAATTTTGAATACAAAATGTAACTGAAACATGAACCTGAATTAGGCTATCACTGATAATTAAACCACACTTCATGAAAAATAATTCTTGCCGATTCTATTTACTACGCAGAGACATTATACGAAAATTACGTCACAAAAACATCGTCCATCTATGGAGCAGAAAATCCACACAGGAGAAACATTAAGGAGTTAGAGAAATTAAATGGGAGCAAGCGGGAGACTGAAATCTACAGTACACAGGCGAGAATAAGGAAATTCGAAGACGAGTTCTGCCACACTTGCTGTGTTATATGTGGCTCCGGAGTTCAGTACATGGATGCCGATCAAAATACGCTACCAATTGAAAGGTAATTATGAACTAAAGGAACCCCATATCGCAGTTAGCACATTATAGTTATCGACTTCAAATATGCCTCTAACGATCATACAATATACAGATTACCGCTTAGGATGGAGGTCGAGGACTGCTATGGAAAAACATGGTTCGAGGTATCTGACGAACTGGCGGAGGATTTAGTCCATCGGACTTCCGAAACAATACTCAAAATGAAGCAGGTAATTGTTCAACATTATCTTATATAATTTTTGTTAGGTTCTTACGAAAATGTGTATTACAAACTAATCATTGATTCGTTGATAAAATGCAGGAGGGAGCAATAGCCAAGATATATGAGATGCTTTACCGAGTACTGGATATTAAGCTTGCCCCAAAAAACAATGATTTCCCACATAGGATATACACGGTACAGAAAGTTAACAGGCCCTTGATTGGTTGGGCTAGACAAAATGTGGCAGAAAACATAATAGTGGTAAACAACTTTAACTAAATAGAGCAACAATTTTTCGTCTGCAAATATTAGTAAGTAATTTAAAATTATGCAGACCCAAGATCCTATTGAAAATGATTGGGAAACTGATTTGTAAAACATGTGTGACTGTAACAAAATCTCTTGCTGATCACCTGCTTTTGTGAGCGGGGTTAGTTTGATATTCCAATAATTAATTTATTTTTTACAATCTCACGGAAAATCCAATGATACGTAAATTTGTGTTGTCTATTATTAAGTTATATAGGTTTATGATCTTGATTCTTGAACCAAATACATGGAGTGAGCATCTTGAAGCACTGTAAAAACATCGAATAAAGTCACACTTCCCAAGAGCAATAACAATCCCGTGCCGTCACGGCACGGGTCATATCCTAGTAAGATAACATAACATAACATAAGAAGAGATAACAGATAAGAGATAAAAATTTCATTGAATTGTATTTGGTAAGGAAATTTGGAATGAAATTTGGATATCTTTGTCACGACTTAAAGTATAGTTAAGAAATTTTACTGTATTAGTGTATTAACCTACAAAATATAAAGTCATGACTCATATGTATTCATCTGACACCACCCTAAAAAATATCCATTGTAATTAGTATTGTGATTCTTATTCAAAAAAAAAAAAAAAACTACCAATGTTCACACAAAATCAAGATATTTGCTTATATCATAAGTTGTTGGAAAATAATATAAGAAAAGTTGTTTGAACATTATCTTTGTACACTTCATTATCCCTTTGATTCTATCATCATCATCTTCGTCTTATCAAATCCACCGTGATTAGATTCATCCTATTCATCCAAACTCAATTCACCCACCGATCCACCTCGAGTAGTTACAGTCACCATAATTGTAGAAGTAAATTTAGGAAAGTTTCCTACCTTTGCAAAATTCAAAATTCAGTTAGCCCAATCAATCTGGTTACCCAGCTAACTAATTTCAGGTACCGATATAATTGGAAACCTGCAGATTTTGTGTATTTCTCTGCCTTTTATAATCTTATCAGATACCCATCAAACAACCTCAAACCTAACAAGTTGAATCTAGACTGCAAACACTTTGTTTCATCTCCAAAAGATAAGTGGAAAATGTCAGGACAAACAAGTAACATTGTTGATAGCCTGTCTTAAAGAATGCATGTCTGCTAGAATAAGTCAAATATAGGTCAGACCCATTTATGAGAACTATAGTTACTGATCAAGCTGTTAACCGAGCGGCTGAAGAACGGGTTGGAAGTCTTTTGGGAAAAATCACCAACAAAAAACCACTAAAACATGAAGATGTAAAGAAAGAAATTAATAACAGATATAAGTGTTATATGAGGTTTGAAGTCATCTCCAAGGGTATGAACCTTTTTCTCACAAGGTTCCAATCTGAAGAAACTTGCAACGAGGTACTTTCGAAGGCTCCCTAGATGACGTTGGGTCGTTTGTATGCCTTATAAAGGTATTACTCAGATATACCAATTACAGACCATTTTTTTACCGAACAAACATGGTGTGTCAAATTAGGGAATATTCATCAGATTTTGTTGAATGATCAGCTGCTAAATGAAATATGCAAAGATATTGGAAAAATAATCATCCATGGGAGCGAAGAAGATTACCTATAGGCTATGTTTTTAATACAGTATATATTGAAGTTAGCCTTACAGCCACTAAGGAGAGGATGGTGGATTAACACTTCTGCTGGTAATAGAGTGTGGCTTATCTACCACTTTGAAATGCGTCCCCCGTAGAATATAAATATGCAAAGAGTGCTAGGTAGTTGATCACATAGATGCAACTGCAAAAGAATAACACAAGAATTGAGAGTTGAAACAATGAATGAGCAAGGGTACTATAAGTACATCCAAACTGAAGAGTGAGGGGGGGTGATTCTTGGCTACCTATATAATAAAGGAAGATGCGGATACAACTGTTGGAGGTGCTACAAGCCCAAAGCTGGGTGCTAATAGTAATAATGCCTTAATGTTAGTCAAAGAAGGGGTGGGATCGATAGCACATTTGAGGGGTGTCCAGTCATCCTATTACCATGGACTCTCCGTATCTACATCCACGCACTTGAGGGGTTCCCTCTTGACTTCACAAACATATATATGTTAAGATCATCCATAATAGCACTTTTTGGTCCATAACATGTTGACAAAGATATGGATGAATTTTTGCTCCATAGGAGTTGAGTTGGATGTCCAATAAATAAGTGATGTTTTATCCGTGTCCAATCTAATAGCAATAGTGTTTAGTGATTGTAATCACGTGTACATGCGTGTGAGATTAGTGTGGTTAGTGTTTATCGAGTCTAAGTGGAATAAGCAAACAAGTTTCAGCTGCAGTTATTACCATGAGGGCTAAGTAGAAGAAGAAGTGTATGAGGAGATTAAAGAGGAAGCGCCGAAAGATGAGACAGAGATCTAAGCAGAGAGAGTCACTGAAGGAAGAATTTCACTCATCTATGGTTTCATTCTAAAGGAAGTTAGTTCTTAATTCGTTTTGTTTAATCTTACTTTAGTTAGTGGAAGTTGAACTAAGTTGATCTAGAGTTGTTACGTTTTGTTGTCATTATTAGTTTTGATATAATATTAGTGAATTCGGCTTATTAACAATGGGTATTATCTTTGTTTTGATAATTGGAGGAATTTTATCTTAATCAGGTTTTGGTGAGTTTACATACATTAAAAAAAAAGTGTTTATCGAGTCTATATATACTCGTTCATGTCTCTGTAAGTGATTATTTTTGAAACTCGTTATAAGGGTTCCAAGGAAAGAGTTTTGAGGGCACCTTTGGATTCAAATATCCTAAATGAAGATAGGGGGACCTAATTCATAAGAGAAATACCAAAACACCCTTAACTCATTAGAGAAGAAATTTGTTTTCGTTCCTCTCCTTTAACTCTTCCATATTCTTTTTCTCCATCACCTCCATCGCATATTTCTTCGATTAATCATCGATTCTAAAAATAATTCATCATCGATTAACACCACTTAATCCACCCGCAATGACTTCAATAAGGTAAAAATAAAAAAACCCATCTTATTTCAATGGTTTTATTGCATGAATGGGTAGAGTCGATCGAATTAGGTTTTTGAAAGAAACAGTTTCAGAAATGTCTACGGTTTGGAGTTCTTATTTTCCAAACCGTAGATTTAACTGAATTTGCATACGGTTTGGAAAACCCATACTTCCAAACCGTAGGTTTAAATGACTTTGCGTACGGTTTGGAAAATTCATACTTCCAAACCGTAGGTTTAACTGACTTTGCGTACGGTTTGGAAAATTCATACTTCCAAACCTTAGGTTTAACTAATTTTGTATACGGTGTTGTTTCTCAACCATAAGTCATCTATGGTTTGGAGTTCTTAACTTCCAAACTGTAGACTCTGTTTCAAAAATCTTACGGTTTGAAACATTCATACTTCCATACCGTAATTTCTTCCTACGGTTGGGTCGATAAATAATCACAACCATAGATTGGCTTACGTTCGAAGTTGGGGGCTTTCAAAGCAAAAAGAAGTGATGTGTTCTCTTACTTTTTTCTTTTTATGATCATCATCATCATCGCGATGGAGAAGAAGAAGAGAGGAAGAAGAATAATAGGGTTTTTTATGATCATCATCTTCATCATGATTTATCAATGAAAAGAGAAGGAGAATATAATAGATTTAGTTCTTTTTGTATATGATCATCATCTTCATCATAATGAAATTATGATTTCATCTTTATCACTAATAAATTGAGGATATTTTAGATAAGGGATTTTAGAGATTACTATTTTGTCACTTTGTGATCTCTCAAAACTAATGCATCCCCTATAATAGGTTTCTTATTTTTTATCAATACAATTTCAATTTTTTATTTTTTTATTTTTGCTAGGAAAGATAAATTTAATTAAACAAAAAGAAATTAAACTTAGGGTGCGTTTGGCACGGATGGAGTTTGAATCCTAGGGAGTTCCAACTACCTAGAAAATGAATTTTATCCTTCTAAATCTTTGTGTTTGGCATGTTTAAGAAAGAAAAGGATTATATATTTAATTTTCAAATATTTATTTATTTAAAATTGATTTTCTAGTAAGTTTATTTTGAAAATCCCAGAGTTTCTTTTAAAATTTATATTTTATGAATTTTATATAATTCATAAAATCATTTTTAATTAGCAAAAACTAATTTTTTTTTATGCTAAAAATAAAAGATCATTTACCAAAAATAAACTAAATTAAATATTAAAAAATTTAAAAGTAATGCTTCCAAAAATCAAAAAAAATTATTTTTTATAATTAAATTAATATTTCTAATAATCATGAACGGGCACCTAGCTCAGCAGGTCATCCCATTTTCCCCAAAGTTTCATGCGCTCCAGGAGGTCCCAGGTTCGAGCCCCCAATGACGTAATATTGCAGGAATTAACATGGAAGGGAGAGTTAGCTTGCCCCCCTTGTGACACAATCTCAGCCCCACCATCCGCTTCGGATCCCTTGGCTAGGTTACCCATGAGGGTCGCTGGTAGGCTAGCACAACAACCTGTCAATTAATGTAGTAGTATGTTGTTGGAGCTTAGCTTGTTAGGCTTTCAACTAGTTAATGTAATACTCTTTATCTAATAATAAGAACTTTATATTCTAATAAATATAATGTTTTTTATAATTAATTACTATTTCCATTTAAATATAATATTAATGAAAATTAATTTTATTATCAAAAGAATCAAATACAAGGTAACCTAGCAACAATCTGAGAACCAACCCCTTTCTGAATAGTAATACCTATTCTATGAAAAAGAGACCCTCCTACTTTACAATTAGCATCTTTGACTAGCAAGACAATTTTTCAGTCGTATACAAGTATCTTCACTTAACTCACCAAAAGTTGAAAAAGCTAGAACACCAAACTTGAAAAAGCGGGGGTCTAACAACCACACCCAATATTTCGATTAGCAATCTGTATGGACAACTCCGAGTTACTTTCTAGATAATCAACTACACAGTCAGATTCAATCAATAGAAAATATCTCAAGGAGTTATTATCTCAATCTCTCAATTTGATCTTTACTCAAGCAAATACAATTTGCGAGTCTTTATCAAAGAGAGATAACTTGGATTGTACCAAAGACCAATATCCAAGTGTCAATTAATTTAAATCAACAACCTAAAAGGTCGGATATTCTAATTGATTGAACAACGCACAACCTGTATTATTTCAATTATATAACAAAATATAATGCGGAAAAGAAATAACACAGAAAACAGAATTTTGATAACGAGGAAACCACAAATGCAGAAAAACCCCGGGACCTAGTCCAGATTAAACATACATTGTATTAAGCCGCTACAGTCACTAGCCTACTCCAAGCTAACTTCGGTCTGGACTGTAGTTGAACCCCAACCAATCTCACACTGATCCAAGGTACAGTTATGCTCCTACGTCTTTGATCAAAGCAGGATACTACGTACTTGAATCCCTTAGCTGATCTCACCCACAACCAAGAGTTGCTACGACCCAAAGTCGAAGACTTTAATAAACAAATCTGTATCACACAAAAAATTCTACAATAATAGATAAATCCGTCTCCCACGAATATACCTACAAGTTTTTGTTCCATTTTTTGATAAATCAAGGTGAACAAGAACCAATTGATAAAACCAGACTTATATTCCCGAAGAACAGCTCAGTTTTATCAATCATCTCACAATAGTCTTAATCGACGCAGCGAAAAAGGATTTTGTGGAATCACAAACGATGAGACGAAGTGTTTGTGACTACTTTTATATCTTGCCTATCAGAGATAGAAATCTCAAGAGAATTATTACAATTGTACTCATATGATAGAAACAGCAAGATCAGATCACACAACTACAAGAAAAGTAGTATCGGTCAGGCTTCACAAACCTAATGAAGTCTTTAAGTCGTTAACCTGGTTTTAGAAGAAGAACACCAAAGCTTAAAGGAGAAATGACCCTAGCTTAGCACAACTAGTATCACACATAATGTGTGGGGATTAGGTTTCCCAGTTGCTAGAGTTCTCCCTTATATAGTCTTCAAATTAAGGTTTGCAATCAATGTTAGCTTACTAACAAAGCATTCAATATTCATGGTTAGATGAAAACCTTATTAGATTCAAGCTAATATTTATCAACCGTTAGATCGAAAACATAGCTTGTTATACACACATTTAATGCACGTTTCTAGGCTTGTGTAATCGTACCCAAACTTGTACATTAGTTGGTTCAACATAGTTAACCAAATGATTAGCCAAATGATAAATTTCATATCAACCATATTCTTCTTCACCATAACTAGTTCAAATGACTCAAATGAACTAGTTAGAGAGTTGTTCAATTGCAAGGAAATCTCATGTACTACACAAGACACAATCGAAGCAAAAACGATGTGATTCACTCGAATCGATTCATGAACTATAAAGCCACGGTTTGCAATAACATTCCTTAGTTTATTAAGATATAAGTTCACAAACATCTTTTTTAGACATAACCTACTCAAGTTCGCGGACTGGGTTCGCTGACTTAAGTTCCCGGACGGAGTTCACAAACTCCAGCAGAAATTACCGGGTTCGAGAACTATGCCAGTTCACGGACTGAAGTTCACGTACTGCTCCGGTTTCACTTGATCAACAAAGTTCGCAAACTTCGGTTCAAGCAATAAGGACTTATACATATATGTATTTCCACAACAATGCTTATATCCTCCAATGGTTATAATGTCTAAACTCTCATTTCAATCACTAAAATATTCTCATAGGGCGTTATGTAGTTGTTATTCACAAACTATTTTTCGTCAAAGCAATTTCCAAAATGATTGAAACATAACATGACTTTCGTCATTAGGAAAAGATGAACTTGGATAAAGCGAAAGCTTTACTAACACATATTTCGATAAATAGATAAGCGCGATATACTCAGCTCGAAATATCACATGTGTATAATCTTAGTCTATATAGTAATACGACTTTTATCTCAAGATAGGATATAGAGTAGATAGGCTTTTGAGTGATAGTTAAGTTTAAGTCTCCACATACCTTTTAGTCGATGAAGATCCAATGGTTCCTTGAGTAGTCCTTCGTCTTGTATGATGATCTCCATGGAGTTCTTGAGCTCAACTACACTTTCTATCCTAGTCCGATATCTTAGCTATAGTAGACTAGAAATCAAGACTTTGTAGTTTTGATCACTAACATTGAAAAACATGCTTGAGATAGCAACGCATGAGTTCGACCGAGCAATGCTCTAACAATCTCCCCCTTTGTCAATTTTAGTGGCAAAACTATTAATACATATGGAATACAAAAAATATATAAATAAACTTTGTAGCTCCTATTCCACATGTCTAATCTTCAACATTACTCTAAATCTTCGTCACTTACAAGTAGTCCAATGATCCCCAAGGTTGTAAGTTTAGCATCATCGTTGTTTAAAATCCATAGTTATGACAACAAGAAAACAAGAGTTCTCAATTATTGTTATACAGTGTCATAGTATCATTACACAGCGTCAAAGTCCAATTGCATCACAACTTTAACATCAATACTATGGTGATACTTCACTCCCCCTTAGTCAATACTCCATCTCACATGAAAACCACTCCCTCTTACATAATGATCCGAAAACCATATGTATTTGTAATGTGAACTACATATTAATTCTCCCCCTTTTTGTCAATAAAATTGGCAAAGGTACAAGAACGGGATCCTAATGAAATTTTCGTAAGAGACATTTCATGACCAAAGGTAAATATATATCATCTTGTTTAGATGCAATCATAAAGCCGAAGCTAAATGCATTCATCAAAGAGTTCATAAAGATACAAGATAACCCCTATAATATTCCACAGCCGCACTCCCCACAAATATTTGGCAATTAAACACAAGTTCAAAAAGAACTCTCCCCCATAAAATGTCATTCCCGAGAGAACAACAAAAGTGACCTTAATTTCAAAAGAAAAGAAGGATTTCTTTGGACTCAACAAATATCATACAAGTACGAATTTGGATTCCAAAAATAAATATTCAATCAAATTAACCGTAAGCGAACCATGATTAATTTGACTAAATATGATCAACACAAGTAAACTTATGAAGACTTAATAACTCGATTAGATTAATCACAAGATAACCCATAATTAATCTAACTGGAATACGCAATTAAACTAATCACGAAAGTAATCAATTTAATCGTTTATACTCACATAAGAAAATCTATGGAGTGATGACTAAGTTAATCATAAAATAACCAACCCAGTCGAAAATGCTCAAACATAAGACAACTTACGGAGTCATAACTAAATAATCACACAAGATGATTAATTTAGTTCAATATACTAGACGTAAAGTAACTTACGGAACACAATTAAGCTAATCACAAAAATAATCAACTCGTTTATCTAGTGCTCGACATAAGACACAATACAGAGTTTCACAATAATATACAAAATATGGATCAGGGAAGATCAATTACTGCGGAATACACAAGGATTCATTCAATGTTTCCATCGCCATTTGCACAATGACACACAATAGACATAATCCTTTAATCACAAAAGATTTTAACCTATCTAACATCAATAATTGACAATATAGGCTTAACTTTTGTGTTTATCAAAAGTCTATTCATTCTTTTATCAATACTTGCATATCAATTCACGAACGACTTTACTTTTGACACATTATGGGACAATCAAGTTCACGGACATAAACACACATATCCCATAACAATATTGCAATATATAAAACCATAAAGATTAATACTGCAAAAATCATCTTCCAAACAAGTTTAGAATTTAAACCAATAAATCTAAAAACAAGAAGATGAAAGCTTTGGACATAGCTATATGTAATCACAATAATGGCTATTCCAAACACTAGTTATTATTCTAATCAAAACAAGAAAAATAGAAGATTTACTAGGCAATAAGACTTTTGAAGAATTCTTTATCGTCCCCGAACTCCTTGTCGTCAACAGCCATTGGAACATAAGGTTCATTAAGGTAGGAGTTTATATCAATAAACCTTCTTGGTTGATGTTATCGAACCAGGGCCTTATGAATCTCATGAGTTTTATACACAAAAGCCTTTATTTGTTGAATCTCCTTCAACACTTCAAGAACATCAGAAAACTTCTGAGAATTTGAAGGAACGACTCTTGGCTTCCTCGCATTCATTCTCTTCCTTTTCAATGTTGGAGGCAATGGAGATTTTTCTTTTTCCTTCGTGATTGATGGCTTAACAATCATATTACCATGTTTTCCATCAGAAAACATCATACTTGGAGTTTCCATGAACGTATGTGTTTGTGAGAGGAAATCACAATTAACTCAACAGTAGTCTTGAGATAAAAAGAGGTTTTATAGAAGGAAAAAGGAATGTAGGGTTCGAAACCTTTAAGCAGGTTCGTAAACGACCAAATCTCAGCCCTATGAAGAGTGGAATTGTCAATAATACCCTTTCTTTTTGTTTGATAGACACAAAAAGGAAAAACTAAGAAAAGAATAAAATAAACTTTTCCTAAAGGCCTGAAAAATAAAATCATTGTCTCTTTTAATAAGGAGAATGATACAAGATTTCAAACACACACAATCAAGTTGTGTTGTGGTGAACAACAATTTGTCCACCATTTTCCTCTAGAGAGGGATCCACATACCTTTGTCTATCAAGACTATTTGACCATTTTTTTTCTTCTAATGGTCGTAGTTTATCCTTGGAAACTAACCTCTTAGACGAAGATAAAATCTTACATACCGAAGCGGTCTTCTGAGCCAGTTTAAGCTTTCTTTCTAAATTATTTGCTCTTCGTTGAAGTTTGTTGACGTGCCTTTGTTGGTGTTTGAACTTATAACACTTTGAAAATTCATGACCCTTTAATGAATAATACAAGACGAAGGACTACTCAAGGAACCAGTGGATCTTCATCGACTAAAAGGTATGTGGAGACTTGAACTTATCTATCACTCAAAAGTCGATCTACTCTATCTCCTATCTTGAGACAAAAGTCGTATTACTATATAGACTAAGAATATACACATGTGATATTTTGAACTGAGTATATCTCGCTTATCTATTTCTCAAAATATGTGTTGGTAAAGATTTTGCTTTAGCCAAGTTCATCTTTACCTAGTGACGAAAGTCATGTTATGTTTCAATCACTTTAGAAATCGCTCTGACGAAAACTAGTTTGTGAATAAAAACTATATGACATCCTCTGAGAATGTTTCAATGGTTGAAATGAGAGTATAGACAATATAATCACTGGGGGATATAAACATTATTGTGGTAATACATATATGTATAAGTCCTTATCACTTGAACCGAAGTTTGCGAACTTTGTTGATCAAGTAAAACCAGAACTTGAGCAGTCAACTCAGTCCTCGAACGTGCGTAGTTCTCGAACCCGAGAATTTTTGTTGGAGTTGTAGCTCGGTTTTAGTCCGCGAACTGACGGAAGTTCTCGACTTGAGAATTTCTGTTGGATTTTGTGAACTCCAACCGGTTAACTTGAGTCCGCGAACCCAGTCCGCGAACTTGAGTAGGTTATGTCTAAAAACGATGTTCGTGAACTTATCTTAATAAACTAAGGAATGCTATTGCAAACCGTGGATTTATAGTTCATGAATCGATTCGAGTGAATCACATCGTTTTTGCTTCAATTGTGTCTTGTATGGTACATGAGATCTCATAGCAATTGAACAACTCTCTAACTAGTTCATTTGAGTCATTTGGACTAGTTATGGTGAAGAAGAATATGGTTGATATGAAAGTTATCATTTGGATAACCATTTGGTTGACTAATATTGAACCAACTATTGTACACATTTGGGTACGGTTACACAAACCCAAATCGTCAAGTACATGTATGTATGGCAAGCTAAGTTTTTGATCTAACGGTTGAGAGATATTAGCTTGTATCTAATCAGGTTTTCATCTAACGGTGAATATTGAATGCTTTGTTACTAAGATAACATTGATTGCAAACCCTGATTTGAAAGACTATATAAGGGAGAACTCTAGCAACTGGGAAACCTAATCCCCACACATTCTGTGTGATTTTATTTTGCTAATATAGAGTCAATTCTCCTTTAACCTTTGGTTTTCTACTTCTAAAACCAGGTTAACGACTTAAAGACTTCATAGGGATTGTGAAGCCAGACCGATACTACTTTTCTTGTAGTTGTGTGATCTGATCTTGATGTTTCTATTGTACGAGTACAATTGTAATAATTCGCTTGAGATTTCTATCTCTGATAGGAAAGATATAAAAGTAATCACAAACATCTTCGTCTCATCGTTTGTGATTCCACAATATCTTTTTTCGCTGCGTCGATTAAGACTATTGTGAGGTGATTGATAAAACTGAGTTGTTCTTCGGGAATATAAGTCTGGTTTTATTGATTGGTTCCTGTTCACCTTGATTTATCAAAAGACGGAGAAAAAAAAACTCATATGTTTATTCGCGGGAGACGAATTTATCTATCTTGTAGACTTTTCTGTGTGAGACAGATTTTTTTATCAAAATCTTCGACTTTGGGTCGTAGCAACTCTTGGTTGTGGGTGAGATCATCTAAGGGAATCAAGTGTGCCGTATCCTGCTGGTATTAGAAGCGTAGGAGCATAACTATACCTTGGATCAGTGTGAAATTGATTGGGGTTCAACTACAGTTCAGACCGAAGTTAATTTGGAGTAGGCTAGTATCTGTAGCGGCTTAATATAGTGTATGTTTAATCTGGACTAGGTCCCGGGGTTTTTATGCATTTGCAGTTTCCTCATTAACAGAATTCTGGTGTATTTGTTATTTCTTTTCCGCATTATATTTTTATATAATTGAAATAATACAGGTTGTGTGTTGTTCAATCAATTAGAATATCCGACCTTATTGGTTGTTGATTTAAATTGATTGACACTTGGATATTGGTCTTTGGTACCATCCAAGTTATCTCTCTTTGATTAAACTCGCGAATCATATTTGCTTGAGTAAATCAAATTGAGAGATTGAGATAATAACTCCTTGAGTATTGATGGTTATTTTCAATGATGTTGTAGTAAAAGGTTCTTTAAGACTTGTAAAAGCATATTTTTTAGCATAATTTTTAAAGAAAAAAGAAAACAAACTCAAAATAAAGTTATGTAAAAATTATGGAGAGGCTGGGGCTAGGATTCCACCATTGGTCGATATTAGTCATTTAATAAAACAATAATTATGCAACTCAACATTCAAATTGATTCTAATAGTATTGCCTAGACATGTAGATTTTCAAAAGAATAGATGTTAAACCAAGCATAGAATATCAAAACCCTAAAGCAAGCATATTCTATCAAGAGAAAATACACCTAACTAATCAAAATCATATAATCAAATTTTAGTTCAATGCAAAAATCATAATAGAGTTGTTATAATTAATTAAAAGTATAAATGTATCACTTTTACCGAAACAACGGCTTCCTCCATCGCCCCAAGGATTGGGTTTAGCTCTTCATCATGGAAACACGCTCAAAAGTTGATTTCATTGCTCAAACGTGTTTACAAATGATAAAAAGGAGAGAAACTATTAAAAATCGGGTTTGTAACACTTATTTCTGTTACAAACTTGGTTGTTACAAAGAACGATAGAAATAAACTGTTGCTGACGTTGTAGCGATACGACCTACTACTCTTTGTCTCTATTACTGTAGCATGAACGACGGTTTGGTGTAGTCTAATATTCTTCGTGTTCTTCCCAGCAGCAGCAGAAAAGTATTCTCTGCAACTCTCGATTCTCACTCTGTTGTTGCTCTAAACTATCCCAAACTCTCTGTAACCCTTCTCTGTGATGACATCAACCTATATATACCCACACAGGCCTTTGAATATCACCCCATAACTCCAAACAATCTTCATAACTCCGGCAGTAAAGAAAAATATTCCGAGAATATTTTCTTTCCTTTCTTGTTTCATCCATTCATCTGTAGCTGTACAACCTTCCTTCTTTATCTATTTCACGCTCCTGGTTGTTGCTCGAGTCAACCAACATGCACAGAACACGTTCAAAATCTCCAAAAACTCATGCAAACCCGTGTATGTGTACGTGTTGCTCTGTTTGCTTCAATCCCACGATGCAGCCAATTCTAACCGAAAATATAGACCATACCATGCCTGTGATGATCAATCAAGTCGAACCATGAAGTTTCATCCGTTGAATCTCCTTCTAGCATGCCCAAAAGTCTAACCCTAATTATGTTCTTCTGCAGCTACCATTTCCCGCCAAAACTGAATATTTGAATGAAGAAGGTGGTGTGCCCTGATCCAAAACATGGGCGCCTTTAACAACTGGATGCCTGGGGTGCCCTTATCCGAAATGAGGGTGCCTTTAGTACTTTTCTCCGGGGGGTCCAAATAGCACTTTTTGAATAACTTTTTTCCAAACAAGTGTATTTCTCCAAAAACACCTAAACAAATATAAAAACACCATAATAAGTACAAAATCAAGCACTAATAATAGAGACACTGAGGACAATTCAGATACAAAAATGTGTCTATCAAATACCCCCAAACTTATTATTTGCTAGTCCTCGAGCAAATCTAATCTAGAAAATAAAATGACTACGCTTGGCACGTGCAGCAAGCCGTTAAACCGCTAGGTGGCCCTAGTGGCGGAGTGTTGTCTCCGGAGGGTTTACCAGAGGTGTACCCACAAAACCTGTACTTCTAATTGGTCACAAGTATCCAAAGAACTATAAGGACATACAAATTCTCAACCTATCTCCAAGTGACTAGAATGCCAGAGAAATTAAAGGTGCCAGCTCTAAAGATGACTGGGGAAAAGGGGAGACACATCCGCAACACTGCTAGATAAAGAGATATCCGCTACACAGCTAGATAAACATTGTCAGATGCGTCCACTGATTTACAGCTGGATAAGATTAGGAGAGAGAAAAAGATAAGAGGAACATCTGCTACACAGCTGGATTAATTACGTGTGATGAGTTAAACCAGTGCTAGAAAGATCTTGTGCCAGATTGAAAGCGGACTAACAAAGCAACCAAATGTATCTTTTTTCGACTCTCTCATAGTGCTCATTAGAAACAACATATTCTTCGGCTTCAACTGTTGATGATAAACTCTTGAACCTCGTAGAACCTTGACAATTAACTCTTCTCTTCGATTCCTCACTTGAAACTTCCTTATAGATTTCTATTTCCCTATGGCCTTATTGAACAAAATTTAAAATTTAAACTTTATATTTTTCCATTTTTTCCATTTTTTTTTGTAGAGTAATAACAAGACAAAAATTTACATGGCCATCACAGAAGGAATTTAACACTTGGATTTTCGCAACTTGTAATGTGTATCATGAACTTCAACAACTTATATCGTTTGATTTTTCTTGCTCTTATAACTTCTTGTAACCCTTGATTTTGAATTCTGATTTTCTATTGTTGCTTCTAAACCTTAAACGTCTTCCACTTTCTTCATAGATTTTGATGTCGCTCCTTTTGTTGATGATGATAAGTTTCTACTGAGAGAGAGTTGTAATCCAGTAACTAAGACTACATTGTGAGGTTGCTTTGTCTTTCTAGCATTTCCTGACCTACTTGCCTTTCCATCATGGATGGTTAGGTCCATCACAGTTACCCTCTAAAAGGAACAAGTTCTCTCCTGAATTTCAAGGATCTCAATGTCTTTTTCTCTAATGTCTCAATAGGTTGTTATCCCTAGCATTCCAATTTCTATCTTTTCGGTGAGAAACAATATGTAAACTTAGCTAACCGGATACCATGTGACGCTAGAAGTTTCAAAAGTTCAATTAAAAAGTTTCTCCCATACCCCCAAACTTAAGTATAACATTGTCCTCAATGTTTAAAAGATGAAATTAAAAACATGAACAAGGAGAAATCGTTACCACTAGAAGGAAATGAGGAAAAATATTACCGTGTTGCAAGAGCAGGGTATACCTCCCAAGGAGTGCTAAGTTTTAAGTCTTCATCCAGACATCAAATACCTCAAAAAAAAAAGAATCTTCACCTTCCAAAGTCATACACCAATAGCCGAAATAGTTGTGGGTCCATAAGACCAAATAGAGTTAACACCAATATGAGACAACTGCACTGGTTCAGAAAAATGAATAGAAGGAGCACATCCTCATCTAAGGTTTTTGTCAAGACAACTGGGTTTACCTGGGGGAAATAACGAAGCTTCATATGTGTGTCTTGATAAAGATATTCATCCGAAATACTGGCCTCTAATACCTGGGTCACTTCCTGGACAGTATCAGGAGGATCGGGTTGCGGAGTCTGAATAGACTCAAGTAATATCTCAGACGCACAAGGATCGAGTCCCAAGTTAGGGACTTCAATTAGGGATACGTGACGATCACAAAAACTATCACTACCCCCAAACTTAGGGTTTTCACTACTCATAGAAAAACCTTTAACTATTGCTTGAATTTCTTGATCCTCAGAGTCCCTAAAGTACTCAAGAACTTCTTCAAGTTCTCTACCCCCAAACTTAGGGTCATCATTATTCTCATAAAGACCTAACACTATTGCCTAGATTTCTGGGTACGTAGAGTCTTTAAAATACTCAAGGGCTTCTTCTAAAGATTGATCACACATCTGTTCTAAGAGATTGGTTTCCTCAAATTCATCTAAAGAATCTCCCAGTAAAGTATCATGCCAATTATCCTGAACTAAAGTGCTAATCATATTCACTTCTTCTAAATCACCATTCTCAGAAGGTTGTCTAGTAACATTAAAGACATTTAGTTCAGTGGTCATATTACCAAAGGATATGTTCATAAGCCCGGTCCTACAGTTGATGACATCATTAGCTGTGGCTAAAAATTGGCGACCTAAATCACCGGGATTTGAGTACTTGGGTCCTGAACAGGCTGGGTGTCTAGAACAACGAAATCCACTGGATAAATAAACTTATCAACCTTAATCAGAACATCCTCTATGTCACCATGAGGGACTTTGACGGACCTATCAGCTAATTGAAGGGTCATTTTAGTCGATTTCAACTTACCAAGTCCTAGCTGGGTATACACATGGTATGGGAGTAAATTAACACTAGCTCCTAAGTCAAGTAAAGCTTTATCGACCATGTGATTACCAATCGCACAAGATATGGTGGGGCATCCAGGGTCCTTATACTTAGGGGGTGTTTGGTTCAGAAGAATGGAACTTACTTGACCGACTAAAAAGGATTTCTTTTGGACATTAAGCTTACGCTTTCGTGTACAAAGATATTTAAGGAACTTGGAATAAGTAGGTTTCTGCCTAATTGCTTCTAACAAAGGAATGTTAATGTTCACCTGCTTGAATATCTCCATTATCTCGTTGAAAGTCGACTCCTTCTTTGTTTGGGCTAACAACTGTGGATATGGGTCTGTAGGCACAAAGATAGTCCTATCAAGAATTTCTTGGGACTCCTTAGAATTTGTTTCAGTTTCCTCAGCTACGGGTTCCTCTTGGGGAGTAGAAGGTGGAACTATAGTATGTCCACTAGGCATGGCTACCTTATTGTATACCATTTTACCGCTCCTAAGGGTTGTTATATAGTTCACATGGTTTCATGATTTCTCACCAGCTAAAGATATTTGATGGACTCCTCTAGGATTGGTCTGTGGTTGACTAGGGAACTTGCCTTTTTCTCTCAAAGTCTCATTTATCTGACTAACTTGGTTTTTTAACTCAGAAATATCCTGAGAGTTAGCCTGGGCCATCTTTTTATTTTCATCTAGACCTTGAGCAACCGATTGCTGAAATTCTATAGTGTTTCGAGTTAACAAGGCGAGAGACTCTTCTAAACTCGTGATTTTCTTATCTGAAGGAATCTGAAACTGTGTTGGTCCTGAAAGATTCTTAGAATAGCTAAAACCCGAGGGAATAATCTGAGGGTTACTAGATTGACCTTGACTCTGGTCTTTAGACCAAGAAGGGTTTGGATGGTTTCTCCAACCCGGGTTATAGGTTTCTGAATATGGGTTAAAATTTTGATGGTTCTCAAATCTAGTGTTATTATAAAGAGCATGGGCTTGTTCTTCAGTAGTCTGTCCTTCCCAAAAAAGGCTCTACTCTACCACTAGTTCGACTCAATTCTAAAACTTCTAACCTTTTATCTATGGCTGCTATTTTGGCATCTGATTCAAAAGATCCTTCAACCTTATTAACAGTTTCTCTACCTAGAAGAATGGTTTTCTTGGGATCCCTACTATTTTCCCATTGGTATGTCTTTTCGGCGATTTCATTCAAAAATGTCATCGCTTCATCAACAGTTTTATTTTCAAACCAACCAGTACACAAAGACTCAACCATGGTAGTTATCGAATAATCTAAACCCTTATAAAGGATATGAACTAGCCTAACCTTCTCTAAACCATGATGAGGACATTGAGATAACAAGCCATTGAACCTTTCCAAATACCTATATAGAGATTCTCCCTCTTGTTGAGAAAAAGTACAGATCTGCGTCCTAATAGACGATGTTTTATGCCTAGGGAAAAACTTCTGTAAAAAGGCAGCTGTAAGTTGGTCATAGGTTTCAATTGACTCAGAAGGCAAACTATATAGCCAATCTTTGGCTTTATCTTTTAGGGAAAAGGGGAATAACCTAAGTTTCAAAGCATCATCATCTAGGTTTTAAATTTTCAGAGTACTACAAACTTCCTCAAATTCCCTAACATGAAAATTGGGGTTATCATTCTCTTTCCCTAAAAAGATTGGGAGCATCTGTAGGGTCACAGGTTTCAGTTCATATTTTGCCTCAGTTTCAGCTAACTTGATACATGACGGATGAGAGGTCCTAGTTGGATTTAACAAAGCTTTCAAAGTTTCCATTTCTGGCACTACCAAAGGACTAGGAGTACTTTCTTCACTAAGTGTCAAGTTTTTAAAGCTGAAATTTCCGAAAACAGGGCTCTCAAAAGAAGAGTCTTCGAGCTCCCCATCTTCACAAGAAGAACTACTAGGTTTGTCACTAATCAAACGACCTAGAGTGTTTCTTTTCCAAGCCCGTTCTCTAATGACCTCGGACATACACTAGAAGAAACAAAATAAAAAGAAAAGTCCTAAAAGGGAGGGAAGTTCTATGCAAACACAAACAAGGATGACTCCACCACAGCAAACCTACTGATTTCTAGCAAACAAAAAGCATGATGGCTCCACTTAGATTGTTTCTAGACCAGCTTCTAATCCTTCGAAAGGGAATTCGTTACAATTTAAGCAAACCCCTCTGGAATCAATCCGAGTCAAAGTAAGTTGAATAGAGACGAGGGAAGCTTAGAGGAGCTTTGATACCCAAGGCATCACCGGCATTACAAGGCGGCGCAGTCACGCATTCAACTCACATAAACCATCATGAACTTCGAAGTATGCTTAAAAGAGTAGCCAATATTTTTCGAATGACTTTACTATTAAGCTCGTTACCCTATCGGTCTCGTTCTATTCCAAATTTTAAAGCTTTGGTTCGCGTTAAGTATCATTTTCCTAAGGCGGGCAAGAAGAGAATGGTGATGAAATCCGAACCCTTATATTGTATGGTCAGGCCTTGCCCTTTACTAGGAAATTAAAGCAGTTGTATTCAGTTCCTCGACATATATGCAAACGAAGGAATACAATAACTCGCTGACAGGGGATTCGCGAGTGTTTCAACAAACTTACCTCCGGTACCAGACGGGGGATGAACCGTTGTAGTCGACTCGGGCCACGACTCATATGTCATGTACGAACCCGAGGGGCCGAGGCGATATTGTAATCGTCGTCCTTCTCTGCAAACAGTTTATATTTAATACTACCCTTCCTTAGGGTTTTAAAAAAAATAAAAAATAATGTCCCAAAGTTTAAAGTCCAAAGTCCAAAAATAAAATGAAAAATAAAAAGAAAATTACAAGAATATAAGATATCCTAATACAATCTAAATAAAATAAAATAAAATAAACTCTCTCTCTCTCTCTCTTTTTATTTTCTTTTTTTTTCTCGCTCTTTTCGCTTTGTCTTTTGACTCTAAATCTTTAAGTGGTCACCAAAAGCTTTGGAAACTTCTTTCTCTTTCGCTCTGAAATCCAATAATCTGTAATAAAAAGACAAATACCCAAAAACGTAAAATAGAACAAATAAAAATAAAAACAAATAAATCTAAAAACTCTAGCCTAAAGACAAGTCCGTTTCGACGGCGCCAAAAATTGACACTAGGACGCAGGATTTCACTACTTTTCGTATTCTTGTGGTTCAGTCATTAACTCTATACAATATAGCTCAAACAAAAGAAGTTGTGACTCTAATTCTTTGCCAAAAAATAGATTTCATAAAACATTATCTGTAAGTCGTAAGCATGACGCATCAAAAGTAATTAAAATCAAGCATGCGACATCAGACAAAATAACAAATAATTAATAGAAATCTTAAAGCAATTAAATCTATGCAAAATGTCATATAAAGAATTAATTCATTTACCACAATCATCAAAAGTTGCTTCCTCCGTTGTCCCAGTGTTGGGGTTTAGCTCATCATTGTGTAAACTTTTTCAAAATATTGATTCATGCTTAAAAATGGTTTACAAATGATGAAAAGAGTGAAAATCGGGTTTTGTAACAATTATATTTGTTATGAACCAACTGTTACAGAGAACGATACAAGGTAAGTGTCATTGTCGTTGTAGCTATACGACTGTCGAGTCTTTTTCGTTTTCATTGTATCAAATACGACTGTGCTTGGGCGTCTTATGTTCTTCGTGTTCTTGGTGTAGCAGCAGCAGAAAATAATTTTGTAACTTGATTTTCTGTGATCTCTTTCTTCCCCTAACTCTCCATAATCCTTCTCTGTGATGACAACAACCTATATATATCCACACAGGCCTTTGAATATCACCCCATAACTCCAAACAATCTTCATAACTTCGGCAGTAAAGAAAAATATTCCAAGAATATTTTCTTTCCTTTCTTGTTCCATCCATTCATCTGTAGCTGTCCAACCTTCATTCTTTATCTATTTCACGCTCTTGGTTGTTGCTTGAGTCAACCAACATGAACAGAACACGTTCAAAATCTCCAAAAACTCATGTAAACCCGTGTATGTGTACGTGTTGCTCTGTTTGCTTCAATCCCACGATGCAGCCAATTCTAACCGAAAATATAGACCATACCATGCCTGTGATGATCAATCAAGTCGAACCATGAAGTTTCAGCCATTGAATCTCCTTCTAGCACGCCCAAAAGTCCAACCCTAATTTTGTTCTTCTGCAGCTACCATTTCCCGCCAAAACTGAAAATTTGAATGAAGAAGGTGGTGTGACCTGATCCAAAACATGGGCGCCTTTAACAACTGGATGCCTGGGGGTGCCCTTATCCGAAATGAGGGTGCATTTAGTACTTTTCTCTGGAGGGTCCAAATAGCACTTTTTGAGCAACTTTTTCCACACAAGTGTATTTCTCCAAAAACACTTAAACAAACATAAAAACACCATAATAAGTACAAAATCAAGCACTAATAACAGAGACACCGAGGACAATTCAGACACAAAAATGTGTCTATCAAGTATTTCCTATTGATTGAGTCTAGTTGATTCTCTAGAAAACAACTCGGAGTTGTCCATACAGATTGCTAATCAAAATATTGGGTGTGGTTGTTAGACCCCCGCCTTTTCAGATAAGTTCAAGTCTCCACATACCTTTTAGTCGATGAAGATCCATTGGTTCCTTGAGTAGTCCTTCGTCTTGTATGATGATCTCCATGGAGTTCTTGAGCTCAACTACACTTTCTATCCTAGTCCGAGACCTTAGCTATAGTAGACTAGAAATCAAGACTTTATAGTTTTGATCACTAACATTGACAAACATTCTTGAGATAGCAACGCATGCGAGTTCGACCGAGCAATGCTTTAACAAAACTCATACCCATGCTCTAAACATTTATCCAAGTACTTACTACGTTTGAGAGTGACTGCAGCAGAAACAGCTTGGCCTGGCGTGAAAGAAGTGGTTCGAGCACTAGTAAACGGAGAAGCACCGGCAACATCAAAACAAACATATCAACCGTTATCCCAGTTATAAACAAGCAAGTCTATAGGCCTAATGTCATGAGCTGTATTAGACAGAAAACCCATAGGAACTTCTTTGCGAGCCGCCACATTATCTTTATAACATATATCCATTGTACGGTTACAAAACGAACACACATGGGTACGCCCAATCTATAGATAAGGACAACACGAAACTGACGAGGCCCAACTGCTTGATTCAAACCTTGAACATGTATGGCTTTGAGAAAATCCATGGAATTGTCAGCTTTATTGCATTGCCAAAGTGCAGCATCCCTTGAAGATAATGGGTAATTGGTGGGAAAATACTTCTTAACCACATCAAAATAATAAGCTTCCAATGACTTCATGAAATGGGGGGCAGCAGTACTAATGTTGAAATCAGAAGTATTAAGGCCACAAAACTGAGTGTATACCTGTAATGCTTGTTGGTAGCTCTGGACAGAATCGAATGTGGATGTACCCTTCAGCATGGTATGTTGTTGGTGCTGTGTTTGAGCACACGATGCAAGATAGCAATACTTGGAAGTATCTGACATAGAATAGACTCCTAATCCGCCATCTTTTAATGGGCAATGTAGCTATTTGCTGTTGAATTTGTCCAAACCCAGCACCATCACCAACCACTAAATGTCTCAAGTATTGACCCAACTGATTATCAAATAAAGTCGTAGCTGATTGCAAAGCTAAAGGAGAAGTTGTCTCAAATATAATTAATATTTTAAATAAAATAGTATCTTCTAATTAGAAATTAAGAAATATTTTAATAATAATCTCCCACCTTAAAGACCTTGAAAAAATAAGCTTCCACGTTGAACGGTGATGAAACCCTAGCTTCCTATTGGCCGAAATAAGCCTTTTCTAATGCAGAAGCTATGGTAAGGACACTTGGCGAAACTCTATTGGCTAGAACATTAAAATTTGGGTTACACTTTGTTACATGAAGTATTTAAACAGCTGTTAATAACACCTTCGACAAAAAAGGTGGACAACACTTCCGTCAGAGTTTAAATCTAATTAATTTTGTTACACCGTGTTTACACCAAATATTTAACTGTACATTAGTAACACCGTCTTAGGTGGACAATACTTCCGTCAAAAAAATAAAAATATAATTATAAAAATAAAAATATTTTTTATTATTGGATAAAGAGTATTACATTAACTAGTTGGAAGCCTAACAAGCTAAGCTCCAACAACATACTACTACATTAATTGAACAGGTTGTTGTGCTAATCTACCAGCGAACCTCATGGGTAACCTAGCCAATGGAGCCGAAGCGGATGGGGGGCTGAGATTGTGTCACAAGGGGGGAAAACTAACACTACCTTCCATGTTAATTCCTGCAATATTACGCCATTGGGGGCTTGAACCTGGGACCTCCAAAAATCGTTTATTAAATTAAGAAATCGTTTATTTCCGGGTATTTCTAACCTAAACCATGTTTAATTATAAAATCGTGTCCTATACCAATTAGTTCATTATAAAAGGAAAATTGTTCGTAAGGAAATCGGAAATCGGGATATCTGTATTCCAAGCAATATTTTGTTAATAAAGAAAATGTGTTAATCAAAGGATATTTTGTTTTATTAGCATTTATCATCCAAGCGATCAACATTCATATATCCTTCGAAAAATCCGTTTTATACTCTCCATGCCGAAGAAATACCATGGTAGCTACTTCAACCAACACAAAAACTTCATCGATTTGATATTTTGGATTTAAGTAGGCTTCTCTTAAATATATCCCATGGTTTTATTAACCATAACCCATTTTGTTTATAACCCATATTTTGTTTTTAATTTATTAACCATAGCCCAAATCATAGTCCAAAATATGTTTACTGAGTTATTAGGAATTCATAGCATGAGATACGACCGATCCAAGCCATATCTAAATTGATACACCTATTCAATCCGATATTAAAATGATAACCCGTTTTAATCAAAACCTATTTTTTCCCTTCTTCTTCCTCTAGCCATAAACCCTAGAATTTTTAGTTTTCAATTTTTTTAAAAGACTAGTCAACCTAATCATCTCAAGGATTTAATAAGTATATCAAGAGACGAAGTAAGTTACACAAAAATAGAAGAAGTTTTGAAATTCTCGCGAACACACAATTAACAAAAGGGAAGATCGTGTTTTTCACACTTAAAAGCTGCATCATTTAACAAGAAACCGAGTATTCATTATGATGTTTGCACATACTGCACACAAGATTTCAGCACTATATCAAGTTTTTCTCTAACATTTGCCATGAAAACAATGAATTAACAAAAAATGGGACTTATACAGACCACACTAGTTTAAGTAACAAGAGTTTAACACTGTATAAACGGAAAAAATATCATGTTGTTCTGTTCCTTCCTGTCACAAAGATAAAGGTTTTGTTCTCAAATAGTGATATCTGGCGCTACCCAAATGGATCATGCGATTCTTCTCATTGGTGCTAATGGAAGGAAACAAGAGAAGGTTCACACCTCACTAGAATTTTTGGGATCGGTTAAGCATGCGATTCTTATTATTGGTGGTAATGGGAGGCAAACAAGAGAAAGTTCACCTCATTACAAGTTTTGAGATCGATTAAGCTATCGACAACAAAGATGAATTTTTTTTTTAAACGGAGTCACCGATTTACCAACTTACAGGGGTATATTGGATCATGATTTATCTAGATAAAATTAGATATTAGTTATACCCGAATCTGGTGGATTTATAATGTTTTCTAAAGAATCTTTAAGGTTCTTATAGATATATGATTCTGGATTATAATGGATTGTTTTAGAATCCTATTTTTGGGGCTGAAAAAGTCCCAAAAAGTCTTGGTCTTCGGGGGCTATTTTGGGCCAGCAAATAGCAATTGAGTTACCCACTATCCAATATTTATATAATGACTAAAATGCCCCCATATGATTTTAGATAATAAACTTGATTAATCTTATTAATTATAATTAGCAGATGAATTAAGACTAATTCATGTCTTTAAGTTAGGTGTAGATGAAATGAAAACAACAAAAAAATCAGCGGGAAGAGGAGAAGAAGAAGAAGGAGAGGAAAAAAAAATTGGGTTTTTTCTTTTTTGGAAAATGAGTGATTCAAGCAAGACTTTTGATGTAGGTGAGCCTTCATCTTCAAAATATGATAACATATTAATACCCATCAACAACAATCAGTTCTTTGCTGATTTTTCAGAAAATCAAGGAATTTTTTCTCAAACTCAACCTAACCCTTATGAACCTTACGATGACTTCGAAGGACCAACCAAAGAAGCAGAAGAAATCGAAGAGATCAATGCTCAAGATTACCGGGTATACCTCTATTATAACTCCAATTTCAGTTTTTAAGGTCAGAGTGGCAAGAAGTTTCATTTTTTCGTTTCGAAAACCCTAGGTTTTAAGCTGCCAGGACTAATCACGGCTGGGAAACCTAGAACTCCTAGTCGTTATCCTATGTTACGGCTCACAATTAATGAACTCCCAGCCGTTATCAAAGAGTTACCGCTAGGACGATGAATTTTCATGGACGTTACTAAACAATTACGGCCAGGTTTTTTCTACATGCATGGGAAGCATTTAATACTTTCGGTGGCGGTTTGGTTTACCCGGACGTAACAGGTTTTACGTCTCGTTTTCTAGGCCGTAAGCCAACTCTTGCAGTTACAGGACAATGTACGTCTTGGAATACTTGGACGTAGCAGGTTTACAGTTCAGAATTGTACTTTTTGACCTAGCCGTATATCATTTGACGGCTGGAAAATCTCATCGACCCAGCCGTATACGTAATGACGGTTGGGATATAACTTACTGACCCAGCCGTTTACTTTATAACGGCTGGAATATCACTGGTTTACCCAGACGTTTGTGAGTTTTTAAATTTCTTATGTGAATAATTTTGTGACATATGTCATTCTCTTATAGATTGTACCGTACATTCCGGTGGAAGACCAAGAGGAGGTTATGTAAGATCAACCCCAACCTGTGCAAGTTTCCGAGGACACAAGTGCTCACTATGCAAACAACTATGAGTGGGGAGATAAGGAAGATGCAAAGAAGTGGGCTCGAGCACAAGGGTTGAAAAAGATGTGCATCATAGTCCAGAATAAACAAGTTAAATCCGACAGCTTTGAAATGGTTTGCGTGTGTAGTGGAAAGTATGAGATCCATTGGAAAAAGGGTAGTGAGTATATGTACGAAAAACCACAAGGAAGAAGGGAGTATATAATACGAAGAAGTGCGGATGCCCTTTTAAGCTTCAATTTAAATTTAAAGTCGATACTAAAATGTGTTATATGGTTAAAGTCGTCTCGGGTTATCATACTCATCATATTATGGAGAGTTTGATCAACCATCCTTATTCGGCAAGGCTCAACCCCTTAGAGAAGGAGTTAGTACACGTGTTGAGTAAAAGATGCACAAAAACTATTGATATTCTTAGTGGCGTGAAGGTGTTAAACCCCCAAAACTCATCCTCATTGTCAACTATCTATAACGAAAGGGAAAATTTTAGAAAAGAGTCATGGAAAGAGAGAGTGCTTATGCAATAATTGTTGTTTTTATTTGAGGAGGCAAAGTACTCTACCGCCTATGATATGAATGAAGAAAAGGAAGTGAAATATCTTTTCATCGCCAATCCGGAATATGTACAATTGGCAAGATGCTTTCATCAAATTCTCTTTATGGATTGCACGTACAAAACTAATAGGTACAACATGCCGATATTGAACTTTGTTGGGTAAACATCTACCAAGTCAACATTTACCGTTGCGTTTTGTTTCTTGAAAGACGAGACGAAGGAGAGTTATTTGTGGGCATTGCAAAAGGTGAAGTTATTTTATCAAGAAAGTTATACTCCACGGGTGTTGATTATAGATAAGGAGCAAGCATTGATATGGTCCATACCTCGTGTTTTCCCCTACGCGCGTCATCATCTTTGCATATTTCATATATGGAACAATATGCAAACTAATTGCAAGAGGGTTATATGGCCAACAAAGAAGACCGAGATGGAGAGGATTAAAAATCTACCGTTGGAGAAACAACAAGAAGAAAAAGAAAAGTTTGACATGAATGACAAGATAACCGAGGTGCTTTGGGCTGAATTTCAAGATGATTGGGAAGAACTAATATGGTCTCTCACGGAACCATTATATTTCCAAAGGGAGAGTTTTGTAATGGAAAAATGGTCAACCTACCCGGATGTTATAACATATTTGAAGAACGAGTTATTGGATCCCCACAAAGAAAAGTTATTTAGTGCATGGGTAAACCGTTATAGACATTATGACAATCAAGCCACAAGCACGGTGGAGTCGGCTCACTATCGGTTCAAGAGTAAGTTAAATGGTTGTGATGGTGGATTTTTTTATTGTTTTTGAAGCTATGGTCGAGTATTTCAAGCGTGATCTCGATAGAATTAAAGGGGAATTTTAAAAGAGCCGATCTAGATTGGTTGTCGACTACCGGGATATCCCTTGGCTTCGGGGAATAAGTTTATATGTTTCTCAATGGGCAATCATAAAAATGATAACTGAAGTGGATGCTTGGGAGGAACACAATTATCCACTGGGAATGAGATGTAATTGTCCCATTAAGTCGGCTATGGGGCTCCCATGTAGGCATGCGGTAGCAAATTATCCCACGAGGATGATTCCAATCCAATATATAGATCCATTTTGGAAAAAACTAGAATTTAAAGATCCATCACCCAATGAAGGTTTTGGGGACGTGTTTTGCGACACGGAGGTACACAAGGAACATTTTGAAAAATATGCTTCTTTACTACCGGCGCAAAGACAACTTTGGTTGTATGAAATGCATAAATTCACCCATCCATGCACTAGAGATGATATTTTAGAACCTAACAAGGGGAAAGGCAATGGTAGGCCTTCGAAGAAGATAACAAAGAAACAAGAAAGGGCGGAAGCTAAGAGAAAGGTTCAGGAGGGTCCACAATTGACTCATTTAATACGAAGAGATCATTCGGGTTTTGAGAAGTTGAACGATCTCTACACTCTTAAACGAAAGGAAATGAAAAAAGGTGGACCAATCCGAGCTAGTGGAACGAAGGTAAAAAGCCACAAGAAGAATGTGGTTGTTGCATCTCAAGAGAATTCAAAAAGAAAAGTTGATAGTGGAGTCAAAATTAAAGACCCGGTAGTTTCATCCCAACAAGGTTCAACAACAAAAGAAGCTAGTAGTGTCCAAAGCAAATTTGGTGGTGCGGTTGGTATTAAGCAATTAGCGAGAAGCCTAGGTAATGATGTCAAAAGAAAAACACCGATGGTCGAACCATCGCAAATCACCCCACAAAGAGTTGTTAGTAACCTTGACGGTGAGAAAGAGACGGTATTATTGGATTTAGGTCCGATGAAATCACCCCCTATAAATGAGGAAGGTAATTATATCTGACCTAATTACACGATATACAAAAATTACAAGCACTTTATACCACATTTTATTCATGAGTACATCAAGTCCACCGACAATGTTGAGGGCGACGGAAATTATGGTTACCATGTGTTCGTAGATCAACTTGGATCTTTTGAGGAGGCAAAATAATGGGGGCAACGACCAAATTACTTATGTAAGGCAAAAGTGTTTGCTTGAACTACGTCTTTTCCCCGATTTCTACAAGGCAATGATGAGATTCGAAACAAATTACATGGAGGCGATGCTAAACGAGGAGTTAAAAGCATTTGAACGGTGTTTAATGGGCAACACTACATTGACAAGTGAGTATTGGATGAGAATGCCAATATGTGGCCATCTACTCACCAACGCATTTCATTACGTTATTCATTCCATCTCCTATGCACATAGTGTTACTTACGCACCAACAAGACGTATTTTTACCGGAGAAGAATATCCAAAGATAGTCATCACGGGGTTCGTGATAATGACCCATTATATCGGCCTCCAATTGAAAGATGGATGCCCATTACCTCCGTTAAGGAGGGTAGACGGATGTGACGGCGAAATACCAATGGGTTGGTGTCATAGGTTCGAGGAAAGATTTCATTTATAGGAGGCATTACTGTTGTCGAGGGATGGCCCGTTGTGTGTACTAATGAGTTCCGATGAGGATGACTATGAGTAAATGTCGTGTGAATGTATATAATAACAATGTTTTTGGTAGGGTGGTGATTCAAATGATAATATGATAACAATGTGGTGTGAACCTATGTATTTTGAATCACTCATTATATATATATGAAGAATCTATTTTTACTCTTACTATGTGTTTGTAATGATGATATGATAAAAATGTGATTATTTAGAGGTATTTACGGCCAGGTCATACGCTGACACGACCTAGCCGTAATGACCCAACTGAGCTATTCTTCTGCAACTTTGCTGGTAAACCTAACCGAAAGGTTAGTAACGGCCAGGAATCCTAGCCGTATTTCCGGGTATTGTCAGTTTTACGGCTAATAATCTAGGCCGTAACTCTTCCTGGAATTTCAGTTTTATTTTATACCTAGTTACGGCTGAGAAACCAAACCGAAAAACAAAATACGGGCATGATTCCTACCTGTAAATATGGGTACTGTTAGTTTTACGTATGGTAATCCTAGCCGTAACTATTCTTGGAATTTCAGTTTCATTTTATACTTAGTTACGGCTGAGAAACCAAACCGTAAAACAAAATACGGCCAGTAATCCTACCCGTAAATATGGGTACTGTCAGTTTTACGGATGGTAATCCTAGCCGTTATTTTAAATGACGGCTGGAAATTCCAGCCGTAATTAGTATCATATTATACTTAAACAAGAATCGGATACATTAAGAATCAAAACACTAGTATCCATTCATTCAAAGTTAAGTCTGCATAATGAAAAGTAAGTCTGAAAAGTAAATCACCCAAATCCATAACCTAAAACATGCTAAAAGTCTGACTTAAACAAGTACATAACCTACAATCATCCACTAATACCAACAATCGAAGGAACTTCCTCAGAAGATGATGAAGAACTGTCGGGAGTTTGGGAAAGACTGATCCAATCATCCTCGTCGTTAGTATAGAGATCATCCTTCGCTGGATTATGTAACTCGTGAAGCCTTCTAATCAGTGTTCTTTGTTCGTCGCAATCCAAATATAAAACCTCATCAATGTTACGGATCAGTCCCCTGACAATCCACTTAGCTCTCTTGACCTATTTTCACATCATTCAATTAATGAATCATATAATTTGAGCAACGTATACAACAAAAAAAAGAATGAATCATATACTTAGCCTACGTACCATCATCGTAGCAATATCACATATTGGTAGTTCATGGGGTTCTTTCTCCTTTTCAGAGTTCCTCCTAAAAATTATGAAAAACATATCATAAGATACGACCAATTCACAAGGAGTGATACAATTACGGTTTGGAAATAACATATAATTCATCCGTAAAAACAATTTCGGCTTACAAATATGCGAACCACCTCGCCGTAACATAATTTCGGCTAGAAAATAAAATAAAAGACGGCTAGGAAAAGTTATTTACGGTTAAGAAACTCCCAACCGAAACAATTATCACTCAATTTTACTCTGCAAACACATGACAACTTACGACTGGGAAATACCCATCCGTAAATGTATTTCACGGTTGTGTTATCAAATTTTCCGAAACGCATTAAATAATAATGGGTGGGAGTTCTTGACGTCACAACCATTATATACAATTACGGCCAAGACGATATGATTTCTCAGCCGTAAATACTTCAGAAAACCTTTTCTGGAAACCCTAAAACCATCAATCGAACCTATTTTTTCAATCTAATGGTAATATAACTGGTGGGTTTTTCGATTCTTACCTAGTAGGATTCATTTGTGGAGGATTCGCAGGTGTTTGAACAGGTTGGTTCATCTAATCTCCATTAAAAGGAACATCAATAACTTGCCATGTTTCAGAATCAGGTTTCAATCGCCCGGATCTTGTCACTCTTGATCTTGCTGCCATCTTGAGCTTCTTCAGAAATCAGTGGAAAAGAAAGGGGGATATTGTTAGGTTTTGGAGAGTGTTTTTGAGAAGAAGAGAAGAGAAAATGAAAATGAAATGGTTTTGGTTTTTGGGGCTTGAATTAGGAATAGGTTTTAATTATATAAGATTTGTTTTGTTTTTAAAATTGATTTATTAGGAAAAGGTAAATCTAATTTTTAAACACTTGAGATCTCCCCCTATCCATTTCTTGGCTACCCAAAGCAATTTAGCCCCTAAAAAAGTCAAAGAGGAGCAGCCCCAATAATAGGATTCTTGTTTTAGGAATAGTTGGAATTTTAAAAATTGAAGCATATTACAAATTAGTAATAAATTTGAAAAAACACAAGGTCATCACGATTCCCTTAAGAAAAAAAAATTGAGGCGGTGGTGGGCTGTGGTAGTGGCGGCGGTGGGCAGTGGTGGTTGGCATGTGGCGATAATGGTGGTGATGGTGATGGTGGCGGCGGTGGTCGATGTTGCTGGTTTTGATGGTGTTGGTTGGTGGTGGAAAAACATATTATGTTGTGATTAAAAAAAAATATCCATAAGAATCCATGAAACTCTTGGGGTTTGGGTTAAGAAGGATATGAGATAATAACATACATATTTTGCTTACAAATATCCATAAGAATCCATATATATCATGTCCCTTAACTATCCTAAGAAATTCTAAACCAATTGAATACCTAGGATATTTGTGGAATCTAAAACGATCCTAATTGAATACCATGAATATTTAATGATTCCTTACATATCCTAATTGAATACCTATGAGTTTTTAGGATTGTTATATATCCATATAAATCCTAATCCAATACACTCATGTTAATGACTAACAAACATAGTTTATGGGCTTTGGATAGTATTCGAAAAAGTCAAACTTAAAATCATAGTCAAACTATATTGACCAAAATCAAGAGGGCTATGGTTAATAAAAGCTTGGGTTATATTTAAGAGAAGCCTTTGAGTAATCGACCGAATTGGACAAATCCGAGGTGAGATTAGTGGAAGTTTGTTATCAGTCTTAGCATAGTATATTAGATACATAAGAGTGGTGGTACTTAGTGGTGTTCTTTATGATGGCAAAGCTAGAATATGAAATTTGTTGCGATGCCGGGCATAAGCTTGATATTTTAGATTTTTTGAAAATTTGATCATGGTTGTTCCACTGTCATTTCATGACTCAAGTTTTAGCATCTTTTTGTTAGATTGATAAACTACAATCTGCTTTTCACCAAGTCCCTTTGACAAAGAGCTATACTAACCGGTTGTAGAAGCATGAGTAGGTATTACATTAAGCTTACTATCTAAAGATTAAAATCCCTGGACAAATAAAGCTCCACGGTGAACTGCGAGGAAACACTTGCATCCTATCGGCTGAAATAACATTGGTCACTAAGTCATAATATGGTTTTTGTGAAACGCGAATTTTGGTGAGGACACTTGACAACATATGATTGGTCAAAAATTACAATTTCAAAAGGAAAAGTTAACTTGCCATTTTTTGGAAGTCCAAATTCAATTCTAAAGTCGAGGAGCTACCATATTATGACTTTTTTTTTCTTTCAAATTAATACATGAAAGAAAGAAAAAAAATCCACATATTTTCCGCTAAAATAAAATAAATAAAATCCGCTCATATTTGCCCCACGCACGCCAAATCAAAAATACATCGCCAGGGGTCAGGACGGAGCGAAATTTCACGCACACCGAATTAAAAGAAAAAGAAAATGCATGGTGCACATCATTTTTGAAGTCCGAATTCGATTCAGAAGTCGAATACCTACTATATAAAGACTCGTTTTTCCAATAAATAGTACATATAAGAAAAAAAACACATTTCATACGAAAATAAAAGGAAAAATAAACATCTGCCAAAATAAAAGTAACAATTTAATAAAAATCCGCACATATTTCTTATCTTTTCTCCACCTATTTAATGTATTTTCTCGCCCCACCAAATAGAAAATACATCGCAACGGGGAGGGGCAAAGCCCCGCGCACACCAAATAGAAAATGTATCGCCACGGGGATGAATATCTGCGAAAATAAAAAGAACAATTTAATAAAATCCACACATAATTTTATGTTTTCTCCACCTATTTAATGTGTTCGTCCCGCCACACCAAATAAAAAATAAATTTCCACGGGGCTGGGCGAATCCCCGCGCACACCAAATCCGCCACTGGGCGGAATATCTGCGAAAATAAAAGTAACAATTCAATAAAATCCGCAAATATTTTCTATCTTTTCCCCACCTATTTAATGTATTCTCCCCGCCACACCAAAGCAAATAAAAAATACATCGCCACGGGGCGGGGGGAAGCCCCGCACACACCAAGTGAAAAGAAAAAAATGCCCGGTACGTAGCACGGGCATAAATTAGTAATATTCGTTTTATTTAAAATAATAGTATTAAGGTAATACTAAAAAACAAATATATTAATTATAAAAATAATGTAATTCTAAGAAATCAAATATTATTGAATTTAAAAAAAATAAAAAGAAACCAAAATGTCAATATGGTCAACCGATGGAGTTGAAAGGATGGAGTTTGAAACTCCATGGGAGAGGTGTTGCTTGATTTTCCATTGTAGGGTGGAGTTTCAACTCCCTAGAATTGTAACTCCCTCCATGCCAAATACTCCAATGTTTGAATTCCCTTGATTCCATCCGTTGACTGAACTCCACCCTCAACTACTTCCGTGCCAAATGCACCGTTGATAAATGGAGGCATTGACTCCATCCATTCTCCAGAGCTATTATGTTGTCTGCTATATTTCGCAGCAGCGTCATCCATAGGTAATTTTTTTGAATTCCTACTAACATGTCTAACTGAATGGAAATAAAGAATTTTTAAAATGAAAATAGTATCTTCTAAAATAGAACTACTGAACCAACTAATCTGGTTACTCTTATTCTTGAAATAAGAAACTGAATTCTTGGCATCACTTTTGATGCATACAACTTCCAAATTCAGAGTCTTAGCCCACATAGCAGCAACAAGGATTGCAAGGCATTCAGCTTCCTCTGGATCTCGAGCTAGTAGTTATCCCTGTAGAAACTTTGCAGCCTCCATAGTTCCATGTTCCATCAATATAATAAATACCAATACCGATTCTGTTAGAATCATCACAATATAATATTGCACAGTTAAAGGATTCACACGCACCAATCCTTAGCAATATAGGTATCCGGTTCTACTACAATCGGGAGAACATGCATGTTTCAAGGATTCACACGCACCCAATCCTCCGAGATAGGGATCGTGTGTCCACTCCCAAATTATGTATCTTGTTATAGGGGTGGCATGGTTTATTAGAGGGGCGGTAGTGTGATAATAATGTCCCTCTAGTTGGTTAGGAGGTGTCCAAATGGTTTTGTAAATTGTCTAGATTACCCTCCCCATTTTTTAACCTAAATCAATGCTAAATTGAAAATCTGTTTTCTTTCTTCTTCTCTTCTCCTCCTCCCATCAACCGTAACCTCCATTAAAACTGAAAATTTCACCGCCTTCGATTAATCAACGATTCGAAAATTAATCAAGTGTAATGACTTATATGAGGTATGTTATGAAAAACCCAGTTAGGGTTTAGTTTATTTTGTTCGATTTAAGTTTAATTTCTATCAGAAATTAGGGTTTTAGATGAAAATTGAAATTGAAATTTCTGAGTTTACGTGAGTTACGGTTGTTTTTAACACTATTACGAACTGTAACTGGAGAATTTGATGTTGTTACGGTTGGTAATAGTTCAATTACCAACCGTATGTTCTTATATATGAGAATTTTCTTCAGTTACCAACCGTAATTGAGATAGGTTCGTATCGAGCATTTAGTTACCAACCGTAACTGGTTTTACAATTGGGTTTTCCCCAAATTTAACTAGCTACGGTTGGTAGTTCATCTTTTACGAACCGTAACTATGAATTACGGTTGGTTACGAGCAAAATGGCAACCGTAATTAGCTCTGAAAATGTAAGAAATTGATTTTTATACGTATTTGAGCAACAATTTAAATGTATACCTGGTCATTTTCAGGCACTGGGTTTTCACTTTGTTGGTTAATTTCTTCAATTGATTGAGATTGACTTTCACTTTGGGTTAAAACATCTCTACCATCTCCAAACTTTTTTTTTTAAACTCTAAAATCTGTTTTTTTTTTGAGCTAATATAAGTGAAATTAATCATTAACATTAAACTTGATTATCATCACTAAACTAGGTTATCAATTGTGAGGGTTAATTTGTCATTTTCCAGTTTTTTTTATAAGGGACACCTTAAATGATCATGTAATGACCCTTTTTGTCCTATTAGAATGCCGCCCCTCTAATAAACCATGCCGCCCCTATAATACCTGGCGAGATTGGGGTATACCCAATTTTAAAGGAACACTTTTTGTGGGTTTTAGGGGGAGTCCTAATGGGTAAGTTACAAAACTACCCTTACCCATTAATAATCTTAATTACCCTAAATCAATTTTTATTCTCTTCATTTCATCTTCCTCTCTTCTTCTTCTCCTCCCCACCGACCCCCACCACCACCACCATCAAAAAACCTCGATGATCAATTCGTTAAATGGTCGATTCCAAAACTCCGATTAATCTTCATCAATGGATCCTCCGAGGGCTAATAAGATGAAGCAAACAAATAGAAAGCGCAGTGAATTCAATCCCGAAATTGCAAAAATAGTTCAACAAAAAGTGAAGAAAAAAAATCGTCGAAGAAGGAGAAATCGAAGACGCCGAAAAAGCAGAAATTGTGTGATTAAGAAAGTAAGGGACTACTTAAACTCATTCCAGCACTTCGATTTCATGTTTGCATGTCAAATTAGGTAAGAAAATCCGAAATTTTGAATTGGCAAGGTATTTTGTTATCGACCTTGCCGGATTATCATAGTTAGGGTTTGGCCGGAAAGCTATAAGGTTGAAGAACTTGCTGGCTGTATAGTTTCTGTAACTGCTACTAGCAGGGCCGGCAGGTTATTCAACTGTATACCTTGCCGGCGTCAGTTTTTTTTAATGAAGCCGGCATCTAATTGTTTTTTACCCTGCCGGCTTCTTCTTTTGAATGTTTCCTGATGCCGAGAATTTTTGAATCCGGAAGGGTATTTATATAAAACCATGCCGGCGGTTTGTCAGCCGACAATGTATGTGTAATGGACCTTGTCGACCTATATAGTGAAAATTTCTTGTTTCTACTGTGTACATTTTTGTTGGGAGCCGGAAGGATATTTTAATGATACCTTGTCGGCTATGGCTTAGCCGGCACACATCTTTTAGTGGACCCTTTCGGCCATGTTTCCGCTGGATAGGTTATATTTGCAAACCCTGCCGGCATGTAATGTTTTTTTTCTCAATTGTTCTTGTTCAGGGTGGAGAATGCAAAGAAGAAAGCTGTAATACCCTGTATTTTTAACTACTATTTCGGTTCGGGTTTTACCCGGATTGGTTAACCTTGTGCTTAAATTGTTGTTCCTTAGCCTTAGCCTAGGTGGGTGGATTGAAATGTAAAAGCTACAAGTTAGGGTGTAAATATATTAATTTATAATAAATAAATTAAGAGAAAATGAAAGGAAAAGAAAAATAATAAAAATGTTAATTAGATTTTTGGAGAGGGGGAGAAGAAGAAGGAAAAAGCTAGGGTTTTGGAGCTCAAGCCAAAGGCAAGTTTTCTCTTGCTCTATCAATTTTTATTATTAAGCATTGATTTCAATTTTGTAGATATAGGTGAACCTTTCGAATTTAAATCCCTAGTTTGGGTTTTGAGATTGTTTTTGGATCTGAAATCTGAGCAGCAGGAGATGGTTACGTCTTAGAATGAATTTGAACCGTTAGAAATTATTGAATTTTGGATATGTTGTTTATAACTAGTTTCCAAAGACTCGACCAAAGTTTCATACAAATCAGGTGAGTACAGGTACCCAAATCAGCTATATAACAGATACTTTAGGTACAGAATTTTGTCAGAACGTGAGTAGGTTGGATACCCTGGATTAGTAGTTTTGTTGCGTATAATTACTTAAATTTTTGATATGATAAACCTATTTGTATTATAATGCTTCTGTAAAAATTTCAGAGCAATTGGATGTCTAGAAGTACCCTAATTAGATGAAGTTTCCTTTTTGTGACTGTACGTTTTCAGTCTGAATTATGCTTATAAAATCTCTCTCATCTTTATATTTAGCTGTCACTTTTACTTGATATTTTTATGAAGTGTCTATGATATAGTATTGAGTTTGTATTAAAAGTTTTGCCATGTTCTGATCAGTATAAGACATGATTTTGGCAAGTACAGTAGACTGGACTTGCATAGCCTATTCCCTGAATTGTTTCGGTATTGAGTTGAAGCTTGAATTTTGTATGAATATGTTTGGTCAGTTTGAATGGTCATGCAATATGTTTCAGCAGGAATGAATGGAATATGTTTGAGTTTATTTAAGAGCTGAATCTCTGTTCAAGTAATTGTGGTTTGTTGAAAGCTATTTCGTATTAAACCATTATGTTGAAAGGTTGGGTTCACAATAGCTATCGCTCTTGGCCTGGAAATTGGGGTTGTCTTTACTTTTGGGGTTGTCTGCACAATAGCTATCATGCTTGTGAGAGTTTGTGTTGAATAACATTGAATGTTTCGTTTGGGTTATATATCGTGAATGTTTCCTCGAGTTTTTAAGACCGAAGGTAAGCGGTAAAGTTGAGACGTGTCGGACTACCATTACTGATTTAGGGTTGTGAGTGTATATATATCTTATAATGAAAAGAAAAGAGTAACCTAGCCAACCTTTTCTTCTGCTTTCCATTATTCTTTTGTAGTTGTGAATGATATAATGGAAACTAAAATCTAAATTAGTGGAAATAGCTAGAGATTCTTTATATCAAAGACGATTTCTTCGGTGATAAAGCTCTTCCTTGTATTGTTGATAGTTTTTGGATTGCGATTCGAGGTAGGCGCAACACAATCTAAAACTCTTCTTTTATTTAAGTTTCTTTTAATTAAATTTATGTTTGCAAGTTTCCATTAATATATGGATGATAATCGATGTCGTGAGCATGGTTATGAATGTTGGGCTGCGGTCCATAGAATGTGATTCTTAAAGATTATTTATGACGGGATACGAGATATCCTTGGAAACAATATTTGTTTCCTAAACCCACGTGGGGCTCCCTTGGGCGAGCGGATTGATTGAATTTATTGTTGTATTATATTGGGATACGAGATATCCTTGGGGACGGTTTTGTTTCCTAAACCCACGTGGGGCTCCCTTGGGCGAGCGGATTGATTGAATTTAATTATTATTTATGGATGTGGTGTTTCCATATGTGGGCTCCCTTGGGCGAGCGGATTGATTGAATTTAATTATTATTTATGGATGTGGTGTTTCCATATGTGGGCTCCCTTGGGCGAGTGGATTGATTGAATTTAATTATTATTTATGGATGTGGTGTTTCCATATGTGGGCTCCTTGGGCGGCGGATTGATTGAATTTAATTATTATTTATGGATGTGGTGTTTCCATATGTGGGCTCCCTTGGGCGAGCGGATTGATTGAATTTAATTATTATTTATGGATGTGGTGTTTCCATATGTGGGCTCCCTTGGACGAGCGGATTGATTGAATTTAAATATTGATTGTGGATGTGGTTCGAACAAGTGTCTTCGGTAAGTTAACCTTAATAATTTGATCATCCAAAAATTGTTGATTGTGTATTTGGCATCTTCTGATGAACTACGGCCGTGCTTGATCCTTTTGGGTATGTAGGCCGCTTAATGGTCCAAAGACGTAAAGCCATAAAAATTTAGGTTAAATCAACGGTTAGATCTTCCGAAATGATTTTTTTTAAAGTTTTCCTTTGCGACAGAAATGGTAAAAATAAGCCTGAATAAATTATTTAATGTGCATGGGCTTAGTAGCCGGGCCTCGGCTATGGTTTCCAAGAAGCACTCCGGGTTTTGAAAACCGGGGCGTTACAAAAGCTCTGAAAGCTATTAGTCCTCCTTCAAGACCTCCTCGTGTTCGTGGAAAACTCTTGACTTCACAACATCGGGGGGTATTCGTTGTGCCGGGAACGACAAAGATCCATGCTGGCCGTAAAATTCTGGCCCAAGATATAGTCGGCGTGCTCTTCAACCGAGACAATGCCGACGGTCATAAGGTCGGCAACTTATTCAAAGTGGACCATGCCGGTTGAACATTGGTCGGAAGGTTATTCAATCACGAGACCTTGCCGCCGAGAACAAATGCAAACCAACTTATTCAAACCATGACCTTCAAACCATTACCTGTGCATTTTCAAAACCAATTTTTTTTATCGAAATCGAAATCATAATACAGATGAAAGGTTTAATATACTGAAATCATAATTTCAATATTTTAATCTAAACTCAATTAATTAACCTAATCATAATTTTAGTATTAATTACCAAGGGCATTTTAGCCATTTAAAAAATACAAGGTTAAGGGTTGGTTTGGCTTTACTTCATAATGACCCTATTTCGTCTTATTAGGTATGCAAATCATGGGTTGGATATGTAAAATCTGCAAATTCGAGCGCTTTCCTCAATTTTTTTTTTTTTGAAGCAATTAGCATCCTGGCTGATTGAACGTGAGTCGTGACAACATTCAAACCTACGGCTAGTCGGAATTTCAACTGCCCAGACACACCACACAAAGTGTATTCGATTAATCGATGATGTGTCTATTAACCCATTCACAAATTCTCTCTCCCAACAGGTTTCCTACACAGGAGATGATGACTCATCTTCAGAACTTCAATTTTTTACTCTCTTCTCTCTGTCAAAAAAATGACATTTTTTTCTTCACAACTTTCTCTCTCTACTTCTCCTTCTTCTTCTATGCTCTTCAGACACCTTCTCACAACTACTTGTCTTCAACGTTACTTCTTTTCCCATCATCCACATAAGCTATTATCCATCAACAAAAAACCCATTTTGGAAAAACCCTCTTTTACGAGGCCAATCCACTCGTATAGAGTTTTATCAATGGCTGATAAACAAACAATATCACCACCAGCTCAATCTCATGCTAATCGGCTTGCTTTAGAACACAGTCCTTATCTTCTTCAACATGCTCATAACCCGGTAACTAGCTTGCTAATTTTCATTTGAATTTTAATTTTGCCTCGTTTATGTGTGATTCTAGTCTGTGGGGAGGTTTTTATTTTGATAAAAAGGTACTGTTTGTATTTTTAGGTTAATTGGTATCCATGGGGTGAAGAAGCATTTGAAGAAGCTAAGAAGAGAGATATCCCAATTTTCTTATCAAGTAAGTATGCATTTTTATATCTCTTACTTGATTCGAATTTACAGAAGAAATGTAGTTTGATTAATTTGTATTTGTTTGGCTGTTGGTGGGTTTTGATGTGAAGTTGGATACAGTACTTGTCACTGGTAAGTGGTTTATCTTGTTTCATGGATTTTACAATTATAAGGCAATTTTCTGTCAGTTTGAGGTTGATTTGGGATTTGGGCTTTTCTTGATTTCATTGGTTAAGGTGTCATGTTATGGAGGTAGAGTCATTTGAGGATGAACGAGTGGCTAAATTGCTTAATGACTGGTTTGTTAGTATCAAAGTGAGTGGAACATATTTTTGATAAACTTTGTGTATCGATTTCTGTGGTAAAATTTTTGGTTTTGTATATATGTTTTAATAGTTGGTTTCTGTAGGTGGATCGTGAGGAACGACCTGATGTTGATAAGGTTTGATCATTTTTTACTCCAAATCCACCTAGTTTGACAAGGTTTCAGTCTTTTAGGAGTATAAGGTACCGTAGAAACGTTCAATTGCTATATTCTTATGGTTTTGTTGTTGTATTGCTCTTTAGGTGTACATGACATATGTGCAAGCATTGTATGGTGGTGGTGGTTGGCCACTCAGTTGTTTCCTCTCACCTGATTTGAAGCCTTTAATGGGTGGAACATACTTCCCTCCAGAGGACAACTTTGGGCGACCAGGATTCAAAACTATACTTCGGTGAGCATATTATATACCTTTAGTTCAATGGACATGTGATCTGCTCTTGTTTGTTTGTTTGTTTGTTTTTCCCCTAGTAATGGTGATATGGTGGGTTCAACAATGAGGTAGAATCAATTTCTTCTAATCCTCACTGGGTTGTTGCTGCCTCTAGTTGCCAACTATATGTAATTCCTTGTACAATTTTTTGTCACCTATTGATCATTAAAGTGCATCTTTGACAATAGAAAAGTAAAGGAGGCATGGGAGTCTAAAAGGGAAGTGCTGGTTAATAGTGGAGCTTTTGCAATAGAACAGATGTCAGAGGCTTTGTCTGCAAGTGCCAGCTCCAATAAGTTAACAAGTGATGTAGTTCAAAATGCATTGCGTCTCTGTGCTGAACAGGTGTGATTTTTTAGTTCGAAGTTTATCTTCTTTTTTTCATCTAAATTTTTGATGCAGCTCCTTGGGCCAAATATTGATTTGTCCCTATTTGACTTATTTTGAGTCTCCAACATATGCTTCGTTGTTTGGACAGTAAGTTATCCGAGTTTATAGGATTAATTTCATAACCCCCTCGTTGAATGACTTAACGCAGTACGGATCACTAATATGTCTACCACAATGCTGATTACGCCAGATCATAGAATTATACAAATTTCTCGAGTTTGTTTTATGTATATGTTTTTCATTTACTAAAATAATTACTGTCACTCTGTACAGTTGAGTCAGAGATATGATTCGAAATTGGGAGGGTTTGGATCGGCCCCTAAGTTTCCAAGACCTGTCGAAATTCAGTTAATGCTTTATCAAGCAAAGAATCTGGAGGAGGCCGGGAAATTAAACGAATCAAAGAAACATCTAGAAATGGTGTATTTTACCTTGCAAAGTATGGCGAAAGGCGGCATCCATGATCACATAGGAGGTGGTTTTCATAGATACAGTGTGGACGATTATTGGCATGGTGAGTATTAATTAATTCGTATTTATGATTATGATTTGTTCAGTATTGGAAGTGTTCAAATACTTTTGGCTATTCCCTCCCTTTGAAAATGGGATTCTATACCTTTTCATGGGCAAGATAAGTTATTCATTCTTGGAGAATTGGTTGTCTCAGTGGTACTATAATCCTTGTGCGGTGTTAATTATTGCAGTTCCACACTTTGAGAAAATGTTGTATGATCAAGGGCAGCTTGTTAATGTCTATTTGGATGCCTTCATTATTACAAGGGACACAATCTACTCAAATGTTGCTAGGGATATTCTCGACTATTTGAGGAGAGATATGATTGGACCAGAGGGCGAAATATATTCAGCTGAAGATGCTGATAGTGCTGAATCTGAGCGTGCCACAAGAAAGAAAGAAGGAGCTTTCTATGTCTGGACGAGTAAAGAGGTAGACAGTTATTCCTAACTTTAAGATTTCACATTATGTATGGATACGATGTGTTTTTGTGGTTTTACCTGACATTGATCTCTCTTTGCTCAAAGGTTGAAAGCATCATTGGTGAATATGCAAATCTGTTCAAAGAACATTATTATATAAAACCTTCGGGGAACTGTGACCTATCTAAAATGAGCGACCCTCACAAAGAATTTAAGGGTTTGAATGTGCTCATAGAGAGAAATGATGCTTCTGCAATGGCATCAAAGTTGGGCATGTCCAAGAATGAGTATTTTGATGTATTGGGAGGCTGTCGAAAAAAACTTTTTGATGTTAGATCAAAAAGGCCACGCCCACAGTTGGATGATAAGGTACCTAGTTTAGGTACTCATGTTTACAAGAATATATTGCTTTCATGGAAGTCTAGAAGTGGTGTCCTATGGGAACTTTTCTAACGGATATTATACCTCTTTCCCAGGTGATTGTTTCATGGAATGGACTTGTGATTTCCTCTTTTGCAAGAGCTTCTAAGATTCTCATGGGGGAGCCAGAGGGTACCCAATTCAGTTTTCCTGTCGTTGGATGCAATGTAATCATCCTGAACTCTTTCTTATGCAACTTTTTCCGCTCCAAGAGTGTTTTATCCCGTACTTTAAATTGTTGTACAACTTGTACTACATGAACAATGTATTTTATAGTTGTCCAACCTCATCTGTTCTGGTGGCAGAATATACGAGAATCATGCATTAGTATGTATTATATATGTATGTTTTAATCGTGTGAACATGTTTTCACCATTGAATAGCCTGAGGAATATCTAGAAGTTGCAAGCAAAGCCGCTTCTTTCATCAAAAGACAGCTCTATGATGACCAAACAAAAAGGTTACAACACAGCTTTCGGAAAGGTCCATCAAAAGCCCCTGGGTTTTTGGATGACTATGCTTTCTTAATTCAAGGGCTGCTGGATCTATATGAGTTTGGTGGTCGGACCAACTGGTTATCATGGGCCATTGAACTACAAGATATCCAGGCAAGTGACTTGTCATTTTCCCTTCTCTATGCCTGTGCTACCATCTGTTGTTTGTTATTGTTTGACACTTCTATGCGAATTACGGTACCAGGACGAGTTGTTTCTTGATCACGAGGGAGGAGGTTATTTTAACACCACTGGAGAAGATTCTTCTGTGCTTCTCCGTGTGAAAGAAGATCATGATGGAGCGGAGCCTTCTGGGAATTCTGTATCGGTAATAAATCTTGTGAGACTATCATCTATGGTTGCAAGTAGCAAGTCCGAGAAATACCGTCGAAATGCTGAACATGTTCTGGTTTGTTCTTTCTTACCTGAGTATCCAATTTATATTGTTGAAGGAGTGTTAGATTAGGTTTGGTGGATTTTACTCACGGGTTTTGTGGAAATCGGATTGATTTTTACAGGCAGTTTTTGAAAAAAGATTGAAAGACATGGCTATGGCTGTTCCTCTGATGTGCTGTGCTGCAGATATGCTTAGTGTTCCTTCCAGGAAGCAAGTTGTTCTTGTTGGGCCTAAACCTTCTCTGGAGTTCCATGATATGATATCTGCCAGTCATGCATCTTACTATCTGAACAAAACGGTAAGCTGTGGATGCCTACTTTCTCTACCCATTTAATACAATCATGATGATGATGATAATGGTCTTATTAGCAACTTGTTTATTCAAATCGTCATATTTTCTATTCCCGGTCAGTGATATATTGACATATCATTTTAAACAAGGATTATTTCCTTTTTGTGTAAGATATCATTTAATTATCTAAGATGCAAACCAATGGAAATGTCTCCAAAATATGAGAAAACAGTACATAAGTGCATTTGTTAAGTTGTGCAGTTCTCATGTAAATTGCGATTTTTTTACTTCAGGTAATTCATGTGGATCTAACCAACAAAGAAGACATGGAATTCTGGGAAAAGAATAATGAAAACATCGCCCAGATGGCCAAGGGTAGTCCAGCAGCAGACAAGGTGGTTGCTTTTGTTTGTCAAAATTTCACATGTAGTGCTCCAGTCAGCGACCCCGAGGCTCTGAGGACTTTACTTGACCGGAAACCATCTCCCAAGTAGAGTTATCTTTTCACCTTTCCAGCCACCAGGTCCAGTATTAGCAGTGTATCTGTACATATTGTTCTTTTGGAAACGCTCTCTTGGTCGATAAGTTTGCTCTTGTACAAATTTTTTGGTGATGTAAAATAAAGATCTTCTGTAGCAGCAGCAGTAAGAATAAGTGACAGTAGAGAAGAGTTAACAAACAAAAAGAAGTCTGTTGTGGGTTTGTAATAATTAGCTGTCTGGGTTTTTGGTATGTAGAGTACTTTTTATATGGAGCAAGCTTGTATAGAACTCAACAGACGCACCGATAGTCCAAGCCGGGATAAATTACTTGATAAAATAGGTACCATCACTTTTTCATTATCAATAAAATGGATCAAGTGATAATAACTCGTTTTCGAGGAAGTATTATGAACAATACTTGCGTAATTATATGTTCTTCCTTGGGGCATATACAATACTGATGTTTTGGGTTGCTCCTCTATCCAGTACAGGGATGTTGGATTTATTGCTCAAAATGACCTTTTTTAATTTAATAATGGAATCGGTCTAGCCGATTGGATCTGCTAATTTACTCGTGAGAGTTAGACCGGTCCAAGTTTTGGATCTGCTCTCAGAAAAATTGATTTGTGTTGTGATATAGAAAATAACGAACAAGAGACACAAAATAGAGGGGAAGAAGAAGGAAGAAATTATATTCATTAGTGTGTTAGATAAACATTAGAGCATCTATTTATAGGGCTAGACACAAGGGCATCCCAATAAAAAACGAGATTCACACTAGATATTCTTAACATAATTACACGTTTATAACACTCCCCCTGATGACATTGTGTCTAATCTAATTGCCTCGTTAAAACCTTGTCAGGAAATTCCAAAAGGACAAAACCTGATTGAAGGGAAAAGAGTACAATTAACAAAACTTAGAAAAAAAATTGGACACGCAAATGTTGCCTCACTAAAACCTTGACAAGGAAAACCCAGTGGGAAAAACCTTGATGAAGGAAAAAAGAGTACAACACAATAAGTCCAACAGAATGCACCTTATGTGATGGTGCTCCCCCCGATGAGTACTTCAGTAAATTCTTGGCTTGCAAATCTTTGAGACGAGACTTCCCAATTTCGGTGAACGAATTTCTTAAATGCTGAATATAGTAATGCGTTAGTGAGAATCTTCCAGTTGATGAAATCTTCGTTTGTGTTAGTCTTCTAATGGTAGTGTTCTCGAGTCTTCATGCTTCTTTCAGATACATTAAGTACTTGTGTCTTGGATTGTTGATTTCTTGGAGATGATTTGTAGAAATAGTTGATGTGGTTTCTTCAACAAAGTGCCAAGATATGAATACCTTATCATACGTGAACAAAAATCGTATTTGTTAGAAGGAATCCAAAATCTTAGGAGATGATTAAGTTGATTTGGTTTAATCAAATGTGGGCATCCACTAAACAACCAAAATATATACAACTCCCCCTTGGATGACCATCATGTTGAATTAAATTGCCTCACTAAAACCTTGCCAGTAAAACCCAATGGGAAAGGAAAAAAAAGGGACGAAGGAAAAAGAGCACAAATATCAACATTAAAAAAAATAAAAAATTAAACGTCAGAGATGTTGCCTTGCTAAAACCTTGTCAGGAAAACCACATGGGACAAAACCTGAAACGAAGGGAAAAGAGCACAACTTTTGACATATTTATCGATGCTAACTCAACTACATGAGTTTTTCAAGAAATAAGCATCAAAATAATAACTCTAGTCTATCTTAAAGAAGAGTTTAAGCTAGCATAATTCCAACTGCAGATTTAAGAAAGAGAAAGAAAAAAAAATAGAATTTATGCTGCTAACGCGTGGAATTCTGTGTTTTTAAGGACTCCTCAAGAGACCTATATAGTTGATAGCATCAACTAATTAATCCGGATTCTTGATTTTGTATCGAATTTCTAAAAAACACTTAGAGGATTGTTCAACCTGACATAATCAAATCAGATGGCTGTCTGAATATAAATAATTTGAATCCTCCAAGGATTACAAATTGAATATGTACTCCGATCACATTTCCTGTGTAAATACAATACGAGTCCCTCAAGGACTACCACGCCAAAAGCATCATATATGGAGAACAAAAATTTATTGAATCAATCCTAGGGTTTGAGAAAAAAATAGATGAAACCCTCAAATAGTTTTTACAACGATCACATTTCTCATATAACGCATGAAGACTACACCAACATGTAATTTTCAAAATTCATGCTTGCACGGTTAAGGTGTTAAGTTTTGGATCCAAATATTTCGTTCAAGAGATTTCAATCCAATATAATTTGGAATTTGTGCATACCAATCACATACGTCGATATTTTTCGGCTGAGGGGTTAACAACCACCATCTTTATTATTTCAATAGATACCATAAATGAATATTCGACAATAATTTAGCTTACTTTAAGCCAACACAATTCTCAAGTGTATGCATATATTGAAAAATTCAACCAATTACTGGTACCAGCGCCCGTGAGCATTATATTATCCTCATATTCAAGTGAGAAGATATTATAATTGAGAATGTGAATTCAGTACACTCAATTGGAGCACTACTTGTAGCCTCTTATAGAACACTACTTATCTGCAAGATGTGATTGGATTTCCTCTTAAGAGGCAAAAACTTAAATAAAAGCAAAATGAGAAATTTCATGGCAATCATATAATGACAGCCTACATAAATTTGATTGTGATGGGAGAGAAATTGATATAACATTTAAGTTAATTACACAAGCTTCTGATAGTGTATAGTCTCCCCCTGATTATGGCGAAAAAACTTTTTCATCTCATATACGAAAACTTCAAGTTTCGTAAAGTATTATCCGATTAATTCGAGACATATACTTATAATATATTCTGGATTTTAAGAATAATACCAGTTGGACTGTAGATAATGACTTCAAAAGCCATAAAAAGAATTGTCCTTAAAAAATTTAGTCTACTTTACATACAAATATAACATCAACCATGGATTTTAATGGTTACAACCAAAAGCATTAAAAAAAATGCTAATAAATCTCCAAAAAAATATAAAATAATTGTGACATTTGCGGACAACAAGATAATGATTCAGAACGAGATTTTGGACACTTCTTTTTCAAAATAAATTAACTTCGAGATCAATTTAGTCACTACAAGGACTAATAATATAGGCTAACAAGCCGGGTGCACCCTTTGATCTTATGTGTCTTTCGGTGTTCCAACAAGTGGAATAATCCTAATTTTGGAGATCATCATGAGGAAAAAAAAAATTGCTCAATATCCCTAAGGAATGCAGCAATTCCTCGTTTTATTGGTATTTGTAAAAATAACGATATTTTATGGCTACATCCCTTTAACATCGATAGGGAAAAATAAAACTTAATTAGCTAATTGATTTCTTTGAGAAAATATAGAAATCATTATCGTTATGATTTTTAGAGAAAATCCACTTTGTGGTTGATTAATGGTTTCATGTAAAGGAAAATAGAAATCAATGGTTTATTTTTAGATAAAACCATACATATTTGATCGTAAGAATTTGTTTGAAACGATCAATCTTCCGTAATAGGGAAAAAATCAAACCATTATTGGCAAAATTTTAGAAAATATGCCAATCTATTTTCTCTTGTATTATAGAAACCAGTGAGAAAATTCTCAAAATTGGTTTTTACGATTTATCAAACTCGTATCGACAAAATAAAAATATTGTCGTTTTAGTTATCGCTTAGGAAACATATTTTGAGGTTGACACTTGGTTTCTTGCATATAAGAAAAAAATAGAAACCATATGTAAATCACATGATCCTTTCCTAAAAGACAAAGATACCAAAATTAATTGGCCGGAGGTTTTTCAACCATGCACGTGATTGGTTACTATAAAAGTAACAAAAATTGCAATAATACCAACTTTTGGTAATTATAGTTTCATTAGAGAAATAGAAACTATAAGCCATCTTATGATGGACTTTTTATTTATTTATTTCTCTATAAAAGAATAAGAAAAGAGGGGCTTGTTAAAAATTGATTACCCGTATGTAATACAACTTATGTACAAAGACCGGAAACCTAAAAAAAAAAATTACTAATAATTAAAACAGAGCTAAGATTTTACTGTAGAACTGTGGACGACCGCCACATCAAATCGTCCACCATATGTGTACCTTATGGTTTAGGCATCCGCAGATTGAAACACACAGCACCAAAGATATGACTGCCCCATTGTAATAATCAAGACTTCATCTATGAGTTTCTTTGCGTACGTGCAATACAAAAGCAAAGTTAAAATCAGTACCATTAATTATATAATAAACAACATAGGCTGCTGCTGCTAATAAGAGACAAAAACCAGAAGCCTAGTGTAGCAATCCTTAATGTCGTGGGAAGGGCCACACTAATTGATGTGTAAGAAAAAAACAAAATACTGTGAGCAGACAGAATATAACAATAATTTATCATATGAAAATCGGAAGATTTCTTTACTCGGGTGATCATACATCGTATGATCTTGACTACTAAATCCAGCCAAATCAACCAATAAACAATAAAGAGTATAAGCTCAACTGATCGATAAGCTAAGGTGAAAAACTAAAACCCAAAATACGCAAAGTTAGGGTTCTAAAAAAAATAAACTACATCAAAAAGAAAAAATTAATTGTTATTTATAGCTTAGTGATTAGAGATACGTTGCTGATGACGTGTTGTGATATAGAAGATAACGAACAAGAGACACAAAATAGAGGGGAAGAAGAAGGAAGAAATTCTATTATTAGTGCGTTAGACAAACATTAAAGCCTCTATTTATAGGGCTAGACACAAGGGCATCCCAATAATAAACGAGATTCACCCTAGATATTCTTAACATAATTACACGTTTATAACAATTTGAGATTTTCGGTAAATTTGTTGAATTTTGGTGTTTAAATTTTGGATACCAGATTTTACGCCTGTGCATTGCACGGGTCTATATATTTTTGTAGGCATAACTGCTCGTGGTGTACTACCTTGTTTGGCTAATCTACGTGCCTTGTTTCACAAACGCTTTTACTCCCTAGTCTCACGACTGAATCTAAGATGATGTTCTGCAATGCATATTGATGGCCTGTGAATTGTGGGAATGTTACCTAGAGCGACTTCTTCATTGGCTTTAAAATACCAGTAGACGCCAAAATGAGAAAACAGCATGAAGGTAAGTTCGCGGGAAAACAGAAATTCAGAGTATAAATTTAAAGTACATAGCTTGTGTAAATGTTACTAATCTGATCTACAATATTTTAGATTCATTTAATACAAAATGACAAATGGGAATAACCCATAAACATTTTCTTAACTCTTCGTGCAACCTTCCTAGCAAGGGAATACCATAAAGTTGCATAAACTTACAAAGCAACATTGCAAAATGATGTTGGATTTTGGATTATGTTATTTATCGACCATCGGTTGGGGTGGTCCAATTGAAAATATCAATGGACATATTCTGTCAAGATAATTGAAGGATACATAATCTTGTTGTGCTAGTAGAAAAGACTGCTTGAACTTGATTTGTTTTTGATAAGCTACCATATGATTCTTTAAATGTTGTAAAAAATGTGTTCTAATATGTGACCAAGGAAACCCTCTACTTTAAAATATATACACGGTCATTGATGATTTGCTCCACTATGTCACACCAGAATCCTAGTTGTGTATCCGGAGTGAAGAAATGAGCTAGGCCAACAATGTCAGCAAGAACGGGTCCTGCATATAATTTTAATCAGTCGTACACTCTGAAACACCCTGCTACAACTCACACATTTATACCAATTCGCATTACTCAAACTCTTACAATCAAGCTAATGAAAGAGAAACATAGAGCATAACATAACATAAGTTATTTTATTTTTTTAAAGATCAATTCTTCATTAATAATTCAGTGTTAAGTTTATAAAGAGTTTCAAGACGTCAAGATAGAGTGATAGAGAAACACCATACAATACTAGTACACAACCAAGTATTCTAGCAAGAAAAGAGAAAGAACACCATAAAAATATCGGAAAAGTGTACGTAAGAACCGATTGAATCGGAGGATAAATGGTTTTCGGATCACGAGTCCACCATTTTTGTTGATTTTCTTCTTCTTGAGAAATAAATACTCCGAAATATGAGTGATTTGTTTTGAATGTTGAATATACCGCATAACGTACGTAAGGCATTAACCCATTGAAACATACATAGCCAAAAAAAAATATTAAAATCGATTTTAATTGTAATGTAAACTGAGTCTGTTTTTATATACTCTTATCTTACATGTCTCTGTTATCTTTTATGTTAAACACGTGTCTGCACTTGTGTGGTCGGTTTCTAATTGTTGGTTGGTGGTTAAATACACCAACCCTGTGTTTGTAAAACTGTGAAGAGATATTTTCTTATTCTGAATACCAATGTCAGTTTGGTATCAGAGCTCTGCTCTTGATCCAAATCTATTCTTCCGTTGTTATTAAATTTCTTTTCTGATTCTTCTCTTTTTTGTTTTTCATTCTTTGTTCTTCAAGTGAACCAGACCTTTTTTTTTTTATCAATAACTATATCTCTTCAATTCAATTCTAGTTTCTTTCAATTTCAACAATGGAAACTAGATCCATTTCCAAAACACCTTTTAATCAATTATCCAATATTATTCAATTAAAACTTACTGAAAACAATTTTCTTACCTGGAAATCTCTATTACTTGCTTTATTCACTAAATTTCGTGTTATTGATTATGTTGATGGATATAGAGAATGTCCTGCAGAATACACATCTCGTCACAATGAGAACAATGAGCATGTAAATCCAGCTTATACTCTATGGAAAGATGAAGATTCTACACTAATTTTGCTTATCAACTCGATGATTTCTGATTCTGTGATTCCTTATTTGGTTGGACCTCAGACATCTCATGAATTATGGACAAACATTGAACGCAGATTATCTCAGGTCTCTGCTACTCATACAATTCAGCTCAGAACTAAACTTCAGTCCATCAAATTAGGTAATGATTCTATCACCATTTATCCTAATGAAATTCGCAAAGTTGTTGATGCTCTTGCCGCCGCTGGATCAGTTATTAGTGATAGTGAAATGGTGGTTACTATATTATCTGGTTTAACTGCATCATATGATTCTTTTGCAACATCTATTCGTATTAGATATTCACCTGTGCATTCTGTTGAGTTACATAATCTGCTTCTCAGTAAAGAAATTATGCTTAAATCTAGATATGCTTCTATTATCAATGATTCTGAGAACAAAGCCTTTATGTCTCAATTTAGACCTCAATTTTTACATTGAACCTCTTACCCTGCACCCAAAAGTGGTCATAGTGCTAATTACAGAGGCGGGAAACCTTTTAATCCAAATTATAATTCATCTTTTCGTGGTTATACTCCTTCATATCCTTCTTATCCTACGTACACACCAAGACCATCACCCCCACCTCCATTTAGAGGATATAGTCTTCCTATGCCCATGTCCATACCACCACCACCATCCCTGCAATCTGTAGGTGAAAAAATTCCATGTCAACTTTGTGGTACTGTTGGTCATCTTGCTCAAGAATGCACCCATAGGCTCAACTTTTCTTATCAAGGCAGAAATCCACCTCAGAATCTTTATGCTATGCTTGCTGCTGCAAATATATTTGGTGAAAATCCTTGGTATGCTGATAGTGGTGCAAATCAGCATGTGACTCCTTCTGCTTATCCGCTTGAGGACTATACTTCTTATGATGGCTATGAGTATATTCAGTCTCCTACTGGTGAAGGTATGCCCATTTCCTCTATTGGTAACTCTATTATTTCAACCCTTTCTGGTCAATTTACTCTTCAGAATATACTCCATGTTCCCAAAGCCACCTCAAAACTTATTTATGTCCATAAATTCACCAGTGATAATAATTTCTCCATAACATTCTCTCCACTTGGTTATACTGTGCAGGATCTTCAGAATGGGAAGATTCTGCTTCAGGGACCACATAGAAATGGACTTTATCCCATCAATTTTCACTCTACAACTTTCAAGGCTCTTCATACTGTCAAGTCTTCTTCCACTGTTTGGCACCATAGATTATCTCATCCATCTTTCCAAACTCTGCAAAGAGTCTGTTCTACTTTAAATGAGTCTAATGTAATAACTACTCCTCTATTTTGTGATATTTGTCAACTAGGAAGGTCACACAAACTTCCATTTACTTTATCTTCTAGTTGTACTATCAAACCTCTTGAATTACTTCATATGGATTTATGGGGATCATCCTTGTTCTTTCTAATAGTGGTTTTTTATATTATGTCAACATTATTGATGACCTTTCCAAATTTTGCTGGCTATTTCCTTTATCTGCCAAATCTGACTTTAAGACCATTTTCTACAACTTCAAAACTCAAATAGAAAATGAATTATCTACCAAAATTATATGTATAAGGTCAGATGGTGGGGGAGAGTTTATCAACAATGAGTTATCTTCATTTACAACCACTCATGGTATTAGGCATGAAGTCACTTGTCCTCATTCTTCTGAAAAAAATGGTGTTGCAGAGGCTAAGCATAGACATATCTTGGACATTGGTAGAACTTTCTTAATTATATCTCACCTTCCTGATTCCTTTTGGGTTGATGCTTTTCTCACAACCAACTTTATCATCCACAGACTACCCACTAGGTCAATTCAGTTCATGTCACCTTTTGAGAAACTTTTTCACAAGAAACCTAATTATTACTTTCTCAAAAGCTTTGGATGCTCCTGTTTTCCTTGGACAAGGCCTTATACCTCAAATAAACTTGCACCTAGGAGTGTTCATTGTGTTTTTCCTGGATATGCTGCTAAACAAAAGGGGTATAGATGTCTAGATCCCATCTCAGGAAAAGTTTATATTTCCAGGCATGTGGTCTTTAATGAGGATTGTTTCCCTTACTCTGCCTTATTTAATTTGTCCCCTTCTTCATCCTCTTTACTTACTTCATCCTTCTTCTCCTCTGACACCTCCTTACCTGTGTCGCTTCCACCTACTCTATCTACTGCAAATTCACCTTTACCTGCAATCTCTATTCCTCAGAATTCTCATAACATGACCACCAGAGGTAAATCAGGCATTTTCAAACCTAAAATGTACTTTACTACTAAGCACAAACTGTCAGATGCCTATCTCAACTCCTCATTTCCACTAACTCCCACCTGCTTCTCTCAAGCTATCAAGAATCCAAAGTGGGTCACTGCAATGCACAAGGAGCATGGTGCTTTACAATCCACTGGTACTTGGACTAAGGTTCCTCCTTGTCCTGGTCAAAATGTTGTGGGATGCAAGTGGGTGTACAAAATCAAGCAAAATCCAGATGGCTTTGCGAATACATTCAAGTTCAGGCTTGTAGCCAAAGGATTTCATCAGCAAGAGGGGTTAGACTATCATGAGACTTTTAGTCAAGTTGCAAAACCTACCACCATTAGATTGGTTTTATCTTTAGCAGTTCAATTCAGTTGGAATCTAACTCAATTATACATCAGCAATGCCTTTTTACATGGTAACTTACAAGAAGAGTTGTTTATGACTCAACCTCCAGGCTTCATTGACAAGGATCATCCTGAGTATGTATGCAAACTACATAAATCATTATATGGACTTAAGCAAGCTCCAAGGGCTTGGTATGCCAAACTACATGCTTCTCTTCTTGCCTTGGGCTTTCAAACATCCTCAGCTGATACTTCTTTATTTGTCCATAAAAATGGCTCTATTATTACTGTTTTATTGGTGTATGTTTATGACATATTGATAACTGGATCCTCATCATCTTTTTGCCAACACATCATTGACTCTCTAAGCTCTCAGTTCCCAGTCAAGAACCTTGGTTCTCTGCACTATTTCTTAGGTATTGAGGTGAAGAGGAATGCATCTGGTTTGTTTATTTGCCAAACAAAATATGCCTTGGACTTAATGAACAAACTCATCTGGTTGATGCCAAGGAATGCTTTATTCTTGCTTCCACTACAACTAAACTCTCAGCTAATGATGGCACTCCTCTACAAAATCCAACTGAATTTAGATCTCTTGTTGGTGCTCTACAGTATCTTACCTAGACAAGACATGAGATAAGTTTTGATGTGAATCAAGTTTGCCAGTTTATGCATAAAAAAACTACAGTTCACTTGGATGCTGGAAAGAGAATTGTGAGATATATCAAAGGCACTTTGGATCATGGTCTTTTATTCTCTAAAGGACTTAAAACTCTACAAGGTTTTAGTGATGTTGACTGGGCTGGAAGTCCATATGACAGAAGATCCACCTTTGGTTTCTGTATTTTCTTTGGTCACAATCCAATTTCATGGAGTTCTAAGAAGCAGTCCACTGTTGCAAGATCCGCTACTGAAGCTGAATATAGGGCCCTAGCTAATTATGCTGCTGAGATTATGTGGACGTGCTAATTGCTTAAGGACTTATATATCTTTCTTCCTACACCACCTCATCTACAGTGTGACAATATTAGTGCATTATCTCTTGCATCCAATCCTGTATTTTACAGTAAGATGAAGCATATGGCAATGGACTTCCATTTTGTCAGAGAACTTGTCCAAGCAAAGACTTTGAAGGTGTCTTATATCTCCACTATTGCTCAATTAGCTGATATTTTTACTAAGGGACTGCATGGACCACGCTTTTCTCTATTGAATTTTATCATCTTACAAAACTAGTACATCTTGGGGGGGGGGGGGGGGGGTGATTGTAATGTAAACTGAGTTTGTTTTTATTTACTCTTATCTTACATGTTTATGTTAACTTTTCATCTCTGTTATCTTTTCTATTAAACACGTGTCTGTACTTGTGTGGTCGGTTTCTAATTGTTGGTTGGTGGTTAAATACACCAACCATGTGTCTGTAAAACTGTGAAGAGACATTTTCTTATTTTGAATACCAATGTCAGTTAATTTAACATATAATCGGTTATATATGTTCCATCCACGACCAAAAAATAGATTAGAGTCTAAATAGACATAACATTTTTGTATAACTAAATAGCTTTTCTAAAGCATAGTAGTAGTAGTAGGATTAGTTACTATTTTGAAACTGAATCTAAGAAAGAAAAAAAATCCAAAATATAACTACCTTAGAGGAACATTTTTGTAGTACTCCATCGTTTATTTCTGTCGCTCCACATCTATTTTTAATAAACCTCAATAAAATCATGGGAAACTAAAAATGGTACCTGCAAAATAAAACAGGACAAAACAGATAAATAATCTTCGGAAAATTTATCAAAACTTAACCAAAACTCCAAATATTAATTTATCTACACACTGGCATGTTTCGGATCCCCTTGCAACAACTCTTGATCACCATTTTTCACCTTGAATCCCCTTTTTTTATGTGAAGAAGTAAATAGCAACCCAGGAAAGTAAACAAGTTGAATATAAAAGTACTCCAATTAGTCTTATATAGGTATTAATGTATTGAAATTTGATTATTTTTTTCATCGAACCCTCCATTATTATGCCTGAAAAACTCAGTGCCGACATGGTAAAAGTATGGTATTCATCCTAAAAACCATGCCGGCACAAAAAACAGTAGGGTATTCATCATGAACACAAGTCAGGAGTGGATTGAAACTGAAACTGAAATATGATTCAGTATATGATTCTAACCCAAACGAAGTTTTAAAACAATAACAACACTTTAAATATGATTGTCATGTACCTTCTCAATGAAGCCATTTCTTCTTCTTATTCTTGCTCAACAACAATTCAATTTAACATATCTTTAAGAACTTGCTAGGATTTGATTTTGATTATTAGTTTTAGTTTTAAATTTTAATTTAGATGGAAAGGTATTTTAGTATTTCTTCCCCCAAAAAATACCCCATAGCAGACACTATTGGATGGGGTTAGGAATTCATATCCCCCGATTAATATAAGTATCACACAATCGCGCGTTCTTCATAATAGGGTAACATGAATTGATTATTTGAGTTTTGGAGATTGCGATATTTATTTTTTGAAGCGGGAGATTGCGTTAATGGTGAAGCTATGGTCCAAGATGTGATACCGATATTCTCAAAACCTAGACTTTTTTTTCCACAGCTCAATTTTTTTCTTCGGGAGAAGAAATTTAGATGCCCCTGTCTAGTAAATACGTGTGAAAGGGAATAAAGATCTTTTATTATTGTAAATTTGTCAAATAATTTCCTATTGGTCGAAATATTTTCTGGTGGGGTCACAAGCTACAAAGCTTGATTCAGCTTTTAACCACAATAGGGGAAATGCACCTGAAATCAAAAAAAATTCTTAGGTAGAAGAAATTTAGATGCCCCTGTCTAGTAAATACGTGTGAAAGAGAACAACGATCTTTTATAGTTATAAATTTGTCAAATAATTTCTTATTGGTCGAAATATTTTCCAGTGGGGCCAGAAGTTATAGGAAGATAGCTTGATTCATCTATTAACCACAACCGAGGAAATTCACATGAAATCATATTATTAATTTGATTGACTGTCTAATATTGCCGCTGCTCATGGTACGGTTTGCAGTGTACCAAAACCGTGACTATTTTTTTGTTAAAAATATAAGTTACTAGAGGGTGTCGTGCAGTCAAAGGGAGTAGTCAAGGGATGCATTTAAGAATTGGGTGTTTGGCATGGTTTCGATTGTGCGATGTAGAAACTACGTGTAATTCCTATTACCTCTAAAAGATTACATTGAGTACTCACCTCAATTCATATTACCTCCAAAGTGTTAGAGCACTGCTCGGTCGAACTCACAAGCGTTGCTATCTCAAGCTTGTTTGTCAAGTTTAGGTGATCAAAACTATAAGTCTTGATTTCTAGTCTACTTATAGCTATGTCTCGGATTAGGATAGAATGTGTAATTCATCTTTAGACTTCACGACGTTCATCGATTGAAGATGAAGATCTACTAAGGAGATCTTGGAGGAACTTCATCAACAAAAGGTATATAGAGACTAAAACTTATCTATCACTCAGAAGTCTATTATATTCCATCTCCTATTGAGACTAAGTCGTATAGCTATATAGACTTTTACATTATACACATTTGATATTTCGAGCTAAGTTTAACTCTCTTATATATTTCTTGAAATAGGTGTTGTAATCTTTTTGAATCATCATTATTCTTGATCGAGTTTAGTTGGAAACAATTTATTTGTTGGAAACTAAAAGGCCAAAAGATGATCATGTGAAAATTTCCTTGAAACATCCTACATGATTTGTGTGAGACAGTCATTTGATGTCGACTCAGAATGTTTCATATTGATCATTCGATCACTTGAAAATTACTTATAAGCTAATAGTTTGTGTGAGACGGCTATTGTCGTCTTCTAAGGATGTTTCAATGATTGAAATGAGAGTTTAGAACAATTAACCTTTTTCTAGATACATCACAGTACGCATACCAGTATGAAAACTATTGTAGTATGATTCAGGAAACCAAGTTTGCATACCAATATGCGAACAGTTTTAACTGTTAAATTCTGGGAACCAAGTTTGCATACAAGTATGCGAACGGTTCTACCTGACTTATGGTCCAGGACGGCAGTATGCATACCGGTTTCCAAACTGCTGGACAAGACCAAAGTCCGGAACTATAGTTTGCGTACCCGTTTGCAAACTTAGTGGTTAAAGTCCTAAAATCGGTTAAGTATGATTCCATACTCATGAACAAATACATTTATAAATTAAGGAATGCAATCTTTGCAAACCGTGGCTTAATGTTCATGAGTTAATTCTTGTATAAGTACTTTGTACAATCATGAACCAAATCTGATTTTGCTTCAATTGTTTCTTGTATACTTCTATGAGATATATACAATTGAAAAACTCTATGAGTATCACAATTAGATCATTTGATTATCTTTCATAATTGATTAATCATCATATTTGATCTACAAGTGTTAGATGAATGTGGTTAAGGCAAAAGTGTTCATATGGCTAACTTCGATTAACTATTGTTGAGCCAACTCAATATACACGTTTAGGTACTGTTACCCATATCTAAATGAAGGTATATCTCATTTGTATGTAAAAAGCTAAGACCATCTAACGGTGGAGAGATATTGCTTTGGTTTTAAACAAACTTAGCTTGAATCTTAGATCAGGTTTTCATCTAACGATGAATATTGAATGCTATGTTTCTAAGCTAATCTAGATTTGATTGTTAGCAACCCTGATTTGAAAGACTATATAAGGGAGAATGAAAAAGTGGGGGTCAAACAACCTCGCCCAATATTTTGCTTAGCAATCTGTATGGACTAACTCCAATATACTTACAAGAGAATCAACTAGACAGTTAAACTCAATCTTAAGAAAAGTATATCAAAGAGTTATATCTCAATCTCTCAATTCAATCCGCAACCAAACAAATAATAATTTGCGAGCCTGATTGAATATAAGAGAGACAACTTGAACAGTACCAAAGACCAATGTTCAAGGATCAATCAATTAAAATTAACAACCAAAGGTTCCTATTTACCAATTGATCGATTCAACGCACAACATGTGATATTTCAATTATATAACAAAATATAATGCGAAAAAGAAATAACACAGACACCGGAAGTTTTGTTAACGAGTAAACCGCAAATGCAGAAAACCCTGAGACCTAGTCCAGATTTGAACACCATACTGTATTAAGCCGCTACAGACACTATCCTACTACAAAGCTAACTTCGATCTGGAATTTAGTTGAGCCCCAATAAATCTCTCACTGATTCAAGGTACAGTCATGCTCCTTACGTCTCTGATCCTAGCAGGATACTACGCACTTGATTCCCTTAGATGATCTCACCCACAACCAAGAGTTGCTACGACCCAAAGTCGAAGATTTGATAAACAAATCTGTATCACACAGAAAAGTATATTGCATAGATAAATCTGTCTCCGACGGATATACCTATGAGTTTTTGTTATGTATTTCGATAAATCAATGTGAACAAGAACCAATTGATAACCTGGACTTATATTCCCGAAGAATATCCTAGAATTATCAGTCACCTCACAATAATCTTAATCGATTAACGAAACAAGATATTGTGGAATCACAAACGATGAGACGAGGGTATTTGTGACTACTTTTATATCTTGCCTATCGGAGATATAAATCTCAATCCAATCTTATGATTGTACTTAATCACGATAGAAATAGCAAGATCAGATTACACAACTACAGAGAAAATAGTTGGGTCTGACTTCACAATCCCAATGAAGTCTTTAAGTCGTTAACCTACAGGGTTTTGTGAAAACCCTAAGGTTAAAGGAGAATCAACTCTAGATATACAACTAGTATCACACAGGAGGTGTGGGGATTAGGTTTCCCAGTTGCTAGAGTTATCTTTTATATAGTCTTCAAATCAGGGTTTGCAATCTAAGTTACCTTGGTAACAAAGCATTCAATATTCACCGTTAGATGAAAACCTGATTAGATTCAAGCTAATATCTTTCAACCGTTAAATCGAACTTAGCTTGTTATACATAAATGAAATTGAACTTCATTTAGGTTTGATTAATCGTACCTAAACATGTACACTTAGTCGGTTCAACAATAGTTAACCAATGGTTAGCCATATGAGCACTTTCATATCAACCTTATTCATCTTTACCATAACTAGTTCAAATGACTCAAATAAACTAGTTAGGGAGTTCTTCAATTGCTTAAATCTAATAGATGTATACAAGACATAATCGAATCAAAATCGGTTTTGATTCACTCGAATCAATTCATGAACATTATAGCCACGGTTTTCAAAAATTGCATTCCTTATTATATAAATGTTTCAGTTCATGAACAAACCGATTTTAGAAAGTAACCTCCTTACGTATGCAAACGGGTACTCATACTTAAGTATCCGTATTGAGTTTGTTTTTCACTTCCAAACTCCAAAAAGAAATTCACGAATGTGAAACTTCCACCAGTATGCGTACGGGTACGCATACTTACCCGGATTTCCAACAACCGCCAATACGCGTACGGGTACGCATACTTTGGGTTCCCGATTTTGGACTTTTACACAAATTTAAGAACACACTATGTTTATATCCAAACATGGTTACTTGTTCTAAACTATCATTTCAATCATTGAAACTTTCTTAGAAGATGTTAAAACAATTGTTATTCACAAACTATTTTCATCAAAGCGATTTTCAAGTTACTGAAATAATCAACATGACTTTCGCCACGAGTAAAGATGAACTTGGATAAAGCGAAAGTTTTGATGATCACGCAAGTGTGACACATTTTCACCCATAAATACATTAGCTAGGACTCATTTTATCACTAATAAACTTGTTTGTAGGTGTTTTTGGGCAATAAACAGTTTTGGAGGAATCAGCTCGAAAAGTTGATAAAGACACCCGGAGAAACCTACTATTCGGACTCCCAGTTTTGGCTAAGGTGCATCCAATTACTAAGGGGCACACTATCTGCTAATTGCACCCCAAGACACCCCACTATTAATGGAAGCCCACACATGGATTGGGGACACCCTTCTTTTTCACGGTTCTGGCAGAAATTGGCGGGAAAATATCTTTGAAGATACTCAGTCTCCTGCTTGTTTTGTGAGTTGATTTTTGAGACAATTTAGATGACTTTTGTCTTGGGAATGGCTTAGGATGAATTATCCTTACTAAACAAGAACGGTAAATGCGTTGGAATTGAGAAAATCAAGGAGCTACAAGGAATTTTGATAAAACAGGGAGCGTATAGTTGGTTAGAGACACTCACGGGATTTTGATGGAATTCTCAGTTGTTGGATGAGTAATTAGTGTGTTTTACTCTATCAGCAATAGGTTGTCAACGTGTTTTGAGGGTGGTTGAATGCTGCAGACGCGTGATCAGATAAAACAGGGAAGCAATATATATTCGGATTTTCTGTGCTACCCTGTGTTGTTTTTCTTACGTGCCGTTAAGGAAAGATATTGATTGTGGATACTATCCTACTAATTGTGAAAGATTTTACAGCTCGCTAACACGTAAACTAGATAAGAAATAAGGAAGGAATAATATTTTCCCGTAAACGGCAGCATTGAAGAAGAGAAGATTTCCTTGAGATTTTTCCGTCCCGTTGAGTATAAAAAGGTTTGCTGAAGGTCAGAGAATGAGGGAGTGATTGGGGCGACAAGAGAACGAAGACCAAGAAGTTGCAGATCTTTCTGCACCCGCAGGAAAAGAAGAAGACGAAGAATAATAAGCTGCCAAAGTCTATCGTTAATAAACCGTGGTTTATTCACGGTTTTGCAACAGTCTTTGCAGCGACATATGAACAGTGAAAATGACACTATTCTCTTATCGGATACTGTAATAGTTATTTGCAACAATTGTTTACTTGTAACAGTGAATTCTGTGACGTCCACAAAGCGTTGCGAACCTTTGTTTTCTTAGTTTTCTTGAATAAAAACACCATTTTGAGCTATGACTTATATTTTTGAGTGTGTTTTCATCATGAGAAGCTAAACCCTTATACTGGGTCGACGGAGGAATCCCAATTTCATACATGGGTAAATTTATTTTATTCTTTTTATGACTTTTGCACTTATTTTAAATTGATTTATGATTTGAATTAATTAGTTATTATTTTATTTGATGGGCATGCTTGCTTAAATGTTTGAAGTCCCATGCTTATGATTTATAACTAATATTTTGAGAATCTACCTTGGCAAAAATAAGAGTCGATGTTATTATATTTATTGAGCAATAATTGCTGAAGAATAAATAATTGAGCCTTATGTTATGAATTCGGTGGAATCCTAGTCCCGGTAACTCTCGCTTTTATTTTCATTAAATCTTTAAATTTAATCTCAATAAAGTCCGAGTGAACGACAACCTTCTTACCACTATATAAAATTCGATCAATTTTCGGCACCGCCGACGCGGACTTGTTTTTAGATTAACTTTTAGGTTTATTTTTATTTTGTACAGTAATTTTATTTCACTTTAGATTTTCTTTTTCCTTTTTATGTGTTTCTTTTTGTATCTATTTTCATGGACTTTTTGAGGATGATGACTTCTTCTGAGGAGGAGTCACCTAAGATGACGATGGTGGAATATAAGCGTAGAAATTCAAATTATCAGGCAACCTCATCTGAGATGATGCTTGGTGAATATAAACATAGGAAATGGTATAGAGTTTCTGCTCCACATGAGGTAAGTGAAGAATCGCCTCTAATGATATATGATAAGTATTACAAATACACACCACTTAGTTTGGAACAAAGATTGAGAATTTTGGAATTCCAAAAATTATTTAATGATGATGATGATCAGTCTTGTAGTGACTCTCTGTTCCGGACAGAATTTGAGGATGATTGTGTAGATGATTTGCCTAATTCCATTGATGAATCTATTTCACAAGATAATTCACCCAACTTAGAGGTTGTTTCTAGACCCCTAGACCTCCAAAAGTTACCTAATTTAGGGTTAGAATTGTGTGCTTCTAAAATTTTGTTGGAATACTTTGCATATAAATACCCAGAGGATTTGCATATTTTTAATACCGTGCATGAGCCAATTGAAAAATTACCAGTCCCAATAGTATCCCCATATTATGTTCTTTACACACTTCCTTGTGTTGTAAAAACTTGGTTTGGAGGTAAGTCTCTATTTTTGATAGTTTTAGTGTCTCTGCATCGTTATAACATAAGTGTGAAGCTGTCATTTATAAATGTTGTATTTTGGGTTGATCCCCAAATTTTCAGGTTGTTAGTTTATGGGGATCCTTTTTGTATATTCCAGTAGGTGTATTTTTATTTTATTTTTTATATTTTCGTTTAACTTTTGCATCTTATGAATTTCACATCTTAAGTTTTGCGTTGGCTGACTCAATTACATTGAGGACAATGTAATGTTTAAGTGTGGGGGAGTGGTTAAATTTTTACTTTATTTTTAGGATTTTTCTTGCAAATCGTGATCAGCTGTTGAGCGGGTCTATTGTAGGTATATTATATTATGACCAGTTGTGTAGCAGGTTCTAAAAAAAAAATGTTAGGGTTATGACCAGCTGTGTAGCGGGTTTTTTCTTTTTTTTCTTGCATGTTATGACCAGCTGTGTAACGGGTCTCAAAAAAATTATTATTATGACCAACTGTGTAGCGGGTCTCTCTCTCCCTCTCTTTTTATATGACCAGCTGTATAGCGGGTGAATTTTCTGTTTTGCTCGAGGACTAGCAAAATGTAAGTGTGGGGGAATTTGATGAGCACGCAAGTGTGATGCATTTTCACCCATAAATACATTAGCTGGGACTCATTTTATCACTAATAAACTTGTTTGTAGGTGTTTTTGGGCAATAAACATTTTTGGAGGAATCGGCTCGAAAAATTGATAAAGGCACCCGGAGGAACCTACTATTCGGACTCTCAGTTTTGGCTAAGGCGCATCCAATTACTAAGGGGTACACTAGATGATAATTGCACCCCAAGATACCCCACTACTAATGGCACCCCACACCTGGATAGGGGACACCCTTCTTTTTCACGGTTCTGGCAGAAATTGTCGGGAAAATGTGTTTGAAGATACTCAATCTCCTGCGTGTTTTGTGAGTTAATTTTGGAGACAGTTTCGATGACTTTTGTCTTGGGAATGGATTAGGATGAATTATTCTTACCAAACAGGAATGGTAAGTACGCTGGAATTGAGAAAATCAAGGAGTTACACGGAATTTTGATTAAACAGGGAGCGTATAGTTGGTTAGAGACATTCACAAGATTTTGATGGGATTCTCAGTGGATGGATGAGTAGTTAGTGTATTTTACTCTATCATCAATAGGTTGTAAACGTGTTTTGAGGGTGGTTGAATGCTGCAGACGCGTGATAAGATAAAACAGGGAAGCAATATATATTCGGATTTTCTGTGCTACCCTGTGTTGTTTTTCTTACGTGCCGTTAAGGAAAGATATTGATTGTGGATACTATCCTACTAATTGTGAAAGATTTTACAGCTCGCTAACACGTAAACCAGATAAGAAATAAGGAAGGAATAATATTTTCCCGTAAATGGAAGCATTGAGGAAGAGAAGATTTCCTTGAGATTTTACCGTCCCGTTGAGTATAAAAAGGTATGTTGAAGGTCAGAGAATGAGGGAGTGATTGGGGCGACAAGAGAACGAAGAACAAGAAGTTGCAGAGCTTTCTGCACCTGCAATAAAAGAAGAAGACGAAGAACAATAAGTTTCCAAAGCCTGTCGTTAATAAACCGTGGTTTATTCACGGTTTTGCAACAGTCTTTGCAGCGACATGTGAACAGTGACAACAACACTATTCTCTTATCGTATACTGTAATAGTTCTTTGCAACAATTGTTTACGTATAACAGTGCATTCTGTGACGCCTACGGTTTCCTCGTTCACAAAAATTCTGGTGTCTGTGTTATTTCTTTTCCGCATTATATTTGTTTATATAATTGAAATATCACAGGTTGTGCGTAGTTCAATCAATTGGTAAATCCAACCTTTGGTTGTTGATAGAAATTGATAGACACTTAAACATTGGTCTTTGGTACTGTTTAAGTTATTCTCATACCAATCAGTTCACGGGTTCCATTCAGTTGATTTGCTTATTGATTTGAGAAAGAGATATAACGCTTGGATATCTTTCCTTGATTGAGTCTGACTGTCTAGTTGATTCTCTCGGAATTATATTGGAGTTAGTCCATACAGATTGCCGAATGAAGTATTGGGTGTGATTGTTAGACCCCCGCTTTTTAAATTGGTATTAGATAGGCAAACACGTTAAAGACCTCATAAGTCTGTGTTCGTAGCAATATGATTCTGTGGACAAAAACTTCTCTCAAACTAACGAACATAGAAATGCCTTCAAAATATTTTTATTATGCCAAATGTCTTTGGCTTACCTCAAAGGATAACTCCTTAGTAGATTCTTCCAAATCCCGAGGTAGAAAGTTTGTGCTATCAGACTATGATAACCTTTCATCTAATGTGACAGTTGACACTATGTCAGAGTCTGAGATGAAGCTCACATAACCTTGAAAAGGGCTGCTGAGATTTTTAATGTTCAAGTGTTTAAGGTTAGTTTTCTTGAAGAAACAAATTGCCCAGCTTATTGATGAACTTGAGAAGTCTCTTGATAAAGAACGTGAACTCTATAGCATTATTGAGTTCTTTTCTAACAATATCGAAAATCTTGTTCAAGAAACCACTCTACAACGCGAAAAGATTAGTATAATTGAAGATACTGTTAAAGAAGATTCAATTAGGGAAGAACGTTTAATCAAAACTCATTCATCAAAATTGAACAATTATCGTGTTGAAAAAGAGAAACTTGTTGCATCTCTTTCACTATCCTAGGAACAATACAACTCCTTGAAAAGGGAAAACTCTATTTTGATAAGTAAATTTTCTTCAGTGCCTATCTCTAATACTCATGTGGTATTACCTAGCATGGAGAAATTTTTTTCTAAGGAATTTCCTGCTAAGAAACAGTTTCGTGACTTACAAAATTCCAAAAAGGCTATGAATCTAAAACGAGATGATTCTAACGTTTCTTATCCATTAAACTGTTCATTATATGGGAAAAGGAATCACAATGTTCTACATTGTTTTTCTAGAAAGAAACATATGTCTGATATTCAAAATCTACTTCTTTTTACCGCCGACAGAGTAAATTGTCTGAAGACATCTACAATGGATTTCATTCCTGAAGAAAACTAAAATTCTGATAAAAGAGGTTTCCATGGTCACTCATCTAGAAATCTCCACAGGAATCGTGTCACTCATGTGTGTGCAAATCCCTTCGCCGTAAACATACACATTCCCAGTATTTATGAGAATAAGTCTGGTAGACCTAAGTCTAGGATATGGAAGTCTCACAATTATGATCTTCTGGAACCAATCTCTATAAGTCCTAGACTTAATCCTCAGAAAAATCCTTATGATGGACATTTAAAAGGGTTTATGTCTAATTCGCCTGGAATGAGATATAACCAAAGGAAGGTAAGGAATGCACATCACAAACACTCAGAAGGTATTTACAACTCTTCCCTTAATCTTAGTAGTGGGATTACTTCTCACTCTTCTACCTAGTTCTAGGTATATTCATCCTTGAAACTAGCTTGAGGGTTGCAAGGATGATTTTTTGTGGGATACTTAAGTTTGTTGTATGATACCATCTGATCTTGTATTTGTTATCTTTAAAATAAAGATTGTTTTCTTCATAAGTGATGTATCTTGTTTTTTTTTCTTCTGTGATCTATTTTTTTGTGTTAGAGCACTGCTCGGTCGAACTCGCATGCATTGCTATCTCAAACATGTTTGTCAATATTAGTGATCAAAACTATAAGTCTTGATTTATAGCCTATTTATAGATGTCTCGGACAAGGACATGGATTGTGTAGTTGAGCTTTAGACTTCACGGCGTTCATCATTTAAAGATGAAGAACTACTAAGGGGAGCTTGTGGAACTTCATCAACAAAATGTATGTGGAGATTGAAACTCATCTATCACTTGAAAAGTCTATTTCTACCCTAACTCCTTTATTGAGACACAAGTCGTATTACGATATAGTTTTCTATTATACACATTTGAGATTTCGAGCTGAGTTTATCTCGCTTACATATTTCTCGAAATATATGTTGGCAAGCTTTCGCTTCAACCAAGTTCATCTTATATTCTTGACGAATTTCAGAATATGACCATGTGAAAAGTTTCGAGTAACATCTTACATGGTTTGTGTGATATAATCATTTGGTGTAGAATTGGAATGTTTCGTTATGATTATTTCATTATCTTGAAAATTGCTTTGATGATAATAGTGAGTGAAAATGCCTACTGTCATCCTCTAAGAAAGTTTCAATGATTGAAATAAAGAGTTTAGAATCAAGTAACCATGTTTGGATATAAACATAGTGTGTTCTCACATTTGTTTGTAAGTCAAAAACCGGCAACCTGAAGTATGCGTACCCGTACATGTACTGGCGGTTGTTGGATGTCTGGGAGTAGAAGTCTCACTTCCTTAAATTTATACTGGAGTTTCGAAGTGTGAATTGGTATGCACGCCCGTACGCGTACTGGCGTAACCAAACTCGGTCCGGCTACTTAAGTATGTGTACCCGTTTGCATACTTGAGTTGGTTACTTTCTAAAATCGGTTGTACATGAACTTAAACATTTATAAAATAAGGAATGCAATCTTTCAAACAGTAGCTATAATGTTCGTGAATTCATTCGAGTGAATCAAAATGATTCTGCTTCAATTGTGTTCTTGTATACTTCTATGAGAATATAAGAATTGACCGGCTCTTTAACTAGTTTCATTTGAGTCATTTGAACTAGTTATGGTTAAGATGAATAAGGTTGATATGAGAGTAATCATATGGATAACTTCGGTTAACTATTGTTGAGCCAACATGGTGTGCATGTTTGGGTACGGTTACATAAACCTAAATGAGGGTACATTTCATTTGTGTGTAACAAGCTAAGTTCGATCTAACGGTTGAAAGATATTAGCTTGGTTGAATCAGGTTTTTCATCTAATAGTGAATATTGAATACTTTGTTACCAAGGTAACTTGGATTGCAAACCCTGATTTAAAAACTATATAAAGGAGAACTCTATAAACTGGGAAACCTCATCCCCACACCTCATGTGTGTTAGTAGTTGCATCAACTAGAGTCAATTCTCTTTTAACCTTAGGTTTCTATCGAGACCCTGTAGGTTAACGACTTCAAAGACTTCATTGGGATTGTGAAGCCAGACCCAACTATTTTCTTTAATTACGTGTTCCGATCTTGCCGGATTATATCGTTTGAGTACTATATTCTCTAAGATTTTATCGAGATTTAATCTCCGATCAGAAAGATAAAAAGTGATCACAAACACCTTTGTCTCATCGTTTATGATTCTACAATATCTAGTTTCGCCATCATATGATTTAGATTATTGTGAGGTGATTGATAATACTAGGTTATTCTTAGGGAATATAAGTCCGGGTTATCAATTGGTTCATGTTCACCTTGATTTATCAAAAGACGGAACAAAAACTTGGGTATTTATGTGGGAGACATATTTATTCATACTATAGACTTTTCTGTGCGAGACAGATTTGTTTATCAAGTCTTCGACTTTGGGTCATAGCAACTCTTAGTTGTGGGTGAGATCAGCTAAAGGAATCAAGTGCGTAGTATCCTACTGGAATCAGAGACGTAAGGAACGCAACTGTACCTTGAATCAATGTGAGATTGATTAGGGTTCAACTACATTCCAGTCCGAAGTTCATTGGTAGTAGGCTAGTGTCTGTAGCGGCTTAATATACACATTAAAGACCTCATAAATCTGTGTTTGTAGCGATCTAAGGATGGACGATATTGTCTCTGATAAACGCATCGCTAGAAATAAAAGTTTTGTTTCTTTAAAATCTATTAAAGAGAAAGATTTGTCAATCTCGAATATAGAAGAACCTTGTGTTCCAAGGAAACAGACGTACATTGACAAGTGTTATCCTGACTACCTTACTGACGAGTCTAACTCTGAAGTTGAAAGGAATGCAGCCAAAGATAGTGCAGTGATTATAAAACTCGTTAGAATCCAGGATGATAATGTCACCCGATTGAAACAGAAAGTTAATTTCCTTTTTGTTATGGCAAAAGAGCGTGACTCTCATCTAAAGGTCCTTCAAGAGGAAAATGTCTCAGTCCATTCTTCACGAACTCTATTTGAGGAAAAACTCAAAAAGGATGCTTTGGAAATTGAACATCTCTTAAGTAAACTCTCCTTACAAGATTGTTCCAAAGAGTCCACCATACCTATTTCCTATGATCTGACTGTAAAAGAATCAGTTTCAGGAGCAAAACCAAAATCCCTTCATGTTGAAAGTAATGTGCACTTGTTCTCTTCTAATCAAGGAATATCCACATCACACGAAAGGAAGTCTCCCAACGATGGTGTTAATATTGTTCTGTCTAATCACTCAGGTGATCAAAAAAAGTGTCTCTTTTGTGACTCAAAAGGGACTGGTTAACAAAAGAGGAATTTTAGTGTAATGACCCGTCCCTCCACCGATACTGTCCCCACTTAGCCATTGCGGTTATCCGACAGCATGGGGTTTTCAACGGGCATTATTGCGGTCATCCAGCAATAACTTCCCTGGAGGTAACCCATCCCTGGATTGCTCCCGCCCAAGCACGCTTAACTGCAGAGTTTTCTGCCAACTCTGAAGCCAATTGTGCTGAAAAGGCCTCGGTGATAGGAAAGGATGAACCATTACTTATATTCCATTCAGCCAACCACTGCCGAATACCAGGGTATTACAATACCACCACCTTAAATTGGAGTCATCCTCGGCTCCAGAATATATTCGCAATCCCAGATCTCCGACGTTCCCTGCCCCTCATGAGAAGCACCTGAAACAACCCCATCCAGAGTGCCTTCCCACCCTCGGCAGGTGACCCGTCGTCGGCTCTGATACCATTTGTAATGACCCCCATTTGTAATGACCCGTCCCTCCACCGATACTATCCCCACTTAGACACTGCGGTCATCCGGCAGTGTGGGGTTTTCAACGGGCATCGCTGCGATAATCCAGCAGAAACTTCCCAGGAGGTCACCCATCCCTGGATTGCTCCCACCCGAGCACGCTTAACTGCAGAGTTTTCTTCCAACTCTGGAGCCAATTGTGCTGAAAAGGCCTTGGTAATAGGAAAGGACGAACCATTACTTATATTTCATTCAGCCAACCACTGTCGAATATCGGGGTATTACATTTAGCTTGAATGACAATTCTATTATTCGTCTTCAACACACCTTAGATTTGATTCTCAAAGGTATAACTGACATTCATATGTCTAAACCAATTGGTTTTAGTACTCACCATGTGTACTCCACTAGGAAAGTCAGTTCGATGTGTTCCTCAAATGCGAAACAATCTTCCTAAACCATTTCGACGAAGAAGATCTCATGGATATTCTTCAATTAAGAAGGAATATTATGTTATTCATGATGTGAAAATGGTACCAGAAGAAATAAGAAATGAATATATGAAAGGAAACCTAAAAAGGATAATTGAAGGATGCAAAGATATTATCAACATGCTGTCAATTCCCTCTAGTCAAAATTCTTCAGGTAAGAATCAACACTATGCATCACATTTTTATGATAGTAAATTTTATGATAACTTTTCACATAATAACGGTTTTCCTCCAGAGATCAAGAAAAAGAGGTTTGATCGTAGATAACATTCATTTAATGGGCTTAAAGCTCATACTTGTGCTAATTAATCACAAACTTGAAATCTCACTCTAAAAAAAATCCGGATAGAGTGAGAATTATTCAGGTATACTTGATGGCAAGATGTTTTCTGATTCTCTACGCTATTTTATTATCGTTATTAGCTGGATGATCATTCACAAACATCTCTGCATAAGTATTTGGGTTTTCCTTGGAAATTTTGTGTTTTCTTAATTTCTTCTTGAAATCTTGTTGTGTCAAAATTGCTACTCTTATGCTCTAAGTTTTTCTTTTGTGAGATTATAAAATTTATTGAGCTAAGATTTGTGAAATTTCTCATGTAGCCAAACATAAACATTGAATAGTCTTCTTAATTGAGTACTTCTCTTTTTGAGTCGTTTGTCAATAATGGGACAAGTTTGTGTTTGTACGGGTATCATTGTTACATGTCGCGAACCGACTTTGAAACCCTAACCTCTGGGTTTCTATGGAACCATTTAAATACCAAACCCGTATTTAGAAAAAGTACACATACTCCATGCTACTTTTTCATTCAAGAATGGCATCACCTTCGGGAACTTCTAGAGGCTTTCTTGATGAGGGTTTTGATCTCACACTCAAATAAGAGGAGAAAGGAACTCTCGTGGAAGTTGATGACACATCTTCTCAATCTCCCAATAACTTCTCAGATATTGTGGATGATGAAGAGACTTCTAATGAAGTTGTTCAAAACTTTATCAATCCGTTTAATGATGCAAAGCTGCTACTTGTTAACACTCTGAAAGATCTAGATGTTTTAAGAACTGATTTGATAAACGTCAACTCCGATCTTACTCTAATGAAGACACGACTTAAGGATCTTCTAAATATTGTGTCTGAAGATACGTTAATTCTGTCTGTCATAAGCTTTAAAGTCTTAGAACCAATGAAGTCTCCGTACCGAAACTCTGATTATCGCTTGTGATTACTCCTTGGTAGGCATTGGACATGGCACCTTTACAGTCGGGCGAGCAGTGCTAAAGGCTTCCTCAGGTAAGATATCGAAGCATGAGAAATCATGTGTTGACAATGGGCATGCTTTCGTCCCCTTTGCTTTTGATACTTTTGGCTATTTGGCTCCATAAGCAGTTGGACTACTCAAGAGGGTCCAGAAAGTCATGCGCAGCAATGTAATGACCCCTGGCTCACGAGATTTTATTTTTAATAGGATAGGTTTTGCTATTCAAAAAGGGCTAGCGGCACAGCTTGTTGCTCGCTTGCCTAGTATGTAATTTTTAACTTTGTAAGATTTTGTTTTATGTAGTCTTCAACATAATATTAAATTGGTCATTTTAGATTTATTTTGTCTAGGAAACTTCTTACGATAATTTATTTCTTGTGTTTTAGAAGGATTACTAGGGTTTGGAATAGATATTATTGTGAGTACTCATAGCTATTTCCAACATTTTCATCTTCAATGTTTTTAGATTTATTTATTTAAATTCTAAGTTGTTTGGAAGATGATTTTTGCAATTTTAATCTTTACGATTTTATATATTGCAAATTGTTATGGGATGTATTGCTTACGTCCGTGAACTTGTGACTGTCCCATACTTGTTCAAAAGTTATCTCTATTATACGTGAGTATGAAAGTATTGATAAAATATAAAATGAACTTTTGACAAACAAAAGTTAAGCCTTTTATGCCATTATGCAAATATTGATGGAAGAACGGATAAACTTTTGTTTACAAGGATTAAGTCTATTATAAGTCATTGTGCAAATAGTGGTGAAAAATAGAATGAATCCTTGTTTACTCCGAGGTATTGGTCTATCTCCGATTCACATTTTTGTGCATATACTGTGTTGTTCCGTAAGTTCTCTTATGTTGAGCATGGCCAATTGAATTGATCATTTTTGTGGCTAATTCAATTGTGATTTTTGGATACAAATTCATGTTCTCATGTGATTTGATTGTGTCCAAAGAAATCCTTATTTTCTTGTAAAAGCAAGGTCGCCTTTGTTGTTCTTTCGGGAATGACATTTTATGGGGGAGAGTTCTTTTTGAACTTGTGCTTTATTGCCAAATATTTGTGGGGAATGCGGTTGTGGAATATTATAGGGGTTATCTTGTATCTTTATAAACTCCTTGATGAATGCATTTAGCTTTGGCTTTATGATTGCATCTAAATAAGTTGGTATGTTATTCTTTTTTGGTCATGAAGTATCTCTATGAAAATTTCATGAGGATTCCACTAGTCTTCATACCTTTGCCAATTTATATTGACAAAGGGGGGGGGGAATTAATGTGTAGTTTCATTCTACAAATACATATGGTTTACAGATCATTATGTAAGGGGAGTGGTTTTCATGTCGAGATGAAGTATTGACTAAGGGGGGGTGATACATATCACCATAGTATTGTTGTCAAAGTTGTGATACATTTGAACTTTGATGTTGTGTAATAATACTATGACATTGTATAACAATGATTGAGAGCACTTGTTTTCTCATTGTTATCGCTATGGATCTTCAACAACTATGATGCTGAGTCGAACACGTTTAGAATCATTGAGTACTTGGAAGTGACGAAGATTTCGAGTAGTGTTGAATATGCCAATGAGACCAAGCATTTGGATGAGAAGCTACAAAGTTTTATTTATTTTATAATCCATATGTATTGATAGTTTTGTCACTAAAATTGACAAAGGGGGAGATTGTTAGAGCACTGCTCGGTCAAACTCGCATGCGTTTCTATCTCAAGCATGTTTGTCAATGTTAGTGATCAAAACTATAAGTCTTGATTTCTAGCCTATTTATAGATGTCTTGGACTAGGACATATATTGTGTAGTTGAGCTTTAGACTTCACGGCGTTTATCATTTGAAGACGAAGAACTACTAAGGGGATCTTGTGGAACTTCATCAACAAAAGGTATGTGGAGACTGAAACTCATCTATCACTTGGAAAGTCTATTTCTACTATATCTCTTATATTGAGACATAAGTCGTATTACGATATAGTTTTCTATTATACACATTTGATATTTCGAGCTGAGTTAATATCGCTTACATATTTCTCGAAATATGTATTGGCAAGATTTCGCTTCGACCAGGTTCATCTTATATTCTTGACTAATGTCAGAATATGACCGTGTGAAAATTTCCAAGTAACATCTTACATGGTTTGTGTGATACGATCATTTGGTGTAGACTTGGAATGTTTCGTTATGATTATTTCAATATCTTGAAAATTGCTTTGATGCTAATAGTGAGTGAAAATGGCTATTGTCATCCTCTCAGAAAATTTCAATGATTTAAATAAAGAGTTTAGAATCAAGTAAACATGTTTGGATATAAACATAGTGTGTTCTCACATTTGTGTGTAAGTCCAAAACCGGGAACCTGAAGTATACATACCCGTACGTGTACTGGCGGTTGTTGGATGTCTGGGCAAGTATGCGTACCCGTACGCATACTGGCGGAAGTCTCACGTCCTTAAATTTCTGCTGGAGTTTAGAAGTGTGAAATGGTATGAAATCCCGTACGCATACTTTCATAACCAAACTCGGTCCGGCTACTTAAGTATGCGTACCCGTTTGCATATTTGAGTTGGTTACTTTCTAAAATCGGTTGTACATGAACTTAAACATTTATAAAATAAGGAATGCAATCTATGCAAACGGTGGCTGTAATGTTCATGAATTCATTCGAGTGAATCAAACCGATTCTGCTTCAATTATGTTCTTGTATACTTCTATGAGAATATAGCAATTGAACGACTCTTTAACTAGTTTCATTTGAGTCATTTGAACTAGTTATGGTTAAGAACTTAAGATGAATAAGGTTGATATGAGAGTAATCATATGGATAACTTCAGTTAACTATTGTCGAGCCAACATGGTGTGCACGTTTGGGTACGGTACCATAAACCTAAATGAGGGTACATTTCATTTGTGTGTAACAAGCTAAGTTCGATCTAAAGGTTGAAAGATATTAGCTTGGTTGAATCAGGTTTTTCATCTAACGGTGAATATTGAATATTTTGTTACCAAGGTAACTTGGATTGCAAATCCTGATTTGAAAACTATATAAAGGAGAACTCTAGTAACTGGGAAACCTAATCCCCACACCTCATGTGTGTTAGTAGTTGCATCAACTAGAGTAAAATTTTTTTTAACCTTAGGTTTCTATCGAGACCCTGTAGGTTAACGACTTCAAAGACTTCGTTGGGATTGTGAAGACAGACCCAACTATTTTCTTTGTAATTGCATGTTCTGATCTTGCCGGATTATATCGTTTGGGTACTATCTTCTCTAAGATTTGCTCGAGATTTAATCTCCGATAGGCAAGATAAAAAGTAATCACAAACACCTTTGTCTCATCATTTTTGATTCCATAATATCTAGTTTCGCCATCATATGTTTAGATTATTGTGAGGTGATTGATAATACTATGTTGTTCTTCAGGAATATAAGTCTGGGTTATCAATTGGTTCATGTTCACCTTGATTTATCAAAAGACGGAACAAAAACTCTTGGGTATTTATATGGGAGACAGATTTATTCATACTATAGACTTTTTTGTGTGAGATAGATTTGTTTATCAAGTCTTCGAATTTGGGTCGTAGTAACTCTTAGTTGTGGGCGAGATCAGCTAAAGGAATCAAGTGCATAGTATCTTGCTGGGATCGGAGACGTAAGTAACGCAAATGTACCTTGAATCAGTGTGAGATTGATTAGGGTTGAACTACATTCCAGTCCTAAGTTCATTGGTAGTGGGATAGTGTCTATAGTGGCTTAATATAGTGTGGTGTTCAAATTGGACTAGGTCCTAGGGTTTTTCTGCATTTGCGGTTTTCTCGTCAACAAAATTCTGGTGAATGTATTATTTCTTTTCTGCATTATATTTTGTTATATAATTGAAATATCACAGGTTGTGCGTTAGGATCAATCAATTAGATAATCCGACCTTTGGTTGTTAATTTAAATTGATTGACACTTGAACATTGATCTTTGGTACCGTTCAAGTTATTTCACATAATAATCAGGCTCGCAGATTTCTATCTGTTTGATTTGCTGATTACATTATGAAACAGAGATATAAACTCTTGTATATACTTTTTTCTAGATTGAGTCTCACTATATAGTTTATTCTCTAGAAAGTATATTGTTGGGTGTGGTTGTTGTACCCCCGCATTTTCATTTGGAGAATCTATTAATGATCGAGCTATGAAAATATATGAGATATCCAAAAACAGAGTGTATTTCCTTATTTTAGATCTTTTCTGACCCATTAACTTTCTGAAACCGGGCCGCAAACATCTGTGTCTTCTTCTTAAGAGTTTATAAGGGTTTCTATAAAAAGGGTTTCCTTCTCTTGTTCACGAACATATATTTTATATATAGTTTTCTCCATCCATGTTTAAAAAAAAAAAAGGAAAACTCTTCAAAATATCAGGAAGTGGTAAATCTTGATATGGAAGAAAACATCAAAGGATGCAGTTCGGTTCAAGAACTTGTCTTAAAAAAGATGATTGCAAAGAAAGAGTACAACTCCTAGATTAGTGAATCTGTCAAGGATTTAATTCATTCCCAGAATGACTCAAAGGTCGAATGTGCAAACCTTCAACTGCAAATAAATCATCTCATTGATGGTCATACCAAAATCCTTGAAAATCAAAAGGTCTTGATTCGGAACTAGAAGAAGCTCATCTCTAATTGCATCAAAGGCAGGCAACTTGCTCGCATTGTTGATCGAAATGTGAATGTTCTAACTCATGACATGGAGTTTCTACGGTCGAAAGGATCAAGGATATCGATAATACCTTTTATGATGGTGTCATGGAGAGGTATGAAGTTCTCAAAGGAACTTAGATTTTATTATGTCTAGGAAACATCTTATGAAAATTTATTATTATGTTTTAAGAAGGATAACTAGGGTTTGGAATAGCAAATATTTTGATTACACATAGCTATTGACAACGATTTTCATCTTGCAATGTTTTAGATTTATTTATTTAAATTCTAAGTTATTTGGAAGATGATTTTGCAGTATTAAACTTTATTGGTTTTATATATTGCAAGATTGTTATGAGATATATGTGTTTACGTCCGCGAACTATAATTATCTCATATATGTCAGAAGTTAAGTCTATTATGTCTTTATGCAAATATTGATAAAAGATAGAATGAACTTTTGAATATTCCGCAGTATTGATCTTTTCCTGATCCACTTCTATGCGAAAGTATTGTATGGCTCTGTAAGTTTTCTTATGTTGAGCATTTACGATTAAATTAATCATTAAGGTCTTCTTGTGGATAATTTATTCGAGTTTTCTGGATACAAATTCATGTTTCATGTAACTTGTTAATGTCCAAAAAAATTCTTATTTTCTTGTAAAAGTAAGGTCGCTCTTATTGTTCTTTCGGGAATGACATTTTATGGGGGAGAGTTTTTAATTTAACTTGTGCTTAATTGCCAAATATTTTTATGGGGAGTACATTTGTGGGATATTGTAGGAGTTATCTCGTATCTTTATAAGCTCCTTGATGAATACATTAAGTTTCGACTATGTGAAATCATTGAAACCAAGTTGATATGTTCTCTTTTAATCATGAATATCTCTTTGAGAATTTCATTATGATCCCACTAGTTTTCGTACATTTGCCAATTTATGTTGACAAAAAGGGGAAAAATTATTTTGTAGTTCACACTAGATACATATGGTTTACGGATCATTAGTGGTTTTCATTGTATAACAATATATAATTGTATAACAATTGAACTTTGATGCTGTGTAATAATACTATGACATTGTATAACAATATATAATTGAGAATAACTGTTTTCTTATCGTTATAGCTACGGATCTTCAACAACAGTGATGCTGAGTTGAACACGTTCAAAATCACTGGAGTACTTGGAGTGATGAAGAATTCAAGGAATATTGAAGAACCAAGGAAATAGAGCATGTAGGATGAGAAGCTACAAAGTTTATTTATTTTGTAATCAATATGTATTGATAGTTTTTTCACTAAAATTGACAAAGGGGGTGATTATTAGAGCACCGCTCGGTCGAACTCACAAGTGTTGCTATCTCAAGCTTGTTTGTCAAGTTTAGGTGATCAAAACTATAAGTCATTATTTCTAGTCTACGTATAGCCATGTCTCGGGTTGGGATAGAATGTGTAGTTGAGCTTTAGACTTCACGTCATTCATCGATTGAAGATGAAGATATACTGAAGTGAGCTTGGAGGAACTTCATCAACAAAAGGTATGTGGAGACTAAAACTTATCTATCACTCAGAAGTCTATTTTATTCTATCTCCTATTGAGACTAAGTCTTATAGCTATATAGACTTTCACATTTGATATTTCGAGCTGAGTTTAACTCGGTTATATATTTCTCGAAATATGTGTTGGAAGCTTTTTGCTTTAGCTAAATTCATCATTAATTTTGACGAGTTTAGTTGGAAACAATTTATTTGTTGGAAACTAAATAATAAGTCAAAGATGATCATGTGAAAATTGCATTGAAACATATTACATGATTTGTGTGAGACAGTCATTTGATGTTGACTCGAAATGTTTCGTATTGATCATTCGATCACTTGAAAATTACTTATAAGCTAATAGTTTGTGTGAGACAGCTACTGTCGTCTTCTAAGGATGTTTCAATAATTGAAATGAGAGTTAAGAACAATTAACCTTTATCTGGATACATCACAGTACGCATACCAATATGCAAACTATTGTAGTATGATTCAGGTCCAGAAACCAAGTTTGCATACCTGTATACGAACGGTTTTAACTGATAAAGTCCGGGAACCAAGTATCCATACCAATATGCGAATGTAACTACCCGAGTTAGGTCCGGGACGACATTATGCATACCAATTTGCGAACTGTCGGACAAGACCAAAGTCTGGAACTTAAGTTTGCGTACCCGTTTGCAAACCAAGTGGTTAAAGTTCTAAAATCGGCCTAGTATGATTTTATACTCATGAAAAAATACATTAATAAATTAAGGAATGAAATCTTTGCAAACCGTGGCTTAATGTTCATGGATTGATTCTTGAATAAGTACTTTGTACAATCATGAATCAAATCCGATTTTTTTCCAATTGTGTCTTATATACTTCTATGAGAATATAAACAATTGAATAACTCTATGAGTAACAGTTATTGAGCCAACTCAATATACACGTTTAGGTACGTTAACCCGTATCTAAATGAAGGTATATTTCATTTGTGTGTAACAAGCTATGACCATCTACGGTGGAGAGATGTTGCTTTGGTTTTAAGCAAAATTATCTTGAATCTTAAATCAGGATTCAATCTAACGGTGAATATTGATTGCTTTGTTTTTAAGCTATCAAACCCTCATTTGAAGACTATATAAGGGAAAACTTTAGCAACTGGAAAAACCTGATCCCCACACTTTTGTGTGATACTAGCTGCGACTAGAGTCGATTCTCCGTTAACCTATGTTTTTCCTAAAACCATTATAGGTTTATGACTTAAAGACTTCATTGGGATTCTGAAGCCAGACCCAACTATTTTCTCTATATTTGCGTATTCTGGTCTTACTTATATCGTATTGAGTATTATCTTCTCTAAGATTTGCTCGAGATTTATCTCCGATGGGTAAGATATAAAAAGTAATCACAAAGCTCTTCGTCTCATTCTTTGTGATTCAACAATAACTTCTTCTACTACGATATAGTTAAGTTATTGTGAGGTGATTGATATTTCTAGGATGTTTTTCGGGATATAAGACCTGATTATCAATTGGTTCATGTTCACCTTGATTTGTCAAAATATGAAACAAAATTTCATAGGTACTTCCGTGGGAGACAAATTTATCTATCTGAGCAGACTTATCTGTGTGAGACAGATTTGGTTATAAGTCTTAGACTTTGGGCCGTAGAAACTCTTAGTTGCGAGTGAGATCAACTAGGGAATCAAGTACATAGAGTCCTGCTAGGATTCAGATATGTAAGGAACGCGATTGTACCTTAATCGGTGTGAGACTTGGTTAGGGCTCAACTACATTCCAATTTGAAATTAACTTGTAGTAGGCTAGTGTCTGTAGCGGCTTAATACAGTGTGGTGTTCAAATTTGAACTAGGTCCCGGGTTTTTTCTGCATTTGCGGTTTCCTCGTTAACAAAACTTATGGTGTCTGTGTTATTTCTTTTCCGCATTATATTTGTTTATATAATTGAGATATCACAGGTTGTGCGTAGTTCAATCAATTAGTAAATACAACCTTTGGTTGCTGATAGAAATTGATTGACACTTGAACATTGGTCTTTGGTACCGTTCAAGTTATTCTCATACCAATCAGTTCACATATTTTATCATGTTAATTTGATGATTGATTTGAGAAATAGATATAACTCTTGGATATCTTTCCTCGATTGAGTCTGATTGTATAGTCAATTCTCTTGGAATTATATTGGAGTTTGTCCATACAAATTGCCGAACGAAACATTGGATGTGGTTGTTAGACCCCCGCTTTTTCACAAAGGGTTACATTGAATACTCACCTTTTGAGGTACGGGTTGTACGTGACCCTATTTTTCTCTTCAACTACACCGTTGATAAAAGTTGACCATTTATATTCTTTGCCTAAATACTTAATATCCATAATTTCGAAGACTTTTCCTCCGATTTTGATAAACTAAAAAAATCTTTGAAGAGGAATTAGAAAAATAGTGTGAAATTAGGAATGATTTTTACTACCAATATTCTCAGGACAAATTATTCTAAAAATTTGATCAAAATACATAATATTTCCAGGTTGTGGCTTCAAATAAACAAAGAATCAACGGAATTCACTACATTTGAGAACCCTCGGGGATTTGGCTATCTGTAAGAGAACAAATCAACTCCCTTATTATCAACCATTTCTCCCCGATAGGCACATCCAAAATCCGTGAATATAATGTTAACTGATCTGATATATAATGGAGCCTTGCATTTTGGAAGCAGAAAATCTTTCGCTCATCGAAATTCCTTTTAAGAATTTTTTTTTGGAATACCCTTTCGAACATGAATATCTGAGAAGCAACCGACCTAAATGGTTTTCAACTGGTTTTATTTAAAGCAGAGGATATCATGGGATCAAATATAATTTCATTAATTCAGAATTTTTTCAGAACGAACTCTCTAAATCCCGATTTCAAATATTTTTTTTTTACTCTTACCTCAAAAATCGTTACTCCTCAAACCCCAACAGATTTTCCTTATTAGCCTAAGCAATACAATTTACAAATTTATTTTAAAAATTCTTGTAAATAGGTTAAAACCACTCTTAAACAGATTAATATCCCCGAACCAATCATCCTTTCTTCCGGGAAGGAAAATTACTGATAACTTAATTGTCGCCCATAAACTCCTTCATTTTGTTAGCATCTCAAAATAAAAAAAATAAAAATCTTAGACGTTAAAATTAGATCTTTCAAGAGCCTTTAATAGAAGAATTAATTGGGGGATATGGGAATTAATTGGGGGATATGAATTACTTCCCCCAACCCATGGTGTGTGCTAAGGGGTGACTTTTGGTTATGAATATACTAAAATACCCTTCCCTCAAAATAAAATAAAAAACTTAAAATCAAAAAACAAAATCATATCCCCCATTTCCATCTCCACTTCTTCCCTCAAAATAAAAATTAAAAACTTAAAAAACAAAAATCTAAATCATATCCCTCATTTCCATCTCCACTTCTTATTAATCTTATTTAGGGGTAGTGTTTTGAAACCCAAATATTCTCCATTCCCTTTCAAATTCTAAACTCTCCCCACTCTATATCAAATTCTCTTCACCTCACTTTGGAAACGAAATTTTTTTTTTATTCGGAAGTGATGAAGATCATGTTGAAAGTGATGATGACCATGACGGAATTGATGAAGACCATGCTGGTACCGTGTTCCGGCATATGGTCTTTATCAATTCCGGCATGGTCTTCGTCACTTCCATTTTGAATTTTTCCTGTCTTTAAAAAGCTTGGTACCGGCATGGTCAGTTGATATGAAGACCATGCCGGTATTTTTTTCCGGCATAGTTTTCATATTTATTTCCTATGCCGGGAAAACAATACCGCAGATGGTCTTCATATCAACTGACTATGCCGGCACCAAGATTTTTAAAGCCAGGAAAAATTCAAAATGGAAGTGAGGAATACCATGCCGGAATTGATGAAGACCATATGCCGGAACACGGTACCGGCATGCCCGATAATTTCCTATCAATGCCGGTAGTCAAGTGAAAGAAAAAATCAACATTCTGGATACTTTTCATTATGTTCCGGCATAGGTATTTAAGCAAAATACTATGCCGGAACAGGTACCAGCACGCTCGAAAAAACTATTACCATGCCGGTACCTGTTCAAAACCAGAAAAAAATCAACATTCGGAAGATCAAAACCAGGAAAAAAATCGTAACGAGAGAGCTACCCCCCCCCCCCCGAACCCCCCGGATAGTGGCAAACAATTTATGAACATTTCCAACAATTGCCGGCATGAGTTTTTGGTTGAATACCATGCCGACACCAAGCTTTTTCAGCTGCAACAATGGTGGATTCAAAGAAAAAAAATCAATTTTTCAACCTCTTATTATCAGTAATTATCTCATCACAATCATCTTCCCATTTTCAAAAAAAGAAATTCCTCTCAAATATTTTTTTCCCTCCTTCTACTCTCACCCAAACACAAATAAAAATACACACTAATTTATCCCCCAAATACTTAACATTTACTAATTATACTTAATCACTAATCCTAATTAGTGGGGGCTAGATTAGGAATTAAAAAAATAATCACATAGGGGGTCACCCAGAATTGCTATTGGGACACCTATTTTGTCCCGTAGCTATATCCCCCAATTAATTCCCATATCCCCCAATTAATTCTTCCTTTAATAGGGTAGAATGGTATTTTTTATAAAGAAGGCCATGATCTCTTTAGGTTTCAGCGACATATGGGTGAATTTTGAAGTGAAATGCACTTCATCAACCTCTTTATCTATTATTTTAAATTAAATGATGGTTCCCCAGGTACAAAATTCACAAATTCAATGGGGATTTATCAGGGTCATCCTCTTTCCCTCCATCCATTCCTTATTTGCATGTGAAAAGACGAGGGTACCCAAATACACCACAATCTTTTGTTTCAACCTATAATTTTGGTACCAAGTGTGATTGTCTATGGACAAAGTTGATACAATACAACAAATTAATATTCACTTGACAATAGTTACGACATAAGACCGATTGACTATAAGATCAAAGTCAAGTGAATAGTATTAACGTACAAGTGTATTTACTTTTCATTATAATAAACAATTATAATTGCAGAAAATAAAAGTAAATAACACACATGGGAGTTTGTTAACAAGGAAATCGCAAATGCCGAAAAACCCCGGGACCTAGCCCAACTTTGAATACTCTTAGAATTAAGTCGCTCCACAAAGTACAATGCCAACTTCGTATAGTTGAGACTAAGTAATCTACCCATATTTACTTAGTTTCTTCAGTATCCTTGCTTCTACGGCCTACCGGTCATGCACGTGAATCCAAAGACATAAAATCAATCTTGAGTTGCTTTACAAATGTAAAGTTTTAAGCACTCAACTCATTTTGATCGTCTTCCAAACAGTAAAGGAGGAAATTAAGCTGTTTGGTAACTACTCCAATAATCTTTTATAAAAATATTCGTTGAGTTATAACAAAGGCTCTTCCTTTTAAACATGTAAACTCATTTGTTGGGTAAGATCAATCCAAATCAATAACTTAGAAAATAAATCTTGAGTTGCTTTACCAATGTAAAGTCTTAATATCAATAACTTCGGTTTGGAATCTCACCTTGAATATTAAGGATTAGCTTTGGATAATAAAAGAATAAGATTTTAACCAATGTTCAAATTACTTATTATGTCGATCTCTTGAACTTTCCTTAATATCAACTCATATTCTAATCTTTCTTGGAATTTTCTTGAAAAATCATCCTTTTTACATAGTTTTGCATCTTCGTCATTTTCTTTTATGCTCTTTCACTGTGTTGTCGGTGTTTGCTTGAAGACACAATCTTTCCGTTAGATAATTTCCTCTCAAAAAATTTAGATCTCACGAATTCTAACTCCTCATAGACAATTTCTTTGAATCTTCTTCAATCTATCAAATAGTAGTCCCTGTTTCTAGCGCCAAAATGTAGTTGCAGGATTTCCTACAACACACCCCTTATTAAATCTTGATAACAATTCCTAGATCTACATATAAAAATGGTGATAAAAATACACAAATTATAAATAAACACCAAGATTTTTACGTGGTTCGATCAACGTGATCTACATCCACGGATTTTCACTATAATAATTTGTAACTATATTAATTTACATTTACAATCTCCATTAATGGAGTTCTTAGAAGAATTCTAGATCTAGTTTTGGGGAAGAAGATGATAAAGAAATTATATTTTCTCTCTCTAAAAACCCTCTCTGCAAAATAACTTTCTCTCTCCTCCTAAAATTATCTCTCCCCTTTCTCTCTCCTGCTCTCTTCTTTATATAGGTATTTACATTGTGGATGACAGCTCATAGACAGCTCATTGACAGCTCACATTTCCCCTAATTTCGGATCTGAACTCTTGCGGTAATATCGCAGCAACATCATTGTCATTTCTCGCAGGTTTCTATAATATCTCGCAGGATTTCTCTTGCTACATTTCTTGCGAGCTTTCTCTATAAAATCTTCACGTCTTTCTTCATATTTTATCCTTTGTTGCGTCGTTTTGGTAATCAATCTGCGACACTTGCCGTGTGTGGCAGAAATCTTTGTAAGAGCGTTGTTGTTGCGAGATTCTGCTCCTACATTTTGCCTCTTTTTTCTTGAATATTGCTTGAAGAGAAATCTTTAAGAAAAAATTCGTTGTTGTAGTAGTCTCTGATTTTTGTTGACAAAGGAACTAGCGAAAGAATACCAAACTTAAAAAGTATATACTTGCCTCTATTCTTTTGCGAAGTTCTGAAGCTTTGAGAGATAATTAGAAGTATCATCTTTTGAAGTATACGAAGTATGAAGAATGAAGTATGCGAAGTATCCTTGAAGAAGTATAAGAAGTACTCAATCCTCAAAATATAAGAAGTATCCGCTCTTGAATGAAAAATATTGCCTCTATTCATGCGAAATTATTTCTTTATTTTTGGTGAGAATTCTTGCCCATTTTGGAAATGATTCTTGCCGAGAAGATAAAGAACATAAAATATTTTCTTGGTAATCCCTAACTGCCTCTGTTCTTTATCTATGACGGAGAATCCTTGAGAAAATGTTGAATGATTAAATTGCTTCTTTATTCTTATCTTGCCTCTGCCTCAAGTGATAATCACTTTAAGAAAATAATCATATTCTGCAAAATAATCACAATTCCTGCGAAATTCTGGGTGAATCTGCGAATTTATGAATGAGTCTGCGTGATTATGAATAACCTTGCTAATTTATGAATATTTCTGCGGTTTTCTGAACATTTATGCGAATCATGAATAGTGCTCAAATAGTACTGCGAATTATGAATAGTCCTGCGAATAGTGTCGCGAATTATGAATATTGTCGCAAATAGTTCTGCGAATAGTGTTGTGAATAGTGTTGCGAATAATGGATCAAAATATGAATAGTCCTGCGAATTTTCAAGGTATTATTCTCATTTCACCGCGGTAAAAGTGATGTAGCGTTTGTGCCTTATTTTTCTGGCTCATTGTATCTCATTGTTATTTTCTCCACTTTTTCTTCTGCAATATAATTATCTTCGCAAGTTTATCTGCGTTCTCTCTAGTGGTCTTATTTTCTTTGTGTACTTCTCTCTTTCTTTTTTTAAGATTATTTTCTGCGACAAATTTTAATTTCCATTATATGCATTCCCATACCTGCCTCTTGTTATTGATTTGTAATGAAATAAGACTAATATAAAGTCATTAGCAATTTGTTATACGCTTGTAGGTATAACCTCTCTTGTGGTCTTATTTTTCCTTCCTAGTTAAAGGTCTTATTATGCCACTTGTCTGCGACAAGATCGCATGACATTCTTACTTTCACATGTAATAATCCATTGATCTTGCCTTATCATTTATTTTGATCTCTGCGACAATATGATAAATCTAAGCCATTTTGTGAGATTAATCTCTCTTTGCTTTTTAAGACTTATGACATTGCCGTCTTTGCGATGAAATCGCAGGACGTCTTTGCGATTTATATCCTCTTATTATTGATTTCATCTATCTCATCTTTTGATCTTATTGCAAAAACCCATTGATCTCATCTTATCATTTAGTTTTAGGCTTTTCGGCCTGTTATGCGGCAATATGACGGGCCTAAATATTCTTGCGAATATAAAGTCCCATGACATTGCTGTATCTGTCACGCGACAATATGACGGGCCTAAATATTTTTGCGAATATAAAGTCCCATGACATTGCCGTCTTTTTTGATACACAGCTCCCTAATGGAGGGTATCGCCCTTATCTCTCCCCCCGGTTTCCCCTTCAAGGATTATACATCGGCCATACAAGACTAGCACTTTCCCATCCGGTTCTGCCAACAACCAGTTGTTTTCGCAGCCTTGTCCTTTATGCCTTATATGGATTATAGTTACAAGACTGCACCCTAAGTGGGGTTTTCTTCGGGCCGAACACATCGTAAGCCAAGACTTGCCTTGGATGTCCAGGGTAGGTTCATCCATCCCGGGCACCCAAAGCTCAACCGTGTACCTCAGCGCCTTGATCATACGTTGCATTTCTTAGGAGAAACTCTCGGGCGCCCAACCAGGGTATAACCTTATATAGTTGGGAATCCAAGTTATCTCTCCCGGATGGATTTTCTATAATCCCAAATCTTCATGACTAGGTTCCAGCAGCGGTATAGCCTTTCCCATAGTCATGCAAAGAGATACCCCCCTTATGACGCACTTTAAGGACATTGCCTCTTACGGAATAGAATCCGCGAACTAGGGTGTACGCCATAAAGGTTCGTCCCATTCTTATATGTTTTTAGGCGATTTGCGCCCATCTTATGCATTTGCATTTCTCTCTTGCGAAATTTTATTCGTGTCTTTTGCGATAATTTCGCATTTCTTTATTCTTTCTTTTCTTGCGATAATTCCGCCATCTTATGAAATTGCATTTCTCTCTTGCGAAATTTTATTCGCGTTTCTTGCGATAATTTCGCATTTCTTTATTCATTCTTTCTTTCATTCTCATAATATCATTTTTGAAGTAAATTCTCTGTAAATTTTGAAATCTTAATAATTTTAGAAATCTTGCGATTATATCGCATTTTGGAAATTAAATAAAAAATATTTTGTTTGTTGTAAGTAAAATATTCTAAGAAAAGGTACTTAGCTCTTATGTGAATTGTCTGAACATCTCGCAGCAAAAATAATTGTGAAGAGTGAGACTTGAACCCTTGATCTACTTCCTGCATTTTCTCACACCATACCAACTGTGCTAACCTTCTCTTGCAAAATAATGAAAGATCTTACGAAGTAATCAAAGTCTAACTGTTCTAGAGACAATTCTCGCAAAACAAAAATAAACATGCGTGAGATGAGAATTGATCCTGCGACCTATTGCTTACATTCATGCCTCTCAACCAACTGTGCTAGCTCTCTTGCTTGCGAAATTTATCTGCGAAATAATCAAAGGTTAACTTGCGAAATAACCAAAATAAACTTGCGTGAAGTAAGAATTGATCCCGCGACCTATTGCTTGCGACATATCACGCTGAACCATCTGTGCTAACCCTTCTCTGCGAAATTTCTCTGCGAGATTATCATTTACTATCTTATGCGTGAAATACACTTGCGAAATTATCAAATATTGCGTGAAAAAATATGTATGTGTTGGGACTTGAACTTGCGACCATAAACTCATTAACTTCGTAGATTACCAACTGTACTAGCTCTTGTTTGCGAGATAATGAAACAATGTTGCGAAATTATCTATTTTTTCACCCTTTGTAAAAAGAAGAAAATTATGCTCGCAGGAAAATTCGAACCTGTGACCACAAACTCACATACTGTTCTCTGGACCAACTGTTCAAGAATCTCTTTGCGACATTTAACGCATAACTTTTTTACTTATTCTTTTATTCTCCGTTGAAAATGAGAAGAAAATGAAAAATATGTGTTTTTGCGAGATTTGAACCCTTGATCTCTTTGTTATTCTCGCAGACTTGAACCATCTGTGCAAACTTGTGCTTGTGATTAATAAATCTTCCACTGAAAGCTCGCAAGAAATGTAGCATATGTCTACCTCTTATCTTCTTTTCGTTCTCCCTTAATTTCTTTCACAATTTGCCTCTTGTTTTCTCTCCTGATCAATAAATCTTCCACTGAAACCTTGGTTTTCTTTCTTAAATTCACCACAACAACTAATTTTTTTTCTCTTAGTCTTCTCATGTCTTTAAATTGTTGATGATGATTACTCTCTGAAAATGTAATTTCTTCCATGAGATTTCCATTTTAACCCTAATTTTTTTTTTAATTTTTTTTTAGATCTAAAAATATACATGAACAATAGCTAATCTTTCTTGGAATTTTCTTGAAAAATCATCCTTTTTACATAGTTTTGCATCTTCGTCATTTTCTTTTATGCTCTTTCACTGTGTTGTCGGTGTTTGCTTGAAGACACAATCTTTCCGTTAGATAATTTCCTCTCAAAAAATTTAGATCTCACGAATTCTAACTCCTCATAGACAATTTCTTTGAATCTTCTTCAATCTATCAAATAGTAGTCCCTGTTTCTAGCGCCAAAATGTAGTTGCAGGATTTCCTACAACACACCCCTTATTAAATCTTGATAACAATTCCTAGATCTACATATAAAAATGGTGATAAAAATACACAAATTATAAATAAACACCAAGATTTTTACGTGGTTCGATCAACGTGATCTACATCCACGGATTTTCACTATAATAATTTGTAACTATATTAATTTACATTTACAATCTCCATTAATGGAGTTCTTAGAAGAATTCTAGATCTAGTTTTGGGGAAGAAGATGATAAAGAAATTATATTTTCTCTCTCTAAAAACCCTCTCTGCAAAATAACTTTCTATCTCCTCCTAAAATTATCTCTCCCCTTTCTCTCTCCTGCTCTCTTCTTTATATAGGTATTTACATTGTGGATGACAGCTCATAGACAGCTCATTGACAGCTCACATTTCCCCTAATTTCGGATCTGAACTCTTGCGGTAATATCGCATCAACATCATTGTCATTTCTCGCAGGTTTCTATAATATCTCGCAGGATTTCTCTTGCTACATTTCTTGCGAGCTTTCTCTATAAAATCTTCACGTCTTTCTTCATATTTTATCCTTTGTTGCGTCGTTTTGGTAATCAATCTGTGACACTTGCCGTGTGTGGAAGAAATATTTGTAAGAGCGTTGTTGTTGCGAGATTCTGCTCCTACAAGTCCAGTCTTCATATACCTCTCTGTTGATGGTGTTCACGCAATGTTCTTCGATCTTCAATCTTCAAGGGTAATTCATTGATGTGTGATACTGAACTACCATACTCTAATCCGAGTCCGAGACTTGACTTTAGTAGACTAGCAATCATGGTATAGTTTTGAACAACTAACATTGACGACAAGCTTGAGATAGTAAAATGTGCGAGTTCAACAGAGCGATGCTCTATCAATGTGTAATTCACAAACTCAGGAAACTGAACAATCTATTTTCGACGTTACCTATTTTCGACATTGTCCGTTAGAAAGAGCTATTTGGTTCGGTTGTTCTCTTAACTCGGTTAATTCACAAATATGCACAGATGCCATCAGTACATAAGTAAAAAATTGTGACCGTCGTTCCTCCATTTTTTTGGAAATACAGATACTCGGTAATTTTAAAACAATTACACTAGACCTTTTTATCCTGATAAAGAACACATCAAGAAGTATCTACAATCTATTCTATCGAAGGCTATGCATTTGGAACCCCATAACAATTGGCAAAAATACCTAAACCTTCATTATCCTCAATAAAATTAGATTGGATAACATTTATTTATGCGTCCTTTAAGAAAGAATATTATTTCATGGGATATGGTTTCATCCTTTACTTGGTAGATCATGAATCGTTTATGCATATTTCAGTAGGGTTTGGATTGGGCTTCTTCGACGCTCCAAGTAGAAGGAAAAACTTTATTAAAAGAAAATAACTTGTTAGAAGAACACACATTATCAAGTGTCTCCATAGCAGCAGACTGAAAATTACTCGCTAATATAATTAACAAAAAGCACGGAAACCATGTGGAAAGCAGGGAATACAACTTCAGAGGCTATGACAGTTTTATAAAAGCTTCATAGGACACATGTTTAACATATTAATATGAAACACAATATTATGACGGACTATATGGCTAAGGCAACGAGGATTACAAATCTTCAACATTTGTAAACTCATCTATAATACAAAACAACATAGGTTTTTGAGCTTTGGATGGACGGATAACATTTTGAGAGACAAACAAGTGATCCGACCATCCCAGTCTCATCCCAGCCAAAGACATCTAGCGGATGTGGTGTTTGTAACCTTCTTTCATTATGGAGATATTAATAACCCTCTTAATAAACTGAAGAAAAAAATGCGCCATTAAGAAAATAAACCGAAAAAATAAATGTTACAACCATTGAAATTTAAAAAAATAAATAATCTTTGACACATTTCTTAAAAAAAACAAATTAGCCATCTTTTAACAACCTGCAAAATACAAATAATTATTATTTTTAAAAATAATAAAAATAATTTTCATTGTACTCATTCTCATTCTCATCTAAATTTATTTTACCAAAAATATTTCTCATACAAAGCTTTTGGTTGGAAGCCTGGCTACGAGCTGGGCTCCAACTCCTCTCTGAATAGCAACGCCTAATCTATAAAAAATAAACTTACCTAATCCACTGATAGCGTCATTACTAAAGAAACCATTGTGTAAAGGAAGAATACAAAAAATTCAACTAATGATTTTCATTATGCTCATTTTACAAATGGAACAATGAGTAATGAATATATATATAAAATGACTCACATAAGATTTAACCTTACGTCGTGGGCCTAATTTTAATTCTAACATTTGAATAAGGTTATTTTCATAATCATGCAAGAAAAAAAAAGATTTACGATGTAAAACCCAAAGAACTTTAGAATCATTTTCTAGCATCCGTAGTAAATTTATTTTCGAATGAAACATTTAACCAATAGACAGATGAACCATGTATTCTTGATCATGATCACGACTATCTTTGCATCAGATTTCAATGCCATCAATAACCTGATCAAAATCTGCAGCACAAGCAAAAAGAAGCTAAAGAAAAAAAAAGAAAAAACAGTTAATCATGATTAACCTCTTCCGAGAAATATAAAAATAGAGATAACACTATAGAAACTAAATGGTGAAATGAACTGTCACCATATCAATTGATTCCAAGAAAAATAAAAATGAAACTTATGAGCTTCCATGCCATTTACACACTTACTAGAGTAAAACTTACAGATGAATGAATCTCCAAACTCATGAATGTGAATTTTGATGGCGCATGCGTTTTTCTAGAATCATTTTTTTTTTTGAAACGTTTAATGTTTTCTGATGGAATCAATAAAAATTTTCTTTTTTGGTGATCCACAACACAAACAAAGATGAAAGAATCTAAAAAATGAAACCTTTTTCATTAGACTAAAAACAAATCTCCCTCTCTTTTAGTTCCAATTTTTTCAATTGCTTTGGATCCTCTATTTACTCCCCCATTATCCTCCCGCGATTAAGAGAATTGCTTACCCATAAATAAGTCAAAACCGTCCATGGTTTAAGGTCTGCATGCAACAAAATGGCTGCTCTTGTATGACTAGCACGTAATAACCTCTTCCAAAAGAAAAAACGTCCAAAAAATTGAAGGTGTACCTAATTACAATTATCAATGAGCAGTGTACAAATAAAGGAGTGTATTTCTTCAACCACTCACATTCACTCATTTCCAACTCATTCACTTATTCCAACTTATTTTTTGGGTGAAATTTTTAGCTTAAGTATATCAACATGACAAACATGATTAGCCGCGCCCCCATGAAAACCGTTGCCGAAAACGTGTTTGCTTTCTTTTCGAGAATGCATGATTTCTATGAAAACAAACCTGCAATACTCAGGTTTCGTGTTGCAAGAAAATGGGAAGAAATCGATTTCACGGCGACCAACGAAGTCACTACTTTGGATTTACTAATGATTGATGAAAACTAGAGTATATTGTTATTTCGATCCGAATTATTTTTTTTTTTAAAAGAATAAAATATTAGTGACGCCTTCTAATAATTTTTTACATAATTGCGATGAAAATAAACCTGCAGTACTCAAGTTTCGTGTTGCCAGAAAATGGGAAGATGTCGATTTCATGGCGACCAACTAAGTCACTGCTTTGTATTTACTAAGGATCGATCAAAACATGAGTATATTTTTATTTCGGTCCAAATCAAACTAATGTTTTTTTTTAAATAAAAATATTAGTCATGCATTCTAATCAATCTTGACGTCCAACACAGGAATATACCATGCACGCCGTCGTCCCTAAGAATTTGATATTGGAAGTTCAGAACATTGCTCCATTAGGGAGGACTCAATTTACTCTCCAAGTTCAATACCAGGAATTTTATCAAAAACTATTATTTGAAGTCTAAAGAATATCGTGAGGAATTATTAAAATATTATTTAAGTGTAACCGAAGTTATAATTATTTGGACTAAAATTTAATGTATACAAGTTCTCATGCGTCGAATTAAGGCTCATAATGTGGTAATTATTAAAATCATTCTAACCAAAAATTATTCTGTCTCATGCCGTGCCTTTACGACACGGATTATTTCTAGTTTACAACTAAATGTCCAAAAATCAAGTATTTTGTATATTGTAAACCCCTTGTTATTATGTTTAAACTTTCCATTAAAAACGTTGCTTCCGTCTACTACTGGATAATCGGGTTTGGTTGATTTGGTTTGTTCGATGGTTTAAAGGATGGGGAAATTAGGGGGAGACCAAAAAAAAAAATATTCTCATTGTCAGGCCCACAATTAATTTTTAGTACCGTGACACCCATAATTATATGAAACTATTATATGAATCAATACATAACTCGTTATGCATACTATCTTTACAGGCATAACTCGTTATGCAACCTAATTTTTCAGGGGTATAATTGGAATCACAACTTGGACATAACATATCTAAAAATCCGCGCCTTAGAATTTTACAAATTTAATATCGTTGGAAATCTTTTTAAAAGACCTACGCAACGAGTACAAACAAGAATATCAAATTTTTGTTTTTCACGAAAATATCGGAGGTGATCCTAATTTAAGGGATTTTTTACGAAAACTTGATACTTAACCATTATGCAGTCACCAAAAACGATGCATAAGACATTCTGCAGACGCATAACGAATTATGTAACCATTTTCTCTACTGCATAACAAATTATGCATTTGGATAACAAAATTATGCATCTATAACAAGTTATATTACCATTTTTTTGGTTGATTTTAGCGCGTACATATAAAAAATTGATGCATAATGCAATATGCATCCATATTTACGGATGCATATCAGGTTATGCATCTATTTTCTCGATGCATAATGCATTATGTAGCCATATTTTCGGACGCATAACAGGTTATGCATCCATTTTCACGACTGCATAACATGTTATGTAGATATTATTGTAGGAGCATGACAAGTTATGCAGTCTTATTTTTTGTTGGTTTCAATACTAAGAAAAAAGTAGCTGCATAACGTGTTATGCAAAAGTTTTCTGGACTGCATAACAAGTTATGCGAAAAAAAAAAAGCTGCAGAAGGTATTATGAAACCAATTTCGAGAATGCATAACAAGTTATGCAACAAATTTTGTAGATGCATAACCTGTTATGCATCACTATTCACACCTCCAATTTCTTTTGAATGCACGTGGCACACACCCCAAATCCATTTGCACTTCCATCTCCTTTGCCTTGCTGTGTCGTTTCAGTTCAAACTTTATTTCCAATTTTATTGTAGTTTCACTTAACCATTGTAAAGCTCCATTAAAGAACCCACCCGATGGTCCGTAATTAATTCTTTTCCATGAATTTGAACCCACCTATAAACCTCGACTTGAGAAACCAATCAGTACAAGGACTCGAAATTGCTAACAACTTGTAATCATTAATTTTGCTCATGCTGCTTCCAAAAGGACCAAAACCATACCTTGTAAACAGATCCAACTCTAGACCACCCCATTCATTCTGTCCGGATAAGTCCCGGCTACACAAACATCACCACTGCAATCAGCTTTGCCGAAGTTGTCATTTTTCTGATCAATTGAAGTACCAAGAGTTTCACATGCAACGCTTACTGAAATTGCAGACCCACACCACTGGCAGAACAACCACTCATTTTCTTCACTGTTGTGCATTTCTTCATTGGGAACTCCATCTTCATATTATATTTCAGCACACACATGCGACTTTGAAACTCATGGAAACATCCCGTCTTCACCTCATATTCACATTGATTTTCCATATGAACTTCTATGGTCGTTGTTGCCCTAGGACATCGAAAATGCATCTCACCACTAACAATACCAAATATGCAATTCAAAATCAAAGGAAACCCATTCATTCAATTCTCAATTACCAGCAATAAAAACCCAATTCCTTGTTCAATTCTCAAATTCAGTAGCAGCACTGTATTTGTTAATCACTCATCATCAGCAACTGATAATCATGTTCGGGTTCTTCTTGGGAAATTGCAAATCCATCCACTGATTTCTCAAGTTGAACCATAACCCAACTTCCCGAATCGATGTAGACTCACAATAATCCTCTTAACCTCTTCTATCTTTTCCTTCACGGCATCAGATCTCTGAGGTACTCTCTCAATCGGCATGAGTTGAATCTTGTCTGATAACTTTAGACCTAGCTTGTCTGTAATGGAGTATAGATATCATCTAGGTTAACTTTCTTCTTAATCTTCTCTGATTTCACTCAATAATCCATGATACCGATTCCATTTCTGATCAAACAAAAACCTTCTTCCCTGATTAAATGAGAAGACAAGGATAAAGGAAGTAACGAAAAAAAAAATGGGTTTGGGAATAATTTTTGGTGGAAAATTGGGTGCGCCCCTGAAGTTTTTTATCGGTGGGTTTGACAGTGGAAAACTCTGGGAGAATGGGTCTCCCCTGAAGTTTTCACTTAAAGGATTTATATGCAAGCCTACCAAATCCTTGGCACATCACAGATGTAGGCCGCAAGGAATTGAATTATCCACCTTTATTATAGGGATTACCTAAAATATCCCTGCTTTATAAAAGAAAATATGAAACGTAGCAACCGAGAAAATAGTATACTAAAACGTTACATACAGCTTTCTCATTGTTTCATCTAAAAAACGTTACGTATATGCGTCCGAATGAAATGGCGGGTGAAATGTTTCAATCACAATGCTAACCCTATCAGAACTAGATGTAGGTAATCGCACGGTCCAAATTCAAAAAGAATAATCCACGTGTGCATAAGTGGGACCAGAAAGCATAGGAAGCCGTATTCTGTCTGACATACTATAAATTCCTTTTTTCCTTTTCCAATAAATTTTAAAATTTTAAAATTAAAAATGAATATATAAATAGTTAAAAGGGATACTCCTTCGCCTCATAATATTCAATTTTCTCAATTTTCGCGGTAATGCCCTCTTCTCTTCTCCTTCTCCCCCTTCTTCTAAAACTCTCTCTTTCTCTAAAGATCTGAGAAACAAGTTTAGGGTAAGATTCAGTTAGAGTTTTCTCTTTGATCTTATAGTCTTAGGGTTTCGTTTGTTGTATGGCAATTTTGATTACTGCTTTTTTTTTTTTCCTGTTTGTTTGTATTTTCAGATCTTTGAATTACGGATTTCACAGTCTAAAACCCTTGAAACAATTACATCTTCTGAGTTGAATTTGAATTTTCTTATGTGAATGATTTTCGTTGATTTTTTTTCTTTCGTTTTTGCATTTTAAAAAATAAATAAAAAGGATCTGTGTCAGTTTCAAAAAATAAATAAAATTGACCTACTTTTTTTTTTGATTTTTGAATTTGAGGAAGTGATTAAGTTTTTCAAGTGTCGGACTTCTCTTTGGATTCTGAATTTCATCTGATTCAAATTTTTTTTTGACCTACTCCTTTTTCTGTTTGATTTTTTTCCGATTTTTGAGTTTAGAGAAGTGATTAACTTTTTCGGTTAGTGCATTTGGTTTAGATTATGTTTTTACTGTTATTTGATATCGACTTTCTTCTATTGATTTGAGTTCGTCGTCATCACTTATTTGAAAAAAAAAATTATTTGATTTTTGAATTTTCTTTCTTCTGTGTTGGGGTTAGATTGTGGGGGTTTCGATGTATTTCCATGTCTATACATCATTAACGTTTGATTTGTTGTGGAATTAGGGTTTTTGCTTTGTGATTTCCAGATTCAGTGTAATTGAATCTGATTTATTGTTTTTTTGGAGCGATGGACGTAATTGAGTTGGTGTTTTAAGTGTTTTTTTCAGTTTTGATCTTTCGTGATATCAATCTAGTCAAATTATATGTCAAAATTTAGATTTTTTCAGAACAAGTGTTATGATGGAGAAATTATTTGTGATTTTCTAATTTTAGGTATTGTAAAATATTTGTTTGTTTGTGATCTGATGTGTTGTTTGGTATATGGTTTTAGGAAATAAAGACTGATTTTCATGGCGACAAGGAAATCCAGAAGTATAAACAATAAACGGTTTGGTAAGCTTAATGAGGAGTCTCCGGATAAAGATGGAGGCAGTGGAGGGAACAAAATTAGACAAAGGGTCGGTCACTGCTCTTTGCTTTTTCAAGTCTGAACTTACTGCATTTTCATTCAGACTGAAGTCCATGTTGTTTCTGTTATCTACACCCTTAATGATGAATTGCTTTTGCTACGCAGAAGAGGAAACTAACTGACATGTTAGGACCCCAGTGGAGCAAGGAAGAGCTCAAACGCTTCTATGACGCATATCGGAAGTACGAGAAAGACTGGAAAAAGGTTTGGTGACTTCTAAAAGTGTAAATGTTTGCAGTCATAATTATTGCTTGTGTGCCAGATGTGTGTATTCAGCGTCTTCTATGTCAAGATAGATAATCTGCTATCTTAAAAACATATGAAGTTGTTTTTGCTCTATGTCTTACAGATTACTCGTTCATTTGGATTTTTAGGTGGCTGGTGTGGTGCGTAACAGATCCACGGAAATGGTGGAGGCTCTGTACCATATGAACAGGGTAAGCTTGATCCTTTATCGTAATTTGAATGATAGCCTGGTATCCTTCAATTTTTTGTTCTATAGGTTTCAGTTTTTGTGAATGGCTTAGGTGTGCTCGGTTTTACATCAATTCAAATAGTTTTACAATGTAATCTTAAAGCGGTTACTGTTTCCTTTTTGCTTTTTTTTCCGAGTTTTTTCAACTTATAGTATTTCTACAATATTGTATCCTAGTGACGAGGCCTTTATCATTTCGTGGCAATATATTTTACAATGTACTTTTCTGTGATTAACTATCCGGCGCTATTAATTCTTTGTTACATTGTTGGCTACATTTAACTCATGTACAGTATTCCTCTTTGATATGTGATATTTTACAATGTACTTTTCTGTGATTAACTATGCGACGCTATTAATTCTTTGTTACATTGTTGGCTACATTTAATAGCTATTAACTCATGTACAGTATTCCTCTTTGATATGTGATGTTCTTTTCTTGCAGGCGTACTTATCTCTTCCAGAGGGGACGGCATCAGTAGCTGGGCTAATAGCAATGATGACTGACCATTACTGCATTCTGGTGAGATAGAAATTTTGTTATGGGTGCTGTTATTTTATTTGTAGTTTTTTTTTATCCCGTGCCTCTATGGGATATTTATCATGAAACTGAAGTTGATAGATTTGTTAATGGTTATTAGGATGGAAGTGAAAGTGACCGAGAAAGTGATGATGCCCCAGGGGTATCCCAAAAGCCGGCAAAGCGTGCTCGCGGAAAATATCAAGTTAATGGCTCAAAAGGAACGGATGCCGACGTTCCTGATTTGCTGAAGGTTCCACCACTTTCTTCAAACAATGGGTGTTTTTCGGTGAAGAAGAGGCGCACTAGTGGTAAACCCTCTTCTTATGCCACGGCAGTGTCAGCTGCAATTTTTGGGTTTTCATTCTTTTTTCTTTATTTTGGTTTTTACGTGAGCAGGGATACTTCCAAAGTTCAAACAGATTGTTAAATATTTTACACTTGTACAAAAAATTCCATGCAAGTGTTTTCGAAAAATGTGAACATGGTATGACTAGGTACTTTGCCATCCTTCATGGAATGACCGCATTGCTGTGAAAGCTTTCTTTTCTCTTATATTCTTTTACGTCCTTGGTAGACCATATCATTTCCTTTTTGTTGAGTTAACATGTTGTCAGCCTCTTGTTAACATGTCTTGGTAGAATCTTAACTTTGTTCTGCAATGTATTTTTGTGAACTTGTATAGGTGGTCGACGTGCTGTTGGGAAAAGAACACCTCGTTATCCTGTTTCTCATACATCCGATAAACATGAACACGAAAAGTTTGTTACACCCAATAAACGAGGTCTAAAGTCAGATTTAGATGCGCATGATGAAGAAGTTGCCCATGGGGCAGCATTAACGCTGGCAGAGGCTTTGCACAGAGGGGGTTCTCCTCAAGTTTCTCAGACATCTAAGAGAAGATCAGAACACCTTAGACCCTCATCTTCTCGGAAAAGTGAACGGAGGAGGGTAATGTTATTGTTACACCTTTGTATCATGTTAACTAAATGTTTTTTTGAAAGTTGAATTAAATTTCATTTGTTTTCAATGCAATTCAGCAACTTGATTGGGACAGGAGCAGCACTAAGCATCGCGGTATAACTGATGAGAACTATTTAGAGGATAGCTTAGGGAGCAGGGAAGCTGAAAATGGAGATTTTTACCGAAATTCTAGCTACTTGATGGATGCCAGGGGTGTTGGTACAGTGGGTGTTCAAAAGAAGGGAAAGAAATCTCTTGGCAGAAAACCAAAGGATATTGAAAACTGCCATCGTGATGAAGATAGGGAAGCATGTAGTGGCACAGAAGAAGGGCTTAATTTGAGTTATGTCAAAGAACAGGCTGAAGATGAGGTTACAGATTTAAGATTTGGACGACCTAAAAAGAAAAACAAAGAGCTAAAAGAAGATGGTAGGTTTTTTACTTTCTTTTTCTTAGGTTTAGCTTACGAAAGTATATTGAGCCTAATTATCTTTGAGGCCAGTGAAGTCAAATCTTATTCTTATTCTCCATTTATTATCTATGTTTTGTTTGTGGTTATCAGAAAAGCAAGCACTAGATGGTCTAACCTTCTTGGCTAATATGTCTCTGGAGCTTGAGCCAGCAGCTGTGGTTGAATCTGGTAAGGATGTCAATTCTTTTTTGGTAATATGATTAATACCTTGCATATATTTTTATCTTAACTATAGATTTATAGAGCTTAAATTGCCTCCTTTTGGTTGTGTGGAGCTCTAGATTTTGCAATATTTTCCATTTTATACTGGCTGATTTTACTTTTTCTTTTTAGAGTCATCAGTGCAGTTCAGGGAAGAAAGGGGAAGGGGAAGTCGTGGTAATGTTGATAACTTTAGTAGACATGAAACCTTTTCGACAAATCGTCAAAGGGATAAATCGAATTTCTCAGGGGTTAAAGAGAAGTCTCTACGTGAGGTTGAGGTAACTACCTTGAGAAGTGCTAGATCAATTAAAGGCTCGAGTTTTGACGTTAATTCTCTTACTGAAGAAAAGAAACCACCTTCGCAGACTAACATCAAAGGGCAAAAACTGAAACGCAAACATTTTGCAGCAAAAGTAAGATTGCAGAACTAGACATTTATAATATTATTATCTTGTAATGCGTATTGAGTTTCTTGTGTTACAAGACTATGTGATAATAATACGAAATTTGTTGACCAGATGCTGAGTCCAACAAATGAAAGTCATAGCGACTTGCTTTCAGATGAACGCCAACAAATCGAGGTACGTTTAACTTTAATTTCTCATGTGATGATATTCTTGTATGTTAGGTGGATGAAAGTATGGTTCTTAGATTTCAGTCACTTACCAATAATTTTATAAAGAATTTGGTGCTAGCGAGTTTCGAACTCAATGCTGTTAGTATGCTCAAAATAGAATTTGATCATGTTCGTAAAATAATCTCATGCTATAGCCTATAACGCCTAGGAGTTCACAGTCTTCTATAACATTTACGCACTGTAACTCCTCCTCACATTTTCTTTAGGCCCTCGAAGAAAATGTAAAGAAATCTACTATGAAAGCTAAACGTGTTGCTCCAGCTGCTGTTATTCCTAAACAAGGGAAATCATTCAGACCTCCTGAACTTACTTCTTCAAGTACTGATCTAGTTAGACCAGGGACTGATGCAGCTTTATCAACTGAACAAGTTCCCACTCCAAACCAGGTTTTCCGACCAACTAAACACGAAAGTAGACGCAAGATGAATCTTCAGAAGTCATTGATCCGCAGGGTGTCCAACTTTTCTGAGGATATGGGTAGTAAGCGACCTGGTAAACATACTTCTCAAGAGGGCACTCTCGATATTAGGGTAAGAGATTGTCCATTGTCTGAAGTTGCGGATTCTAGAATATCCCAACTAAATATTAATTTTAGGGTTGTAAGTTTGTAAGCTCTCTCTTTCTTGAATTACATAATTTTGAGATTAATTATTCTGGCATATCATTGTATGTAGGAAAAGCTTTCTCGTTGCCTGTCATCTCCGATGTTACGTAGATGGTGTGCTTTTGAATGGTTCTACAGTGCTATTGACTACCCTTGGTTTGCTAAAAAGGAGTTCGTAGAGTACCTAAATCATGTGGGATTGGGCCATGTTCCAAGGTTAACTCGAGTTGAGTGGGGTGTAATAAGGAGGTATGATTTTTTATTCGTATCCTGTTTATTATCTGTTTATGTTTGCCAAAAAATAAATATGTTTAGCTCAATAAACATAGAGATGGGAATTGTCTCAGTACACAATATTTTGTAACCAAGTAGGCCTCCCTCATCAATAGGATTACATTTTAGAAGTTTTCTTTATCGTTTACATATAGCATACTTATTCTTCATCTCAAACTGGCTTGTTGATGCAGCTCACTGGGCAAGCCTCGAAGGTTATCACAACAATTCTTACGTGAAGAAAAGGAGAAACTTGAGCAGTACCGAGAATCCGTTAGAACACATTATACCGAATTGCGTAATGGTACAAGGGATGGACTTCCAACAGATTTGGCCCGACCTTTGTCCGTTGGACAACGTGTTATTGCATGTCATCCCAGGACAAGAGAATTTCATGATGGAAGTGTATTAACAGTCGATCGTAATAGGTGTCGAATTCAGTTTGACCGGCCTGAGTTAGGAGTTGAGTTTGTTATGGTAATGTGTTTTGTAACTTTCATTCATCTCTGATATTCTTATTATGTTCTTAACATTTTGACTGAGGCAAATTCTGGGTTTTGGGGTGTCTTTTACAGGATATTGACTGCATGCCTCTAAATGCATTTGAAAATATGCCTGAGGCACTTAGAAGGCAGAATATTGCTGCTGGTAGATTGTCTGAGAACTTCAATGATCCTAAGTTGAATAATCAATCCAAAGATAGGACAACTGGAGGTTACAAGAGCATTGCCCCAAGTGCGAAGCTGGAGACAGCAGACGTTTCATCCCAATTATCGTCACCAATTTATCCTATGAACACTTTGATAAAGAAAGCAGAGGTCAGTAGTGTCTATCATTTCAAGTCTGAGTATAATATTTAGTTAATTGGCTGTGAAGGTTGAAGTGCGTTCCCGGTCCAACTTTTATCCTTGCAGAGTGCCGATAAAAGGGGGGTTCTGTTAAAAAAAAAATCAAAGGTTTTGGTATATTTTTAGAATGATTTATTTTTTGGTTTCTCAGAATAATTTGATTCGGGACTGTTAATTTGACTGCAAAAGGAAAGCCTTATGGAACTACTGTTTAGCCAAAGACTTAGATCCTAAACATGTGAATGTTGGGCGAGTGGATCCTCACACTCAACACATAAGAATTGATGTAGCTCCTTGTGGGCCATTTATGTTTAAACATTTCTATTTTGTTGTGTGTATAAATACTATGTTCTATTTTAGAAGGAAACTTAGATTGTAGGCGTGGTTTGACACTTGCTCTTCTCATATATTTTCACTTGAAACCTTCTTCAGGGAGATTCGATCAGTGACATTGCTGAAGCTAAAGCTGCCGCGAATGAACTGAAGGCTGCATATACTCAACCATGTACTCTGGCTCAGATACAAGCAAGGGAAGCTGATATTCGAGCTCTTTCAGAGTTGAGTCGGGCTCTGGAGAAAAAGGTTCTGCACATGGGCACTAAAACTCATGTCTTGTTAACAGTCACATTTAAATGTTATGCGCTCTTATCAAACTATTTCTCTATTTTTTACTGGTGGTGCTTGTCAAGGTGATCATCTGTATAAATTTTATTGTTAGATGGTTTGCATATGTTTTATTATTGGAACTAGATTTTAGAACAATGTTGCCTAGCTTGTTAGACAGTGTTACCCTTCAGCATATTATCCATCACTCTTTATCCAGAGTTTGGAAGAGTTTAGCTAACTCTACCATATATTTCTTTTGTTTCGATATATTTTAATAATTGTGCATATTGTAGGGAATTCTGGATGTTCATTTAGATTTGTCTTATATATATATTTATTAGTAAGTACTGATGTGTTAACATTGTTTTTCTAGGAAGCATTGGTGTCGGAGCTTAGTCGTATGAACGACGAAGTACAGGAAAATCAAACGAATGGAGACAACTCTCTGAAGGATCACGATCCTTTTAAAAAACAATATGCCACGGTACTCATACAGCTCAAGGAAGCCAATGATCAGGCATGCGGCTTCCCTCCAGCTGCGCTGACTTTCATACTTTTGGCCTTCTTTAAAAATAACATTTGAAAATTATTTTGCTTTCAGGTTTCCTCTGCTCTTATATACTTGAGAAAACGCAACACCTACCAAGGAAACTCCCCACCTTGGCAAACGTCAAAGCCAGGTTCAGGTGTGCCTGTTGGGCCATTTATTGATGCCTCAGCTTTTCTCCCTCAAGAAGCAGCATCACACGTGGTTGGAATTCTGGAAAGCTCGAGAGTGAAAGCGCAGACAATGGTAGACGTAGCTGTGCAGGTAGGCACATAATATCTTATTGGTCATTTTCTTACATTGTTGGGGAAACACCTGTGCATGGCAACCAATCCAACATCACTAGTCAGACCATGCCATGTACTATGTGTTACCTCTTGTGCTTGCTCTGAGATAAAGAGTTTTATTGATTTGTCTAGTTTCTATGAGATACGAGCCCCCTTTTCTGTTGCGTCTTTTTATTGTAATATTTTTTTTCTTAAATACTTGATGCTACAGGCACTATTATCTTGTAAAGACGGAGAAGATGCTTTTGGAAGCATTGGAGACGCTTTAGATTCTGCAAGTACTCATCAGAATGGAACAGAAGTGAGATCCTTCACTTCGACAGATCTGATAAATGGTGGCAGTTTTCATTATCAAGATGCTGCTACAAATTCTCACGTATCAAAGCCAGTAACGGCAGTTTATTCAAATGGTACAAAGCAGAACAACTCTACATTTGATGCCAAGGAAGTACAAATCCCGAAGGACCTTATATCCTCTTGCCTGGCCACTTTACTCATGGTTCAGGTGAAGTTTACTCTTCTCATTTTAACATTTGAAGTACACTTGAACTTGTTTAGATGTACAGTACATTGTTTATAGGTTACCATTGGTTATTAAGACTGAGTAATTGATTTTGTTCTTTGAGCGTGCAGACATGTACGGAGAGACAATATCCACCAGCCGAAGTGGCTCAGATTCTAGACTCCGCTTTTACAAGTTTGCATCCTTGTTGTTCCCAAAACCTTCCGATTTATCAAGAGATTCGGTTGTGCATGGGTCTAGTCAAGAACCAAATATTGGCGCTTATACCAACCTAGAGAAGATTAAAAGGTTTCTCTAACCTAATCCAAGAGTTGTCTGTTGTGTAAATATCCATTAACAGGGTAGTAATGGAAGTGTAAAACTGAATCCTTTCAGGGTTTTTTTTTCTCTTCGTCTTTTCTTAATGTTTTACTTGAGCTATTGCTGCCTCCTTTATTTTTTTGTTTTCATTCTCTTGTATACTGCCCTCCGGCTAGCAAGGATTGGGAACAAAGGATAATGCTAATAATAAAGCAGCCACTTTCACGGTTAGCTAACTTCCTTCTTGTATTTAGTTCATTTTAAGTTTTGGAATATCTCGAAGAGATGAAGCTCCATCCTTGCGCTCTCTCCATGTGAAGGGCATAGATAAAACCTCAAGTGGTCTGGTAATGACATTATCATTTGGACGATAAAGATTTATAGTGGGAGTCCACCTTTAGTTTTTTGGATATCTCCCACACGGTAAATTAAATTACTGATTCAAGTGTGTAGGGGACTAGTAGATAAATTCCCCCAGACAAAATGCTATCTGATGAATCATACCATGAAATGAGAAGTCGAGGATACATCTAGATCTAGAACTCCAATCGTTGCAGAGAGTTTAGCTACTTTTTCATCTCCAATCTGAAATGAGCCCAGCAAACAGTGTAATAACTCTAAAGGGTGAGAATGCTAGATATTCGTCTGCTGTTATGGTTTCAGTTATCTATTCCCTGTTTGGGTTGCACATGCAATGACGATTGACCTACCGCAAAGAAAAGCTATAGAGACTAGAGAGCTAAGTTTGTCCGTGCTCGGGTATAAAAAGTCTGACTACATCACCAGGAATGTACTACTTCAGTGACAACAAAGACAGTCACTTGACCTGAAAAGTTGTATGCAACATACATCCATGTTGAACTCCCTTCCTCCTGAACTTTTCAGATACAATTATTATAGCGCCCTTTGGATACCCATAACACATAAGTTACTTTGGGTACAAATTTCACAATGACATCTAGAAACAAAAATGTCAGCGTTTGTGAAGCAAAATATTTTTACTTATGACTTCTGGTTATGAAGTATCCAAACACGTTCTTAATCTTGATTATCCTTTCGCATAAAATCCTCTCGTATAATGTAAGAACAAAGTAAGATTGTATCTGTTTTGTAATTCAAAACCTCACATAAGACATTCACCACTTTATCCACCTCAAATTGAGTGTCCGGTACTCTGGTAGTCTCACCACATGCACAACTTAGATTAACACTTGGACAAGTTTATTTAAAAAGCAGCACCAACTCAAAACCATGAACCTCCACCACACAACCTGGAATATACATCTCAGGTATTACGGCTAGTTTTTGTTATGCGTATTTCTGACTTGTTTCTGTTTTTTATTAAACCGTGTATATATTTTGCTTATTGTTTCCACAAGGAAAAATCCACCCACATATTGCGCAATCCAAGTTTGACACGGGAAGAAGCACTTTATGTCCGTCAAGCCAAACAAGAGCACGTAAAGACTGTCCACGATCTATTCCGTGAAACAACACTTTCAGGTAACCAGGCTTCTCCTGCTATGACATCTTTTGTTGCAGCTAGTTGCTTATTGTTACTATTACTATTCTCCTCCAAAAAAAAAAAAACAAAAAAAAAAACTCGAATTAATTATTATTCGTCATTTTATTACTTACTGACCGATTAAACGGTTTTCAGCCGAATTGGGGCGATATTACTACCACGCCAGTACTATCAACTACAAGTTGAGTTCATATATGTGTGTTTCTGTCCACCGGCCTGTTTTCTAACATAATTTGGCCAATCGAAACTTCCCCCAACTTTACCATTTGACTTGAGAAACCAATATAAACCACGATGGAAATATTAATTGGATAATCAATACAGTACAAACCCCAAATTATGCTTCAAAAAAAAACACCAGGCCCTGGTCGAAAACAAATAGTATTCATTTGTAAAGTGACCAAAGCACTTTAGGTGTGAAACCTCTAATTTCATCAGTTTCCCTCCGTTCTCAAGGTAGCTAGGGAAGGGGGGAGGGAAATCCCGCTGGAGGGGAAGAAGAGTTGAAACGTCCAGCGTGTTGTTGGTTGGTCGGTCCTGAGTACCCGGATAAGAGCTACCAAATTAAGATCAAATCCATGTTTGTATGGGGATCCAACAATCCAAAGGTTTTTTTATATCATGTGAACACGGCCCTGTCAATGAATCCTTCCTCTATTGTTTTGCCTTTTTTTTCTTCTTTTTCTTCAGCTTCTGTCCTTTAAGCTTGACTTTTGATGCTTTATCTTTCGTTTTTCTCAGAATTTCTTCATCAGAATCCTGCAAATTCTACAACCCCATTCAAAAATGTTAACAAGTTGGCAATTCTGCAGGAACTTGACTGTAGGTAATGTAAAATGAAGCACCTCTGAGTCGCCAAAGGAGGAAACATGTCGAACTACAAATCCCGAACTCGAAGACCCACCTAAATAACAGGAAGAAAACAAGAAAAATCAGTGACTAACCCAAATGCAGATGGACCCTATACGATCCCAGTCATGGGTGCTCTACAGTTAAGAGGTGTTGTGCCGCTGAGAGGAAGCATAATCATGTGTCTATAAGATAAACACTATATCAAAGAATTAATGGGAAACCGTGCGACAGCAAAAGAAACGCGTGATTACTAGCTTTTACTGTATCTTTCGCATTTTTGACAGCACGTTCAATAAGAGCTGGATTTATAGAAGCCAAGCCATCTGGCTCCTGCAGTTTTCTTTCAAGAAATTTTGCTAAAGCAGCCGCTTTGTTTGTAGCTATAGGTCCACCTGGGTGTGCAAGCCTAGTAGAAAAGAAGAAAAAACAAAATGAAAATAAAATTCGAAAGCCTGACAGAAACATTAACAACTACAGAAGAAAAGCTTTCTCCCTTTGATGAAAGAACCATGATTGCAAATACGCCATGTGAAATGACTAAAACAGTATAATATATACAGCACTGATCACAACAATATTCAACGAAAGGACCACTCATTTTTCTCTTCTTTTCCCTTGTTCTGCTGTTTGTAGACCATAGTAGCTTTAGCATGTCTGATGCTATCCTTTTATCCAAGCAAGCTTGAGGTCACTAGTAGTATTAAAATCTCAGAGATTAAACATGAAGGATATAGCATCTTGGTCTCTTATATGACACGGATTTATCTGCTGTAATAGTTATCAACTGAGCACTAAAATATGGTATCGTTAAACACATGCAATATCTATTGGATCATCGTTCAAGAGTAGAGAAAAACACAAATCTTGTACATTTGCTGGTTCAAGATGTAGATAGTAGAGAATCTTCCTCAAGACGGATGATGATTACGAGTGAAACAGGAACACTAAATTATGACTCTACACTGGTGGGTTACACGCACTATCACATGCATACAAGGATATCTACCAGAGTTGTAACATTGTTCGTAAGACTGTGCAGAAGAAGTGATATAACAGGTACATTTTACTTCTCTTTTAGTGACGAACAGATGGTCGGTTAATATGAATGAAATAAAACATGGGTGACCCTCTAAAGTTTTGATTTTTAAGACTTCCCACAACTTAATAAGTCAGATTAATCTTCTGGTTATTAGTACTCCAAAATTGGGTATATTTCCTCTATTGAAAACCTAACCTAGGGTTTTCACAATACTTAGAACCTAACTAAGATACAAAGGATTATTCAATTAAACATTCCCCAGTCAATTTCAAGATAATCTACCTAAGAACCAGTGACAAAATAGAATTTCTTTTACCTCAAACTGAATTACAGAAACAAAAGAAAATAGATTGAAGTGAAATTAAAAAGTGGAGAAGTTGTTACCTAGGTTGAGTCTTCAAAGAAGATTTTGGTGGTGGAGGAAGTGGAGCAAATTTACTACTTCTCAATGCTTTCCTTTCATCTTCTGTCAATCCGTCCAAATCTTTCACCATTATCCTCCCTCTCTGCTTTCTCTCTTTCTCTCTTTCTCTTCCTTATTAGTGATTACCGATGATTAACCTCTTTTCAAAATAAAACTGGGTAGCACCCGGGCCTTCACTCCTGGGCTCAACATTTGTTCATCAGATCGCTTTCCCTTTTTCTGTGTTAAGACTGTTAGTCATAGAGAAACCCCGTTAAGACTAAAAGTGCGATTTTTTTTTAGTCACCTGCTACAGTAATACTGTAGCAACCAGTTCAGGAAACGTTTTCTTCAAATTTTTGATTTTTGTTGCTCAGGAAACCTGATTTTTCCTTTGTGATTTGGTTATTCATTCCGTTTGTGGTTCAATGTTTACGTGATTCTATATGTTTGGGTTTCAACACGTTTGTGTTTCCGTGAGTTGTTTAACGCACGGAAGGTGTTTGATAAAAATTCTGAATCAAATGAGCAACTGCCGGGAGCTTGTTGTGGGCTGCATTTCGGCTCCCTTGGTCTTGACAAGGGAAGGACAACCATCTTCTCCCTTCCAAGACTCTTCTTCTCCTTCGGCCGTTATTAATCCCTTGGGTGACTCAACTTTCCATTGTCCGTTTAGGATCTTTGATGGTTGCAGGGATGGGGTTAGGGGTAGAGGCTTCACTCGAAGTTCTCTAATTAGCCATATTCACGATCGACATTTTGGTTCTCACGAGAGTAGGTGTGTGCAGAGCACGTATTGGTAATGATGCAGACATTTATGATGCTTGGGAGGTTGGGTTAAGACATCTAAAGATGTGGTTGTGCGGTGAGTGTATGCACCTTCGTGCCTGGAGCCGTCCCTGTCGTGATCACGGTGATACTATTGCGGGTCCCCTGGATGGTAACAATGCAACATTTTTGATTTATGGCATTATAAAACCTTGCATAGGTTCCATGGTCGCTGGCAATGAGGACATTGAGGAGGAAGCGAATGTTCTTACCTTGGAAGTGCTAGATGCAATTTTTAAGAAACAGGTGCAGACGACTGCTAGCATTCCTCCATCGTGTAGGCTTAACTTCTCCAGAACTCTGAAAGCGACGATAGACAAGATTCGGCTAAGCCTACCGATTTAACATCTTGGATCAAATTGTTGTTATTGCCCACTGCACTCTAACTTTGTACAACCCCAAGAATACCAATGAAGCGAGATCTGCTAATAGAAGGAGATTACAGGCTAATAGCATTAATCGAGCCTTGAATGTGTGGAGGGAGACAAATGGCTGCCTTATCTTAGCTCGAAAATTGTTGGCTCCTTCGGGGCAAGAGAGTAGACAAGCTACTCAAGGCTCCAAGAGGAAGAAAACCAATCTTCAAGCTTGTAAGAGAAAGTTGGCTTCAGGGCACTACGCAGCGGCAGTGCGTATTCTATCTTCCAGTGGTGTCGCACCAACTACATTAACAACATTGACCGAACTGAGGCGTATGCACCCTGCGGCTAAACCACCGGACATACCTTCAGAACCCATTAACGGGGCGGCTGTTTACGTGGATGCTAAGGAAGTATTAGGCACGATTAGGAGTTTCCCTAGGGGGGCATCTTGTGGGAGGGACGGTCTGAGAGCCCAGCACCTGGCAGATGCTCTTAGTGGGGCTGCGACGGCGGTTTCTGAGGAACTACTTGCATCTATGGATGGGGTCGTTAACTTATGGTTGGCAGGTAGATGCCCATCTGTTCTGGGCGAGTTTGTGGCCAGCGCTCCTTTAACTCCTTTGATAAAGCCAGGAGGTGGTCTTAGGCCAATAGCAGTAGGCACGGTTTGGAGGAGGATGTGTTCCAAGTTGGCAGCGTCGGCGGTGGGAAAGGAAATGTCGGTATACTTGGGCAATCATCAATTCGGAGTTGGTATCCCAGGCGGAGGAGAAGCAATTCTGCACTCGGCCAATAGATTACTTGAGTCTAAAGGGAGGCATGGGAATATGACCATGTTGTTAGTTGATTTCACAAACGCCTTTAATTTAGTTGATAGGAGCACTCTCATCAAGGAGGTGCGGAGCAAATGCCCAGGTATCGCGAGGTGGGTAGAGTTTTGTTATGCTAAGCCCGCAAGGCTTTTTATAACGATTTCAATTTATCTTCGGCAAAGGGGGTTCAGCAAGGTGATCCTTTGGGACCCTTATTATTTGCTCTAGCCTTATATCCGATGGTCTGTATGATTTCTTCACAATGTAAGCTTGACCTACAAGCGTGGTACTTGGATGATGGCACTTTGGTAGGGGATACGCTGGAAGTGTCAAAGGCTTTAAGCATTATTCATCGAAGGCGGCAAAGCAGAGGGCTTCATCTTAACATCAAGAAGACTGAGATTTTCTGGCCTGTGGTTGACCCTAGGAGTATTGCCGATAACGTGTTCCCATCGGACATCGGTAGGCCTTCTAGAGGGGTGAAACTGCTGGGCGGCTCGGTTAGCCTAGATCTTAACTTCAGCAACGATCTAATACAAGCTAGAGTAGACAAAACAATTTATCTAATGGAAAGTGTGAAGAAACTGCAAGATCCTCAAAGCGAGCTTCTTCTGTTACGCAGTTGCGCTGGGGTGTCAAGATTATATTTTGCTATGAGGACTGCCAGCCCCTTGGCACTGCTTCAAGCTAAATCCTTGTTTGATCAACGTTTGATGCTTTTTTTGAGGCACATTGTGACGGGAGATGGCGCTGGCTTCGGACCACTGCAACAACGTCTCTCCACTTTGCCAATGAAGGATGGGGGTCTCGGTGTCTACACAATGGAAGACACTAGCCAGTATTGTTATATCGCTTCTTGTTTCCAGACTAGGGGCTTACAGCAGACCATACTAAATGTTTCCTATGAAGAGGTCACTAGCGCGTGCTTCAAGCAAGCTTTGAATAATTTCCAAGAGGTATGTGGTTTGTCCTCTTCTACCTTCAACATTAATAATATTGCCCCACATCCAATGCGTTCGTTGGCAGTGTTATATTTTGATGTGGTGAAGAAGCGGATTCCGTCACAGTACTCCATGTCCAGTCGAGATTCAGTTTTATGGCAAAGCAACAGGATGCCACATGCTTTGGATTTTCTTAAGGCGATTCCCATCTCTGGTTTAAATCAAAGTATAGGACCAAGGCAATTTAGGTCAGTGTTAAGTTATAGATTGGGAATACCTCTTTTCGGAGAAGATAGTACATGCTCAAGTTGCAACAAAAATATGGATATTTTCGGAGATCATGCTGTGCATTGCGCTAATGATGTTGGCAACAAATTCCGCCATGACCTGGCAAGAGATGTTTTCGCTGATATTTGTTACAAGGCTGGAGCACATGTGAGGAAGGAGGTGGATCTTGGATTATTATCAGACAACAATACGCCCTTGAGACCGGCTGACATGCTTGTTCACGGTTGGGAGAATGGCCAGGATGTTTGTTTTGATGTTACGGTTGTTTCACCGTTCACTGGTGGGGGAGTGCGTACTTTTATCCCAGGTCAGGCCATTTCGATTGCTACAACGCGTAAACGAATCAAATACCTTGATAAGTGTTCCACTAACGGGTACGGGTTTGCTGTTTTAGCATTTACGACTTTAGGGGAGTTGGGCGAAGATACTATCATTCTCTTGAAGAGGTTGAAGAATTGTATCACCAATCATGATGTTAATTATAAGATAGGGGGTACTCTTTTTCATAGAATATGTTTAGCAATCCAAAAGGGTGTTGGTGCCCAGCTTGTTGCCAGGCTAACTACCAACTTAATGTAATCTGACCGTCTAAGGCTTTTTATATATATATATATATTTATTTTCCCAACTAAGGTGTGTTTGTAAGGTATGCAATCTATCTACATCGACGGCTCTCTACAGTTTGGACACATAAAGGACGGTCCAGATCGAGTAATTATTGTGGTTTGTGATTCTACATTTTGGGACAATGGTGTTTTTTCATTTGAACGGATATCTACATTTTGGGTGGATAAAGGAGGGTCAGGATTTATTTTCCAAAATTTGCAGTTTTTGTCTCTTACCCTACCAAACACATAACTACGCGCGGCAAGCCCTAAAAAGAAAACCGTTCGGCTGACATATTGCCTTCATTCTTACGTTTTTTACTCAGAATTCTGATTCTCAAGATAAGATAGAGGAATAATTGGATGCCATTAATGCGAAACATACCTATTACAATTCCTATGCAAAAGTTGCGATGGCATCAGCTACAATTGGATCTAAAATTGAAGACAATTTATCACAGCGTTACGGAGAGATGGAGTTGAAGCTATCGGTTCTTCTTATTTTTCATGTTGGTACGTGATTCATATGCAGATGTCTATCACTGGAATGCAGAGAACCCATCCTCTCAAAGAATACTTATCTGTGTGATTTTTTATTGTATGACTTTCGCTTTCACTGATTCATGTTGGTACATGATTCATATGCAGATGTCTATTCAGACTGGGTATCCACTTGATTTTCCAGGAGAAGTCATATGGTATGTAACCGACTACGGACTCCATCTCTTAATTTTCTCTTACTGATTTGTATGATATGTTTTCTTAATAATATTTTTGGTTCTCTTAAAGTTGTCGTATGGTGTAGTACTGGATAAGATTATTCTCCAACTTTTTATCTTGATGTTTTGTAGCAAATAACGATAGAGCTAGGGAAAATAGTAATTAGGAAAGTGTTGCTTGAAATTAGTTTATGGTCGTTTCTGCGACATCTTTAACCGTGTTTATGTGTTTCAGTGCTTGTAAACTTGCAAGTTATGCCGTGGGAAAGTAGTTGGCGAGGAAGGTGACAAATGATGCAAGAGATACGAAGCTCAAGTTCCTGGCGCCATACCGAGGTGACATCTTATCTCTATTACAAGAAGGTTTTTTCAATATTCATAGGCGTATGTGTTGAATATTCAACACCAACTTAGTCAAGTGTTCACATCTATCTAAATTAACCTAGAAATATCTAGGATGTCTAGAGTCAATGTTAGACAATTAACATGTGTAAAATGAGTGTTCTAGAGTTAGACAAATCAAATAAGAATACTAGATTGTCTAGTAGTTGGTTTGGTGGAAACCTCCATGGTAGGTAAGCCTCCATAGGCATAGTTGTTAGCCTCCATAGGCATAGTTCTCTTCTTCTTTTTGTAGCCTATAAATAGGCATGTTGTATTCATTTGTAAGTAAGAAAGAAAGAATCAATCAATCAAAAATATCAAATAGATTGTATTCCACCAAGATTAATATCAATGTAGTCTTTACGCTTCCGCGTTTATGTTCTCCTCTCTCTTGTTCGATCTTTAAAATGGTATCAAAGCAAGGTGAGAGGGAGAGAGGAGAGGAAGAGAAGTTATATGTTTTCCTAAAGAGTTTCTAAAGTTGCAATAAGAAGGAGAAAGAAAACTAAAAAAAAAAAAAGTTTGATGTAATAAGTCAAGTGAAGGAGAAGTTTGATGTCGTTTGAATTCACGGTGAAAATCGAGCTTAGGGCATGTTCTTGATGCCGAGAAAACATGGAAGTCGAGATACTAGTGCCGAAAAAAAAAATGTTACCGATGTTTTTGATGAGAAGAATCAAAGATGGTCATAAAGTCCAAGCTTGAGCTGTTTAGGGTTTGTTTGTGACGGCGTCGCTGCTCCAAAGAAATCGAGAAAAAAAATGGTAGATGCTTAGCTGGTGAAGGCGTAAGGATTATTGCTATCTTGCAGCTCCGTCGCTTGTGGTTTTAAAGCCATGCTCGTGATCTTGAAGAAGAAGAAGAAGAAGAAGAAAAAAAAAAAAAAGTTCGAGGTTGTTTGGTTTTGAGCTGAGGGTTATGAACTCGTTTCTTGAGCCAAGATAAAGGAAGATTATTAAGACAAGTTTTCCAAAACAAAACGAGCCTGCTGATGTGAGCGAGCACAAGGAAGAAAATATGATTGTTTGCTGCTGCCATTGGCGTAGTAACAAAGATGACAAGCTTTAGCCTAGAAAACATCGTAGGAAGGTGCTGTCATGTGTCGAGATTGGTATTTTGCTTCCATTGCCATGAGAGCTCCAACCGGTGATGATGATAATGCTTGCTTCTGGTGATGATACATGTAGCTCATTGGTGCTTCTCAGGAGGGTGCTGTCATGAAGAGATGACTATGGACAGCGAGAAGAACAATGGTGGTTTTCCGACGGAATGGAGCTGCTGCCACTATCGGCAGCCGATAATGAAGCCCATGGTTGAGCTTGGCAAGAAATGGTGTTGCTTCTCGGGTTGCAGCCATTAACAACATAGAAATGGAAGTGAATCGAGCTCAGAGATGAAGGGTGAACGACGGAGCTCGAGCGAGACGCTGCATACATTGACGGATGATAAGATGAACGTGGAGATTGCCAGAGATGGAATGATGCTGTTATCCGGTGATGGTAACAGTATTGCATGCATGTCAGTAATGCCGGGACAGTGATGAACGAGCAGAGAAGTGAAGCTCGAGATGAACCAAGTTCAGAGATAGCATGGTAGAGCTTTGGCAATGGAAGGTGGCAGTGGTTTCGGTGATCGGAGCTGCTGGTGATAAATATGGAAGTGTTTCATGGAGAGTTCGACGTGAGCACTTGGCTGTTGTTCGAGGAGAAGTGATGAAGAGTGAACGAAGGGAAAACGAGTGGCAGCTACCATTATTGACCGAAGCTCGAGATGTAGAGAAAACGTGTGATACCGACACACCTAACACGCCGCACAAAGGAAAGAAAAAACGGAAAGCAAAGGCGGAAAGCAAAAGTGGAGAGAACACATGCTGTGATGAGACTGCATACATGAAGGATGACGAGACGGAGACTGCTGCTTCTGCTCCCAGCAATGATGATGCTGCTGCCAATAGATGAAGGAATAAAATGGGTTGAGCAATAAGAGTGGATTGAGGTGTTGCTGCTGTAATGAATTCTTCCACCGATGGAGATTCGAACAAGTGATGAGTTAACCGTTGAAGGAAGAAGAACATGATGTTGTGTCGAGAGAAACAGAATGTTTCCATGATGATACATGGTGGTCGATGGAGTTGGAGATCGATAGTCGCGCATGCAGCAGAAAGCAAAAAAAAAAAAAAAAAAAAAAAATTCGAAACAAAGAAGAAGTTGAAGGTGATTTAGATGGGCTGAAAGCCTCAAAGAAAATAGAGAAGATGCAGACAAGATGTTTGTTTAAATGCAAGGATGATCATGGAAACATAAGTGTGACAATAATTGTCACAGCGTTGCAAATCTGTTACGAATTCAGAAATGTGGCAAATCTGGATAGCGTGACAAAATTGTAACAGCAATATAACAAGAATAAGAATAGTCAGAGCTTGTGGCAGAAGCTTGACGAAATGAAAGATTGTGAGAGAATCTGGATAACCAAAGAAGTGTTACAGTTTTCGAACAAAAGCGTGACTGGAACAAAGATGAATAGAAGAAGAAACAACAAAATTTTTGTGAAGAAACGGAAGCAATCACCAAGTGGTGATGAGATAGAGAACAACAAAAGTGGGTGAAAATCCTATGAGTTGTCTAAAGAGTACAAGAAGTATTTTACTGATACGAAGAGGACCGCAATGTCCCTAAACTACGATGGAACCCGTATGTTCTAAAACTACGAAGAGGACCGCAATGTCCCTAAACTACGATGGAACCCGTATGTTCTAAAACTACAAAGAGGACCGAAATGTCCCTAAACTACGAAGGGGACCATAATGTCCTTAAACTTCCGAAGAGGACCGAAACGTCCTTAAACTATGAAGAGGACCGAAACATCCTTAAACTATGAAGGGGACCGAAACGTCTACGATAAAGAGAAGTTGGAAAGTAGGTGTTGAGGGGGAGTGTTGAATATTCAACACCAACTTAGTCAAGTGTTCACATCTATCTAAATTAACCTAGAAATATCTAGGATGTCTAGAGTCAATGTTAGACAATTAACATGTGTAAAATGAGTGTTCTAGAGTTAGACAAATCAAATAAGAATACTAGATTGTCTAGTAGTTGGTTTGGTGGAAACCTCCATGGTAGGTAAGCCTCCATAGGCATAGTTGTTAGCCTCCATAGGCATAGTTGTTAGCCTCCATAGGCATAGTTCTCCTCTTCTTTTTGTAGCCTATAAATAGGCATGTTGTATTCATTTGTAAGTAAGAAAGAAAGAATCAATCAATCAAAAATATCAAATAGATTGTATTCCACCAAGATTAATATCAATGTAGTCTTTACGCTTCCGCGTTTATGTTCTCCTCTCTCTTGTTCGATCTTTAAAAGTATGTATACATTGGCGCAATTTCGACTTATATTTACGGCAGTTCAATTACTTACTCCCACTGGACTTACAGACTAAAATTATTTTACCTAATGTTAAATATATGTGTTACGTACTTGCTTCATTTTGAATTTCATGACCCTACCGGATCAACTATTTTTGTTTTCTTCGGAATGCTTGTTCTCGACCTAGCAATGTACATTTGTGGATGCCAGAGGTGCACTACAAAATTCCAGCAGCTCCTGTGCGTATTGCTGTTTGTTTTTTGGCCATCATTAACCTCTAGGGGAATTTTGGACTCAACTAAAAATGTGTCATGCATATCATGTGTTTTCGTCGTAACCCATATAACAGTTCTTTGATTTTTGATGGCCTTATTAGTGTGACCTGGCGCCAGCATGGGCTATAAAAGGTTAGATCCTTTATTCTTTAACAGGTAATTTTCTCTCTGTTTTGGTGTTTTGCAGTTTTACTTTTTGTGTCCGTTTCTTCCTATGATTAGAGGCTCGAGCCTTCCACGACTCCGCTGATTTAGTTGCTCTAAAAATGAAGCATATTAATTAAATCAGCACCTAGCAAACAAGGTGGAGCAATATGTTATTGAAGGGGTTATATATGGCTGATAAAATTTCATAAATATGTTTTACAATAAGGTTAAGCTAAACTAAATTGATTCCAGGACAATAATCATCTTGTGCTCACTTATAGTATAAAAATAAAAATGCATGATACTTAGAGTTCGGATAGGTTTTTAGCCTGCATGTGGTGTCCACTTCACAATTGATGTATCTATTCTTCACAATGGATTATACTGTGTAAAAGGTTTCTGATATGTTTTGATTTTGTGGTTTTGTTATTGGTCTTTAGAGAACATGTGAAGTTCAAGGAGATATCTGATGCAATTTTAGTGGTTTAGGCTCATCAAATTCAATGGTTTTAGTTAGCAAAGTTGGCACTTATTTCCGTCATTGTCTATGTTTGCATTTTTTTATATTTTGGAAAGCTATATATTTGTTGAATGGGTCAAAAAACAACACATTGGTAATTTTCTTTTGTAGTCACTCTATCTATTTATTTAATCGGGTTGTACAAGGTGTTCTTGTTGCGGTATGGTGGTGAGTTCTGGTGTGTTGATCCATCAGTTAAATAGTATGGATTTTTATATCGATGTCAGACCAAGCACACAAAGATTCACTTATTTATCAATAAATGGTAGATGGAACATGATGTACCGATACCAGGCAGGTGTGAGGTGATTGATGCAAAACGGTATTTGGAGTAATTGAAGACTATGCCATACACCTCATTTGCAATAAACTCTTTGACTTTGACTTGCTTTACAGAATCCGAATTCCTTGAATATCAATTACATTTTACGGAATCATACAGTTTTGATATATATAAGTACCATATCTTTTTCTATATCTGAATTCCTAAAAGAATTCATATGTTGCCCTGTTAATTAGTATAGTTAGTTATTATGTGTATTGTTTTTCTTAGTCAGGAACTCCTTTTGTTTTCCTTTATTGTATTGATTTGTTGTGGTACTTCATAACACTGTTAATTTGAGTAGTTCATTATTTCCAATATATCACATAGCATAGGTGTTTATGGGTGAAAATTACTCCTGCAGGTTTTGGTAATTTGGGGTGTGTGGATGAGGAATGAATCTAAACCCTCAACAAATGCACTGCGCGGTGAGTGCTTGTAGATTCAGGAGATCAATCTGTGCAAGTCCGGCCTAAACCAAGAAATGGTCGTTCCAGACTTGTTTCGGTCACAAAGTGAAGGAGATAGGGTTGATCTTAGGGAGGGAAGCAAAGAAGGTGTTGAGATTGTGAAGGTGTTGGCTATGTATGACTTGTATCAGAAAGCTGAACTGGCTTGCAGGATGTAAGCTATCAGTTCCGGTGTTTGAATACGATTGTATCAACACTTGCCTCTGTTGTCTTGTCTTGTTTGAAAAATAGGATGAAGAACCTATTTATACAAGTCTTTTAGCCTAACCCTCGTATCTCGTGGGAAGTGGAAAAAGTGTAGTGATGGTGTAGTGGAGTAATGTGTTAGTGTCACACGACCAGTCTTGCCAACTTCTCCCATCATCACTAACCGTCCATGACTTCCTGAAGCGCTCTTATGATGGCGCGTTGTGCGCTGCACGCTGTAAACTGCCAGACCAATACCCCAATATGTATCCCCCAGTTTGTGACATGATTGATGTCTCGAGTGTGTGGATCATGGGACCCACAGAAAATAGCATGTAATGCTAGATTGAATAACTGCGTTATTCAGGAAGTCGATACTTGTGAAGTATCGTGTGTAAACTATGCAGGTACTGCATTGAGTATATTCAGCATGTATGAAGCATCGTTGTTTGAGCGTCTCAAAATAACTTCATGTCCAGCCTACTTCATGTGATGGTTTGGAGGCTGCGCAAGAAAATCCTTCCTTGGAAGACCACATGGTGTGGTAGAGTGATGGACGGTGATCATCATGATGCCTCACTCACCAATTAACTCCTGACCAGGGTTGTATAACCAAGCCGGTAAAGTTAGACGGACGAGATGGTCTCTAAGACATTTATCTGCGACCATTGGTGAAATTAGGGTTTTGGAGTAGGCGCACAAGCACCACTCTTCAGCCTGATCGAATCCAATCTTGGGATACGAATTTTGGCTGGCCGACCGTACATGCATGTAGATGGCATGACAGTGTAGGCGCCCATACCCAATTTTCTCACGAAAGTGTGATCTGGGCCACTAAATTCGTCTGGCGAAGTTGAGTGGTCGAGATCAATTTGCGACAGAAAACTGGTGCCGCAAAAGCCGCACATCGTTCCAAATTTAGGCGCGCGTTCCAAGACGACCAATCTTGGCCGATTGGCCTGGCATGTAGGTGGTAGGATGATGTTTACGCCTATACCTGGCTGTCCCATGAAAACTTGATCTAAGCCACTCAAATTGTCCGGCGAAATTGAGTGGTCGAGATTTGGGAAGTGTGACCACGCTAGTTTGGGCGTGCGTTTTGGGATAACCAGGCATGGTATGTTGGTATGACCGGACCTGCTTAATCTAATCTTGGACCCTTCATTCGTGCCGGAGAAAATGGACGCTCGTGATGTTCAAAACCCTAATTTGAGTTTCACGGCCGTGTGTCATGCTCCGTTCGTGCGCACGAATTTGGATGACCGAACATGGTTGGTCCTGACCGATCGGTCAGGTATGTAGGTGGGCCCACGGTGATCGTGTTGAGATGCTCTGGGCCCTTTGAATCTACAACTTTACCCTCTATCTAAACCTGTGAAGATGGAGGGTTGAGACTGTTTTGCGACACATGTAATGTGCCGCAAACCCTAATTTAGGGTTTTCCGTCCATACTGCTCTGGCTTAGAAGTTTTGGAAAGCTATGCCAATCCTCTGGGAAGACCGACCATGCGGGGCCCGCGTTGGTTCGGTAGTGGATATTCCATACCTGCTCGGGGGTTATGGAATCGATCTGGGACATCCAATCATGCTGGTGGAGTTGGATGGTCGTGATCATTTCTAGACTGATACGGACAGTCCGGATGCTCAATCGGGCTAGTATAGCACACCGAGAGTTGCTCAATCGGGCTAGTATAACACACCGAGAGTTGCAGCCTATACGGGTATTTCGTACATGCTTTCATTATAATTCTTGGAGATTCGTGTTGCTTTGCTGAGAGCAACACTCAGTCGTCATGTCGTACTGATAATGAGTACATAAAATACAAGGCTGGTTATGCATTAATTAATAATGCTGTAAATTCACAGGGTATATGGGATTGTTGCTACATGCTCCAACCTGGATGAATTTCGTGTATTTAATTCACAGACTGGGATTGTTGTCACGTGCTCAATTCTAGGTGAATTAGTAAAGTGAAGAAGTATTCATCACTTATTAATGGCTTTATCTTTTACAAGATGTTAGCGCATAATTTTTTGGTTCTTACAATTTTAGACTTAAATGAAAATTCACCATCAACATTAAGTCCCCTGCCTAGCACATAATGGTTACACTATTGTGGGGTAGGCATGAGATGGTGACAAATTTGTATACTGAAATGACCAAGCTAAAGTGAATGCATATTTACCGGATAGGTCGACATCGTCAGGCATTTCCCTGGGAGTCCTGATTAGGGTTTGGAGGAGAATCACGACCTGGTCGACGTTGAGACCTCATTCATTGGACGAGTTTCCGTTGTAGTTGATCCGATCCCCCTTAGGGTTTCCTTCAGTGTGTATGCGGGTTTTAAAACTGACGATAAATTTTTTCTACAGAAAACTCTATCTCTCCAATATGTCGAGCAATAGTAGATCGTCTTCTTCGTATCACCCAGGATCATCTGTCAAGCGTGCGCGACCTACGCCTGAGCTTCATGATGAATCCCCGGCTCGTGTTCTCCGATTCAAGAAGATCATACCGGTTCGTTTTTTTTTTTCTCTTCTGATCAATTGCTTGTTCCTCATAATGATCGGGTGAATAATCCTATCTTTCTTACAGAGATACCCTACCGGAACATGTGTGACAGTTATTGATGATGACGACTTAAACAGTCCTCTTCCTTCAAACTCAAACATGCCTACCCCTGCGGACCTCGAAGATGCTGATATGGGTATCTCATCTTATGAATACCCCAATGCAGGTCTTTCATTCGATGTTCGCATGAAGTGTTTATCTTCCAGCTACTGAGACGTCGGTGGATTCTTAGTGCGGAAGGAGTTTGTACCTTTGTACACAAAGTTATGGAGAAAGTACGGCCATATCGAAACCAGGAATATGGTCCGGCACTGTTCATATGCTTTGGTCACCATGGTAAATTGCCTTCTTCCCATGGTTGCTGAGATGAAGAATATTTCTATTCGCAGTATTGCCGAATCAAGCCTCGAAAAGTGGGAGGATATGGTATCTACCTGGGAATCCATGAAGTTTAACGTGGGTTGTTTGCAGCAGCGTCTTTATATCATCAAGGTTGATCGAGCTGGTATCCTCGTAAATGTTGTTCCTGCTGCGAAAACTATCTTGGAAGAGGAGAAGACTTTGGATGCGGAATCAAAGAAGGTAGAACAGGAAGTACATGACTTGAAGAAAAGGACAGAGAGGTATCAAGCTAGAATGGAGATGATGCTCTCAAGGAACTATAATCTGATAGATGGCCTCCTCTAAGTCATATTCAGCTGTATTCCCTCATTGTTAATGACGTTTGTGTCAAAGTTTTTCTTTTGAACATCTTTGAAAAATAAATTGCACTGGTTTTTGATTGGTGAATCGGGTTTTCATTAATGAATCTATGAATATAATTGATGATTCAAACATGTAATGAAAATAAATGCCTGCATTGTAGCGTCACGAGACAAAGTGGACAATGGTCAAGCATGATATGCTTTGAGCCATTTTCCATTGATGACCGCTTCTAGCCTACCTCCGTCCACCTTAATGATCTTGTAGTAGCCAGTACTGTAAGCTTGCTAACTGTGTAAGGACCTTCCCATGTTGGTGAGAATTTTGGTGTGGACATGTCTTGTTGGATGTGCTTGGCTGTTTTCAAGACCAAATCTCCCACTTTCAAAACATGTGGTTTCACAGTTTTGTTATATGCCCTGGAAATTCTATTCTTGTACACCTGAGTGCGTTCTTACGCTTTGTTTCTTCTGAAATCCAGAGTGTCTAACTCCACTATTCTAGATTTAGAGGCTTCATCCTCATCCCAGTGGATCCCGGTCGCCGCTGAAATCCTAGCTGATGGGATTTTGATCTCTGCCGGGAGAATTGCGTCCGCCCCGTAAACAAGCGAATATGGGGAAACTCCAATGGAGCTTCTAGGTGACGTATGGTATGCCCACATTGCCATTGGTAACTGGTCATGCCATTCCCTAGGATTGTCATGTACTGTTCGACTGATGATTCGAATCAGCGTCTTGTTGGTACTTTCAGCTTGTCCGTTCCCTTAGGGATAATAGATGGTGGAGAAAACCTGTTTAATGCCATATCCCTCAAGCAACTCTCGTACCTGCTTATTGGCGAAGGGAGTGCCATATCAGTGATAATATGCTTAGTGTCACACCTTCAAACGCCCTAGGAATTTTCTGCGAAAGTGTAACCCGGCAGAACAATGGTTCTGTGAATAAAGCTTCACCCACTTGTACTTCAGCCTTATAAGTTTGCACCTTTGCAAACAGCCAACACTTCAGGTTAACAGCGGAAGTCTTTACAACCTTCTTTCACTTCTCTAAACTCATCAAATGCACCCCATAATGCACCCAATTCATGCCATACTTTACCAACAACAATCAGTCAACCAAGAACGCTTAGAACATGACACAATCAACTCTTTTTATTGCATCAAAGGGAAGAAATACAAAACTTGCCCACTTGGGGACTTACACAGACTTGTTCACTCCTTGAACCAAGTCTAAGTCTTACAAAAACTCTCCTATTCACTCACATATGCAAACTTCACTCTCACATATGTTAGGCTAACTCTCACACAGGATAGCTACCGAATTTCCCATGCCTTAGGACTATTTATACAGTAGCTTCGCTTGGCAAAACCGTGCATAACCGTTACACACGCATGGGACAGCCATTTGTCTCATCAGGTAGTTTCTATAACCGCCAGCTTGCTTTTCAACCGCCACCTTTTGTGTTGTCAAGACAACAGATGCCACATCTGTTCTAGGTGGTTATGAACCTTCCACATGGTTATAAACTCTCTTTATAACCGTTCTTCTTCATCACGCATCATTGGCATGCTTGTGAAGCTCGTAACCAACTTATAACCGTCACTTGAGCCGTATTGCGCCACTTTTCTTGGCCTACTAGATTCTGCCTTGCGCCAACGTACAACCCTCTTGGCCCTGCATTTTTATTACTCTAAGCTAATGCACGAACACTTTTTAGGCTTTACTTGTCGAGGCCAACTCCTTAAGCTCACTCTAGTTACTCATGCGTCACATATGCTTCATTTCGCCAATTAGCTTGACAATAGCAATGCAACTCTTGCATTGCCAACTTGTTTGCATTGTTCAAGCTTTGGCCAGCCTTAAACTAATGCCATAGACTAACTCTTGATCTAATCTACACTCTTGCATCATCCTTGAGTTTGGGCCAACTCAAAAACATGAAAATTGCAAAAAAAATCCAAATCCAAACACTCTTGCATCATCCTTGAGTTTTAGTTACTGTAGCATGTGAAAAAATCGTCAGGAGAAAGAAAATGCGTACTCCATTAGTACGGAAGGGTATTTTTGTCAGTTTAATATTTTTTAATAATTATGGACCAAACAGTAATATGTGTTTGACCAAAGGACTAAACAGACATGGGCCCACCTAAAAAAGGACCAAACGATATTTTTCCCTGAAATAAATTAGGGGAAGTAATTTTAATCATTTTAAAAAAAATTAAGAAAAAATAAAAATTGTAATTACGAAAAAACCAAAGAACGTACAACGGATACAGGTGTCCGCATACGTTGCACCATTAAAATATAAATAATTTGTTTTAATTTATGAAATATAAGTGTTTTGCGCAACGGATAAACCGGTGCGCAACGGATATACACGTTGCACCTCCAAAAATGAAGCGTTGCTAAAACCAGAATTTAGTGTAGTGTACAAACAGTGGTGTCGGCTCTTGGCCGTCCTCGAACTCCCTCTTCCGGATGTATCTCCTCACATATATATATATACGTCGTAATAATTCTACATTCCTTTCTAAAACTTCAGGCCACATCATTAACCCAATTAAATTACGCCGTGTGTCCAATGTTAAACAAAATCACCCAATGGAGAGTTGACACATCACATCTAAAATATCACGCTTCAACATTTTGTCAGTGACATCCGATTCAGTTAATGCTTCTTAGAAAAGGAAACTAAACCACACTTTATTTAATTCTTTATTGCCACCTCGTGCTCCCATAAGTTAGGAAAGGAGAGCATTAGTTTTCTTATTCCATTCACGTTCCCTACTGCCAACTTTCATTTGATTCCATTTTCAGCCACCAAATTGACGTAATAAGAAGCCACATATGGAATGTCCGTGTGTGGTTGGATTAAAATATATTTAGCTAGCCTGTGACTCTATCAAGTCTAGATGTCCAAATTAGCCCCCGACCCACTTGCTCCAAATTTCATATTCTTTGTGCATAACGCCTGTTTTAGCGGTTTTCTTCGTCGGAGCCCATTTTACCTTTCTTGTTAAATTTGATATTAGCGATTTGTTTGGTTTTGAGTCGACTTCCCCACTCCATGTGATAAGTCCATGCGTGCCTTGAGGCCACCTAGAGAGCAAATGGTGTTGGTATTCGATTTTCACCCAATTTTCGGTAGAATTACGTATCTTGGTCATCGAGCTTTATTTCCTAAAAACTGCAAAACTAAACAAGAATTATCAAATATATACAAAATAAATAACTTAGAAAATATAGTTCGAGTGGTAAATATGTAAGATTTAAGCAGTCATCACACCATCAAACCTACATTTTTCTAGTCCCGAGCAAAACTAAAATGAAACAAAAATCCTAACTCACTGTCGCAGGCATCGTCGATTGCATTTAGTGTATGCAATAAGCCTTTAAACCCCTAGGTGGCCCTAGTGGCCGAGTTATAGTCTCGAAAGGGCTTACCAGAGATATACCCACAAAACCTTTATTCCAGACCCTGGATATCTACACAGAACCTTGGAATGCACTAAAGAATCTCATTGGTTGGCATACTTATTGATTACAAGAGGAAGTACCCTGATACGAAATTCCAATTGTTGTACACGAGTTTTCACTCAAGTATAAAAATTCATATATAAGTGACAGAGATCTACTCAGATAGTCGCACTATGGACATCAATATCCGGAGTCAACAAATCACATGGATAGATTAAGAGATGGATATAGAAAAACATAGATGGTTTTGATGTTGACTAGGTGAACGGTGTTTCTCATATATGTCTGAAGGCCACTGCCAAAATGAACCTATCCTAATGGACTGAGATATTGGTCTGACTAATATCAACACAACTTGCATATACAAGGGAACCAGTGGTCGATAATCCTAATAATAGATCAACTCGTCTGGCATATACAAGGGAACCAGCGGTCAATTTATTCATTGAACTTTAACATTTTTTTTTAACTGCGATCTTTTGGATCTAAGCGCATGCTTCTTGTCAGCAGATTACATGATAGTTCCCATGGATCCTGCATTCCACGCTTGTTTAGGCGACGGAGACAGGGAAAACACACACATATTGCTATTCCCAAGTGTTTATTTTATTTTATTTTTTTAATTTCTTGTGTTTGGTCTAATTGGTCTGGTCTCTTTTTTTTTAACTCAATCACTTTATTTCACCCTAGCAGTGGTAACAACTTGAATCGTGAGCCCCACCTAATCACTTAGAGAAACATATTTTAAAAATAATATAAAATAAAAACAGAAGTGAAAAGGACTCAACGAGATATGGCGAAACTACCATGTTATTTCTAACACATGAGCTCTGTGCTTTTCTGAATAAACTCTTTAGATGTTTCCATCTAATCAGATTGGTTCCTCAACTCCTATAACCAAAATGCTTCCATCCACTTAGATTGGTTAGTGCCATCCTTAATAAGCATAAATTTCTAGGCTCTGGAGTTTATTAATTGCAACTAAAAAGTTTCTCCCATACCCCCAAACTTAAATCTAACATTGTCCTCAATGTTCTAAAGATAAAATTAAAAGCATGAACAAGGAGAAACTGTTACCATTTGAAGCAAAAGAGTTAAGGAAAGATATTACCGTGTCGCATAAATATTGGGTTACCTCCGAAGAAGTGCTAAGTTTAAAGTCTTCAGCTAGACGTCAAACACCACAAAATGGCTAATTACCTTTCGAATCATATATCAATAGTCGAAACAATTGTGGATCAATAAAACCAAATAAAACTTCCACAATTATAAGACAAATGCATCGGATTAGATAAATAAGCAGAGATAGCACAACCTGATTTAAAACGTCGTCCAAGACAACTGGGTTTATCTGCGGTTCCCACTTGGGCTTCATATGGGTGTCTTGATAAATATATTTATCCGAACAACAGGTCTCTAATAGTTGGATTTCCTCCTGGACAGTATCAGGAGGATCAGGTTGTGGAGTCGGAAGTGACTCAAGTAATACCTCATGTACACTAGGCTCGAGTCCCAAGTTAGGGACTTTTAATGGGGATACTTGACCATCACTACCCCCAAACTTAGGGTAGTCAGTATTCTCGGACAAACCCCTAACTATTGCTTGAATTTCCAGATCCTAGGAGTCTTTAAAATACTCAAGAGCTTCTTCTAGATCATTACCCCCTATCTTAGGGTCAACATTATTCTCCGTAAGGCCTAGCACTATAACTTGAATTTCAGGGTTTGTAGAGTCTTTAAAGTACTCGAGAGCTTCTTGTAGTTCAACATTTTGGTCACCTATCTGATTTAAGAGAATCTCATCAAATTCATCCAAAGAATCATCCAATAAAGTGTCGTCCCAATTATCCTGAACTAAAGTGATAATCATATTCACTTCCTCTAAACCATCAGAAGGTTATCTAGTAACATTAAATACATTTAGCTCAGTAGTCATATTACCAAAGGATATGTTCATAAGCCCGGTCCTACAGTTGATGATAGCATTAGCTATGGCTAAAAATGGGCGACCTAAAATCACCGGTATTTGAGAACTAGGGTCATGAACAGGTTGAGTGTCTAGAACAACAAAATCCACTGGATAAATAAATTTATCAACCTCAATCAGAACATCCTCTACGATACCACGAGGTACTTTGACAGACCTATCAGCTAACTGTAGGGTCATTTTAGTCGGTTTCAACTCACCAAGACCTAGATGGGTGTACACATGGTATGGGAGTAAGTTAACACTAGATCCTAAGTCAAGTAATGCTTTATCAACCAGGTGATTACCAATCGTACAAGATATGGTGGGGCATCCAGGGTCTTTATACTTAGGGGATGTTTGGTTCAGAAGGATTGAACTTACCTGACCAACTAAAAAGGATTTTTTATGGACATTAAGCTTACGCCTTCGAGTACAAAGATACTCAAGAAACTTGGCATAAGAAGGCATTTGCCTAATTGCTTCTAGTAAAGGGATGTTAATGTTTACCTGCTTAAAAATCTCCATTATTTCATTGAAAGTCGACTCTCTCTTAGTTGGAGCTAACAACTGTGGATATGGGGCTCTGGGAACAAATAGGACCTATCAGGAACCGCATTGCCATCATTAGAAATTTTATCAGTCTCTTCAGCTAGTGGCTCCTTTTGGAGCTCATCTTGGGAACTAGAAGGTGGATCTACAATATGTCCACTATTAGGCATGGCTACCTTATTGTCTACCAATTTACCACTTCTAAGGATTGCTACAGAGTTCACATGATTGAACTCTTTCTCTCTAGAGGATACTTCATGAATTGCTCTAGTATTGGGTAGTGGCTGATTGGGGGACTTTTCCTTTTCTTTTTCGCTCAAAAGCTCTACAATTATACTAACTTGATTTTTTAGCTCTGAAATATCCTGAGAGTTTTCTTGTAAACTTTTCTCAACTGTTTGCTTAAACTCTGCATTGTTATGAGATAAGATGGTTAGAGACTCTTCTAAACTCATGATCTTCTTATCCGACATGTTCTGATACTGATATGGCCCTAAATGGTTCTTAGTATACCCAAAACTTGGGAGAGCCTGGGAAATACTAGACTGACCTTGACTCTGGACCTTAGACCAAGAGAAATTCGGGTGGTTTCTCCAACTAGGGTTATAGGTATCGGAATATGGATCAATCTCTGGCGGTTTTCAAACCTAGAGTTGTTATAAAGAGCACGAGCTTGCTTTTCGTATCTGGCATGGTGTGACCCTTGATCCATTTCTAAGGCATCTAGACGCCTAAGAATATCTGACATGTAATCAACTCTATCGACCCTATGGATATGATTTCTAGGTATATCTGGTTCTCTCATTGAAGCCCATTGCCTAGTTTTCTCAGCTAACTCGATGAACTCATCAAAACAATCATCTGGGTCTTGATGGGTAAATTCTCCACCACTAATTGTTTCTACCTGCATACGGGTTTCACTGTCAAGGCCCTCATATAAAATTTGGGCCATATGGACTTTTTCAAATCCATGATGTGGGCACTGGTATAAAAATTCACTAAACCTTTTTACATAATCATGAAGTTTTTCACCTAATCTTTGCTTAAAGGTTTGGATAGACTGCCGAACAGTAGCAGTCTTATGGTGTGGGTAGAATTTCTTAACAAATACCTCTACAAGACCATCCCAGGTGGTAATTGTTTTAGAAGGAATAAAATGGTACCACTCTTTGGCTTTATCATAGAGAGAGAAATGAAACAAACGTGACCTAAGCATATCTTTGGAGACATTCGGATAGTTCATTGTGTCACAAATCATTTCAAAGTCTCTTATGTGGGTATACGGGTTATCATTATCTACCCCCCTAAAGTTACGACGCATGCCAATGGTCTCAGGTATAATATCAAATTGGACCGTAGAAGCTGGTAGAACTGCACCTGGGTCACGTAATACTCTAGACGGGTTCAAACGATCCCTAAGGGTTTTTATTGGGACCTCATCATCATTTTCTTTAACCATTTTGGCAAACCTAGAAGTATTAAGGATATTTTCCTCACTGTGAGAAGAACGTCCAAAAATAGGACTTTCTAGATTAAGGTAGTCAAGATTCTTGTTTCCTAAAATATCACTTCTAGGTTTTTCACGCATAAACCGTCCTAGAGCGCCTCTCTTACGTTCTAGCATACACAAGAATTCAACAAAAATTTGTGCACATGCAAATGTTGGGCTCACTAATTTAGGTAAGCTTGGGTTACCTACAGAAAAATATACCCAAAGGTACTGGGCTGAGGTTTTTGGTGTTTTGGATGATAACGCCCAGAGGGTTCACCGTACTAAACCACGTGTTTTCCTAAAATCGGTGCCGGACGAAAATGTAATTGGTGTGTGCAGTGTTTTTTTTGTTATATAAATAAAATACTAAAAATAAACACAAACAAATAAAAGAAAAATTACAAGTCCAAAAATAAATAAATAAAAACTACTAAAAATAAGATAAAATCTTCAGTTTCTCCCTTTTTGTAAGGCAAGTTCAACTTTCCACGTTTCGCTTCAAGCCAATCCTGCACAGCAAACACAAAAATACCAAAGACGTGAAATAGAACAAAAAATAATCTAAAATAAAATAAAATAAAAATATATACAAAACCTAAAAAAATATGCAAAACATAAAACCTAAACCTAAATACAAGTCTCCGGCGACAAAAACTGATGTAGTTTTAAAGTGGTAAGAAAGGGTTTGATTCTCGGACTCATTGAGGATTTGGTTTTGAGATTAATTAATAAAAATACTAAAGAAAAAATTGCTAAGATGATCAATAGGAGAAAAGATTAGGGTTTGGGATTCCACCAAATCAATTGTGTAATATAATCACTCCTCTCTAAAAAATATTCATGATATAACTCAAGACAGTTTCGAACTCAATCTCATGTCTCGAAAAATATTACAGTTAAAATAAATAAAAACTTATGTTGTAAACCAAAACGGTATAACCTCCTTCGCTTATAAAAGATCGATAGATAAACTACCCAAAACAATTATTATGAAGCTAAATAAGAAGAGAGATTAATTAAAACATTTAAGCTCGAAAATAATATTTATTCAAAGAGTACTAAATTTCTTACACGATTTATTAGCTTCCTCCTTAGCCCCAATAGATAGAGCTAGCTTTCCATTACAAAAACGAAACCAAAACAATGTACAAACAGTGGTGTCGGCTCTTGGCCGTCCTCGAACTCCCTCTTCCGGCTGTATCTCCTCATATATATATATATAGGTCTTAAGAATTCTACATTACTTTCTAAAACTTCAGTCCACATCATTAACCCAATTAAATTACGCCGTGTGTCCAATGTTAAACAAAATCACCCAATGGAGAGTTGACACATCACATTTAAAATAGGGTTATTTAGCGCTTGGTACCCAACAAATGTCCAACACCTAGATTTGGTACCCAATATCTGAAATATTAAGCGTTGGTACCTTGACCAGTTAAAGACCGTCTAGTCAAACTGTTGACTTAACTGTGTGTTAGTTAAATGATTAAAATTTATAATAAATAATAATAATATAACAACGTCAACTCACCGTTAACATGTGACTGTAAAAAACGTGTGTGGTCAGAAATAAAAAATTAATCTAACTACTAAAATTAATTCGTCACACCTTCTCGGTGTAGAAATATTTTCATCTATTTCCTTCGGCTCTTACACCTGCAACTTTGATTTTTCTTTTGATTTTTTTTTTATCATCTGCTTCAATAAAAAATCTTGCATTCGAACGCAGAAGAAAAACTTCCATCTCCACGACTCCGCCACCACCACTATTAACATCTACCACAGCCAACAACACTTACCACCACCACCACCCCTAACATCCACAACAACATTCACCACCACCGCCGAAATCAATCAAAAATCAAATTAGGTGAGAAACCATCTTCAATTTTACATGACTGTACTTAATTTCATACCCCCGTTCACGAAAAACAAGTCTAAGAAACCCAAACTAGATTAAGGTTTTCGTTAAATCATAAAACCCAAATCAGTAATCACCCATCTCGAATTAATTTCACGATCACATGTTGCTGCTACTATCTTCTTTGGTCTATATGGATCTAGAAAGAGGAGATTTATGATGATATTTGGTTCTTCAAGTGGTGAGGAATCAATTTTTATTGTCTCTGTTTTTAGAAGTTGCAGAGAGAAGAAGAAAATGATTTTGGAAGCGCCGTCTAATTTTAGTTCTTAGGGTTTCAATGGAATGGTTTAATCGTGGTCGTTTATTCAGGAACCGCTAAGATTCAGACACGTCTTCCTTCTATAACCGGACGTTAGGACATTCTCTAAATTTTTTACAATTCATAAGGATAACATAGTAATAAGACATCTTGTGTTACGGAAATATTATCTTGGTTAAGTCAACGCCTTGACATGATGGTTTTTAACTGGTCAAGGTACCAACGCTTAGTATTTCAAATATTGGGTACCAAAGCTAAGTGTTGGACATTTACTGGGTACCAAACGCTAAATAACCCTTTAAAATATCATGCCTCAACATTTTGTCAGTGACCTCCGATTCAGTTAATGCTTCTTAGAAAAGGAAACTAAACCACACTTTATTTAATTCTTTATCGCCACCTCGTGCTCCCATAAGTTAGGAAAGTAGAGCATTAGTTTTCTTATTCCATCCACGTGCCTTACTGCCAACTTTCATTTAATTCCATTTTCAGCCACCAAATTGACGTAATAATAAGCCACATATGGAATGTCCGTGTGTGGTTGGCTTAAAATATATTTAGCTAGCCTGTGACTCTATCAAGTCTAGATGTCCAGATTAGCCCCCGACCCACTTGCTCCAAATTTCATATTCTTTGTGCATAACGTCTGTTTTAGCAGTTTTCTTCGCCGGAGCCCATTTTACCTTTCTTGTTAAATTTGATATTAGCGATTTGATTGGTTTTGAGTCGACTTCCCCACTCCATGTGATAGGTCCATGCGTGCCTTGAGGCCACCTAGAGAGAAATTGGTGTTGGCATTCGATTTTCACCCAATTTTCGGTAGAATTACGTATCTTGGCCATCGAGCTTTATTTCCTAAAAACTGCAAAACTAAACAAGATTAATAAAATATATACAAAATAAATAACTAAGAAAATGTAGTTTGAGTGGTAAATATGTAAGATTTAAGCAGTCATCGCACTGATAAATAAAAATCGATATACAATCAGATTAAAAAAAGAATAACATATTGAAGTAATAATTTTCTGAAACCTTCCTTTCACCATTATTTTTGTTCTTCTTCTTGTTCTGAAATTAGATACCTAGGTTAAAATGGAATAATGAATCCTTGAATTTGGTGAGGAGTTTTTTTTTTCTTTCTTATCTACGTTCAGTTGCAGAGAGATGAGGAAGACGAAGAGATGAGATTCAGAGTATGGTTTCAGGGTTTGATTAGGGTAGCTTTAATCGTGGCCATCTATTCGGGTGTGGTGTTCAGATTCGGACACGTGTATACAATTATAACTGGATGTTATGTCGTTTGTAGCAATTTTTATAATTCTGAAGGCTAACATGGTAATAAGATAAGTTCTGTTACAAATATAGTATTTCAGTTAAGTCAATGTATTGAATTAATAGTCAACGACAGATCCAGGTACCAACCCTTAATATTTGAAATGTTGGGTACCAAAGCAATATGTTGGACATTTGCTGGATACCAAACATTAAATATCCATTTTTATTTTTCATTTCCATCAATTGAAATACATTGTTTTGAGGGCCTTAATAATTTTTCCGATATGAATCACCTTGTAAAATAGGATTACATGGTATATCTCTAAAATATAGGTTTTCATCAACATATTACAAAGTATATATAACCGTTAAAGAATATTCAAACTCCGACTATAAGAACCCTGAATTTCTTTAAAATAACTTAATTTAATTGAAAAGTGGTGTAAATAATTTAACCTAACAATAAAACAAAAAATGTCATATGTAAGAGTTCACCTTAAACATGTAGACTAACTGGTCGACATATCGCATCACCAAGTTCTGATGTCCCAGAACCTTTATGTTGTTTATAATCCTGAAAAGAGCTAGATATCAACGATATATAGTCTTCTTAGTCAATATCATTGATCGATTCATTCCTCTCATTTACAGGTGGGAGAGAAACCTGCAAATAGAGCAGTGGCATTTCATCTTATATCCTTAATATATGATAAAGATCTCAGAATAATATCTAAAGCATGAAACAAAAAGAAATTTCATACAAATTTTTACCTTGATTCTTCTTGTTTTGTTAGTAAAACTGGCATTGAAGTCAAGGACGCCGGTCAAAGAGATAGTTTTGTTGTATGATTCCTCAGAAGGATCTATATTATGCGGAGATGAGGGAATGAAATAGTTTAACGATCTCATGGTCCATCAAGTTCGACTGAGTTAAGATTTCCGAACAAATCAACTTATCTGTTGAATGCAGCAATGCGAGGACTGCAAACATGAAAAAATGGCTTAAACTTTTGTATGCAGTCTCTAATATCACAATCATATAATAACATCATTAACATATCAAAAATAATATCCGCTTTTGTCTAACCTGGTACATTCACTACACCATTTTTAGTTCTTAGTAATAGCCTGGTTCAGTTGCAAAGAGGGGTTGCAACGATTTGAATCTTTTACGAGCCGTTGCGAAATTGACACGTAGCAACAGTTCCATTCAGTTATGAAATTTGAAACCAATTTTTTAAATAACGAGCAATTGGTTCAGAAACGTTACCTTACCTACTCTTATACCGGTTCTAGTTTTTGTTCCCATTCCCTGAACCTCCTTCACTGGTTCTGGTATGTTTCTGATTCGAGTTTTCTAGTTCCGAACGGGGTCACCGGTTCCATTCCGGGTCTTGTGCAACCCTACTAATAACTACAAATTTTTAACCCTGATCTGCCCGGGTTTTGATATGATTTTTTAGGTCATCCAATCAGATCAAGGTATGGTAGTTGTAGATTTAATCAGCATCGCTCTTATGGTGTTTTCCTTCACCTTAATGATGATTCTTTTCCTTCACTCTTGTAGTGATTCTTTCTTCATCCTTATGATGATTTTTCTTTGTTTGTTATAACAATTCTTCCTTTAACGGGTATTATTTTGGGTATGCTTTCAATTTCGAAATTTTGTTATGATTCGAATAGGATTAAACTGGATTTCAATAGTGAGCGTGGTTGATTTCTTGGAAGGAAAAACTACAACCGTTGGCAAAGAAGAGGATTTTATCATAGTATACCATTACATATTGCATGGGTTCATCTTAGTCAATTGTGGGATTTATGGGTTAAGTATCTTAATTGATCATTCAAGCAACTCATGGAGGGATTCTTCATTAATGGTATTGTTGTTTCGGGGCAGGGGATTTTACATTACAAATATGGATTCAAGTTCAAGAGGTGATACATGCGATGTTCTTGAAGATTTTGTTACCGGGATTTGATATTGCCGATCAAGGATCGTGATTCTACTGCTAGAGTATGTTATCGCGATCATCAAATCTCGACAGTCAGGAAAGCTACCCAACCATCAGATTTACAATAGGGGTAGCTATTGCTTAGTCGTCAGAAACCTACATTCATACGAGATTCCTACACTCAAGGACTCACGATGGAAGCACACATTTTCAGGTGTTACACATGTCATCCTATTAGTTTGAAAGTGGTAAAACTTAAACTACACATATTCCATTATTTCTTCCACTACCCACATATCCAAGCCAAAATCAAGATACAAAGGCCTGGGTATATTACCCTTACCCGAAGACATGAGCAAAACAAAACCTAATAGGTTTAATGTGTGGGATCCGGAATCCCTGGTTATTTTTATTTATGATCATCATACAAGAAGCGATAAATCAACCCCTCTGTTTCAAAATAAACAAGCCTATTATTTTGAAACGGCAGGTGTAGTTCGTAATCTTGCAAATTACACTACTCCCTCCGTCATTAGATGACCTAGTTCAAGTTTGCACAATCCTTAAAGTAAGGAAGGGAAAAGAGTATTTTTAAGTGTTTTTTACAATTAACCCTTATGGATAATAACTAGTAAAAATTTCAAATAATTTATCTCTCAAACTATGCCACGGATGTTCGCAAACTTTATACCATTGAAAAGCATTTTAAAACACCTACGCAAAGACTATAAACATGTCTATCCAATTATTTATATTTATATTTCTTATAATAACAATAATCAATTAAAATGATAACTTTAGAAGTGTCCCCTTATTTAGTGAAATAAGTCATCTATTATTGGATTTTTTTTTTAAAATAAACATGTCATCTAGTTGTGCGACGGAGGGAGTATTCTACAACATGTTCATTATTTATTGACATCTTCTCTAACCCCCTTCTACATCTTGCTCCTTGCGAACGCTTATTTACTGATTTTTCTATTTACCTTGGTTTTGAGCAGTATTATTATTATTATTATTATTATTTTAATTTTTTTATGTTATTACTTTGTAATTTGGAATTATTATTATATAATGAATTGAGCTTGCTATCAAAAAAACAAAACTTGAGAATATAGTCCTTACCCAAGAGAAATTCCTGAGTTCGTCCCTGGTCTAACCGGTTCGTTCATTCATGAAGTTTACGTGTTGACATATCTCAACAGTTTTATACTAACATTTCACCACCCGGAAAAGCAACAAATAAAAACACAATACACCGTTTGAATTCCGTATGATTTTATAGTTCAGTTATCAAGTAGGAACCCAATTTTTTTTTATAAAGTACAAGAGAAGAAAATGAGCATTAAAGATCATATTTATGGATTCTTAATTTGGTGAACCTACAAAAAATCTAAATTCATATGAAACTCAACCCATTCATTGAGCGCTGATATTGTTTTTTATCAAAGTCAGGGTTGCAGATGGACACCTGATATTTATCTATTGTTTATGCTTTCTTTGCGACTTTTTTTTGTAAATTATGTATCTTATGCTTGCTTTTGAGTGTTATAGGTACTTTGGAGTCATTATGTGCAAAGGAAGGAGAAAACGTCCATTTGGAGCGTCAAACTGCAAAAAAAATCAATTCACAGGCGAGTGATACTTGGAGCCAGCTAAAGTTATGCATCAAAGGAGGTGAAATAAACTGTCAGTTCCCTACAACTGACAGTTGAGCAAGAAAGATAATAGGTTTTCAGAGCAACCACAATCTTGGAGTAAAACTAAGAATTTGGACTAAAAACGAAGCGCTACGGGGCGAAGTATAGACCAAATCCCAGACTAAAACAAAAAAACCAGAGTATATTTGGTCGGGCGAAGTTTAAAGGTTGCGCCTAGTGGGGCGTAACTTTGAGTTACGCACGTATTAATAAAAAAAAAAAAATGGGGCGCAACTTAAAGTTGCGCCTGATGACGGGCGTAACTCAAAGGTACCCCCGAATAAAAAAAAAAAATTAATGGGGCGCAACTTAAAAGTTGCGCCCCACCAAATTTACTCCTTCCACCCGTAGTGTTTCAACACCCATAAACCCAAAATTTGGTCTTTTTTTTGCTCTTTAGTCTTTGGTTTTGATCGCAACACTGCAGTTGCTCTCAGTCCCCACAACTGACAGTTGAGCAAGAAAGATAATAGGCAGTCAGTTCTCTGGACTGACAAGCCACATATTAACTAAGCAGCCTTTATCCAAGTCATTGGGTGCCTATAGTACTTCTGGTTACTACCTGACCCTAAATCTCAGGTTTCTCAATTATTTGTCTTCTCAAATTCAGAGAATTAGAGAGATGAAATTCAGGGGAGATTGAAGAGAGTCTGGTAAGATTGTGATGATGATCGAGAGAGGAAAGAAGTGCTGGTGAAGATTTATCTGAGATAGAGAGGATCTGTTACTGCTGCTGCTACAGATGGAAAGTTTATGATGGATTTCTGAAATTGGGTGATAAAATCAGTGGAGAGTTACAGAGATTCGAGAATTGAAAGGGGGTTTTGCATCTGTTACGATCAAGGACACAAGAGGAAGGAGAATTACAGTTGCTATTGTTGCTGTTGTTGTTAATGAAGTTAGGGTTTTGAATCTGGGGTTGAGATTGAACTGAAATTGCTCAAATCTGAAGATGGTGGAGTTTGAGGTTTGTTTGAATGTTTGAGACGCATTGAGAATATGGGTTTGTGTTAGAATGCAGGTGGTGGATGGAGTTATAGAGATGGCTAGAGCAAGGAGGAGTTATGTGTGTTGTTGCAGTTGAGCTTGCAGGGAAGAAGGAGTATCAGTTGCTGTGGTTCTGCTGGGAACAGATGCAAGCTGGTGCCGAGTAGCTGAGAAGACAAAGAAGGAAATGATAATTCGAGTGAATCAAGGGTAGTGCTGTAAGGCAGAAGAGAAGCTACAGCTGAGTGACAGTGCTGTATGTGAACAGTTTTGCAGGTTGCCATGGAACTGATGGTGGTACTGAGATTGCAATGGTGCTGGAACTGTCAGCTGGTCAAGGCAGAATGGGTTGTGATGATTTGAAATGGTGGTTGCAATTATGGGTTTGTTTGAGTTGTAACAATGAACTGAAGCTGGTGGTGCCGATGAGATGGGAATAACGGTTAAGTTGCAGCTGAAGTTCTGATGCCGAAGAAACAAGGAAATGGGTTAGCTGAGAATTAGAAGATTGTAGTACTGGTGCCACTGAATCTTGATGCCGATGGAAGAACAATGGGAAAATTGAGTTCTATGGCTGAATTAACGGAATGGGTTTGAAATTGTTCTGCAATGAAGGAATGGAAAGGATGAACAGGTTTGAGACATGGGGTACTACTGGTGTCAAGAACATGATGTGAAGAATTGGGGGAGTCTGCTGTTGCAGGTGGAAGCTTGTGTTGGATTATGAGATGGTGAAGGTATTGCAGGATGAAGCTACAGGTGATGCTACTATGGAGCTGTGAAGACTGCAAAGATGGACTGGAGCTAAGTTGAATCAGTTGCAGGTCACATTTGGTGGATATGCTGGTGTCAGTTAGCTGAACTGGAGTTTCCGCAAGCCATGGATTGTCGGTGCTGTGTGGAGGTAGCTGGTGCTGGTAACTGGAGTTGGAACTGCAGGGTACTAGCCTGATGCACCGTTTGAATTCCGTATGATTCTATAGTTCAGTTATCAAGTAGGAACCCAAAAAAAATTTATACAGTACAAGAGAAGAAGATGAGCATTGAGCATTAAAGATCATATTTATGGATTCTTAATTTGGTGAACCTACAACAAAAATCTAAATTCATATGAAACTCAATCCATTCATTGAGCGCTGATATTGTTTTTAATCAAAGTCGGGGTTGCAGATGGACAACAGAACAATATGATCCCTTGTGGATGCTTCACATTTGTAGATGCTTGGATACCAAAACTAATGGAGAGTGAGAAGTAAGCTTTTTATCCAATCATCCGAATCTGCATCCGCCATAAAAGATAAGAAAATAGTAAGTGGTTAAAGATGAAACTAACTCATAGCTCAAAAGTCTCCATTTATTTGCCTTCATAAATGTAAATGTAGAAATTCATCAGTGCTAAAAATAACAGGGGGAAAAGAACTGAAAACTGATAGGTAGTAGTAGGGGCTTACCATTGCCGTTTGAAGGATTCTGCGTAAGAAACTGTACTCTTTAGAAACATTATCATTAGTAACACTGCTGACCCCGTTATTCAGAACTGCAGCGCTGGCAATGTTATCAGTAGCATATACATCTCCACCATCATTTTTAGGATTGACATTTGTTTGTTGAGATCCATCGGAACTTTGCTCACTTGGCATATCATTTTTAAAATACAGATAGTCGCTCATGTTATTGTTAAAGTCTTCAAAGCAGTCGGAATGGAAAAGTGTAGAAGATAAATTCTCTTCATATGGGTCTGACTGTCGCTCGACTGAAATATCACTTGAGTTTGCTGGTTCAACAGCATCAGCAACCAGCTCATTGCCCTCGTTACTTGAAACCACTTCACTTTCTCCATGGATGTTACTAGCCTCATCTGTTCGTGGAGGTACATTCCGGTTGTTGGGGTCCAAGAATTCACCAAATCGATCCATGTCATAGGGGAAATATGGAGGGGATGGATCCTGTTCATCATCCGAGTCTGATTGCTGGCCAGAGTTTTCTTCATTTTGGACCGATATATTACTCAAATTCGGTATTGCAACATCATCAGTAACGCTGTCTTCGTTTCTTGAGGCAGCTACATTTTCATCTTCCATTTCACGTATGCCATCCGTTGGCTCCTCTTCATTTCTGTCCAAGTTCATAAATTCACCAAATCGATCCATGTCGAAAGGAAAATAAGTAGGAGACAGGTCAAAATCGTTTGAATCTGTTTGTTGCTCAGAAGTTTGCCCTGTCCCAACTGAAATATTCAGGCTAGTAGATATTTCAGCATTGACACTAGTCTCCACATTCAACTCAGACGGTTCACCTGCATTTTCTGCATTACTTGAAACAACAACATCTTCCTGTGCATTTCCGTTTTCAGTAGTCTCAACGACATTCCTGTTATTTGAGTTTAAGAATTCACCGAACCGCTCCATGTCATAGGGGAAATTATCCTCATCGGTTGAGTCATCGATTCTGTTACTTGGAACCACGGCATCTTCATCTGCATTCTCGTTTTCAGTAGCCTCAAGAACAACTGATTGAGGTCCATTCCAATTATTTGGGTTTAAGATTTCACCGAAGCGTTCCATGTCATACGGGAAATTATCCTCATCGGCTGAGTCATCGATTCTGTTATCTTCATCATTAGAAGAGTCCATTCTTTAGCTGTAAAATGGATTAGACAAAGAGGTTTAATCTCTAATATCAACAAGAAAAATTGTCCAAAATCCTAAAGATGATTAAACAACATTTATATCAAAAGAATTCATTGTGTACAGGTTCAGTATCAAAAGAAAAGTTGAAAATTTGATAAGATTTTAAGGATTTCTCTTGACCGAATACAACAATTAGAAGAAGATTTTAACAGAGTTAATTAAAAATAATCAAGAATTCATTATGTACAAAAGGTTCTTGAAAGTAATCTAGCGAAAAAGAAATGAAGGTTCTTGAGAGTTCTACTGTTGGATCCTAGTTCAATTGAACTCAAGAGAGTCAATTTCTTCAGTTACTCAACAGTAAAATCGCTAAACCCTAACTAAAGATTTCAAGAACCCGATATGATTTCATCAGAATACATAAAAATTTAGATAGATGATCAAATAAAAAGCATTTTTATGTTTAGAATGTGAGAAGAAGAAAACACTTTACCTGCGGCCCGAATGTTCTTGAGATTTAGCGACCAAATTCGTGTAGCTCAGAGAGGAGTAAGACCTGATTTTTATTACTTTCTTGAAAGTTATGATCAAATTTTAATCTCTGGTGTTCATAAAACCAATGGAATTAAAACGACTCCAAACTTTCTTGGTTTATATAAACGGTTTTAGTTAGTTTAGTTAAGATGTTGGAGTGCACGTGCGAAGATGATGTTGCACGTGACTATAAGGGGGGGCCAACGACCTCCCCAAAGCGAGATAGGATGATCCTTTCCAAAACCTTCCGCTCCTTAAAATCACACATTGAACCTCCCAAACCCCAAAATCAATCATCAACATCACCATCACCATCATCATGGTCGGTCTATCTGATTCTATCCACCAACGCACTTCTAAAAACATATGTTGGTATCACCACCAATTTTTCTCGCCGGTAAGTAAATCAACACTTATTTATCAATTACAGTATATTAATAATGGCATCTCCTCGATCATAGCGTAATACTAGGTTATGGAGTTAATGTTTGTAATTTTATGCATTTTGTTTTTCTAGTCTGAAACAACACAATGGTGAACTCAAAGGTGGAGCGAAAGCTTCACGCTTAGGGAGACCTTGGATTTGTGCATGTATTATTCAAGGATTTAAGGACCATAGTGAAGGTATTAATCTTGAAGCTTTCTACATTTCTCAAATTTATCCCCTAAATCAAATAGTTATGAATAAAATCCAACTCATGTGGTGTCTTGGCTCTAAAGATGATTCACCTTTATTTCAATTTAAGGTGGTTACACTAGGGATACCTTTGAGCCTCAAAAATTGCAGAGGATGAAAACATAGTTTTACGCAATGTAGTTAATATCGGATATCGGTTTATCTTGGCCGGGACCGATACATTGGTACGACTTTATATCGGGGATATTATCGTTGAAATATCGGTATAATATCGGTTCCAAATTTTAAGACTATAATTTTACAGTAAACATTTTCTGTTAAGATATAATAGATACCAGTAATTTTATCAAACACAAGAGTAACTTCAATAACATTCAATGTTGGCCTCCTCTACCATGATGTCGACTCCTCGTTGGCCTCCGATTTCGTCTACACCAATATGACCTTACTCCTGAGGCGTCAACTTTCAATGTTGAAACTTTAGTTCATCATCTACTGTGGGTTCTTTGGTTAATAATGTTTGTTGGGCTACTTCTTGTTCAACCTTTTCACATACTATGGTTTCGTCTTCTAGTTTTGATCATTCTTTTTGTATCCAATATGACCTTACTCAGATCAATAGAAACATAACGGAAGATTACATCACACCTTATCTTCCAGATACACCAAAGAACAATGGCACCAACACTAGGCCAAGAGACATTAAATGGAGAAACACCCATAGCAGAGTTATGCCAAAACAGAAAGTAATCATCGATCCAATCCAAATCAAAAGAAATCATACGCTGAAGGGAAACTCCAAACCAAATTCGCTTCGCTATTGGATAGTTTATAAACATATGCATAACAATTTCTTCATGAAGCCGACAAAGAGGGAAAATGACATCAACAAAAGGATTATAATTCTGAAGCAAAGAATTAACTGGCAGCATATAAGCAAAAAATTTCCACAAAAAGAACGTAATTTTAGGCAAACAGTCAACTCCCCAAACTTTCCTCCAATAAGCAGCATTCAGCAGGATAGGAGACATCATTCTTATAAACACGATAGGTATATTTAATTGTAAACTTACCATCCTAGTATGCATCCACGTTAAGGCATCATTCTGATTCAGATTTAGTCGAATTGTCCTAATCCTAGTTACTTCATCAGGCGTGAACAATTCCGATAAAAGAGTGACATTCCATCCACCATTCTAAGAATCAATAAGCTCATTTACAAACACATAATTAACATTAGAAGGATGACCAGACACCGGAGAAATCGAATACCCTGCAATCCAATTATCATGCCAAATCCTAGTAGAATCCCCATTATTTATGTTCACCACAGAGTTAGCTTTGATAAATTTTAACCCATTCACTATACCTTTCCAAATCCAAGAGGAAGTATTAGACGCCTTATCAATTTCAAGCAAATTCTAATTAGGGAAGTACTTGTCTTTCAAAAAAAGAGAAAGTAAGCTGTTAGGATTATTTATAATCCTCCAACCAAGTTTAAAGATGAAGACTCTATTAATAACATGAGTATTTCTAATACCAAAACCCCCATTAAGTTTAGACTTACCTAAATCATCTCAGGATCTAAAGTACGCATTCCTCTTTGGATTCTTTTTAGACCACCAGAAAATTCTCTGAATAGAATCTAACTTAGAAGTTACAGTTTTCGGAAGAGGGAAACAAGCCAAATGATAAACTGATAAGCTAGAAAAAACATTCTTAGTAACCACTGTTCTTCCAGCAACATTAAGATTGGATTTTTTTGAAGAACCCAACCTAGCATACAAGTTATCAATAAGAAATTTAAAAGATGTAGTTTTATTATTTCCTATAAAAATGGGGGTTCCTAAGTATTTCTATGCATTACTAAGAAACTTCATTTTAAGAGTCCTAGCTAAAAAAATTATATGTTTATGATGCATCTTCCAACTAGTAATAAAATCACATTTTGCTGAGTTAATCGCCTGACCTGAAGCCTTCACAAAAACATTAATGATGTTGAGTAGATTTCTAGCATAAGAGACAGAAGCCTTAGAAAACAACATACAATCATCTGCGAAAAAAAGGTGAGAAATAGATGGACTATTCTTCTTAAACTTGAAACCTTGTATCAACTTATCATCTTCAGACTTTAAGAACAATTGAGACAAAACATCCATACAAAGAATAAATATATAAGGCGACAGGCAATCCCCTTGCCTGATGCCACGAGAAGGGTAAAATGTTTCCCCAGGAGAACCATTCACAAGAACCGAATACGAGACTGTACTAATACACCGCAAAATCATTTGACACCACTCTTCATAGAATCCTAGTTTTTTAAAGACAACAATAATAAAAGACCACTCCATCCTATCAAAGGCTTTAGAAAGATCCAGTTTGATAGCAAGGTGAACATTTTTTGAGTTCTTCTTTTTCTTTTTAAATGAGTGCAGAATTTCATGAGTGATGACCACATTATCATGAATCTGTCGATTAGCTACAAAAGCGGATTGAAATGGCGAAACCAAAGAGTCCATAAGAGGCTTCAAGCGATTAGTCAATATTTCGAAATTATTTTATAAACAGAGTTTGATAAACTAATGGGCCTATAGTCATGAGGAGATGAAACATTCTTGATTTTGGGGATTAAAGAAATAAAAGAGAAATTAATTTGCTTCAAGAGGAATCTATTAGTGAAGAAACTCTGAACATGAGAAACCACTTTAGATTGAACTATTTCCCAATTGTCCTGAAAAAAACCTGCCTGAAACCCATCAGGCCCCGGTGAACTCCAAGAAGCTAAAGTATTAACCGTATCTCTAATTTCCTGAGCAGTGGGAATGGCAATCAAGACATAGTTATCTTCATCAGATATTTTGGGGTTAACAAACCTTAAGGCTTCCTCGATGTCAATATTACCATTGATACAAGAAGTGTAAATCTTCTTAGAATGTTTAGAAAGAAACTGAACGACTTGTTCTCTGTTTTCTAACCAATTACCTTGCTCATCCCTAATGGTGTGAATGGTATTGTACATATTTCTAAGTTTAACCGTATTATGGAAAAAGCTAGTATTCCTATCATACTGAGTAAAATAATTTATTCTAGACTTTTGCTTATAGAAACTATGTTCAATCTCATATCAATAGTCAAGTTGCTTAGAATAGTTCAAGATATACTCTCCAATCTGAGGCGAGTAAGGCATCCCTTGAAGTTTTTATAACTCAGAATTAAGCCTGCCAATAGTAGTTTTAATATGCCCAAAGGAGTTTATGTTCCATTTACTCAGATCGAATACTCACATTCTTAAGCTTATTAACAACTACAAAAGTAGGAGAACCATTAACCCTCTTAGACCAAGAAAAATTCAAAATGTCTTTGAATTCAGGGTTGAGCTGCCAACATTTGAAGAACTTATAAGGAATATTTACGTTCCGTTCCTAGTGAAAATATTTAACCAAAATAGGACTGTGATCAGAGAAAATTCTTCCTAGATTAGTAACTCTAGTTTGAGGAAGGACAGAGACCCATTTATCATTCATAAAAGCCCTATCTAACTTTTCAAAAATCAACTCACTCGGATTTTTAAATCTTTTGTTGCACCAAGTAAAAGGATTACCATAAGAGAAAACTTCATGCATATTCATCTTTAAAAGTTTTTCTCTAACAAAATTGGGTGCATTCCGAGTTATGCGAAATGAAGTTAAAATCTCCTAGTAAAAGCCAAGGATTATTGTTGTTGTCATTCATATCACTAAGAAAATTCCACTGATTTCTGATGCCAGTCAAATTTAAAGAGCCATAAATAAAGGAGACCACACAATTTTTGATATCAGGAGAGACATCACACAAGATATGAATCATGTTCAAGGAATAACCTAACACATCAATATTCGATTTTTCAAAGTACCCAAAGGCCAAACCCCCAGACTTACCAACAACATGAATGATAATCCATGAGTCGAAAGGTAGATGATGCGTATATTTTCTAACAGTATCAGCATCAACCATTGTTTCAAGTAAGCATGTGTTGACAATGGGCATGCTTTCGTCCCCTTTGCTTTTGATACTTTTGGCTATTTGGCTCCAGAAGCAGTTGGACTACTCAAGAGGGTCCAGAAAGTCATGCGCAGCAATGTAATGACCCCTGGCTCACGAGATTTTATTTTTAATAGGATAGGTTTTGCTATTCAAAAAGGGCTAGCGGCACAGCTTGTCGCTCGCTTGCCTAGTATGTAATTTTTATCTTTTAATGAAAACCAAATTCAAATCAAATTAAACTTGCACATAAATAATCATTCGATACTATCTAATTTAAAAAGGCTAAATAAATGCCTCCATTTCTTATCTGAACAACACCCATTAATGTTCCAACTTAAAAACTTTATGATGAAAAGCGAAAGAAGAAATAATTAGGGACAAATTAAAACCATAAAAAAAAAACAGCAGGGAAAAGAAATGAGATCAAAGAGCAAGACTAATATGAAAAATTAGCAAAGATAACTTATTGGGTTATGAGTCATGGAGGTATCTTCAGCCATAGAGTCATCATCCATCATCATGAGATCAACTTCTCTTTCATACTCCTCATCAGTAACAACCGGTTCCGGTGGAAGAGAGGAAAGTGGCATTGGTTCAAGAATAAAAGAATCCTTAAAATCCTCATTAATCTGAGAAGGTACTCTTGACAGTTCAAGTTCAAAACTATGAGGCATAAATCCTTCAGAAGTATAGTTTATTTATGAGATTGAACTACAAGAAAAACTCGAAGACGAAACCACAGTCTGTGAAAAAGTTGAACAAGAAGTATCCCAAAAAAAACATTATTAACCAAAGAACCTACAGTAGATGATGAACCTAAAGTTCCGACATTGAAAGTTGACGCCTCGGGAGGTGAAAAAGGAGGTGTAGACGAAAGCGGAGGCCAACGAGGATGGTAGAGGATGAAGACAAGGATGGTGAATACTTATATATCCCCGTAACATCATAATCATGCTTCTCTTAGTAATGTAAAGATCCCTAGAGTTCAGGTGGATCACTTTATGTTTGTTGATGGTTCTTTCAAAAGATTTAATATGGGTATGGGTGTTATTTGGTGTGACATTGCAGGAAATGTAACAAGTTCTCGTTCGTACTATGGATTGATTTATGATGCAGTAGGTGCTGAATCCGCTGCTCTAATTTTGGCCATCTCTTGGGCAGAAGAGATGAATCTCTCCAAAGTCGTTTTCGTCAGTAACTGTCTTCAGCTTGTGCAATTTGTTAATGGTGTCAGTTCAAATGTTGCTTGGAGAACCGGTGATCTCTTAAAGCAATGTCGGAGTTTAGTTTCTTGTTTAGTTTCTTTTAAAGTGGTGTACATTAAGCGTCTGAATAATCTCCTAGATGACCGGCTTGCACGTCGGGCTAGGAAACATAGTCTTAAGAGTCTTTGGGCTTCTGTTCCTTCTTTTCTGAACTCTCTTATTAGGAACGAAAACCTGCACAATGTTTATAATTCTCTGGTTTGTTAAATGATAGGTGTGTTTCGTAGAAGAAAAAAAAAACTTCAATAACATTAAAATTCACTACCTAAAATGATTATTAAACAAGTTCAAACTAGAAACGGGAGAGTAACTTCAACAACTTTAAAGTTTACTAATTAAACAAGGATATTACAATTTGAATCAAGATCATACGAGTCATTATAGATATCGGCCGATATTATCGGGAAAATATCCTTAATCTTTACCTACAACAACTAATTTACCAATATCGGATTATCGTAAAAAAATTGTATCGGCTCATATCGGCCGATATTATCGGGAAGATATCGTATCGCCGATATATTGCTTCTCATATCGCTCTAGAGCGATATCCGATATATCGGCCGATATTGACTACATTGATTGTACGTTTGCACACCACTGCAGTATCTTGTTCGCCAAAACTTCCAACTTTGTATCGTTAGGTTCAAATCCTTTGGCTCAAGGACTAGCAAGAGGGAAATTCTGTATACATCAAAGGAAGTACAATCACAATTAGTAGTCTCTCTCGTTTTCTCATTTAACATTTTTGTATTTGTTCGGAGATATTTGCCTTTCACAATCAGTAAGATGATTTGCATTTTTGCCTTCTGTTCATCTGATTATTTTGGTGAAGCCTGAATATACTGATATCTATGTACAATGATGGAAATAACAGGAGGTATAATAATAAATATAGAAGATACCTATGGTCACAATCCCCTGTGCATCCGTTTCTAATGGCTTAGCATTAGACTCCACAGAGCACTAGATAGTCTGTAGTGCTGTACCATGACTTGTTACTTATAAGCGACATCACAAAAATGAAAGTCCTCATAAAGATGATTTCTTGTGAGTCGTCCTGAGTCTTACTGATTTGGTGAACAAGCTTAGCATTGTAGGATTAAACATGATCTAAAGTGGCATCAACTAAGTTCAGTTGGTATCCAGTTTCAAGTCTTCAAGTGTAACAAAGTGGACTTGGTGGTTTTTGAGTTCTGACCATTATTCTTTTCATACTGTCTTGGGATCAGTGTTTTAAAAAACTCTTTGAAGAGTGCTTTTCAGCCCTTCAATATAAAAACGCTTCAAAACGTCCTCTTTAATATTTTAGGAAAATAGGGGGCTTTAAAGCCCAAAAACAAGTCCTTCTATGTTTTAATAAATAAAATAAAAAAACTAAAAACTATTAGCAACTCTCAACAAGCCAATTATTTGGAGATTCCAAACGTTTCACCTTCTATTCTATATCTTCTTATTCTTCTTCTTCCGTTATATTCTACATTTTTATTCTTCTGATCTGCAATGGCTAGCCTGCCCGCCCAAGCTAAGAAATCTACACTTCTATTCTTCTGATCTTAAGTTTATATAAGTATTTACCTATTTATTTATATATTTTTTTAAGCTACGCTTCAACAATGTTTTGAAGTTGTGCTTTGCATTTTACTAGGATAACGTTTCGCTTTTTGAAACCTTGCTTGGGATGATCGTGACTCCAGTATCCAGATGCATCAGATTCTGAATTCGATTTTTTAATCACAATAGCCTTTGCTCTTACAACCGTGTTATTTAGACAGCCCTTTTAAACAGCTCTGGTAGCTAGCTCAATATGTGGCAGCCACATCAACCAAAAAGCAAAAAGCAAAATATTGAATTGTTGATTTAAAAAATTCCCAAACAATTGTTTAATAAAATTGTTTCTCTCTCTACTTTAATACAAATTCAACCGAAAAGTAAAAAGCAAAAGATGTCTCAATAAGTTTGAGAAATATGCTGCCAGTTCTCAAAGCGGGTATAAAGACAACTTCAATGTTTGTTCTCAGAAAAAGAAAAAAAAGCACCACCAAGATTGACATTGCCTCTTCAAAATCAATGATTCCTAAAAAAATAATTGAGAACAGATCATTAGAGATTTGTAGCACAATAAGAAATGTGGTATTGTGTAAAAACAGGATGACATTAGAGCACCGTTGAACACACCTTAGATTTCTTGCATCAATTCATTGTTTTTTGACGGACTTTTGGATTTGAGAATTCTAAATCAACACAACAGAGGGATATATATATATATATATATATATATATATATATATATATAAGTATAATGAAAACATCTGCTTAACGAAAATCATGACATGAAGATTATTACCAGAATTTGTCCATACACTCCCCATTGTTTGATTGTATCTTCAATGGCATTTTTAATCTGGATTTCACTTTCAGCAATGGCCTGCAATTAAAGTTGAAGTATCTCAAGCACCAAAAATAAATAAATCAAATAAGAACAGCATACTACAAACTAATAACAATACCCACTTGCAATTTTTCCGCAGCGCTTCTTTTTCTATGAGCCTTGAGTCGCAGACTTCGTGGTCTCCCTTTGCGTTTTTTACGTGATGGGTCTTTGATGCAAGCTTCTTCTTCTTCCTCATCAGTATCGTCGTCATCATTGATCTCTTCCTCTTCTTGGTTAGCCATGAAATAATGATTTGTTGACGAACTGTCGACAATTTTCAACGATTCCATTGTCTCGGTTAACCAATCATTCATGGCACTGTACTCGTCATCATTTGTTGCTACCCGTTCTGCAATTTCACTAAATTTAGTACACATATCCCTATAACGACGTTGCAGGGCCGAATTCTTCCAACTACTAAAATTTAGCTTCATCTTTGTGTGGGATCTGCGGATATCTTTTCTCCACCTATTTGAAATATACTTGTCGGGAAGACGGTCAATAGAATTACGGCACAACACATAAAGTACGTGCCTGCATACTATGCCCCTGAATTCAAACATTCGACAACTACATAAAACCACATAATCTTCATGAGTTCCTTCAAAGTTTACATCATAGTTCATCATCTTTTTAAACCCTTCTATGAATTCTGTTTCCCGAATGACATAACTCAATTTTTGTACTTGTTCCACATCATCTTTCTGTTCCCGTACTACCACATCTTCATCTGCTTCTGAATCATTTTTCAGTTGTGACTCCTCATCCATTTCCACTAAATCACAGTACATTTTTCCAACTAATTCAGTTTGGAATTATTTAAACTTAGCTGAGGTGTAGACTTCTTGAATTTGTTTTTCAAGTTTATAAGGAGTCGCAAGACCTATACTCTTTACAAATGAATCAGCATCTGCTGAAAGTTCCTTTTCCACCTTAGCTTTCATTGCAATTTCATATTGTTCAACAAATAATTTCAAAGATGTTTTTGAGTGGACAAATCCATCAAAGAAAGCATTCATGCTTTCGCTTCTCTGAGTTGACGACATTCCTGCCCAAAACACATCTTTAAGATAACAAGGTATCCATCTGTTCCTTTCTGTATACAATCCACTTAACCATTCACAATCAACCAAATCAAACTTTTCAAGCATCTTACCCCAAAGACTAACAAACTCATCAGGATATTGTGCATCATACACTGCCTTTTGCATAGCATAACTAATCTTCTTGTATTCTGTGTATTTTTCAAACTTTTCAGGAATTTTCTTCATTACATGCCATATGCACCATCTATGACGGGAATTAGGAAATACTACCTCAATAGCATTTTGCATTGATTTATCCTGGTCTGTAATGATTGCATTTGGAGGAACTCCATTCATACATTTCAGCCATGTATTGAACAACCATACAAAAGTTTCCTATTTTTCACTTGCGAGCAACCCACATCCAAACAAAATTGATTGCCCATGGTGATTCACCCCAACAAAAGGAGCAAATGGCATATCATAAGCATTTGTCAAGTATGTTGTGTCGAACGTTACAACTTCACCAAATTCCTTATAGGCTGCTCTACTCCTCCCATGGGCCCAAAATACATTCTTTAAGCGCTTTTCATCATCCACTTCAACATCAAAGTAGAAATTAGGATCTTCTTTAACCATCTTGGAAAAATATTCCATAACTGCAGGAGCATCTCCTTCACCGAGTCTTTCACGCCGTACTTCTTGAATATAATTTCTACAATCCTTTTGAGAACAAGTCATATCTTCATGGTCACCACCAGCACCTTGAACCAATGCACCATAGCTCTTACTTGTCTTTATACCCGCTTCATCCATAACACAAAGTTGTTGCTTTTGATGTGCTGTAATATGACGATTACAAGCGAAAAATCTGTTTTGGCTTGGGCTCGCAAAATGATTATGTTCCTGCACAAACGTGCTGATTTCCCATACATTAGTGATTATAACTAAGCGTGCAGTCATCTTAGCTGGACACCCACACTTCATACTCTTACCGGTCTTCAATGGGTTTTTATTTGTAGGATTTGGAAATCCTGCACAACCACAACAATATGTTATTGACCTAACAATTCCAATTTTATTTTTCTTTGATGCTCGTTTTTTTGCTGGAAAACCTTTCTCCCTTGCATGGTCTAGGTAACAATTCCACATTTCTTCAGGATCGCTGAATTTAGCCCCAACTTCTAACTTCACTCCATTATTTGGGGATTTTTTAGGAGTTGAAAACCCCTCCATTCCTGCCATAACCGTAGCATAATGAATCATATTAGTGATAGAAATTGGTTTCCAATCTAGAGATCATATATATAATCTTATATTACCAACAAATCACAGTAAAACATAGATCACAGTAAAACCAAATAAAATTAGTATACTCTCAAATTAGTATAATTAGTATATAGATCAAAAAAAAAACATAGATCACAGTAAAACCATAAAACCCATTATTGATTTAGGGATAATAATTAGTATACTCTCGAATTACTAAGCAAATCGAATAAAATCTTATAACCCAATTTCACAAAGATTGAATAAATAAGTAGACTAAAAACCCAGATTCTGATTTTCAAATTTTAAGCTATATACATACCTTGTTAACAGATGAAAAGTTTAAGCTATTTCCATACCCATACTAAAAACCCAGATCAGATAAAATAACAAAGAGAACGAAAAAGAAGTGTTAACCTTTTAAATGATTAAGCTATTTCCATACCTTGTTAATAGATGAAGCTTCTGATGAGTTTCAATTAGAATTGGAAGAGAAGAAGGAATGGAGAGTTTCAATTAGAACTGGAAAAGAAGAAGAAATGGAAAAGCATCGATACAAAAGAGAAAAGATTGAAATAATGGGGGAGACAGAATATGGGAGACAGAATAATGGGAGAGAGAAATCGTTTTCTAAAGGACAGTCAACAAGTCTTTAGCTAGTTTTGGAATTATGTCCACCTAGCAAGACACGTCGGCGCTGTTCGTGGGAGCTAGACGAAAACGCTGTCCAAACATCATTTTCGTTGCTCTTATGCAGTATATTGTTTAGGGACCAATATCCACCTTTTCTATCATAATCTGTTACTGAGTTCATCTGTATATGATATTTGCGAGATTTATTTATGACCAAATGAAGAGAAGTCTCGAGTATTTTACTCTAAACCTGTCATTAGAAAATTCACCCTGGTGGAGTGCGCATATTAAACACGCATATGTCGTATTTTTTGTTGGTGTTTTGTCCGATTATTGTTTATTTTATTTTTGAACTTTTTACACTTTAGTTGTTCCATGTATTCCTTGTTTGTCACGCATTCCTGAGATACATATGTTAAGTAGAGGCAGAGAGTCTGACCAGTGTTTTCTTTCTTTTTTATTCTTCTAGCTTGCCAGTTGGAATCAAAATGGAAGAACTTCTCTAGGAAATTGGCTCGCGGGAGAATAACTGACGAGGTGGAAAAAGGATCAGAGAAGCGATCACTTTTGTTACTCCAACATAGGCAGATAGCTCTGAGGAAAGTTAAAAGTACATTGTATTGTGAACATTTAGAATTCGACTGGAAGCTAAGTACCACTGGATGAGACACAATGTGAGCAATTCGATTCCTTCTCGAATGGTTTAGTTAATGGCTCCATAAGTGGTATGGACCACATTGTGTATGCCTTGTGGTCTACAGACTCTACACCCCACTTGAAACTGGGCATTGGTTAGAGGAGATGGAATGGTCACAACACTTTGAAACTGAAAGAGCATGAAGCCATCTAGAGCAGTGTACACACCTCTACATGTAAATTTGTTATTCAAAAATTCGAAATGCAATTATTGTTGTTGGGGCCAAATCAATACCAAGTTGTATAGTATGTAATATCTTCGTGATCTAATAAAATTTTCAAAAAATAATATTCATCTAAAGAACAATTTTGGAGAAGATGACTTATTGTGTTCCAGTGGCCACCACAAGTTGATCTTGTGAAAGGATCCTCATTACTGGTGTTCTTTATATTGTGAGTTAGCCTAAAGATTGAAATTTGTTGTGGAGGCATGTCCGAGAGAGATGGATGGTAATTCTTAGATTTTTATGTTATCATTGTGACGATCCATGTGTGATCATATGTTACCTGCACGGCGTTGGTTGTGGTGTTAACTGCCAACGCCTTATACATGTGAAGGCGTCAGCTTGGAGCTTGGCAAAAATGATTTTTTTTCTTTCTTTTTTCTCTTTTTCTGCTGTTTTTGTTGGCTTATAATTTATAAATGTGCGCAACCGTCTTGTTGATTAGGGAAGTCACGAAAGTTGACGCCAGACCTCATCCAGGTTTCAGATAATGGTGAAGAGGAATTCGATTTGGGCCTTTCTTTGGAAAGCACTGCACATGTTCTCAAAATCGGGTCTAGGAGCATAGATCAGTGGTATCCCATCAACTCCAGTAAGGAGGAAGTCAGGGGTTCAATCCCCACCGTAAAGGTTTATAAGGGCCGGTCCTGAGTTGTTTTTTCCCTGAAGCGTACAATTTTTTTGTTGCCCCCATAATTACATCAATGATCTATTTTTCTACAATGATCAACCAATAACAATAGTGAACTATCAAGAGAATGAACATATACAAGCATACAAAAGAAAAATGAGAGATTAAAGATGATTTACAACTTTACTCCTAAATCTTATTAGTTCTGATTGCTTTTTTTTTTTTTTAAAAAAAATCCCGCTGGTAATGATTATCTAATGGAATGGGTAAAACACTTCCATTTTAGCACTAAGACTATTCAATTTTGTCCGGTATACAACACAATTATGAATAAACCCCTAAAATATTTTTATCTTTAACGAAAACCCTAATAGTAGAACAACTATTTCGTTGCCCCTAGGGCCTTGTTGCCCCGAAGTGGGGCTTTCCCTGATTCCCCTATTGGCCCGGCCTTATAGATTATAGTTGTATAGTGGGTTTGGCGGTGTTGGATATAGCTGTGGGGCCAGTCCAACTGGATGGGTTCAGGTAGGGTATGAGTCCAACTTTTGTTAAAAAAAAAAAAAAGGTCCAGTACAGGGGGGTGCTTTGTCTTTCACCATCGCGTTCAAATTTTCTCATATTCATGTCGCAATTTTTTAAAAGCGCCAGTAAATATTGATTTATTTATGGGTACAATTCAAATGTACACCTGTTTTTTATTTGCTTTTCAAATCCTGGCTAGTTTGGGGCCTGATCGTACCCGAAATAAATTCTAGGCACAAAACACGATTATTTGATGATGGTTATATGAAAATTAGGGTTACGAGAGAATTAGAGATAAATAAAGAAGACAAAGATTTACGTGGTTCGGCAAGTGTTGCCTACATCCACGGGGGAACAAAGAAATATTTTATTGATTGTGATGATACAAAGTTTTTTCTCCGGGTTAGCTAACCTAAAATTCCATGTAGGAATAGAAATTCTATGTCCTTGAGTTGGATTTTTAGCCTCTATTTATAGGCAAAAAACCCTAATTTAGTTCTATAATAACCCTGGATTTGTAGTTATCCAAAATAACCACATGAATTTGTACTTATCCTTTAATATTTGTGTCTATCCTTAAAGATGCATGTCTATCTTGAGAGATCTTTGTATATCTTCACATGATTTGAGTTTATCTTAACAGATCCTTGTATATCTTCATAATATTTGTATCTATCTTGGAAGATTCTTATCAATCTCCCAAGATTTGTAGCTATCTTGGATGACCCCTGTTTATCTTCCAAGATTTGTGTCTATCCGAAAATGACTTCTATAATAAGTCATTTGGGCTTCCATAATAAGCTAGACTGGGCTTCCATAATAATCCCTTTGGGTTTCCTCAATAAACCCAAGTGTTGGTTTCCTCAATAAACCTCCGGACTTCCTCAATAAGTCCGGTCTGGGCTTTTGGAATCTTCTTTAACGGGCTTTTTGGGCTTGATTCATGGGATTCTAGTGTATTTTATACACGGTACAAACATCGCCCCCTTTTAACCTCCAACATGTCGGGGGTTAAGAAGTTTGTTTTTCCTTCTGCGTCGACCGTTGATGACGTAACTCGCCCCCAAGCATTTGTAGAGACATTGCGAAGACGCACCCACCTGTAATTACCTGCACAAAAAATAAATATAAAAATAAAAAGTAAAAGTAAAAGTAAAATAAAAATAATAATAAAATTGCTCACGTCCTAGGCAAGACTTTTTGCCACGTGGTGGACTTGTGATGCTCGAGAGCTAGTCGAGCCTTGAGTGAAATGTAATGTGCTTTCGGCTGGGGAAAGGATCTTTGCTCGCAACGTAACAAGGATGTAGCGCTTGCTACTCGGGCAGGCTGGCTGTATTGCTTGTGTTGAGTACGAGTCTTTAGACCAATATCGGGCATTGGGATCGTGGTCAAGACGAGACTTTATGCTTGAAAAGGTGCAAGTCTTTGTACTCGCGTGCAAGGTGATATTTTATACTTGCGAAGGTGCAAGTCTTTGTACTCGCGTGCAAGGAGAGATTTTATGCTTGCGATAAGAACAAGACTTATGTGCTCACGTGCAAGGTGAGTCTTTAGGTGCTTGCGATGTGATGCAGGGATAAATATTAGTGGGTCTAAGCAATCCTCATCTCGAACTCTCGATCATGTGGCTATCCACGAACCTCGAACCCGATCATGTCGCTATCCACGAACCTTGAACCCGTTCACCGATCATGTCGTTGCTCCAAGTTTCTAGAACCCTGGATTTTTTTTTCTTCCATGTTGTAGGGAATTGAAAGACGATTCTAACGAGTTAAAAATCACTCAATTCGGACTTAAAACGAAGAAGTTATTGACGAAACAAGATTTGAACGAAGCGCGCGTAATGTTGCATACGTGGCAGTGTTAACTGTGCATATCATGCTGACATGGCAAAGAAGAGCATATGTGGCATTGCTGACTGGGCAAGGTTTGCTGACGTGGCAGTCTTCAAGTGGTTCGAACCAAACGCTAGATACATGCTGATGTGGCAGCTGTGCTGACGTGTCATCGAAGCTGACTAGATCATTCTTGATGACGTGGCGGTCACAGGTTGGTCCTGGTTACTAAGGTGCCGTATGACGTGTTCCGATGATGTGGAAACGAGCTGACTGGATCCAACATGATGACGTAGAAACTCTGTCGTTGAGGTGTCGTCCGCTGATTAGATCTTTATAGATGATGTGGAACTGGTCAGACCCGAACGGTCTTGACCGAGTTGGAGCAGCATCTGGATCGGTAGGATCTGACGGACTGGATCCTCTGGATAAAGAGCCGTATACGAGGATGGATCTCTGTGGCTATACAGGATAGATACCGCTGTAACGGTTTCAGAAACAATAATATTTGTGACTGGTTTGTAACACTTGCTGCTTCTGTTTGCAACAGCTTCTGTAACTGTTTCGCAACAGTATTCTGATGAACCCTAACTTTTATTTTTCTTTTCTTCTTCGCTGATTTTTGCATGGAAATCCGTGCATGAATTTTGAGGTTTTTCCCGCACCTTTCTTAATGGAAAAACACAATCTTTTTACACGAATCCCCTTATTCGGCGCCAATGTTCGTACCCGAAATAAATTATAGGCACAAAACACGATTATTTGATGATGGTTCTGTGAAAATTAGGGTTACGAGAGAATTAGAGATAAATAAATAAGACAAATATTTACGTGGTTCGACAAGTGTTGCATACATCCACGGGGGAACAGAGAAATATTTTATTGATTGTGATGATACAAAGGTTTTTCTCCGGGTTAGCTAACTAAAATTCCATGTCCTTGAGTTGGATTTTTAGCCTCTATTTATAGGCAAAAAACCCTGATCTAGTTCCATAATAACCCTAGATTTGTAGTTATCCAAAATAACCACATGGATTTGTACTTATCCTTTAATATTTGTGTCTATCCTTGAAGATGCATGTCTATCTTGAGAGATCTTTGTATATCTTCACATTATTTGAGTTTATCTTAACAGATCCTTGTATATCTTCATAAGATTTGTATCTATCTTAGAAGATTCTTATCAATCTCCCAAGATTTGTAGCTATCTTGGATGACCCCTGTTTATCTTCCAAGATTTGTGTCTATCCCCAAATGACTTCTATAATAAGTCATTTGGGCTTCCATAATAAGCCCTCTGGGTTTCCTCAATAAACCCAAGTGTTGGTTTCCTCAATAAACCTCCGGACTTCCTCAATAAGTCCGGTCTGGGCTTTTGGAATCTTCTTTAACGGGATTTTTGGGCTTGATTCACGGGCTTCTAGTGTATTTTATACACGGTACAAACAGGGACTAGGACCATTATTTGGGGCCTATGGATTTCTTTATCCACCCAATAGAGAAGGATAGGGGGTGTCTAAAATGTATTAAAATACTAAACTACCTTTATACATTCTTAATAATTCCAACTATCTAAAACAAATACTAAAATCTAAATCATTTCTTTTAACAATCTTCAATCAAAAAACTAAAAACCAATTCATCAAAATCAAAAACTAACACTTGGTCACAGACAACAATTCAATTCTATATTTTTTGGTTTTTGAAAAAAAAAATCGGCGACAAACAAATTCGAGTGATTGAGTTAAATCACTTTAATCCATTCCTTTTAAGAGGGATTCATCAATGATTTAACCATGAATATTTGAAATTTCTCATCAATTTTTTTTGAAACCAAACCAGAATCGGTTGATATAAGCATTAACATAAACCTATTGTTGATGATGTTCCCTAGAATCGGTAGATACAATACATCTACATAAATTGATTATGGGTTGACATGATGAACATCAACCACAATCGGTTTATATTAACGCATACATCAATCGATTCATTAACCATGTTTCAATTTTTGCACAAATCTTGAAATTTTTATCTTTATATTGTAGAGCATGAAATTACGAATTGAACGCAAATTGAATAATGATATTCCAACATCAAACGAAGAAGTTATGAGAAAAACATACGAAGAAATTAACTGCCCAGATTTACAATCAGTTTACGTGGACATTTATGTAAACCGATTGTTGCGAGAAAAAAATCACAAAAAAACTCTTGAATTTTAAAATCGGTTTACATTCATGCACTTATAAACCGACTATGGGTTGAATATTTTTCAAAAATAAAAAATAAAAAAAAATCATGTTTTGATGGTGATGTAAATAGATTGTTGCGGAAAAAAATCACAAAAAAACTCTTGAATTTTACAATCGGTTTACGATCATACACTTATAAACTGATTCATGTATCGGTTTACAAGTGCATGAACATAAACCGTTTATGAGTTGAATTTTGTCAAAAAAAAATATAAAAAAATCGTGTTTCGATAATGAATCAAGATTAGTTGATTTCTAGATTAACATGATACATTTATTAATCACCCGAATTAACACTAATTAATCAAGGGTAAATTAGCCATTATGTAAAATAGTTGGATAAGGGGTTTTTCATTTTACTTCATGATGACCCTTTTTTGTCCTGTAGTCATAGGCCCCAAATTAGTCAAGTTTCAAATGTACTCATTTAAAAAAAAAAACTATACAAATATATTCCTGTTTTGACTTGGTCTACTGTTTTTATGAAGAAAAAAAACGGTTTCCATTCAGTTAAGTGCAAGGTGGCAGTTATCTCACCTATTGAAAAGTATTATTTACCCATGAACCACATTTCTTTTGTGCTAAGTCGATTTTCCACCAACTAAAATCTCGGAACCCTGAATTTTGGAATGATAAACCCCTAATTAAAAATCCTAAACTTGGAAATGATGAACCCTGAACCCTGAACCCTGAATATGGGAATGATGAACCTTGAAATAAAATCCACGAACCATGAACCCTAAATTGTGAACCCTGAACTTGGGAATGATGAACCCTGAATCCCGAACTTGGGAATAATAAACCATTTTGGGGAATGACTAACGAACCTGAAAATGTTGAAACGATCTTGAACCGAGCTCGAAGAATATGAAAAAATAATGTAGAAAGTTAACATGGCAATGAGTAAAGGGTGAATAAGTAAATTATAGTGGGACTTAACCAAGATGGATGGAAAAGTTGACGACAAGGGTAGATTTGCAAATGTCAAAAAAAATGGGTACATTTGTTTATGGGGTATTCCAATAGGGGTACATCTGTATATATCTCTTTATTAGTGGAGATCATTTGAAACACCAAGACAATGGAAATTAGCTGCTTTGCTAATAGCATTTCAAATGCTACTTCTTTTAACTATTTAATAATCTTTCGATCAACATAGTTTGCTTGAAGTGTTGAGTAATTCACAACCTTGAAGTCAGTAAATAGATAAACAGAGTTCAAAGTTCTTGAACGTCATTAACATATATGGGAGTTTTTATTTAAAGTGAGTGTTGTTTACAATATAGGAAAACAGGGTGAAAGGCTAACAAAGGTTTTCTTCTTTGTTGGATAGTGACCACTGAAAGGATAGATGAGGATATTCCTTTTAGGGACACTCATCTCTGTCCTCCGGGTCTTGTGCAGCCCTAAATATAAGTCATACGACATAATCTCATAAGATATAATGGTAAGATAGTGAGTAAAATAGAATGGTTAAGTCTTCAAATACCTAATTGATGAAGTTATCCAAATGTTTTCGTCAATTTTCAGTCCTCAAGGGTGATGTCTGATACTCAACTACCAAAATCTAACCTAGTCCGAGAGTTGCCTTAATAAAATGTAAATCAAGACATAAGTCCCGTTTGGGATTGCCTTTTTTCCTACAAAAACACTTTGAAACCAACTTGTAACAAACTTTTTAGGAAAATAGCGTTTGGTAAACTTTTTTCAAATCGCTTTTCTCGAAAAGCACTTTTGTTTTATGCCAACTTTTAAAATCTACCGAGGAGTAGCTTTTAAAAGCAGTAAAAGCAGAAGTTGTGGACCCACTCAATTTTAATTAATTGATTCTCTATTTTAACCTTGTTATTATATTAAAAAGACAAAATCTACACCAAACTATTTATTTATGTACAATTATTTCACTAATCAATTTTATTAATTTTGTTATAAAATAATAATAATATTTAAAGGTAAAAAATAAATTAAAATTAAAAAATTAAATGATAAAATATGAAAAAGATTTTTTTTTATTTTTTTTATCTTTATTTAAATAATATTCAAAAATAACTGTATTTTGTGAAATTACATCATGACTCATACCGAGCTTTGGTTGGTAGCCTAGCAACAAGATGAGCACCAATACCTTTTTGAATAGCAACGCCTAATCTATGAAAAACAAAACTACCCAAACCACTACTAGCATCATTACTAACAAGACAGTTTTTAAGACGCTTAAAAAAACATAAATTATCTTCACCAAGCTCTCCTAAAGTAGAGAAAACATAAAAACAAATATTTTATTATTAATAGATGTAATTTAAAAAGAATTTTTAAACCATGTCTATTTTCGTCATTAGCCACATCATAAGCACTTCAACATGATAATTTACCAAACAGAATTTACAGTTTGTTGGTTCCACAACACTTTACATATTATAGTTTACCAAACGTCTGACTACTTTATTTTTAAAGCACAACAACGCACAGCACGGCACAACACAACAGAAAAGCACTTTTGTAAAACTCACAACAATACCAAACTAGGCTATATATAGTTTTGTTCAACTAACATTGACAACAAGCTTGAGATAGCAAAACTTGTGGGTTCAACCGAGCATTGCTCTAACAGAAACTCTGGAATCATCGAAAAAGCTGGTATTATTCTTGATAATCTCTTAAAGTGTAGTTATCACTGAAGTATTTCTTTAAACTTTTTGGTACAATATACTTTAAAGTAGGTAAAAATATTATGCTCTGACATAACTACCATTGAGTAGATTGATTATTCATTTTAGCGCTCCATCTTGAGTATCCTTATCAGTTGTTATCAAGCTTTGGATCTTCAACAACAAGGTACGGAATGAAAACATGCATAATCTTAGAAGGACTTGAACAAGAAATAACTTAAGAGTGTTTAAGATTTTTCCATACTGTAATTGAGCGGAAAGTTTACTTATTTTTAAATCCATTGAGATTGATTATTTTTCCACTAAAATCGACGAAGGAGGATATTGCTAGTCAAACTCACAAGTTTTAGTATATCAATCTTGTTATCAAAACTATATCTTAATTCATAGTCTACCAAGATCAGTCTCGGACTACAAATAGAGAGCATTGTAGTTAAATATCATAATTCACCAATGGACCTTGAAGATTGAAGACTGAAGCATAACGAAGACATCTACAGGAACTTCATCAACAAAGGTATGTAAATATTGACTATCTTATTTACTCATATTATCTACCATTATATCTATTGAGACAATGTCGTATGACTTTAGTATTACAATGAACTTTACAAAGATGAAATCTCGAGTATAATCTAGTACTTGATAAAACTCGAATCACAAGTTCAAGCAATGAAGATTTTATTGCATAATAGGTTGAGAGCATTTTATTATTCGACATATTTTAATTGCATATTAAGTTCATATGAGTCTATTTTTATGTTCACAGACTGATTTGGTCACTACACAGACTTGGAGCTTACCGAATAATAAGACCTGATTAATTACTCGCACATTCTTCTGTGTAAACATGCTTGCATGATCAATCTATATTTAGAAGTTAAGCTTTCTTGGTATCAAAGTTATTCGTAAACATTAGAAAATAGTCCACGAACTCAACTTTGATTATAAGATACCTAACCTTGTACATTATATAAATAAATGAATATCTACATACTAGAATCTTAATCTTGGCACTTGTGTGTCCTTGTTGCAGCAAGAATCATCCTCTAAATACCTAGGTTTCTTTGTGAAACTGTATTAGGTTACGCATTTTCACGAAGGGATTCGTGAAGCCCATTCAAACTATATTTTACGTGATAGTTCTTGATATACAAAATTTTATCTTTATCATCGGAATTCTTGTTTATTTTAAAGGTCTGTCTCTTATGTTATAAAGTCATCCAAGAATTATCTATCAGGAGTAAAATTGACAAACATTACAAAATACGTACTCTTCATCTAAGACTTTATAATTCCACAAGTATCATATATGTTGGATTGATCTTGTGAGCTAGATTCAATTATGCATATCTATACCCTTTTGAATAAAGTAAGATATCCTAATTGTTGAGGCTTGCTTGAAACATGTTTACCTTGAGGATCCCTCATCAAAAAACATATTTCCATTACCTTTATTGTATACCTTTCTACAGGAAATAAATAGATATATGTAAGAGGTGGATTAGTTAAAAGTCTCTTGGATGAAGCAACTCCTAGGGCTATAAAAATGTCAGCTAGGGGAACCAAATGCGTAGGGTCTTGCGATAACCAAGAGACATAAGGAGCACGACTGAAGATTTATTGCTTGGAGGGTCAATTTAGTACCAACTACTTTCCAATATAAGTTCTTGTAGCGGCTTAATACAGGGTGGTATTCAAAATTGGACTGGGTCCCAGGGGTTTCTGCGCATTGCAGTTTTCCTCGTTAACAAAAAAATTGGTGTCTTGTGTTTTCTCAATATATTGTTTATTTTAATAATATTAGTATGTTAATCAACCTAAAAAATTTAAACTCAAATTATATAACATCTATAAGACTTTCTCTTGCATATATGTGTCTTGGAATATAGTTTACAAGACTTTCTCTTGTTGGAATTCTGTCCGTGTACATTTTGGGTACATACTAGGTTGATTCTTGGATATTGACTTTTAAGATCGTCCAAGTAAACTTGTTTACAAATAAGGTACAAAGATCTTTATTGTTCATTTATACTTATTGATTGTAACAAGTTTGACGGGTTTCCGAGCGAAAAAGTTGGGCGATTGCTCAAATTTGGATCACGGAACAAACAACTTGCTATTGGCAGATTGTGTCATTTTTCAAATTTTGAGTCACTTGGCAGCAATTCTAGATTGCCAAACTTAGACCATTAACTATATTTAGGTCACCGAGCATACTATTATGGATCGATTTAAAAGGTTTATGAATACTACAAATGGAAGTGCTTCTACTTATCAAGAAGTGGAAGTCTCAAAAATCAAAAAATTTGTCTCAGAAAAAGAATTTGTTGCTTCTAGAATCATTTTTAAGTTTTTCTTCCAATCTAGCTTCTGAGTTTTTTTCTCTAGAAATTTATGTTGGTGTATCCGAACGCCCTTAAAATCTCAGATTGTACGACACAATTTGGATGCACAACCACTTTTGACTCGTAATAGCAGATCTCATGTCATTGAATCGCTGAATCACAGTTGGGTTTCGGATCAAGAGGAATACTTTACACCGTATTTTAGGTTGAAATAGAGATTTTGAGTCCACCATATTTTGGTAGTTTTGGTCACTAGGCAGTGTCAACCACGTGATAGGTTTTATATCACGAGAAGAAGAAGAAATGTGTTAACAAAGTAAAAGTAGTTTTTTTTTTAACTGAAAATGAATAGGCTGAGCTTTAAGTGTTTAGATATTTTGCATCCTCTACTAGTTGTAATGTAATACTAGGTGTAATGTATTGTTTACGTATCAACTCTAACTAAGGCCTATTCCCATGTACAAGGTTAAAAAAGCTTGATTGACATGCCCGATGGCATGACAAATGAGTTGCGCCACTATGGGAAAACCACTGAGAAATAGAGTTTCTAGCAAGCGAAACAGATACCCGAAAAATGGGTCTTATGACCACAAACCAATAAAGTATGGCAGTAGTGGACAAGTAAATTATGGGTTTGGGTGAAAAGACATAAGGAAATTTAGTCATTTATACCCTTTACTTCAACCTTTATTCTTTATCATATTTTTTTTCTCTCTCCTATTTATTATCTCCCTCCAATTTAAAGTTAATCACGAGAAAGCTTTTAATTTCCAAAATATAAGTCGGATTTTAATAAAATTTATATTTTTGGAAAGGGCTCGAAAATCTCTAAAAAAACAAGATACATTGTTGATATGAAATTCGAAAAAAAGAATATTTTTTCAAACCCAAACCGAGGATACATTATGCACCCAGGTGCAACTTGGACAAAATTTATTGCATATAAAATATGTATTATGTACCCAGGTGCAACCTGGCAGAAATTTATTTTCTATAAGAATCAAAAGAAAACACATTATGCACCCGGGTGCAACCAAGCCAAAATCTATATCCCTTCAGAATATACATTATGCACTCAGGTGCATCTTGTATATTTCGTGGATAAAGATAGGTTTATCCTAGTAATCACCTACAATATATGATACAACCAAAATCACTAATTCATGATCTTGAGAAATAAATCCACTACCATTACCATTACATTCGCTATTAAAGCATCAACCAAAAACAAGTATTTAAGAATAAAAATAAGAGGAACAACAAAAAACTAAAAAACAATATACATTATGCACTCGGGTGCAACCTGCCTAAAATATATTCTTATATATCTAAATATACATTATGCACTCAGGTGCACCCTAGGCAAAAAAAATTTTTGTTAGAATATACACTATGTATTCCGTAGCATTTTGTATATTTCGTGGACGAATCTAGGTTTATAGTATTAGTTAGTTGATAGTTATACTAAAGAAAATATTATTCAAATAGGATATAAGGCTGGGTCTAATGGTAACCCAACTTTCAAGATTTTCTACGGATCCACGTCAGAAAAATTCAAGGCCTGACCGCAGCGGGGATCCAAGATTCCTATTAGGTACGCAATTTAAAGAGGTGTGGCACGCCATTAGAAACATCGTATCATTGGAAGACTCAAATACGCCTTTTGTAACTGCGTATTGACCGTGTTGACCAGTCCACGCGCCGTTCCAAAGGGCGTGCCATAGTGAACCCTAAAACACACAGAAGCCCCCCGCACACCTTCTCCTCTTTTCTTTTTTCTCTCTTCTTCTTCAACCTAACCCCTCCCATGGATTGAGTCAAGTTTTTTGAGTGTGTAATGAACTAAAAACTTTCAAGGGTTTGTTGTACAAAACGTGGCGGATCTATTGGTGTAATTTTTGGGAGATTTGATCAACAAAGCATCCATAGGTAAGAAATTTTAATTAAGAATGATTTTTGGTTTTTTATTTTTGGTTAATGATTTTTAATTTTTGATTTTCAATCCAATTGAATGCATAATCTTGATTATATTGGCATGGAGAAGTAGGGTAATTTTAGAATTCGTTTGAAAAAATATGAATTTGAACTTAGGGTTTGTTATTTATGTGTTGATTAGGGTGAAACAAAAATTGATTGATTGTTTCACAAATTGATTGATTGTAGTTGAATAATGTATTTGTCCTAATACAAGGATAACTGTGTTTGTGATTTGTAATTTGCATAGCATGACAACAAATTTGTTTTGAAATTGATGTTTTATTATTTATGTGTTGATTAGGGTGAAACAAAAATTGATTGATTGTAGTTGAATAATGTAATTGTCCTAATGCAGGGAAAATGTGCTTGTGATTTGTAATTTGCCTAGCATGACAACAAATTTGTTTTGAAATTGATGTAGCTAATATGATTTTGTTGGAGGTTTTCATATGAGCGTTGTGCATACCTCAATGTGATGTGAATTTGATTGTGGGAATTCATATGTTTAATGTGCATAGATTAAGCAAGAGTTTGATTGTTTGTTATTCACATGTTGATTGTGCTTTAGTCTTTGTTTTTTTAGATAATGGAGCATATCGATTGGTCTAGTTATGAGAAGTTCTCCCAACTCCCTCAAGGTGTCGGACGGATAGAACATAAATGTGAGGACTTATCTAACAAGAAAGAATTTAAGGTTAGGAGTTCTTGGACTAACGTAAATAAATTTTTTAAAGATAGTGCACTTCTAATTCTTCATATGTGTGGTTTTGAGTTCGTATTCCATTTTAAATTAAAGTATGCGGATAAGGGACTAACCGAAGCTTTATGTGAGAGGTGGTGGAAGAAGACTAAAACATTTCACTTCCCTCAGTTTGAGATAGGTTTGACACCTCTAGATTTCTTCAGGTTGACTGGTATTCCAATTGGAGGAGGTAAGCCAATCCCAGAATTACCCAAGGAAACAATAACGTCGCAAGAAATTATGGGTATGGATGGTAAGTATTTCCGGGGTGTGTTAGATGTTATTGTACAAAGAAAAATTGAGGGTCTTAAAACTGGATATTATGATTCTAAGGAATGTACGATGCGAATTTCTCACTTGGATAATTACATTTTAAGTAGGGAAAAGACTAACAACACCGACATTGTCGATGAATTAACTAGAATCTTCTTGCTTTGGTGTATTGGTGCTTTTATGTTTGCAGATTGTAGTCTTAGAGTAGATAAATGATGATGTGTAGTGTTGGATAATTTGGATGTTGTTGGGTCTTATGATTGGGGTACTCCAGTTTTGGGAATTTTGTATAAACATATGGATGACTGGAGTTCGTGCAAACAAAAGGAGATAAGTGGCATGTCGATGATCTTAGAATTCTGGTATTATTTTTATTTTTGTAACTGTCAATCGGTTTTGAAGGCCAACCTAAGAGATGATCAACTTGACCCACACCCTGCTATTCTTCTAATTCGTGAGTCGAACCTTCAGGATAGAGGATAATTAGATCTTCACAAACACTCTGTGATTGATACACGCGCCCAGATAGACATGAGAATGGAAGATACAGTTATTTGGGACCCATGATTCCAAGATAGTGAACACCAACACACTGTCGCATTCCAAACAGCACTTGAGATGTCTAAGAGGAGATACATTTTCAAGGATGTTAGTAAGGGAACAAGAGTTTCTGCTTATCTGGCCGAGAGGTGTATGAGGCAGGTGTTAGGTGCGATAGTTATCCCATGCAACCCCCATAGATTGGAGGACGTGTCTGATAGGACAGTGCTTGAAATCGGTGACCATTTCCTCCATGTCGAGGAAGAAGTGTATTCTTGGTTTGGGAGGACTCATAGCGTGGGAGCTCTTAGGACAGAAACAACTCACATAAACACACGTGATGATATCAGAGTTGGTCACAGCGGTGTACCCCGTAGTTTGATCCCCCAATACCCACCTCCTACCATGTCATCCCAGACAGTCCATGACCCAACTCCCGAACCTACAATGGGACATGCCTTGCTACAAAGATTTGTTTGAAGATTTAGTCGACGGTTAGTAGTTTTATATGTCATTTTCATTTTTATTAGGAGATTATTTATTGTTAAATAAATATTTATAAAAAAAAATTGTTTAGGAAGACTTACGTCAGTTTGCGGGGGAGGCTTACTGGCTTATCCAATCTACCAGATAGGGAATATACGATGAGTCTCGTCGTCGAGCGTTGTATGACACTCCCACAACCCATTGTAGTTATGAAGCATCTGTCGGCCTCTTCAATTCAAGTCAGGAAGAACAAACATTTGCCAACACTTATAGCGCATGAGTATCTTTGCCGGAAACCCTACATCATCGCAAGCGTCCTGCTGTAGACCCCTCTTCCTTGAATGCTTATTATGTCCCTTACGCTATTGACAGTGCCCTTCCTGTACATCCCAACCCGTCAATGGGGCATGCCTCGCCAATGAATAGTGATTTACCTAACTCTAGTGAGTTTTTAGGCCTGAGCTTGGGTGGTAGTTGGCATGGTAGTGTTCATGGTACTGGTCAGAGAGGTGATGATGGTGCGGATATGGAAGTTGTGCCAGAAAGTCAATTTTTCCCTTAGTGTAGTAAAACTGGTTAAAATGGTGTTCATTAACAAGGGTGTACTACATATTTTTTATTTTCATCTTGTATGATATATTTAGTTTCTCCTAATATCTGCTGCACATCGTATTATCCATATTATATGTTGTTGATATTTAATTTTTATGTGCCTTTTTTTTTATGACATTTACGAAACAATATACCATTTTAAATCTATGCTGATACTGATTATAATTTTTTTAGCTGAAAAATGGAGTCAACTGTCATTAGATATATGCGGCGATGGAGAGATGCGACATACCCTATACGCTACCACGATGATAGCCATGGATATTTCTTAATCATATATCAAGAAATTTTACATGAGGCGCATGATTTGCACCAACCCGAACCGGTACAGGTTTTGAGCAGAAGAACCATCAACAGATGTCATGTGGATGCAGATGCTAAGATAATGCAGGACTACTTCAACCTTGGTTGCCGACACGGATCTGAGCGTTTTAAGGGACGTCACGGTTTGCCCCGGGATCTTTTTCTAAAAATACTTCCTAAAATTTGCGTCCAAGATCCTAATTTTTTACAGTGAAGGGATGCTTGTAACATCTCGGGTCACTCTCCTCATATGAAAATGCTCGCCATCATGAAACACCTTGCAAAGGGTGTAGCTGCATATAACCTCGACAATTATACTCAGATGCATGTGGCAACAATATACATGTATGTTAAAAAGTTTATGGATGCACTACTTTGGGTTTTTAACGACCGCTACATGAGGCAACCAACAACGGAAGATACTAAAAGGCTATTGGCTCAGAACAAAGCTCGTGGTTTCCCTAGAATGCTCGGAAGCCTCGATTGCACCCATTGGGAGTGGAGGTTATGTCCTACTGAAGAATCCGGCCGACACGTGGGACACATTAAGAAACCAAATATATTTTTACAGGCAGTGGCATCATTCGATAGATGGTTTTGTCACTGTTATTTTGGCGAGCCTGGGGCTAACAACGACTTGAATGTGTTGGTGCATTCGGAATTATTTGATAGATAGAATGATGCGTTAGCCCCTACTTGTAATTTTCGCATCAACGGTCACGATTACAGCCATGGATACTATTTGGTAGACGGCATCTATAATGAAATTCCAGGGGTGGTCCATGGCTATAAGAGACGCGACACAATGCCGACGATCCATAAGAAATTTAATGAATACTACTCCACAAAGAGGAAGCATATGGAGCGTTTTTTTGGGGGTCTAAAGTCCAAATGGGGTATAATTAGGAATCCTTGTCGTTACTGGTCTCCTCGTGACGTACAAACAATTACGAAAGCGTGTTTAATAATGCATAACATGTGTGTGGAGTTTGAGTATCGTGATACGGAATGGGAGAGCTACGATGGACGGGAAGAAACACCTCCAGTACAAGGTAACGTGAGAGAAGCGCGTGCGTATTATAAGATCCATGCCCGGTGGAGATTCTTACAAGTAGATATAACCGAGCACATTTGGCAGCGTCACGTGCTAGGATTGCGAGATGGTGACATCAGCCCCGCCGAGGTTCAGGATGTCCTCCCCACTTCCGATGATGGTACTACCGATGTGGATGAAAACGGAGATGTTTACCCAACTAATGATGATCACTTTTATGAGAACGGAGAGTAGAATGCATTTATTTTACTATCCTAAGACTTTTTCCGTACTTGTTTTATTTCCTCAGACCTTGTGTGCACTTGTTTCTTAAGACTTGTTGTTGTTTTTTTTTTTTAAATCTCCTATGACATTTGAAGATTATAATTTTAGAACGAATTTTCACTTTAAACAGTGAGTAAAATTCCTTTTGGAGTGCATTTGTATTTTTATTATAAATGCTGGTTAGAAGTTCACATATCTATGCAGAAGATTACAAACATCCATTTATCACCCACCATATTCAATTATGATGATAGAGCCTATGTATAGCTAGTAATAAACATTCACGTTAACACTAACCGACCGAAACTTTTTGGAAAAAGTATTTTCACTATTTACAACTGACCCGTGTTTGCCTCACAAGTTATATATACTTTTTTATAAACGTCCTTTGTTGTTCATAAGCGTCCCATTGGCTTCTTACAAGCACTATAAAAACGTCTCTAAGGTTTCCTGTCAATAGATAATAATCAACAAATAGGGTAACAGTATATGACCTAATAATATTTGAAAGAGTATTATAATTGTTTACAAATGACCCATTCTTTTCACCAAGGTCCCAAAGTCTGTATAATGTTCGTCGTTGTTCACAAACGACCCTTTCGCATTCTAAAAACGCCCAAAATGGAGCTATAACTTTTGGGAATATGATGAACATTTAATTAATTTGGAAAAATGACCCATTAAGGTGCATTTATTTTATTTGGACTGCAAATGTAAATCACAAACGTTTTTTGCACACACAACAAATGCACTCAGCATGTCAAACAAGCCTTTAAACCTCTAAGTGACCCTAGAGGACGAGTTTGGTCTCGCGTGAGCTTACATAGAGGTACACCCACAAAACCAGTAATCATGATGTTGTTACATTACGGGAGCATCACTTCTCTCGGGTTGTACTCGTCCAAGGAAGCCTTCAAAAGGATATAGCTTCCCTCGAACCTGAAGCTGCGTCCATGTCGTTCAAAGTATATATTTTTCGCCAGCGGTTACTGCATGCATTCAACTATTAATACTTTCATTTATTTGATGCCAAATTTTTTTTTAGTATAAATTAGTAATCTCTATAATTACGTACGATTGCGTCATCAGTCGTATTGGAACCCGACGCGCTGTCTCTGATGACCGTAGCAAATAACATAACATAGGATCTTACATCTCTATTTATCATCAAAACCCTACCTCTAACACATAGGATTGTTCTTTTCCGAGGATTCGAAAAGTTTGTAACAAAATGGTTATGGACTCTAGTCCAAAAGACCGCTTCTGGAATGACGTGTCCTAATGCAATTTGAGTAGCGATTACAGCGATCCATGCCGCTACAATACTGGTATCTTCCTGAGGTGTGAATGGAGCATTCATATTGGAAATCTCAAGTAAAGGATTAAACGTCAATACAAAGTAATGATGTTCATAGGTATGATATAATTAGCGTTATATATATGATATAATTATCGTTATATAGTACTCCCTCCGTTCCATTTTACTTGCTTTTTTAGGGTTCTTTTTATGTTCCAAAATAGATGAGTGTTTAAACTTTTTTCCCAAATTCTCACTAATTTGTCGTTGCTTTGGAATCATACCATACCATTAATTTTCATTGAAATTAGTAGATGGATAATTATTCTAGTTTTTAAATCCACTCCATGGAGGATAAATACTCTATCCCAAGTAAATTACAACGGGATTCGTAATTTACACCAAATATTGAAACTAAAAACTAGGTGATTAAAAATTTTATGAAGCAATTAATAAGGGCATATTTGGAAAAAAAAAATTACTCTCTATGTTGTTTCTTAATCTGCGTGAAAAACTCTACAACGTTAAGTAAAATGGAACGGAGGGAGTAATGTGGTATTTATAAGATATTATCAAAGGATGTGTCGTCCCTCGGAAAAAAGAGGATGTGTCGTCCATAGGAGACAATATATATTAAAGACAAATAGTACGGTTTGCAAATGATCCCTACTTTGGCAAAATGACCCTAACTTTATATAGAAGCCATCGATGTTCACAAACGTTCCTTTCTCTTGTTAGTGAGACTATAAAAACATGGGTTAGGTTACTAAAAAATATCCACATATTAGGTAACATATCTTTTAAAAAATAACCGGGTTACAAAATAATAATTCAAAAATGAGTTCTAGACTGGGTGTTACGGGCCACTCTATAGTTTCAAACACTCAGACCACTTAACTTAGCTAGTTACCAACAGATCATCTACGCACTATTATTCACAACTACTTGGGATATAAATGTATGTATCCTTATCAACACATTGTATCGACCAGATTTTGTAAGGGGGATTTAATTATAAATAATACAAATTTTTCGTTATAAATACACTCCATCAACCACTTGATGCAGTTTTACAAGTGGTAAGTATAGGGATTCAATTCTCGGACTTTTTTTAAAGATTTGGTTTTAGACAAAAAGATGGTGATTTTTATAAAACTTATAAAATAATAGAAATGCAAAAAATGATTTTTGTGTTCAATTAAAAGAGTCTAGGATGTCAAGATTCCATCACTACTACACATACTAAATGATTATAACTATTCCCTATAACATTCTCCCAAAATTACTCAAGACGATTTAGGACAAATAATACGTCTCGGAAAATAAATCTTTTCAAGCAATTATTTTTCTCAAAGAATTAACAATCTTCTTCACTATAAAATGCTATTCTCTAACATAGAATATATAAATCAATTATCAAGCATCATAGGACACATGAAGAAAATTATTACCTTACGAATCAAGAATAAGGACCAAGAGAATTATTATAGAAAATAATCAAAACATTCCAGCACACATAGTAGGATTTCCTCCCTAATCCTAGATAGAAATTTATCTACTCATAATTAGAGTACTAACCAAAAATAAAGAAGAAGAAATAAAACTAAAACTAGAAATGAAAGAAGAATAGAAGAGGTGTGTGGGATGGAGAGGTGTGGGATATCGGATTCCCCTTCAACAAAACACCACAGCCCTATTTATAGGTAGAGTGGTTAGACAATCTTTGCTTCCTCTTGTTTCTTCACGTGAACGGCCATCTCACCCATGCCTCTCTTCCTGGCACTCACGTGCATGGCCATGTAGGCTGCATCATTCGAATCCCATGGCAGCAAACAACCATTGCTCTTCTTCATGTGCACTGCCATCATTGTCAACAACTCCTCGCTGTCTTCACTAGCAATCATCATAGCCACCTCGAGTTCCATCGCACCAGCCGAGCAACAACACCTTCCAGCTCATTGTAACGTCACTACCAAAGGTTAACAACGACCATCATCTTACTGCCATCACGTTCTCTACTTCTATCTTCATCATTACCACCGTCCACTGACAGTTCTTGGCCGCAGCAGCCTGTCATGACCATCTTCATTCTCTGTCGAGCTCAGCTTTAGCACGTGCATGCCAGCAGAAACTTCACCTGCTTGTTCTTCACGTTCTCCTATTTTCTTTCTTTCCATCTCGAACTTCTCTCAATCATGGCAGCTCACTTCATCACATGTTCTCCACGCTTTACATGTTCTTCGAGCACCAACAGATTCAGTACTAATGGCATGCATGCAGCAAAACTCGAACATCAACACTCCAAGACCGAGCATCATCATTACTTATCAACGTCCGTAAATCGCTCTCACTGCCAACTTCTACTGCCAAACTCGAGTACCCCCCATTGATTACCAATTCCGGTCATGCATGCAGCACCGTCACCGGTATCCAACAGTTCCATCCGTCACAGCAAAGCCCGAACTCGAGTCTCCGTGAAGACTCTCTCAACTGCTCAACTTCCTTAACCAACAGACTGTTAAGCTCCAACTCTTCACAACTCCATCGCTCACGGCCAACCACGATAGATTCCCTGATCAGAACAACCACCATAGCTTCCCTGCTCGTGATTGTTACTGCCATTTGATGATCAACAGCATCGAGACTTCGTCACCATCTCCACCAACAGCTCACGAACCATCATTGTTCTTCCAGATAGCATCCGTTGCATTCATCACCTAGCTCGGCCAAACTGAGCTCCTCCAACACCGAGCATCAACAACAAATGTTCCATGCAAAAGAGACTGAATGTACGCGGGAGTTTTCATCATTTTGAATTTCAGCTTCCCCCTAATAGAATACTGGACTGCCTTTAGCAGTTCCCTTTGAACTGACTACCCCTTAACATGAAGGTGTCCCTTAACGTACAGTGAGGGTGCCCTTTAACAAGAGATGCCATTCAAATGTCAGTCCTGGAAGACTAACAGTTTAATTCCAAGTTCATTCTTATTTTTCCCATAACTTCTTCATACGAACTCCGATTGACTCCGTTCTTTCGCCGTTGCCTTTGACTTGTCGTCCTCTACCCCATGAAAAGTAGAAATCTTGTATTTGAACGAGTTACAATTGGTCTTTGGCTCTTCCTCACTCCTAGCTAGCTTCTTTCACTGCACAACTAAGCTCGAATTCACTTCTTTTTGGATTATTCACCTTCTAACACACAAATAAGAGAAAACACGCGTAACACACAATAATCTGCAACAAAACCATCAAATACTAGCATGGAATTAACACCAAATATATGTGAAATATGCACTTATCACCACTCAAACAAACACACCTTCAAACATAAAACCATCCTTCAAATTCATCCGGTCAAAAATGAATTCTAATCGCAAGGGAAAACAAATTTTGTGTATAGAAGCAAACCAAATTTTTCCACTATGTTTCCTTGATGACCATTCAGTCATGCAATTCCCTTAGATGTATTCCAAGTGCCCGCAGAGAGGTTGTACGGGCATAAAATTATTACTCGAAACGGAACTGGGAAAAACTAGGCACCTGTGTTGCCAATTCGATAATTGTCGTGAAGAAGCTCAGTGGTTGGAGATGCAATCAAGTCCAAAGATGATAAAAATATCAGCGAAAATATAATTTCAGATTTTTACATAAAATCATTGTGGTAGCCTATTTCCTTTCTAGTTTAAAAACCCCACCTAATTTATGAGATGAGATCCTTTAACAAAAGGGGGGTGGGGCTATTATGTATAACAGATTAGTTTTTTATTTGAGTATTGAGTGAGTATCTATTTTGTAAGAGTTGTCATCAGTTTTGTGTGTTTTCTCCTATTGTTGGTTTGTTTGTTGTCGGTAACTGGGGACACCATTTTATTTGAGTATTGTTGCTTTATAAATCCTTTTTATTATCCTTTAATTTAAATATCTTAAAAATTGGTCCCAGTTACCGAAAAATAAAAATAAAATTTTCTATATATACCCAACCACTCGATGCAAATCTAAAATAAAAAACTCTTTCAATCTCACAAAATATGCCTACCATAATAAACCCCAGCGATGCCGCGGTTTTCGATGGAGGAAGATAACGCCCTAGTAATAAGTTATTGTAGGGTATTTGATTTGTATCCAATTTCAGAGAACCGTCAAACGGGGAGACATTTTTTGTCTCAGATTGTTATCGAATTTAGTATTCAAATAGGGGATGGTAGCAATGCGTATTCCCGACAAAGAATCCAACAACGCATAACCAAACTGAAGAGTTATTGTAGTCGTTTCCGGGAGTACCTTGTTCTTGCAAACAGTGATCGTGCAACGACAATGGCATTATATGAAGCGGAACAACCGCAACCTTTTAAACATTTCGTCGTGAACGGATTATTTGGTACTCACATATAATAGCAAACAACTTTGTTGTTTGATATTTTTATTTTTTAATCTTTTTCCAGTGTATTAGTATAATCAAAGGTTTTATGGGTGTACCTCTATGTAAGCCCTCACGAGACTGAACTCGTCCGTTAGGGTCACCTAAGGATTTAAAGGCTTGCTGGACGTGCTAAGAGTAACCGTGATTCATACGAAAGTGAGTTAGGTTTTGAATTATTATATATGATGTACTAAGATGTTTATAATACAAGATATATGGATATTATCTTGTAACCTTACTGGCTTTATAATAGTGGAGGTTAGAAAAGAAAGGGACGTTTTGGAATAGGGATGACCTTTTAAAAAAATGTTTTAGACGTTTTGGCCTAGTAGGGGTCATTTGTACATGGCGATAATACTCTTTCCAATAAGTTATGTTCATTTACTGTAACCGTTTTAGTTTATTATCATATGTGAATGTGGTACATCAGAACCCGCGCTGAATCTCGACTATTGAATACATTAAAAGGAGTTTTCACTGTTGTTGGATGTGTATAATTTAGCTTATACATAGCCTCCGTTGGAACAATTATACACAATTGCGAATAGAAAATAAAAAAATTCGTTGTCATATAACATTTACACTTTCATTATTTATTTATTTAGGTTATCCCTACTTGTATATACCAAGAAATGGCAACCCAGTACACGTCACATGAATATGAAGCTCTATCATAGGCTTATTACAACGTTTCTAATGATCCCGACGTATTAACATATGAGAAATCACATGAGTATTGGGTGATTGTTGCACATGAGTTTACCGATATAATTGGCAATCCCCACCTTCGTACTTGGAAATATTTTCAATCACAACTCTTCACCATAAAGAAGGAGGTTAATTTTTTTGTTTCAATCCATATACCAATATATCGCAATATACCCGAAGGTAGCCCGAACAAATTATAGTAGGTTTCCCGAAGTTAATGCATAGATGTGTTTCAATTTCTTGGTTACCTTCACACACTAATCCTAACTATATGTTTGTGTACTGCAGGATACAAATGAGCGACAGTTTTACCTCCAAAGGAAGGGAAAGAGATTTATGTTTCATAATTGCTACCTCAGCATGAGGCATAACTTTTCCTATATAGACCCCCAATTTTTAGCCCGTCGTGCATCCTAACGCCATCATACAATATGGTTTTGTGGGTATACCTCTCTGTAATTCCTCATGAGACAAAACTCGTCCAGTAGGGTCGCCTAGTGGTTGATAGGCTTGTTACACGAGCTAAGTGTAATCGCGGGTCAGATGACAATGACATGGATTTATAAAGTTTCCGTTATTTATTTCTCTTTCGGGTATTGTGTTTAATTTTAGATGTGTGTGGTAATTGTGAGATAGTAATTATGTTGGTTAAAAAATGTTGATTTGTCATGTGAAAATGACATATTTTCCTTGTTTTTTACCATGCATTACTAACAAAGTTTTTTTTTTTTTTTGTATTTATCTTTTTTGTTTGTCCAAAGATATTTATTTCAGTTTTGGACCCACATATGTTGTTACGAATCTTCACACTTTTGGAGATTATATTTTTCTTTATTTGATATCCCTACCCACGTGATTAACTCAACCACTTTATGATGTGTTGGTTAATTGACGGTGTAACGACTAGTTCGAAGATATCAACTGGGTTGGTTACACGATAAAAAAAAAAGGTTTGTCTGGAAAACAGTAACCATCCTTTGAGAAACGTTTTGGGTGTTTCTAAGCAGTGATTGTCTTTTGGATTAAGCAAGGGTTTCTTTGCCACCTGTTCGAAGATAAAAATCATTTTCACCAAGCACATAATAGACCATCTATAAGTAGTCTTGGTATTAAGCCTAACCAAAACACCATCAACTACTCTTAGTTTCGTCATCTCCTTTTATCTTCAATCATAACCTTTTTTTCTGCTTTTAAGCGCTACAAGATGGCTCAATTTTCAACAGAAGAGGATGTCGCGTTAATTAGTTCTTATTGTGCTGTTGTTTCTGATCCTATTATTGGTAGAGACATGGAGGCGGGGGAATTTTGGGACCGAATACTAGGGGAATTTAAAGCAGAAGTTGACAACGACACTGTAAGAAGCACCAAGTCACTACATAAGCGAATATCAAATTTGAAAAAATATGTTAAGAGATACGTCGGTCATGTGAGAGCTCATTGCCGGGTAATGGATGTTGGGGGTTATAACGTTGCAATGGCTGTAATTTTATTAAAAAAATATTATTTACGTTGTATTTGGAGACTTTAACAGTAAACTAACACGATATATTTATTTCACCCAGTACCGTCAAGGAGAAATGGCATATGAAGAGGAAGGGATAAGATGGACACATGGAGCAATTTTCCAAATTCTAAAGACGCAATTTGGTGGGGAATACGATCATGAGTTCTTTCCTCCTTCGTTTCGGGGCAATCCAGAAGATGGAGCCCAAGCTTAAGATTGTTTCACCTCCATCTACTGGTTTTGAAACCTCTCAGTAAACCCTCATGAGACTAAACTGGTCCAGTAGGGTCGCCTAGTGGTTAAAAGACTTATTATACGGGCTAAGTGTAATCGTGTGTCAGACGACAATGACGTATATTTATAATATTTATGTATTTTATGATTTTGTTGCTCATCTAGCATGTATTCGAATCGATGGTCAGTTGGATTAATGCTAGTGATAAAGCCTGGTCCACCAACTATAAATAATAAGTTAATTTCATATGGACAAAGACTTCCAATTGTGAAAGACAGGTCGATGACACTCAGTAGGGACAACACATCTCTTAATTGTTACACGTCCGTGATGAGTGACCCGTAGGGACAACACATCTCTTAATTATTCGTATAAATAGAACTCCGTGAACCAAAATGGAATACACATTCTTGAACATCTTTTTTTCTATTTTATCCTTTATATTTTACAATAATTTTTGCAAATGGATGCTGAATTCACCGTTGAAGAAGATGTTGCAATTGTTGCTGCATGGATTAGTGTTGTCGCAGCCCCGTGATAGGTGTAGAATACACCGTATTTTATATTTAGTATTTATGCTTTCTGTGCTATTTTTCGTGTGAATTATGTATCTTATGTTCGCTTTTAAGTTTACTAGGTGCAATGGAGTCATTTGAGGCGAAAGAAGGATAATTATCCATTTGGAGCTGAAAGGGCAAAAATGTCATTTCATTGGAGACACTATCGGGAGCCGATCCAGAGTTAAAGGGCAACTCTTCTTGGAGGAGTACTAAATTCAGATCAGCTGTGGATAAGGGGTTGCTATTGGGTGGACATACCTCAGCAGTGGGTGCAAATAGTTGTCCCATTTTTATAACCCTAGATTGAGTTTCCTCCATTTACGTTCTTACACCACTGAAATTGAGAAAGAAGAAAAAAAAAGGGGCTGCTGCTTTAACAGAGATTAAGATCGAGGTGGAGATGCTGAAGTTATTGCTTTGACGGAATTGCAGTCACATTTGGATGGTATGGGGATGTGTTCGAATGGGTTTGGAGCTGACTTCGATTTTTCCTAGCAATAGTGCACGGATTTTGGTGGTGTACTGTGCAAAGAATTCTGTGAAAAGTTGTTGTTCTAAGTGATGAATGCCAGTGTAAAATGTGTGTTTTCTATGTGATTGAATTACTGATACAAGGAAGGAGATAATTGGCAGGAGATCAAATACAATTAACAGGTAACCATTATCAGTCTGCCAGACACACACCAGGTGTTCGACAAAATGCCTGAGCTACCAGGTTAACCATGGTTCTGTGGGATCGAGGAGGTGGTGAAGCAGTTAGGGAAACTGATGGTGCGTGTAGCAATTGCACACTAAGGTGGATGGGTTTGTGGAGTTCTGCGTTGTGTATGTAATTGCTACAGTGGATATGATGTTGTGGAAGTCAGGTGGATTAAATGGATTGTTTGAAGCTGTATTAAAGTAGGCAGTGGTTGAATACTCAGGTGAGGGTGATGTCCTGGTGTCGCTGTTGTTACAGATGCTATAGAACAAGAATCGGCAAATGGATCATATTCAGATACAAGTGGGTTTTATGAGGCGCTGTTATGGTTGTGATGTGCTGGTACTGTGTAGGTGCTTGAGTTGCAGTTACAATGGAATATGAAGCTGTAATGCAAGAGGTGATGGTGGTTTGTTTCACAGGTAGCTGAGCTCGAGGAGGTTTGTGAGAATGATCTATACAGTGGTTACATGGCAGGTTGAATGGCGAGTGGTGTGAGAATTGGATATCCACATTGTTAAACATGTGATGCTTTATATGCTGGGATTATTGGCACTGGAGTTGTTATCATATGATGTACATGGAAGTAGTGGGTTGATTGGAGCTGGAATGGTGGAGATAATGGTTGTGTAAGTTGCAATGAGTCTGTGGAGAATAGGTGCAGTCTCTGGTTCAGGTTAAGATGTTGCAATGTATGGGATGGTTCAAGCTGGTGGGTTATGAACTATATAGGTGCTGGCAATGCAGAGATTTGCAGTGTGCAGCACATGATAGAGTATGAACTGGTAAAGGGTTTCGAGATGAGTTTGGAAGTGAGCTGAGTTGATGGTGGTAATCTGAAAAAAGGATGAGATGAGCAGGTGGATGCTTTGGTTCAAGAGCATGGCAGGGTTGAGTGTTAGTTTGGAGCATGGAGAGTGATTGTGGCATACAACAAGAATGTGCGGTGATAGTGGATATTACAATTTGCAATGGAGCAGGTTGGGGGAGAAGATATTGTAGGTGGAGTAGGTTGGTCTGTTGGTGGTGCAGTTCAGGTGGCGATGCAACTTGGGAATAATGGCAGGGATGATATTGTAACAGCTGAGTTGCAGGTGGAGGTTACAAGCTAAGCTGTTGAGGTGCAGGTAGCATTGCAGAGATGTCATGGGTTGTGTTGCAGTGAGTCATGGCTCGATGCGAAGGGAGTGTGGCAGTAGTATGGCAATGTCTAAGTGACGCTGCTGCGATGCAATGCAAAGAGCAATAACTGATGGAGCTGTGACAGTGGATGTGCTGCGGATAGCCAGGGAAGTTACAGAATGCATGAATAATGTTGCAGAAATTGTGCGAAAACGGAGCAGAATTGGTGCGCCGGTGAGCATAGTTCCGGTAGTCGGATTTCAGAGGTTAAAGTGTCGATCGTAATATTTCAGTGAATCGCGAGGTGGGTATGAGTCGGATGCAAGAACTGATGGCTGGAAGTATGATCTACGTGTCACGCTTTTGGGTACGTTTTCGCAAGAAACAAGGAATTGGCTAAAATGGTTTATGCAAATGTTTGAAATGCAGAAAAGCAAAGTTGAGCTACTGGAAGTGTAGAATTTCCTGGTGACAGTTTCCAGTGGTTCAAGTGATCGGAGAAAGTTTTCTGGTGACCGGATTCCGGCCAAAACCCCAGTTTTCCGGCGAGCGTTTTTGGGACAGATTTTCTACATGGGTTTCTCTCACACGTGGGCTTGGTGGATTTCCAACTAATGGACTTTGAAGACAAAACCTATTTTTGGAAGGAGAAAAAGCTATAAAAAAGAAGTTTTCTACACAATTTTATATACAACGTTTTATTCTATTCTTGGAGCTTTTGCAGAGAACAACTTCTAGGGTTTGCTTTCTTTTATGTTTCATCTTATTTCTTTGAATATTATGATGATTAACTCCATGAATATGAGTAGCTAAATACAATAATTGGTTATGGGATAAAAGTTGATTTCTTCAAGCATGATTATTTGATTCTATGAATTAGTTTTGTCTCAATTTTATCATTTTTGATTCATTATTTATATTATCATATGATTTGAATGCTAGTTTGGTTGAGTCCGGAATCAATTGGATTTGTTTTCATCTCTATAGCTATATTAGGGTTTTCAATACGTAAAAGTTGTTTGTCCCTGATTTCTAGTAGCATCTTGTGGTTAATACTTGTAGTGATACATCTTTTTAATCACATATGAATCATAACCTTTGTTAAAACGAATTAGTGCTTTTACACGTTTGTTTGCATCGATTAGTCTTATTTCATAGAACTTATTGCTCTTAGGGAGTTAAATCTAATTGTGTGTTTACACTTTAGGTTGCTTTTTAAGAAGATTTCACATTAGCATCTTTTAATGTTGTTTGTGATAAAATCAGGAAATAAACGAGATACTCTTGCGATCAAGATATCTTAGGACTTTTGATAATTAAGAGATTAAATACCAATTCTAATCATTGATGAAAAATACATGCTTGTGAATGATACTATCCCTTAACCAATATCTTCTCCTTATTGATTATTCCAACTATTTACTTTGCTTTGTTTAATTTTATTACTTAGATAAAAACAAAAACACTCTTGGGTTATTTGGTTACATAAGAATATGATAATTGCATAACAACAATCGCCTCTCTGTGGATACGAACTCTTTCTTATCGAATACTAAATATTTATAATTAGTAAAGTGAGGAAGTGAAATTATTTTTGACGCATACGACACGCATCACCCCGGTTGTGGAAGGGGTTGATAGACCCGCCCAAAACATATGGCATCAGGTCCATAGAAATTTTGTAGAAAGATTTTCGAATACAAACCGTAGATCGAAGCAAGCCATTAGAATCAGGGTTGGGAGTCTAAAAATAGACGTCAAATTGTATGTTAGCCTCCAAGGTAGACTAATTTTATACGTTCCACCACCACTCATTACGGCGGACATGGATATTATAAGTAATTATAGTTATAAAATACTATATCGTTTGATTATTTCTTAACTTAATGCAGGAAACAGTGACCAAAGCATATTTCCATGAAAAAAAACACACGCCCTTTCAAATTTTACGAATGTTACGTCCTTATGAAGGAGGCCTTCAACGAGTACAATCCAAGGTGGTTATATCGGATGGCACCATAAAACCTAGTCATGCCACGGTTAAATGAAGATGAAGTTGGTAATGTCAATTGGGTTGTTATGTTTTATTGTGTGATTTAGTTTGGTGAACAGATGTTTATGATGTTAAGTATGGTCATACATATTTATCCTTCTTGCAAAGAGGTCATGGTATCTCGGCGGTAACGCTCTTTTGCCAGTAACTCCTGCAACATTGAAATATAATCTATTAAGCAATTTTAGAACAAGTTAAAATCACTATAAATAAATGGTTAAAACATTTACAAGGGTCGATTGGGTAATCTCATTGGGATTAGGGTGGTTATTGAATGCTTGTTCCTCATGGAAACGAAGGCTAGAAAGTTCATATTTGATTATTTTGCATCGATCTATTATGTGTTTTAATGTTCTTCCCCTTTCTGTTCTGTGGAATCAAATTCACTAATTGTAGCTTATGATCTCGAAGGTGTTTGTGGGAGAAAACTACTTCTGCAGGTTTAGGTAATTTTGGGTGTGTGTGGATGAGAAGTGAATTTAAACCTTCAACAAATGTGCTGCACGATGAGCACTTTTGATTCGAGAGATAATCTGTACAATTCTGGCCTAAACCGAAGACACGGCCATTCCAGATTTGTTTCGGTCACAGGTGAAGGATGTGAGGTTGATCTTAGGGAGGGAAGCGAAGAAGGTGTTGAGAGTATTCAGGTGAAGGTTATTTGATGACTTGTTAACAGAAGGTTGAGCAGGCTAGCAAATGTTGCCGGCAGGCTCTGGGTGTTGAATACGATGGTATTAACACTTGGTTTTTCTGTGTTGTTTGGACTTATGTTGTTCAAAATAGGGCGGAGAACCTATTTATACAAGTCCTTTAGCCTAACCTTCGTATCTCGTGGGAAGTGGAGAAAGTGGAGTGATGGAGTAGTGGAGTAGTGTGTTGGTGTCACACGACCAGGCTTTCCCACTTCTCCCATCATCACTAACCGTCCATGACTTCCTGACACGTTCTTGTGATGGCGCGTTGTGCGCTGCACGTTGTAAACCGCCAGACCAATACCCCAGTATGTATCCCCCAGTTTGTGACATGATTGATGTCTCGAATGTTTTTGGAAAACATGTTGCATGTTGTTGTGGCTTGGCAAGTCAGGCTCGGGAAACCTGCTAGCTTGGTGACCTTCGACGGTCGAGATTTTGCATCTTGAGAGGAGGGGAATCCGTTGATTGTGGCACTAGAAACCCTAATTAACGCCCCTTACTAGAATCGTTGTAGAATTCTAGTACGGACTCGGATTTTGATGGTCCGCCCCTCCATTTCATACGAAAAAGAATTTCCTATCTCCCAACCCGGGAATATTTAGGTTTTAAACTCGTTCGGGAGAAGAAAACAGCCCGAAAGCAAAACCCAGGAAGGAAATTGATACTTGTGAAGTATCGTGTGTATACTATGCAGGTACTGCATTGAGTATATCCAGCATGGTTTGGAAGATGCGCATGCAAACCCTTCCTTGACCGACCACATGGTGTGGTAAAGTGGAGGATGGTGATCACGGTGATACCATGTTTGCCACCTAACTCCCTCCCTAGGCTATTCATCCAAGCATGTGAACTTGGACGGATGAGATTGATGGAGAGATAACCGTTGGATTAGGGTATGGAAGGCTTGCGAGCTTCCTTCTTCACCCTAACGGTTTTATGCCTTGGGAGGCGTGCAAGGGAGGACCGATTGGTCCTGCAGGCAGGCAGGACGCCAATCTACACGCCCATGTAGAGTTGAATCTCATTGGAGCGATCTGGGTCGCCCATTCTGGCATGCGATGACGGATGGTCGAGATTAGAAGTGTCCTTACATGCCACCTTTGGGCACGTAAATTGAGACACATGGCAATCAGGGGAGCTGGTCGATTAGTTCACCGTGGAGGTGGGCCCATGGTGAGCATGTAGACACCGTCGGCCAGCAATTCCGCCTCCTGTTCGTTCGTACACACCCGCCCAAAGTTGCGTGGTCGCAACTTTTCGGAAAACCCTAATTTTAGGGTTTGCGGGCCCAACCTTCAAGCTAACGTTTCCCAACGTCCGTGACTCCCACAGGCAAGCCGATAATACCAGCAGGGAGGTGGGTTGGTGTTGAGCATGTGCATGCTTGGTTTGCGACCATAGGCGCGATCTAAACCATCCAAACACACCTGCGATGACGGATGGCCGAGATTAGAAGTGGCCTTGCATGCTACCTTTGGGAACGATTTTCGAGACGGACGGATGCAACCAACCATGGCAGATTGGTTGGCTGTGTATCCGGGCCCACGATGAGCATGCAAGTGCTGTCGTCCAGTGGTTGGGACACCAATCCGTTCGTGTACGCTGGTTGCAAGTTGCTTGGTCGCAACTTGTTTAGCAAAACCCTAATTTTAGGGTTTGTGGGTCCGCCACTTCTCTCTAACGATTTTATGGTTTCTACGGCCCCCTTGGGAAACCAATCAACCCAGGAGTAAGGTAGGATGGCGGTGAGCATGTGCATGCATGTTACTCGGTCCCGCGTGCGATCTAGGCCGTCCGACTATGCCTGCGAAGTTGGACAGATGAGATCTATTTTTGAGTTTGTTTTCAGCAGGTGAGACTAACATGGGTAGTCTTGCATGCGTTCAACGGGGCTAATATAACCCGCCGTCAGGTAGCCTACGGGTGTTTGCATGTCGAACACAAGGCTTTAATTAAAGCATTAATAGTTATGATGTATACCTACAGAAAACCGAGATGGTTGCTACATGCTCCGTCGGGATGGTTGCTACATGCTCCGTTCTGGGTATATTAAATTCACAGGATGGTTGCACATGCTTTGGTGAATTAATAAAGTGAGAAGTATTCGTCACTTGAATGGTTTTATTCTTTGCAGGATGTCAGCCTATTAAATTAGCTTCATCCTTTGCAGGGTGGCAACATATTAAATTTGGTTTTACAATTTTAGCCCTAAACTAAAATCCACCATCAACAGAAGGGTAAAGGAAACCAATAAATTTGATGTGTGAAATATATTTCCGTAACCCATCCACTGATAGGACCAAACTAACAGGACCGTGTGAAAACCTTTTTTTTAAGCACGTCCCTTAATGTTCATAATCACCCTTGACTCTTTGAAATGCCCCTTGGATGATGGGGATAGACCTATCACCGACACCCCCTACCATGTTGCATTATTACATCCAGTCTGAAATTTTGAAACATGTGCCTATAATATGATCATATTGTTCAGTTAACACGCATTGTTTAAGAGTGTGTCGAAGGGAGGACTCATCCATTAATATCCTATAAAATGGCTCCTTTGTATAGATAATTACATACCACAAATCTTAACATCTTATTTAATCTCTACATCTAATCTTTTATTTCTATTCTACAATATGGATCATACATCAACCCCTGAGGAGACAAACGTATTTATAGCGTCATGAGAATTATGGAAGGAGTTGAAATTATAGAAGGAGTTGAAACAGATGAAGATAAATTTTGGTTATGTACCTGTGGTTATCTTGTCATTCGCAGTAAGGTCAGTTCCAATTATAGAGGGATAGGATTTAGAGACACCGATAAGGTCAATCTTGTTATGCTTTCTAAGGTAACTTTTGTGAAGCAAAATAGTTTTGCTTCAAAAAAAGTTACCTTAGAACATAAGCAGATTTGTATCTAAACTAGTAACACTTGAAAGTAGCAGTGACCAAACGATTGTACACATCCTAATAAAAAAAAAACGTTTTTAAGCCAAACAATCCTACTAACTGTTCCACCAATATACTAACATTAATTGGTATTTCTAACAGCTGAGTTAAAAGTATTATATATGTTTATGCAATTATCTTGTCATTCTCATTTCTCGTTAGAGCTCCAATTTCATAGAGTGAATAATGAAGATAACTTTTGGCCACGGGTACATAACCATGTTTATGCAATTATCTTGTCATTCGCAGTAAGGTCAGTTCCAATTATAGAAGGAGTTGAAACAGATGAAGATAAATTTTGGCCACGGGTACATAACCATTTTGTTGCAAACATTTTGAATACTAAGCAAAGAGCAAGAGATGATGTAAGATGTTATGTTAAAAAAATACTGAGGCATGTTAGGATGTATGTTATCATCCAAGCCAAGCTGCTTAGAAACCTCACATCTGGTTGTAGTACAAATAATATCGTAAGTGTATTTTTCTTTCGTTCTATATTTGTAAAACATTATTTTTTTAGGACGTTAATGGTTTTATTGTTCACTGCACGTAGGAATGGATAACGAAAAGACGGTTCCGAAAATAAAATGATATTACATTTGAGTTTTATGAATGCTACCTTCTTTTGAAGGACGTAGTGGATGACTTCAACCCGTTGGACCTAGCAAGGTGCATAGGGTAATGTAACATCACTATTCTTCATGATGTTTTGGGTATACCTCTTTCAAACCTTCCAGAGAGACCACTCGGCCGCTAGGGACACCTACCGGTTTAGAGGCTTGTTGGGCGTTTATTACCGTTGAACGTTTTTATCGTTTCGTCGTACGTGTATTGGATTTTAAATTAATGAAGCTAATTATATTATGTTTCAAAGCGATTTAATTCGTACTATACATTGTATCCAAAAAATATGTTGGGGGACAAACAAAACAGTCATCATTTAAAATCTTCCTATTAATTTATCATGAATTACCTATTTAGGCAAAGTTAACTGTGGATGATAATTTAAGGGAAAAGATTTAAACTGTCTGACATGTGGGTGGTTTTTATCGGGTTTCTCAACTCACTTGCAAAACAAGATAAGTCTTACACAACATCGCTACATGAAAGGACTGTTACAGAAGGTCCTATATAAAATCACGTGTTCGTCAACCTAAATTATAGTGCAAAACATAAGATACTCATATCCATCCAGTTACATCTTCTCCGGGAATATTGTTTCTTCTCGTAACTTTTATCCGGCAACTAAATCACACTTATAATGGCTTCGTATACCGTCGAAGAGGATGTTGCAATTACAAATGCGTGGTCAAGTGTTGTTACCATTCCAGAGGTTGACCATCACATGGTTCCAGCTAATACGGTTTGGAACCGCATATTCGGAAATTACACACAATAATTCGCAAATATTCATCAAAGAACAACTTCTGCCATAAAGGGTAGGCTCGTTGTAATAAAAAAGGGGGTTAGGGTTTACGTGCGTTACCAGAAAGATATTTATATTTCCCATAACCGATCTCCTTTATGGACAGTTGAGAGGCTCGTAAGTAGTTGATATTTTTACTCACAACACTTGGTTTTATTCATCAATAAAAACACTTACCCACTTCTTACTCTCTTTTTTTTGTGTAGGAGCGATATGCAAATAGGAAATACGCTCAGGATACAGGACAACAATTCATGTTTTATCAATGCTACCTAATCGTGAAGGCTAACTTCCCGGAACTAAACACGATACAATCACCACCAAATCCTCCTCAAGATGGAGAGGAAGAAGATTAAAACAACAGCATCAACGACATGATAGTAATGGTTTTGTGGGCATACCTCTATGTAAACCCTTACCAGACAAAACTCGTCTATTACGGCCATATAACGGTTTAAATGCTTGACGCGGATACTATGTATTGCCTTGCTTTCGCCGGAATTTATCTAAGTCTACAATTAAATAATCGTTTAGTGGTCTTTATTCATTCAATATATGTATCCCTTAGGTTAATATCAATACATTCATAATGGTGTATGCTTAACCAACGCTCACTCTGAGAAAGTATACGCAAATAACTTGTTCATAACATAAGAGTGTAAACTAGGTGTAAAAAAAAAGTCAAACAAATATATAACGAGCACGCCAGTTGTAACCGCATAAGTACGCAGTTTGAATCAGCGTGGCACACTGTTAGCAACGGCGTACAGAAGAATATTTCTGTAGAATATTCGTTGGTACGCATTTAGAAACAGCGTATGATGTTTTTTTGATACGTAGTTTCAAAACGCGTGCCGGGTTACTTACATCTTGGATCCAAGTAAATCGAAGCACTCGCTGGGAATCAGCCAAATAGTTACCCAAACAACGACACTTCCACAGTGAAAATCTTGAATGTTGGGTTCCATTAGACCCAAACTAACAATGGATGAATTCATATGTTCGCTTTCCAAATCTAGTTCAAATTTTATCCAATTTAGAAATTTCCAGATCTCTTGCGAAAACTTGATAAAAAGCGCGGCTCAAAACTGTTGGAATTACCTAATTTGTAATGTCCAAATGAAGTCTAAATGGGTTTACAGGTGTTTGTTTAAATACGTACAAACCAAAGTGTGACAATTATGTCATAGCTTGGCAAATCTGTTACGAATTGAAATGTGGCAAACTGGATAAAGTGGCAAATTTGTAACATCAAATAACAAGAAGAAAAATAGTTAGAGCTTGTGGCGAAGCTTGACGAAATGAAAGATTGTGAGAGAATCTGGATAACCAAAGAAGTGTTACGTTTTTGAACAAAAGCGTGATTTGGAACAAAGATGAATAGAAGAAGAAACAACAAAAAATGTTGTGAAGAAACGGAAGCAATCACCAAGTGGTGATGAGATAGAGAACAACAAAAGTGGGTGAAAATCCTATGAGTTGTCTAAAGAGTACAAGAAGTATTTTACTGAAACGAAGAGGACCGTAATGTCCCTAAACTACGATGGAACCCGTATGTTCTAAAACTACAAAGAGGACCGAAATGTCCCTAAACTAAGAAGGGGACCATAATGTCCTTAAACTTCCGAAGAGGACCGAAATGTCCCTAAACTACGAAGGGGACAATAATGTCCTTAAACTTCCGAAGAGGACCGAAATGTCCCTAAACTAAGAAGGGGACCGAAACGTCCTTAAACTATGAAGAGGACCGAAACATCCTTAAACTCCGAAGAGGACTGAAACGTCCTTAAACTATGAAGAGGACCGAAGCATCCTTAAACTATGAAGGGGACCGAAACGTCTAAGATAAAGAGAAGTTGGAAAGTAGGTGTTGAGGGGGAGTGTTGAATATTCAACACCAACTTAGTCAAGTGTTCACACCTATCTAGATTAACCTAGAAATATCTAGGATGTCTAGAGTCAATGTTAGACAATTAACATGTGTAAAATGAGTGTTCTAGAGTTAGACAAATCAAACAAGAATACTAGATTGTCTAGTAGTTGGTTTGGTAAGCCTCCATAGGCATAGTTGTTAGCCTCCAAAGGCATAGTTGTTAGCCTCCATAAGCATAGTTGTTAGCCTCCAAAGGCATAGTTGTTAGCCTCCATAGGCATAGTTCTCTTCTTCTTTTGTAGCCTATAAATAGGCATGTTGTATTCATTTGTAAGTAAGCAAGGTAGCAAGAATCAATCAATACAAAGTTCAAGTTACAAAGTCCTTGCTTCCACCCTTCACTACTAGAGCTCTAGGAGCTCTATACGAGCAACACCACGATGCTCGTATATCTCCGAAAAATATTATCAAGGTTTTTAAGTTCTTGATAAGAGTATAAATTTTAACTAACAATGGATGAATTCAGATGTTCGCTTTCCAAATCTAGTTCAAATTTTATCCAATTTAGAAATTTCCAGATCTCTTGCGAAAACTTGATAAAAAGCGCGGCTCAAAACATACATATCCCGCCACCAAATGTCATGTCGAACCGTGCACCCTTTATTATGCAATGAAAATTTATGGTTCACATTTTAGGTTCAGTCATCCGCCATCTGAAACTAGTAGCATCGGCTCGCTATTTCTACTACCTTTTCGCACTATTTCTGTAACTCTAAAATTTCTGTAGAAACTGCACCGGAATGCAACTCATATCATAACTCTCTTTCTGCCAATCTTTGAAACCAATCACTATCCTTTGTATGATTCATTGAAAAACAACAATCCTCATCTTAATCTCCATCAATCGCAGCCCAGAAACCTTAGCATCAGCTCCCTATTTCATCTATGTTTTCGTACGGTGTCTGCAGAATTGGTTCAGACATTTCTCCGAATATTTAACGTGTATGTTTTTACTTGTGGAGAGATAAGTTTGATTTTTTTTCTTGACTTCATATCAGATATTTTCCCTGCAAATTCATGTTCATTCACACACATATCATTAATTCATTCCGTCATAAAACTCCATTACAGGTTCCATCACTTGATGCTTTATCTGTACATAAAATAACTGATACCAAATTCACCTCTTCATAACTCACGACCTAATTCATATGTAATCTCAATGTCATGACCAGTTGGATCTTTAAAAACAAATAATTTAGTATCTCCACCACCACCTGATTCGTGATTTAATGTATAATCAATTGAGAATGCAACCAAAACTTTATGAAATCAAATTAAAACCCAATCAATCTTAAACCTTCATTGATGCTTAAAATCATCATTCCTACAAAGAATTTAAACGCAAATCAAAACCCCCATAATCAACATATACTCCAATCGAATACAGCTAGAACCCTCATAATAATTAATTGAATTTGAGAAACTTGATTTCCAATACCGACGAATTATTTGATACAATTGTTTCTAACGGCGAAAATGGAACCAACTGAAGATCGGAGGAAGAAGAGAAACCACAGATCCATTGATTTCTTACGGGACTATAAAGAAGAGGGACATAAGGGTAACTTAACACTACCTAAATTAATATTTGTCTGGGAAGAATGTCCGTGGAGGATATTAAAACTATGAATTTTACTGTAACATTTTACCTAACTTAAGGGACATAAGGGTAACTTAACACTACCTAAATTAATATTTGTCTGGGCAGAATGTCCGTGGAGGATATTAAAACTATGAATTTTAATATTTTACTTATGGTTATTGTGTTATAAACGTGTAATTATGTTAAGAATATCTAGGGTGAATCTCGTTTATTATTGGGATGTCCTTGTGTATAGCCCTATAAATAGAGGCTCTAATGTTTGTCTAACACACTAATGAATAGAATTTCTCCATTCTTCTTCCCCTCTATTTTGTGTCTCTTATTCTTTATCTTTCATATCACAATACATCATCAGAAACGTAGCTATATGTCCACTGAGCGGCCGTAGAAGAGAACCTCTTAACACAATGTGGTCAAGTTCTTGGGATTATGATACCTTGGATTTGGAACAGTTTTCACTGTTTTGTCTTATCATCTAATCTTATTATGATTTAATTTATTTTGTTTTATGTTTTATAAATCCTGAAGTGTATTCCTAGACTAACACTTGTTTGTCTTTATGCAGGTACTATTGGACAACTGGATCAAGAGATTAATGCCCAAACGAACCTATGATTCGTTATCTAATGCTAATTGAACCACACGATCACCTTTGTCTCAAACGGTGCGCATGAGAGACCATGGAAGGGAACTTGTTACTATCATTAGTATAAAACATGGTTTGGACAAGTTGGCATTTGTTAGTGGTGTTAAGGATTTGTCTAGACAAAGATAAATCAAGGGATGTGGTTCTCCTGACCACCCCCTACATCTCGCATGTGTGGCATTAATTCCAATATTATGAATACTCAAGTCAGGATATGGAAATTCAAAAATTATAACAGGGAGGTTCGAACTCATGACCTATTGTGTCATAAGAGTGGCCTCTAACCAGTGTTCCACCTTGGTTGGAATTGATAGAAAATATAAATCAAAAATGGTGGTTTGTTCAACTTAAATACCATAATTGATTTATAAATGACTAATTATTTTTTAATTATAAATGTTTTCTTAATTAATTATAATATTTATTTCTATTAATAAGTAATTTTGATAAATAATATCAATAGACATTTTCTGCGATAATTAGTAGTAGAAGAGGTGGAGAACGAAAGATTAGTGGTGGTTAAGGGCGGAGTCGAGCACAATTATATTTATTTTTGTTCTTTTATCGTAAAATGAGATACAAAATCCATTTTTCACATGTATCCAACTTGCCAAGAATTTTTTCTCCCTCTCTCCTCAAAATCCTGGCTCAGCCCCTGGTTTATGGTGGAAGAAGTAGTGACGGTGAATGTTGGTAAGTAGTGATGGATAATATTAATTTTATGTTGTTGTTACCACATCGATAACATCGTAGTGTGAAAGATGTGGTTGGTTGTTTTTAACACTTATTTCAGGGATGATATCATACAAGACAATATTTTCATGATCGTAGTTGGATCACCCAAATGGTGCCCATGTTATCTTTGGTACCGTATCGTATAAATCTTGATTTTTTAATGTTAAAATAAAATTGATTGAAATACAAAAAATAATATATACACGAAAAAAAAAAATAATGAAACTAATTAATTGACGAAATTTTGTTCAATCTAAACCTCATACATAGAATTTGTGATTGAAAATTAGAATTGCATCCAACAACCTATATGGGATGGGCGGCAGTGATGGTGCCGGTGGTGGAGTCAAAAATTGACATTGAGGAGGCCTATTTTTTTTTTAAAACATGTAAACTTTGGTGGACTAAACCATAAATATATATGGACAAAGTACTATTTATAAAATAAACTAAAAAAGTTATGTAGTTATTAAAAATTTAAGGGGTTAAAGCCAGGTTAGTCAACCCTTGGCTCCGCCACTAGGTGGTGGTGGATAAAAAAAATGGATTCATATGGTTTTATGGTGGTGGCGGGTATTGGTGAAAAAAAAACATATTATGCTAATTTCGTAACGCCACACAATGTGTAACGTTATATTATAAAGTATAAAACATGGTTGATCATTTTAATGTTAAAATAAACTCAATAAAACGCATGTCCATTTTAAAAAATTGGTGCAATCAATTGTCATGCTATGTAATAACTAAACGAACGGCACGAATCAAGATCAGAACATATGAAATTATTTATTATCGATTTGTTTGTGTAAAGAGTGGTTAGGATTTGACCTTGGCAAAGATAAATTTACCACTGGAGTTTGTTCAACTTAACCATTTTTAAATGTTTTATTAATTAGTGTCTCATTGATTGTTCATAATGATTAATTAAATTTCAATTATAAATGTTCCTTTAATAATCTAACATAAATACATAATTTTATTAATAAATAATTTTACTAAAAACTATATTAATTATAATGGTGAGTATAAGCGGTGGCGGGTGTTTGTGAATAGTTGAGGCGGTAACATTACTATTGGTGGAAGAAATAGTGGCGGTGGATGGTTTTTATGGTGGTGGGTGTTGGTAATAATAGTGTATAATAATAGTTTTTGCTTTTTAGTGAGTTTTATTGACCAGGTAAAAAAATAATCTTCACAAAACATGAAACATTGTATTGTGAAAGATGTAATTGGTTGTTTTTAGAACGATTGATAAGAACAAAAACAAAATATTTCGAGGATGATACCGGAACGTATAAGACAATATGATAACGAATGTTCGATCATCCGTATTATATAAAGGCAATTGGTGTACCCGCGTAAAAGAACATTGTCGCTCTCTCAAGTACTATTACATTCTTTTACCTGAAAGACCATCAATGTCGAGTTGTTTCGCGACAACTACCTATAAAGACAACAACTTTCACTCAATTCCTAATATAAAACCTTATAGACCAGGAAAATCTATTTGCATTCTAAAATATTTGTTTGAAAATTATGTTTGTTCATCAAAATCATCATGAAAAACTCTAAATCATAAATCTAAATTTCACCTCCGATGTTTATAGAATATTTTTTTATATTTTACATTCTCAAATCATGCGACCTATTGATGACAAATCAACAATATCAAATTATGGATCAATATGTATAGGTTTAATTCACAGGGTTAGAAGGTAGAGTAGACACAGATGGGTAGATCACACAAAGCAGAACATGACTGAGAATACTTAATAATTTGGTCAAGAGATAAGGTCAAAAATTTAAGATTAACTTTCTATAGGACTAATTAGATCGGCTTCGATAAGAGCTGACTAAAATATGGATTGATAATAATTTTCACGTAAGATAATTGCAAAACATAGTTTGGCTATCTCTGCCTATGTAAAGAGTGGTCAAGATTTGTCCTTTCTCAATTGCTATGTTATGTGAGAAGAAGGTGATATCTAAGATTAAGGTATAATTCAAATCTATCAGATTCATACCATTTACAACTAGATGCCTTGAAAAAAATTGACGTGTTATTATTATTATTACATGCAAGGGATACATTACATTGACCACACTTGCGCAAATAGCCCACTTCGCAAATGATTGGTGTTGCATGTACTGTCTAGAATGTAACGAGGAATTTGAGGAAACAAGGCACCAGAAGCAGTGACTGAAGTATTTTGGATATAGTAACTTAGACCCGATGTAATACTTATGTTTTTAGTTTTTTAGTTTTTCCACAATATATTTATTTATGAAAAATGAACATTGCAAATACATAACATCAACAAAAATTAGACATATTGTGTTTGACAATAATGGCTACTGATGGTCCGAAAACGGAAAAAAAAAAAAAAGAATTGTTGTAGAAGAATTATTGGGATATACAACGGATTATTTGATACGAATGAAAGAGGTATAATTATTTCGATTCTGAAATCACATAAAGTTCACGGTAGAAGATGACATCAAGTTTAAAGTTAGTAACAAACATAATATGGCTAGCTAAAATGTTAAAAACAAACAAGATATATAAACTTAGAAAGCCGTGGGACTTGAAGAGGCCAATTTTGAAAACTACAATCTTAGAAAGCAACGATCCACAATACCGTTTTTTTATATAAATATTCAACGTAGAATATGTCAACTTTTGATAAAGGATCTATTGACAACCTATTGATTTGAAATAGGATCAGGGAGTACAATATGTGTTCAAGGTTCTTTATGAGGTAATGTGTCGCCAGATTGTAATCCAAGTAAAGGTAAGAACATACGAAAGTGACAAAATGTCCAAGACTTTTGAAGTTACCAAATCCTTCGTTAAGACGAATTGTTGAGCACAATACTTTGTTGAAGATTTAATGGCAGAGGTTCGCATATATACAATCCCTTCGAAAAGGTAATGGGTACACATTTTAAATATTGTCATATAATGGGAGTTGAAAAATTACAGGAAAATCATGTCATATTGGATACTTTGTATCATTCGTTCGATGCAACAACAAAAAATACTATTCTCTGCCTGTTTGGAGGATCGGAAACATGACCATGATAGATGAGTCAGGTGGAGAGAAATAGGAGCATGTGGAGACTTTTATGGACGATATTGATTAGTTGATTTCACTGAGATGAGCGCTGCTGACGACATATTTCCAAAAAATATTTAAACTTTCATCTTCATGTAGAGAATTATCTCATTATAAGCAATGAACCTAAATAAAAAAGTGTCTAGAAGTTAAGATTATATTTCTTTCGTTTGAGCAAATCTCCGGCGGTAAAATATTAAAGGAAAAAACAAAGAAAAAAAGAGAGGAAAATCCCAACTATTTTTATGACAAACACATATTAAATCATAATGAGTTGATACATATTCGGGACACAAATTATACGATATATTAAAAATGAACCAACATCATGGCCCGTGCCGTTATGGCACGGGTTAAGGGCTATAACACAGTAAAAGTGTTTCTTTTCCTTTCCATTTCTTATTTTTATTTTCCTGAAGCTATCTTTTCTTATGTTTTTATATTAATTACTTGATTACGTATTAATTTTATTTCTTTCTGCGTTTACCAACGATTACGAGAGATGATGCTCATGGTGTATTTTTTCTTGGCGATAGATTTTACTTATCTTCCCAACACCAATATTCTCGAAGTTATTTTTTGGGCCGAATTAAATCCATTGGCAATCCTAAAAAAGATATGGCCTATATCTATGGGACTGATACGGGTGATCAAATTTTATTTATCTTTTTAAATAAATTGATTTACCTTTTTCTTTTTTTCTCTTATTCTTTTTATGGAGAAAGGAAAATAAAAAATCCATTGGTTTCTATCCGTTAATGAAACTGTAATCACCAAAAATTAGTGTTACCTCAATCTAATTACTTTTACGGTAACCAATCACGTGCATGGTTGAAAAACCTCCGGCCAATTGATATTGGTATCTTTGTCATATAGACAAAGATCATGTGATTTAATCATATGGTTTCTTTTTTTTTTACAAGAAATCATACATCAACCACAAAAGTGGTTTTTTTCCATCGCAATGACTAAAACGACGATTTTTTTTTATTTTGTCGATACGAGAGTTTGGGAAATCGTGTAATAATTGGTGCTAATTCTCTCCATCGCTTCCGTAAGATTGGCATATTTTATAAACTTTTGCCAAAAAGGAGTGAAGTTTTCGACCACATAATGGATTTTTTTTTAAAGTCGATAACGACAATGATTTCTTTATTTTCTTATAAAAAGAATCATTTAAGCCAATTGAAACTGGCTTCTCTGTAAATCCTAGAAGGATGAGATGTAGTTATTCACAATTGCAAACACCAACGAAACGGGAGATTGTTGTATTCCTGACAATATTTTATTTTTTTATTTTCTTCCTAATACTAATCTCCCAAATTGGGACCGTTCAACTTGATGTTGAGATACGGCAGGACATAAAAGATCAATGGGTGCGCACCCGGCTTGTTATCCAATAGTATTAGTCCTTCGAATATATTGATCTTAATTTAATTTTCTTTGTATAAAGAAAGTGTCCATAATTTCATTCTAAATTAATATCTCGTTGGCCCTTGAGGTCATGAAGTTATCGGAGATTTGTTTGCATATTTTCAATGCTTTTGGTTACATATTATTTTTTTTATTTTTGTTTTTGCTCCAAAAGTAATCCATGGCATCGTAAATATGAATGTCTATTAAGACTACATTTTTTTAATGTCAAAAGACATATTTAATGATAAGTATATGTCTCGAATTGATCAGATAATACCTATATGAAATTTAAAGTTTTCGTTTATGAGATGAAAAATTCCACCACGGTCATGGGGAGAGATACACTATCAGAATCTTATGTTAATTAACTTAAATGTTATATCTTGCTCTCCCAACATGATCAAATCGAAAAAGGCTGTTACTATCAATTGGTGCGAAATGTCTCATTTTGCTTTTATATAAGCTTTTGCCTCTTGAAAGGCAAATCCAGTCACATATAGCAAAAAGTAGCATTTTAGAATAAGCTAAGATCCACATTCTCATAGTTCATATCTCCTCACTGGAAGATGGGGAGATTATAATGCCTGCGGGCGCTGTTACCAGTATTTCTGTGAATTTTTTTGAAGATATGCATACACTTGAGAATCGTGTAGGATCGTGATAATCTAATATGATTGCCGAACATTCAGTAGCTACTGACATTAAAAAAAATGGTAGTTTCGAACCCCTTTGCAAAGGAATATCGACATATGTGATGGGTTGGCATACAATCCAAATTAAGTTGGATTAATTTCTCGATTAACGCAATTTCGAATCCAATACTTAAAACCATAAAATTGCCAAGCATATTACTTACAGGATAGTGTGGTTATAATGCGTTATACGAGAAATTTGTTCATTGTAAAAACGATTTTGAGGGTTTCATTATTTTTATTTATTTTCCCCTCAAAACCTAGGATTGATTCAATAATATTCTTTTCTCCCTGAATAATGCATTTGACGTGGTAGTCTTTGAAGGACTCATATTGCATTTGGAGAATATATTCAAATTCGTAATCTTAGTATGATTCAATTTATTTCAGGCAGCTACCTGATTCTATCATATCAGGTTTAACAATCCTTTATGTGTTTTTAGAATTTGGTATAAAACCAAGAATCCGGATTAATTAGTTGATGCTATCAACTATATAGGTCTCTTGAGGAGTCCTTAAAAACACATAAATCCACGCGTTAGCAGCATAAATTCTATTTTTTTTCTTTCTCTTTCTTAAATCTGCAGTTGGAATTATGCTAGCTTAAACTCTTCTTTAAGATAGACTAGAGTTATTATTTTGATGTTTATTTCTTGAAAAACTCATGTAGTTGAGTTAGCATCGATAAATACGTCAAAAGTTGTACTCTTTTTCCTTGGCTTCAGGTTTTGTCCCATGTGGTTTTCCTAACAAGGTTTTAACGAGGCAACATCTCTGACGTTTAATATATATATATATATATATTAATGTTGATATTGATATTTGTGCTCTTTTTCCTTCGTCCAAATTTTTTTCCCATTGGGTTTTATCGGCAAGGTTTTAGTGAGGCAATTTAATTCAACATGATGGTCATCCAAGGGGTATTTGTATATATTTTGGTTTTTTAGTGGATGCCCACATTTGATTAAACCAAATCAACTTACTTATCTCCTAAGAATTTGGATTTCCTTCTAACAAATACGATTTTTGTTCACGTATGATAAGGTATTCATATCTTGGCACTTTGTTGAAGAAACCACATCAACTATTTCTGCAAATCATCTCCAAGAAATCAGCAATCCAAGACACAAGTACTTAATGTATCTGAAAGAAGCATAGAGACTCGAGAACAGTACCATTAGAAGACTAACACAAACGAAGATTTCATCAACTGGAAGATTCTCACGAACGCATTACTATATTCAACATTCAAGAAATTCGTTCACCGAAATTGGGAAGTCTCGTCTCAAAGATTTGCAAGTCAATAATTTACTAAAGTACTCATCCGGGGGAGCACCCATCGCATAAGGTGCATTTTGTTGGACTTATTGGGTTGTACTCTTTTTCCTTCATCAAGGTTTTTCCCACTGGGTTTTCCTTGTCAAGGTTTTAGTGAGGCAACATTTGCGTGTCCAAATCTTTTCTAAGTTTTGTTAATTGTACTCTTTTCCCTTCGATCAGTTTTTGTCCTTTTGGAATTTCCTGACAAAGTTTTAACGAGGCAATTAGCTTAGACACAATGTCATCAGGGGGAGTGTTATAAACGTGTAATTATGTTAAGAATATCTAGGGTGAATCTCGTTTATTATTGGGATTCCCTTGTGTCTAGCCCTATAAATAGAGGCTCTAATGTTTGTCTAACACACTAATGAATAGAATTTCTCCATTCTTCTTCCCCTCTATTTTGTGTCTCGTGTTCTTTGTCTTCTATATCACAACAATTTGAAGGTTATCATATTTTACTTGTCTTTTGGACCTAGGAATTCAAATCCAGGGCCTATTTAACCAAAAAACTAACCGATAATAACGCTAGCAATAAAGTCTCCATCGCCGGCGCTACCATGAATATCGCTCGATAAAAAGTCTAGCGCCAACAACTAGTTCTTTGTCGCCTATAAATATGTAATTTTCAAATTAAAAGATTACACCAAAAATTTTACACAACAAGTTTCTCTATTTCTCTCGTTCTCAATCTAATTTCTCTATTTCTTCTTTTCTCTCTTTCTCAATCTAATTTATTTTTTCAACTTTTCCTGCAAATACATTTGTCTTCCTCGTTAGTAAATTTTGGTAATCGTCTCCTGATTCGACTTTGCATATTGGCACGATCTCAACTCTTTGATTTTCGGTAGCATGTTGGTTTGCTACGAACTCAGCCATGTTCATATTATCAATCATGCTCTTTGAAGAATTGGAAGACTGATGAAAAGAATTGGAGATTGAAAAATTCTTAAGAAATTTAGAAATTCTGGTGTAAGTTGAAATTTGATTGAAATTGGGTACTTACAAGGGGGGGTAATTGTGGTCGTTGGATAAGTCACTGATAAGCGCTGATGTTTGCGAGCGGCAGCACGACTATCGCTGGCGCTGGAATGACCAACGGGCGATCATAAGACCATATAGCTAACACCCTATCGTTCAGTAGACATTCTATCGTGTATGCCTAAGTGGTATTTTTGACACTTGGACATATATATTTGACATACCCATAGTGGGTGCTTAAGTGGCAAAATTAGTTTGCTTGACATGTGCATAGGAATAGGCCTAACAAAGTAGATTTTGATCCCGAACACTCGATATAGAGGGTCACCTTACTGTATTCTGAAGGTCGATATCTAAAGTAGCCGTTTGATATAGAGTTAACTAGAACTCGATGTGCACCAGCAGGGGCGTTTGTCAGGACAGTGATCTTTTCCCGTGTTTATATCTAAAGGTTGTAACAGAAGAAGAGAAAGCAAATAAGATTTAACTGATCAACACAGCGACAATAAAACCAAACTGTGTTTTAAATAAAATAGATCTAGCTCGCATAACCAATGTTACTTCATGTCAATTTGTTTTCTTTGTAGACAAATTACATGTCACCGAAAAACAGGTCTTCTGAGGTCGCACTACGTAGAACATTAAAGAATGGTACCCAACAATATAAAACAATCCGGATCATTTACACTTTGCATACAACTCTTCACTATTCAATGACTTGCATAAAAATCTTCTCTCTATCTCTTTAATAAATCCCAGTTACCCAAGTAAGAACCTGAATACATCCATTAATGAAATGATACCTTCCACTCGTTTGCTTCCAGCTTCTACAATGACAAGTCTTCTTACACCTAAAATTCATAAAGACAAAGTTAAGCTTGGGAGATCATGATTCCAAATAGAGCTCAGTCATGTAAGTTCGCAAGTAATCCACTATCCAAGAGAACAGAGTTCTTAATTTACCTGGATTAGATAGCCGCTCCATTACTTTGTGTAGAGAATCAGTCCGTAAACACATCTGACATCTCTGTCCTTCAAATAAGCCTGTGGGAGAATTTGCGTCTTGACCCAACTGCAATGCCTTTAACCATGAAGGCAGAAGTAGAGTATTACGAGGTGATCATTAAAAAAAAAAAATTATAAAAAAAAAAAAGTTACCTGATGGATGCTCATTTCATCAAGATGAATTTGAGCATAAACCCTATCTTTCGCCAAAGCTGTGATGTCACTGTGAAAGAGATACACAAAACCCTACAACCTTAAATACGGTTTCGACTAAGAATATAATAATGTTCAGACGGCACACAGAGGGAAATAATTACCTCCGTGAGTATATATCCAGTAATGAATCGTTGTCATCCACTACAGGAATGGAACTTACTTGAGCTGCAACAACATTAAGCGAAAATGCACACAAGTAAACAATGGTCAGAAATTTTCCTCAAAGAGTTAAAGCTTCTCCTCTAAACAAATCAAACACCACTGCCTACTCAGTTAATTAATGGGAACTTCATTGTACAGTATGTATATACCTTGAAGTAATAAAGATAAAGCAGCACTAAGAGGTGCATTTGGTCTCAACATTGCCAATGGCCGCCCGTTTGGTTCCCCAATTTCTGGAACCCATGTACCCAAAGGAATTGAGCAGATTGGTTGTTGCAGGATGGGCAACGAGCTAGAAGAATGTCTAAAATGCCTACATACACCTGGAATTCAACAGGAAAATTAATCTGTCAGTAATACATCAATCAAAAATCTCTATTTACATACACACAGATGGAACCAAGACAAGTAGATTAAAATAGTTACATTTTAATACTCCTGAGAGAGAAGCAAGATGTAACAGCTGTGGGAACAAACCATCCTGTGTAGAAGAATGGATAATTGGTACTGTAGCCACCTTGCTTTGCAGTATCTTCAAGGCAACATCTTTCAGACAATCATATGGCCCAGCCTAAATCACATGCCCCAGAGTAAATGATGTTAAATACTGCATAATACAGTCATGAACTTATTACTTTTATGTGGAGATTATTTGTAAGATATTCAGATGTTTATTCTGGTGCCAGGTGAAATTACAGAACAATCCTGTATCCAAAGTACAATAATGTAATGTTGTATGTTGGAGAGGAGCACATATATTATTACCAATGTAAACAAAATAATATCAATCTAACCATCCTCAATACTGCAAAATGCATTATACAGGGTGCTATGTAACTGTGGACAGTACCATTTAGTCTGCATACTTATTTCACGAGATGCTTGTTGGCTTATCGGCATGAATGATTAATGTGTGCCAAGAAGGAATGTGTTAAAAATTCCATATACATAACGAGAAACGTGGCAGGACGGCTTTCACTGTTTTCAGTTTTGTTCAATGACATAGGTGGTGATAGACTTAGTAGTACTGCAACTGGTACTGATGACAAGGGTGTTGGTAGCCGCATGAATGTTGGTTACACTGTTTGACTGGCTTAAATATCATATTATAATTAGTATGTAACATAATCACATGTGCATTAGAGAAAACGACTTGATGTGTAAACAAGATACCAAGGCTGGGGGCAAATTTTACTTTTACTTGCAAAAAATAACATTTGCCTAATTGTTTACTCTCGATGAACCAGGCCTAAAATAGTACTTTAAATTCCTTTTTCTTCCTACTGTGCCTCTGTTCTAATGTAGCGACTGTATAAATGCACAGAAAATCTAGTTTGAATAGTGCCACAGAAAAGCACATACATGGATCAAAGTTTTGGGAAACGCTCTTCCATGACCATCAATCTGCCTCTCAAGATGTGCTTTGCCCTCCTTCCAAGCAGATATAGTGTGTGTCTCAAGCTCTTCTTCTGTCAGATTTGAGCCAAGACTTCCAAGCTGAAATTAAAGAAGATATCTATATTCTATCAAGGAATCTAAGATTTTAGATACCATAATTCATAACAGTTTCAAATAGAAACAACTGTAGTGTACCTCTTTCAAAATTAAGATAAAATCTAGAGCACTAAGGACTCCAACAAACTGTCCCTTGCAGGAGTCCCACAGAGGAGCCACAGGAATACCCTGGAAAGAGCTTGTCAGACAAAATGAATATGGAAGTATTCCCCACCAACAAAGGAATTTAGAAAGAAGCAGAACAAGTCCGTCCAACTTAAGTTACATGACTTCAAGGCAACAAAATGATGGAAAGCCAATGAAATCAAATCTAAGACACTACAAATTCAGCACCTATATAAACAGAGCTTTCTTCGCCAATTACTTCAGATCAGATTACTGTCTCGATAGATCATATGAAACTAATCTTGATAGTGCCTTTGTTTGAAAATTCCCTAAGCTTCAGATCATGTATAGGGCTGTGAACTAAGAAAATCCGAACTGCAGCAATTGGCACCAAGGATATGCAAATGTGAACTGGACTTATGGACACCTAAAACCTCAGTGGATGTATAACATACCTGCTCGTAAAGAATATGAAACGCTTGCTTCACAGGTAAATTAACATCCAATGCGAGAACCTGCAATTGACATATATGAGTAAAATTAAAAACTTTTTTGCTATATATATGTGATTATATTCGAAAGAACGGTAAGGGTTAAGCATCCAGACCTTGCCTGACTCAGGAAGTAATTCATAGGCAGTGTGTGTGGACAAGAATACAGAAATACGGTGACGAGAGACCTCTAAATCAGCTTCTGAGATTCTAGGTAATGAACCATCTGCCAGTGTGACCTGTCTCGAATCAAAAAATAACACAGAAAGCAGTAAGCTAAGCTAATTCTTTGTTCGTAGTTTGATATTTCAATGAAGGAACTCACACGTCGTAAAAGCACTGAGAGTATGAGAACAACCACAAAGTCAGAGAGGCAATAGGCATGAAGCTGCTGAATCTTCAAAAGCCAAACTTACCACACGTTGAAATGCATCATTATCCACATCCATGTTAGATCTAGAGCCAGGTGACTCAATATTTAGAATTGGCTCAGTTTCTCTAGTTAGCAAGACTGTATTCACAACCCCATAGTTGCCAGTAATAGAAGGCTGAGACTCATCATGACGCCATTCTCCATCAACAAAAAACTTGTACTGGGCAAAATCAAAACAAGGCAACAATTCAATTCAATATCCACAAATTTAAAGACACACAACTCATATGTTGGTGATTTCATCTATTCTGATACAGCTCAGTAAATAAGCATTCTGAAAGAATTTTAAAAAAAAAAAAAAACAGATATTGACCTGATGATGCCCTGGTGTTAAGCTGCAAATAGCTTGAAAAACCGTGGGGCAACCTTCCACTGGAGACATTGGCAAATGCTCTGACCACCTGCATGGAAAAAGATTCAGGAATTAGTATCCCTATGATACGTGAATTTACATTTCATAATAGTAATGGATTAGATTCTATCCCACCTTGTGAAAGAACCAGTAAGAAAGACCCTTGTACCGCCATAAGGCCAAACAAAACGTGTTGGAACAAGAACATGACCTCCTACAACTCCACTAGTTTCTGGCACTGAAGAATCCATACCAGAAGAATGAACTTGAAATACTAAAAGACCCAAACTTAAATTAATCCTTTTTTCTTCTGCTTACAAACTGGAATAACTCCCAAATAGTTGAATAAGGAACTCATTTCAAGTCAACTAACTGAAAAACCCTAATTAGTATTAATCCATCCATAGATAACAAAATCAGCAAAATTTGAGCTTCTTTGTTTTTTATTTGGGATCCTCCAAATAAGAGGACCCCTTAGTTATTACACATTGCCAAACCCAGTAGTACCAGTAGATCAAAATCACTATCGACACAAACAAAAAGTTTGCCCCCAAATTCCAAAAACACTTCCTAAGTAATACCAGATAAAATCTAAGCTCAAATTATATACTTCACTTTAAGCCCACAAAGCAATTCATCTATCACCACCTTTTAACTTCAAATTCCTGCAAATCCAACCAAAAAATAAATCAATCAAAAACCCACTTTTTAATTCAACTAATACAATCATAAGCAATATTAAAAACCCTAAAAGAATATTCCCAAATAACAAAAATGAGATCTTGAAAGGGAAAGGGAAAAAAAAAGAAACAAATATGAGTAAAAGAACCCTAACCCTAGGGAGAGAAGGACAAAGAGAAAGAGATCTCACTGTCTATTGGACATGGTTAGATCTTGATTGAAGCTCAGAGAACGAAAAAAATTGAACCCAAAAGTAGTAGAAATTGAAAACTAGAGATTGAAAGAGACAGAGGAGGAAGAAAAATAAAACCCTAAGAAAAAAAGAAATTAATACAAGTAAAATAAAATGATTGAGAGAGGGAGAGAGGAAAGAAAGAAACTCGGACAAAATTGTAAGATTTTAAAGATCTAACGGCGGGTGTGATGTGCCATGATGTGGGTCCCACTTATTAAGACAATGGGACACATTCGCGGGAGCTCTACTAGTCCTCTTGAAATGTAAGGCCAAGCACAACGGTGGAGCGAAATGCTTCGCTATAGCAATTGAAGCCAAGACAAATGCGCATGAAGGTGCACCCCATTATGGGTGAGGGTCAGTCTTTAGTTTAATCAATTTTATTTTATTTATGTGAAAAATATTAGAACCACACTACTATATGGGTTCAATATTTTGAAGCCCCACTAAATGAATCATACATTGTCAACTCCATACTTTCATAAAATGGTATTGCTAGGCCCAGAATATCAATATTTCTTCAGATCTGGCCCATAATTAATTATTATGAATTTTAATAATGACAAAACTACCCTTTACTATTTATACAAGAGGAATCCGAGAAGATATTTTCATTTCTCATTTCTTTTTCTCTCTTTTCTGCATATTTCTTTCTGTGGCTAAAAAAATAATTTCTAGGGTTTCTGAGACTCATTTTTCGTCTTCTTCATCCGAATTTTCGACTGCAACAATAAAGATCGATTGCATCTTCTCCTTCTATTCCTCTGTAATTTGAGTTTCATTTTCGTTTTTAATTTCACTTTCTCTCTTTACTAGTGAAACACACAAAGAAACACAGTTTCTGATGGAAATTTTTTGTGGAAAAACTATCTCAAAACGTAGTTCTAAGATCTACGAAACAAAGATCAATTGATCTGAAGATCTCAAAACTTAATTTCGACATCAGCGTCACTTGTTCTTGAAGATTCAACGGAAAAAAATGGAAAAGGTCGGCGAGAATCAGCAAATAAATCCGAAGATTCACCTAGAAAGTTTAATTGAACAGATAAGTTTCATTATCTTTAATATTTCAATTCAATAAGTAAATTTAATTCTTCGATTTTATATTTTTACATTTGAAAGTTTGATTTCGGTTCAAATCTCTTATTTGAACTCATAATCATTAGATCTGCTATAATCTCACTCTAATCCCCGTGTCGTTGAAGATTTCTAGAGATTTGATGGAAAGAGTTGATGAGAATCATCATCAATCAATGAATCTGAAGATTTTGTAATGGAACTGAAAGATAAGTCCAACCTCTCTTTTTTGCTCTAATTCGATCATAGTTGTTAACTTTTCTTACTCGATTTAGATTTCAGAAAAAAAAAATTCTAAAACCTAAAAATTGTGATTTCAGTTCAAAATTATGATTCTATTTGCAATCAGAGTTTGATTTGGGTTCATCTAATCTTTGTCCTGTTTTGAACTCAAAATTTAGGATAAATTTCACCAAATATATGTTAGGTTTTTTCTTCTTCGAAATCGAATTATCTCTGCCTTTAATCTCAATTAGAAATCTAAGTTCGAATTTGAAATTTATGTACCTAAATGTGCATTACCCGATCAACTCGTTTGTAATTTGATTTAGTTTTATTTTCTGACCTAACTAGAACTGATGTGAACTTGTATTTTGTTCTTTTAGAATGCATTAAATGACAACTAAACTTGTAATACAAAAATGGGAGGCTACTAAAGATGAGACTACTGAAGAGGCTGCTACTTGGTTGCAGAGCAAGCTCCTTTTGTAGAAGAGATCTTCGTGACCGACATTGAAATGTCGAATAATCTTACCTATGAACTCAACGTAATCTATGTCAATCTCTTTCTTCTTATGAATTTGTAAGTTCTCTCTACCCAATTTTGGGGTGTCATTCAGTACTTTTCACTGCATCTATTTCTTTTTAATATGTTTCAGTTCTTAGGGATTCTCAAGTTGTTGTTTAATACATTAAGGTGGTAGAGGTGTGTTTATTCTTAAGTCATACTCTAGAAATTAGCATGTGTAACTCTTAGTTACACAATTCAGATGCATGTGTGTGTTAGTGTGGATGTGTAGCAAGTTACACTGTGTGGATGTGTAGCTGCAAGTTACACATGCTAAATGAATGTGTAGCTTATAGTTACACAATCTAATTTACACATGATACGCTACTTGAAATCAAGTAATTTAGTTATTAATATTGATTAGGGTTGTATTTGCTAATTATACGAGGCATATATTTGTTTTGTGGGTTTACTTTTCCTTATGTGTAACTGATTTTGTTCTTCTGATCAAAGGCACCAGTAAGCGAAGGCAGTGGTATGTGTGGGTCTTTATGATGGGTTTGAGAGATAATTGAGGTCGTGAAGATTTTAGGTTGAGAAAATAAGAAAGCGTCTGAGTATGGTCGATGTTACAGGGATTTGAACATGCTAAGAAGAGGACTAAAGGTCGTGGGTTTGTAACTATGTTCTTTCATTCATTCTGGCCATCAATGTTGAAAATTCCCTCCTTTCTAGTTGAATTTATAACTTCAATTGTCGAGGTATATTTGATGGTGATATCTCCTGTAGGTTTTCAAGTACTTATTTGATCAAATTTTATGCAAATATTGATATATGATAAATATATCCTAATTTGTTTCAGTTTTTGAACATCTTATTCAGGTTACTTATAGAAAAAATAAGAATATCATCTCCTTCTATTCAATGCCTTGAAAATTTTGGGAGGGAGTTCAAAGGGATGGGATGTCAAATACTACAAGGTTTCCTTGTACTACTCCTTTGAGTAATTCATAGCTTGCACTAGATTTATGCAATATTGGTGAATTATGGTTGATTAGGTTTTTGATTTTTATTTTGATTGTTCCTGTTCAGATCTGAGAAGAAGAAGAACCTGATTTTTTTTTAATCAATCGAAGTTCTTCAATGTCGTTTTAACCCAAATTACTTACTTTTTGTGCAGATTCAACAATTGAATCAAGAAGATCTTCAACAACAGCAGAAATGAAATCGTCGTATGGGAAAAAATCTGAAAATCAATAAGATTTCTCCTCGTTTTTAATTGAATCAACAGGTTTTAAATTCAAGTATGCGTTTAGATTATTATTGTTTTTGTTGTTGTTGTTGACTTGTTTTTGATTTTATTTTTCTTATCTTGTCTACACGCCGTTTGATTAATGAATATGTGGAGCAATGTTGGTGGTGGATATGCAGGTTTTGGTGGAAGATGAGGAGGTTGTAGTGGTAGAGGTGGTGGTATTGGAGAAGTTTTTAGAGGAGGATCTGAAGTCAGTGGTAAGTAAGTTGATTCCTTCTTTCTTATTTGACATAACGTGCTTTATTCTCAGCATTTTTTATGAATTCATGTATTCTGTGTACAAATTTATAGCAATATGACATGTTATGTGTTGTGATTTATGTTATAACAATTTAATTTGGAATTGAAACAAGTTATGGAATGTGATCTATGTTATTTCGTTGTTGTTTGCATTTTTATGAACTACTGTATGTACAGTTTCGATGTTGTATATGGTTCTGGTCATGGTAAGAACTAGTCATGTGATTGCGCAAGCTAATTGCCTATGTAACTACTAGTTACACATGGATGTGTAACTGCGAGTTACACATGCTAATTATATGTGTAAATGCTAGTTACATATGCTAATTATATGTGTAAAAGTTTGAGTAAATCTGAAATGATATGTAATTCAGTTTATTAGATGCATATATGCCTTAACTAGTTACATATGCTAATTATATGGTTTTGGAACTGAAATTGCAGGGTTATTTTTGAACTAAATTGTTGGAGCTGAAACAAGGAGGTGTGATGTTGATGGAATTCGCAGAAGAAAAGAGTGAAAATGTGTTGGTGACTGAGGTGTAAATGCAGGATAGCATTGGATGTGAATGCCTGTGTTTGTGTGAGTTATAGATGGAGATGTGGTGGTGCTATTGTGGATTAGAAGCAATGTTGCTGGTAAAGAGAAGAAAGCTGCAGCTGAGTTTTTTAATTAATGATTGCAGTTAATAGGTAAAGAGGAGAAATCATAGTTAGTTTGCTAGTTTACTGGGTATTGAATGTTGTATTAGTTTGTTGTTGCTACATGGATAATAGTTGAACATCACTTTTTTGGTATATGATGCATGTGTAACTCCTAGTTACACAATCAGATTCATGTGTATCTGAAAGTTACACATGCTAATTGAATGTGTAACTATAAGTTACACATGCTAATTGAATGTGTAACTGCTAGTTGCACATGTTGTATCTACTGGTTTGTATCTACGTTATGCTTATTTTTGGTTGAATTTACTGGTTTTGTATTTTCTTGTGCAGGGAAACACATTAGGAAGTTGATTAAAGATGGATTCATCAGCTACAAACCAAACCAAATTCACTCTCGATCTCATGCATGAAGAATGACAAAAGCCAAATTGAGGGGTTTTCACTCTGGATATGGTACGTTATACATAATAATTCACAGTTTTTTGCTTTTCAGTATTAAACTGGCTAATGATGATAAACTCTATATACTTAGCATTGACAGACTATGGATGTGTAACTTATAGTTAGATGTGTATCTACTAGTTACACATGCAAATTAAATGTGTAACTTATAGTTACACATGCTAATTTGATGGGATATGCATATGTAACCTAATATATATGAAACTTCTATCTGTTAAGTGGTTATATTTATGCTATCACTCTCTATTTACTTGTAATGTTGGATGCTAAGTATGTTGTACTAGCTTTTCAGTTATTCAAAATTGAAATCATAGGTTTTCGTTATCTTAGATGCTTATTTTGTATAAAATGCAGGCACTGTACAAAAGAGACAAGATGAAAAATGAGCTCACATTCAAGATTTGACAGTTCAACGGATTATCAATGAGCTCAGAGTCAAGGTACGTCCTTACTCTAAAGAGTTGAAATTGATGTGACAATTCCAGTTTAATTTTTTAGCTTCTAGCTTATGTTCTCATGTGCCTGTTGATATTTCCGATACTCTGCATCATAAATTTATCATGATTTAAACCAGCAATAATCAGAATTACTTGCTTCAAATAGAACATTTCTTTGATATACATCCCTTTCTAAAATGTGCATGTTTCCCCAACTAGCATTGGCAGACTATGGATGTGTAACTAGTAGTTACACATGCTAATTAGATGTGTAACTTCTAGTTACATAAGCTAAATGAATGTGTATCTACTAGTTATACATGCAAATTAGATGCGTAATTTCTAGTTACATCCTGTCCTTTGGAATTTTTTTAAGCTAAGCATGTAATTATTGAATTGGATCTAGTCATGGGTTGTGCAGATTAGAAAGACTTAAAGGCAACAGCTGCATACGACCCTTTACGCGATGTTCTCGTGAAATATGGAGTGGTAAGGCATCCAAAAGTTGATATGCCATTGATTTTCACATTTGACATGCTTATGTCTTCGTAGGTTTTGGATTATGTATCGTGCTAAGAAGGATAGCCTAGTAGTTTTGGTAAGCATCTGAGCATTTCACACTTTTTCTACCTTCTGGTCCTTTTAGTCTTCTCCCGTAGACTAACCTTCAGCATATTCTTGTTTCACAGGGTTTGAGACATCCTTGGGAGGGTCGTGAAGATCATTCTCACGAGCATGAGCATGGAAATGGATAAGGTTGGAGACATCCTTAGTCTCGCTGGAATTGGAGCTGACGCTGAATACACAAGTCAGATGCATGTGTAAATCTGAATTACACTAGATAGATGCATATGTAACTCCAAGTTACACTAGACAGATGCTTGTGTAACTTTTAGTTACACATGCTACGAAATTATTGTAAATAAATCTTAAAGTAATACAATTTTTTTTTTTTAATGTTTTCTTGTTGATGTCTATTTTTTTGATGCGTAACTTCTCATTACACATGCCAATAGAGGTTACACATTTTATATGCATGTGTAACTTCTGGATACACATGCATGTTGTATATGTAATTTCAGATTACACATCCATATGTTATTGGTGGGAGGAAGTGGTGGTGGCGGTGGCAACCGCCGGTGGTTAGTGATGGCGGCTACCGCCGGTGGTTAGTGGTGGTGGCCGGAGGCGGTGGTTGTGGGCGGCGGCGATAATTGGTGGTGGACGGTGGTGGTTGCTGCTGGTGGTTGTCAGAGGTGGTGGTGGTCACCGGAGGAGGTGGTGGTGGTTGGTCGGCGGCGGCGGCAGGGGTAGTTGGTCGGTGGTGGTTGTCAGCGGTGGTCGAAGGTGGTTGGTGGCGGTGGTCGAAGGCGGTGGTGGTCAGAGGCGGTGGTGGTTGGTGGCGGTGGTGGTTGGTGGTGGTCGGAGGCGGTGGTGGTCGGAGGTGGTTGGTGGCGGTGGTTGTCGGAGGTGGTTGGCGGTGGTTGTGGTGGTCGGAGGTGGTGGGAATATCATCAAACTATATTTTAATAATTTTGGGCCTAAATTTAAATTTTATTTAATTATGGGCTTGACAAAATACAAAAGGGTATGAATGTCCTTTGATAAATCGGGGCCTAGATTTAAACTTCTTTTAATTAAGGGCTTCATATTATGGGTTATCCATGGGTCGGGCCTGAGCCTAATTTTCCCTTTATTTATTTCAACCGATTTAGAAAAATATTATTTATAGAATTTAAGAGAAAAAGTGGAGATATAATATGAAAAATTAAATTTTAGTAAAATAAAATAGTTAAAATTGAAAAATTAGGAGTAAAACAAAAAATTTGGAAAAGGAAACCAAGCACCCGTTCAAAATTACATGGAAACTGAATTTCCTTAAAGTAACTTTTCAAACAGAAACTGAGTTTTTGTGTGATTTCCCTTAGCTTAAAGGGGATAAGATATATCAACTCTTTAGAGTAGCTAAGGGATTTTGCCACATTATGGCGAAGCGAAAGACCATAGTAGTTGGATTTCTCTACAATTAAGTTATAGCGAAGCGAAATCCAATACCATTGTGCTTGCCTAAGAGAAAATATTAAGATCATCTAACCCAAATATGTACTCCAATTTAGGCATACTTCAATGTGACGCTCGCATTTAATAATTGATAAAATTAAACATTTCCACATCCAGGAACGGAAACAATTTCATTTGAGGATATGAAAATAAATTTTCCTAACTTGTGTGTACATATTGGAATGAAGAAAATAAATTTGGTCTTTTAAGAGTATTTGCGGGTAAAAAAGGTTTACTGGTTTTTGGGTAAAAGTGGTGGAGTAGGCAAATTCCAAATGAAGCAAATCATCTAAACCCCTTAAACAAACATATTGCACGGGAGTACTTTGAGTTCAAGAGATTAATCTGTCGGACTCTGGCCGAAACCAAGAAAATGGTCGTTATAGATTAAATTTAGTCGCAATGAAATAGAATGGTTGGTTTGTAGGGAGGGAAGATTGGAATGTGTTGAGATTAATGGAAATTGATTGATTGTGAGTGATGTGTAGAACTGCTTTGAAGATGATTTCTTTGTGTAAGACCGAAAGAAATCTTTTATGTGTGATTGATGATTGGCTGTCGTAGGTTTTCTTACGTTAAATCTTGTTAAGTTTTAAAATCATAGGTTGAGGAACCTATTTATTGCAGAAGTAGTTAGCACATCGATCTCCTATAAGTGGTGATGGTTAAATAGGAGTATAATAATGGGGAAATGGGAAATCGTGTGTAAACCAATTCTACTTTGCGTGGGATACTTGGTTGATTGTCCATTCACTATTCATAAACTCCTTTAATTACCAGCACGACTTACTCACATTTCTCGTCATGGATGTACTGCTATATCGTACGTGTTGTAGGCCTCCATACTAAACACCTTGTGAATTTCCCTCCACGTGACACGAATCAGGATCCCATGTGAAAGTATGCTTTGCAAACAAATATTTATATAGTCAACCGTTGACCTAGTTAAACTATGAGTCTTAATTGATGATTAAACATGATTCGTAATTCATGGCTATGATGGATGAAGCATGAATTATCTGCTGAGGCAGCAATGATACTTTATTTATATGGTCAAACATTTACCTAGTTAAACTATGAGTCTTAACTGATGATTAAACATGATTAGTAATTTCATGGCTATGATGGATGAAGCATGAAGTGTCTGCTGAGGCAGCAATGATGCTTTATGGACCATAGTCATTGAGTCTGAAGGACCACTAATGATTGTGACATATCATTGTGCCAGCTGAGGAAAAAATGATAGTCGGATAATTCAGATTGATAAGCGTAGGTCTAATGAGATCGCTGGATCGATTACATAGCAATACGTATTTTGATGTGTCAAGTTGTTGATATGAAGTCATATGAAGATGAACAATGTTGATTGATCATAGAAGGTTCATCCTCGATCCACATGTCATGATTAATTCGAATAACAGAGTATAAAGATTATTCTATCAAAATATTGGTTGACGGATTAATAAAGCATTGACTGATGAACCAATAAAATATTGATAGTTGGATCAATATGAAATATTGCTTCCCGAATATTTATAGTTGAATCAATATGAGAATATTGCTTTGCAGAGCAATTAGATATTGATAGTCAAATCAATAGAATATTTAATAAAATATTGGTAACTGGACCGAATATTAAATAATTAATTAAAATATTGATTGTTGGGTCAATAAAAAACTATTGGTGTTTGAACCTGTTCAGAATTATGCTCCGCAAAGTATTAAGTTCAAAAACCTAATTTGATAAATGAATGAATCAAATCGGTGGTTGAGTGAGGCACAACTAATGGGTAGAGGGAACCGACCACTGGTGGCAGTTGGACCAGTCATGTGGCGCCCAAGTGCTTTGCAGAGGATTTACCAAAGTCAGTTGCAGAGGACTTGGTATAAATATGATTAATTATTGTTCAAACATAATTAAAATTGTGTTCTGCGGAGCATTAGGTAGTAAAACGAAATTATGGTAGAGAGAGGGACTGGCCAAGGGGTGTAAGGACCGTCCATTTTAGGTGGTGGGACCAATTAGGCGGCTATGGATGATGCTTCAAATTGGTATAAGGAGGTTGAGCCAAAAGTGGATATAAAGGGTTGATTAAGATGATTAATCAATTAATAGGGTGGGACCGGATTTTGGTGATCAAGGGGATGACCATGACCGGCCATGATGGTGCACATCCCATCATGTCTTCCTCGTACCATTCCTGAGTGTTTTGGTATTTTCTGGTGGTTCATTGAGCATTATTTTGTTGCAAAGCTCTTCCCTTGTTATTTTGATTATCTACCACATATTTGGTTCACACCCTCCCCCAAAAGGTTTCGGGTGAAATCCTTTTGGCTTGGACATTTTCACGTCGAATTTCGTACAATGTTTTGATTATGGTTAAATCTCCACCCAAATCAAATGATGTCATGCTTGTATGTAGAGGACATGAAGTGACTTAGGAAAGAGTAGATGATGAAACTAGGTGTGCATGTGTGGGGGGTGGGGTGTTTGTTCCTGTGTGCGTGCATGCATGTGTGTGTTGTTTGAGTAGTGAATAAAGTAGGAGCAAATAAAATATGTAAGTTTAGGTCTGGGGATTGAAAAAGCGGGGGTCTAACAACCTCACACAATATTTCGCTTAACAATCTATATGGACTAACTCCAATATACTTTCAAGAGAATCAACTAGACAGTCGGAATCGATCTTAAGAAAAGTATATCGCGAGCCTGATTGAATACAAGAGATATAAACTTGAACGGTATCAAAGACCAATATTCAAGGATCAATTTATTTCAATCAACAACCAAAGGTTGGATTTACCAATTGATCGATACAACGCAAAACCTGTGATATTTCAATTATATAACAAAATATAATGCGAAAAAGAAATAACACAGACACCGGAAGTTTTGTTAACGAGGAAACCGCCAATGCAGAAAAACCATAGGACCTAGTCCAGACTGAACATCACACTATATTAAGCCGCTACAGACACTAGCCTGCTACAAGTTAACTTCAGACTGGAATGTAGTTAAACCTTAATCAATCTCACACTGATCAAGGTACAGTTGTGCTCCTTACGCCTCTTAAACCACGCCGGATTCAGCGCACCTGATTCCCTTAGATGATCTCACCCATAACTAAGAGTTGATACGGCCCAAAGTCGAAGACTTGATAAACAAATTTGTACCACACAGAAAGTCTATAGAATAGATAAATTTGTCTCCTACATATATACCTGTGAGTTTTTGTTCCCTCTTTTGATAAATCAAGGTGAATATGAACCAATTGATAATCCGGACTTACAACACTGAGTGCATCCTAAACTATCAATTACCTCACAATAATCCTAATCGATTAACAAAACATGATATTATGGAATCACAAACGATGAGACAAAGATGTTTGTGATTACTTTTATATCTTGTCTATTGAAGATATTAATCTCAAGCCAATATTACGATTGTAATAAATCATGATAGAAAACAACAAGTTCAGATCACACAACTACATATAACTAATAGTTGGGTATGGATTCTCAATCCCAAAGAAGTCTTCAAGTCCTCAACCTACAGGGTCTCGAGAAGAAACCTAAGGTTAAAGGAGAATAGACTCTAGCTTATGCAACTAGTATCACACATGAGATGTGGGGATTAGTCTTTCCAGTTGCTAGAGTTCTCCTTTATATATATTTTAAATCAGGGTTTGAAATCTAGGTTACCTTGGTAACCAAGCATTCATTATTCACCGTTAGATGAAAAACTTGATTCACCCAAGCTAATATCTTTCAACTTTTAGATCGAACTTAGCTTGTTACACACATGTGAAATGTATTTCATTTAGGTTTGGGTAACCGTACCTAAACGTGTACACTTATTTGGTTCAACAATAGTTAACCAAAAGGTTACCCACATAAGCACTTTCATATTAACCTTATTCATCTTCACCATAACTAGTTCAAATGAACTAGTTGGAGAGTTGTTCAATTGCTTAAATATTATAAAAGTATACAAGACACAACTGAAGAAAAATCGATTTGATTCATGAACATTATTATCCATGGTTTTCAAATATTGCATTCCTCAATATATAAATGTTTAAGTTCATGAACCAACGATTTTAGAGAAATAACCATTCAAAGTATGCATACGGGTACGCATACTTTACTAGCTGGGTTGAGTATGCTTTGGTTTACAAACTCAGCAGAAATTCACGGACGTGAACTTCTTCGCCAGTTTGCATATGGGTACACATACTTTGGTGATCGGTTTGAGTTGGTTTTGGTTTCCAAACTCATAAGATTTTCACGGACGTGAACTTCTGCCAGTATGCGTACGGGTACACATACTTTACCCGATTACACCAACCATAGTACGCATACGGGTATGCTTACTTTAGGTTCACGGTTTTGGACTTATACACTAATGTGCAAACACACTATGGTTATATCCAAGTATGGTTAATATTCTGAACTCTCATTTCAATCATTGAAACTTTCTTAGATGATGTTATAATAGTTGTTGTTCATAAACTATTTTTTCATCAAAGCAATTTTCAAGTTATTGAAATATTAATATGACTTTCGTCATGAGTAAAGATAAACATAGCCAAAGCAAAAGCTTACCAACACATATTTCAAGAAATAGATACGCGAGATAAACTCGGCTCGAAAATAGCAAATGTGTATAGGTGAAGTCTATATAGTTATACGACTTTTGTCTCAAGAAGGAGATAGAGTAAATAGACTTTTGAGTGATAGATAAGTTCAAGTATCCACAAACCTCTTTGTTGATGAAGTTCCACATGTTTCCTTGAGTAGTTCTTCGTCTTCATTGGAGATCGCCTTGGAGTCTGGAGCTGAACTACACTTATTATTCCTAATCCGAGACTTATCTATAAGTATACTAGAAATCAAGACTTATAGTTTTGACAACTAAACTTAACAAACAAGCTTGAGATAGCAACGCTTGCGAGTTCGACCTAGCAATGCTCTAACAATCTCCCACTTTGTCAATTTTAGTGACAAAACTATCAATACATATGGAATACAAAATAAATAAACTTTGTAGCTTCTCTTCCACATGCTTGTCGTCCTTGGTGCTTCAACATTACTCGAAATCTCTGTCGCTTCCAAGTACTCCCATGATTCCATAGATGTTCAATTCCATATCATAGTTGTTGAAGATTCATAGTCATAACAATGAGAAACAATAGCTTTCAATCATTGTTATACAGTGTCATAGTATTATTACACAGTATCAAAGTTCAATTGTATCACAACTTCGACAACAATACTATGGTGATATGTATCACTCCCCCTTCCATATCAATATGAAAACCACTCCCCCTAACACCATGATCAGAAAAACCATATGTATTTGTAGTGTGAACTACACATTGATTCCCCCCCTTTTTGTCAATAAAATTGGCAAAGGTACGAAAACTAGTGGGATCCTAATGAAATTTCCATAGAGACACTTCATGACCAAAAGCAAAGCACATATCAACTTTTTAGATGCCATCTTATAGCCGAAGCTAAATGCATTCATCAAGGAGTTTCGAAAGATACAAGATAACCCCTATAATATTCCACAGTCGCACTCCCCACAAAGATTTGGCAGTTAAGCACAAGTTCAATTAAGAACTCTCCCCCATATAATCTCATTCCCGAAAGAACAACAAGAGCGACCTTACTTTTAACGAGAAAATAATGATTTTATTGGATACAAACAAATAACATGAAAACATGAATTTGTAATCCAAAAACTCAACCAAATTAACCACAAGAGAACTCATGATTAATTCGATCGGAAATGCTCACACAAAAAAACTTACAGAGCCACACAGTATTTACATAAAAATATGGATCAGGAAAGATCCATACTGCGCAATTAAACAAAGATACATTCTATTCTTCATCATTATTTGTACAATGACATATAATAGACTTTAATATTTGTAAACAAAATTTCATCCTATCTCCATAAGTATTTGCATAATGACATATAGGCTTAACTTTTGTTTGGAAAAAGTCCATTCAATCTTTTATTAATACTTGCGTAGTGACGTATGAAAGAGATAATTTTTGACCACGTATGGGACAATCATAATTCACGTACGCAAACACACATATCCCATAACAAGATGCAATATATAAAATCATAAAGATTAATGCTGCAAAATCATCTTCCAAATCAACTTTAGAATTTAAATAAATAAATCTAAAAACATTACAAGATGAAAATCGTTGGAAATAACTATGTGTAATCACAATAATGGCTATTCTAAACCCTAGTTATCCTTCTGTTTGTAGGTGAAAATAGTTTCTATTAATTTCGGTAATTTTGAGTGTGTACGGGTGAGAAATAATTTAAACCCTAAACAATGTACTGCAAGGGAGTACTTTAAGTTCGAGAGATCAATCTGTACAAATCCAGGCTAAACCAAGAAATGGCTATTCCGGACTTGCTTCAGTCACAAAGTAGAGGAGAATGGGTTGGTTTTGGGGAGGGAAGCAAGGAAAGTGATGAGACCAGAATAGTTGATTCTGGAAGAGTAGTTGTGTTACTATGACTTGTATCAGAAAAGTGGGAAGGCTAACAAGTGGTAAGCTAGCAAGTGTTTTCTGAGTGTTGTATATTCCCAAATGAACTTGTTGTTCTATGGAAATAGGCAAGAGCTATTTATACAAGTCGAAGTGAAACGTACTCTGGTCTCATTAATGGATGGATAAATGGGTAAGTAAATGGGAGGAGGTGATAACCGCATGCATGGAATTGATGTTCCATAAAATCATTAACGTATGGAATTTATGTTCCATAAGGTTGTTAACGCATGAAATTGATTGTTGAGCGTTTCACCATTGACTCCCTACATTTACTGACCGCCTCACCCTTATGACACTTCCTTATGACGGGCGTAGTGTACGTCGCACACTGTAAACCGCCAAACCAATACCCAAAGAGGATCCCCCAATTTGTGATATGTATTTGATGTCTCGAATGTTTTTTGTGAAAAACATGTGGCACGTCATGGTTGCATGGCAAGTTAAGCTTGGGAGACTTAGTAGCTTGGTGACCTTCGACGGTCGAGATCTTGCATCTTAAGAGGCAAGGTAGCCGTTGATCGTCGCACGCTTTCGTTTGTTGGTGGCCGTATGGGGAAGGCTAGCATTGTGGCGCGGATAGGTTGGCATGCCATTGGCATGGCATGGTTTGGCATGGCCAAACTTAGGTTTTCGGACCAAAGGTTACCATATGTAGTCTGGTAACCTTGGATGGCTGGGATTTTCTCCTAGGGTTGAAGGGAAACCGTTGATTGTTGCATGCCTTCGTTTTGGTAACCGTGCGGAGAAGGTCAGCATGGTGGCGCGGCTAGGTTGGAATGCCATTGGCATGGCATGGTTTGGCGTGACCAAACTTAGGTTTTTGGGCCAAAGGTTACCATGTGTTGTCTGTTTACCTTGGATGGATGGGATTTTCTCCTGGGGTTGAAGGGAAACTGTTGATTGTTGCACGCTTTCGTTTTGGTAGCCGTGTAGAGAAGGCCAGCATGGTGGCGCGGCTAGGTTGGCATGCCATTGGCATGGTATGGTTTTGGCTTGGCATGTGGGGCCAAGGGTTTGCCATGGGCGCATGGCATGGCTAGCTTTGGCTAGGTGCGGTTTTGTCTTGGCATGTGGGTCCAAGGGTTTTCCATGGGCGCATGGCATGGCTAGGTGCGGTTTTGGCTTGGCATGTGGGGCCAAGGGTTTTCCATGGGCGCATGGCATGGCTATCTTTGGCTAAGTGCGGTTTTGACTTGGCATGTGGGGCCAAGGGTTTGCCATGGGCGCATGGCATGGCTAGCTTTGGCTAGGTGCGGTTTTGGCTTGGCATGTGGGGCCAAGGGTTTTCCATGGGCGCATGGCATGGCTAGCTTTGGCTAGGTGCGTGGTCAAGCTAGGGTTTTGGGCGAAAGGTCGTTTGGTAACCTTAGACGGCCAGTATTTTCTCCTGGGATTGAAGGGAAACCATTGATTATTGCACGCCTTCATTTTGGTAGCTGCGTAGGGAAGGCCAGCATGGTGGCGCGACTAAGTTGGCATGAGGCCATGGCGAGGTGCGTTTGGCATGGCGCGGTAGGTGTGGCTGGCATGATTTGCCGTTGGCACAGGGTGTGTGTGACGGACCGGAAAATTACGCCTTTGGCGCGTCGCCCCGCAGGCCGTAACTCCCCCGGTGCGCCATGATGAAGCTACGATCCAGGCCTCATCCCCGGGAAAATGCACGTTCATTTTCCCTTGCAAGCATGCTCGTGGAGCATGATGCATCTATTTAAGCTTCTACACCTTTCCAAAGTCACCCTTGTCCGCAAAAGGGTATATGGCCATAAGGCCAATGCCAATGCACTTCGCATGCATCTCTAGCTTTGTCTCAACGTAGGGAATTCATCACTGAATTTCCTATCTATCTGAGAAATCGTCATACCGTCGGGTCTTGTCCAGACTTAAGGCATAAGACGTGGACTTAGGCATAGGCCGCACCAAGCCCTTGCCATTTCCTACGTTACTTCGCTTACCAACTCTTTATAACATTATAGGAAGTATGAGCATCCATTTCCTGGCATGCAACTAAGCCTCATCAAGTTTGTCTACAATCATCTCTTGCATCGATCTACCGAGCTTAGATGATATGAGGGGCCAACGTGCTGGACCGGCAATGCTACAACTCATTGTGGCTGCCTACGTACCCTTTCATACTCTAAAGGGATCAAGCACAGACCGTAGTTCATCCTCTAAGGGACAAGTGACTTATTCTAACTCGTTTTCTAGGTCGTGTCCAAGCAATAGTGGTAATGGCCCAGTCCGTATAGGCCGTTCTGTCAAATACATCCAAGTGATGCATCATCGAGTTCGTGGAATGGAATAGTGATGCCTTAGCATCATATTCTCCATTCGTAAGGTTGCACAACTATAAATGAGCCTTATGCATCATTTATACTCCTCCGGCTAAGCTATGAAGCTTACTTGGTGCATAGTCCGCATATGCACCTTCAACCAACTACCCTTCCCTATATATGTTTATTTGATATTTTTAGAACTCTGATTAGGGGAGGAAAAATCTTTCATCAACTCCCCGTTTTACTATTCATGGTTGATTCCATATATTTTCATGAATAACCGTCCAAGATGGTTGTACATTCAGCTATGGATCACATGCCAGTTCCTATGCTCGGCCAGGATGGCTGAATATTTCCCGAGCCAAACCCGATGAAGGGTCGTGATGGCTATATTTCCGACTTTGACCCATAGGACGCACCAATGTCTAGCTGTGTTGGTTTTACATTCTTAAGGCCATCTACCCAATTGGCCTGAAGCACCCTTGGCGTGAGATTGGCTCTTGGCCAATGTAACTTCCAACTAATGTCATATTGGCCTTAGCCAATATGCATACGCGATGTGCCTTACCTGGCACCCAATATTGGCCCTTGGCCAAACGCATCCTTTGACACGAGAATTGGTTGTTGGCCAAATGTCAAACATAATGCGCCATTTTGGCGTGGTATTGGCCTTAAGACAATCTACCTCTCACTAACCAACAGAAGCTTTGGATGAAGCTTCATCTCAGGCCATGGCGCATCTTTCAGCATGCGCCATGCTAAAAATACGGGGTGTTACACTCTTCACCCCTTTAAAGAATTTTGTCTTCGAAATTTCAAACAAAACTATTGTGGACAATCTCTTCGATTTGTATTTCCTGAGCAAAAGTCCCATACCAGATGCTCAGAAATCACAGATTTCTTCAAGTTGTCATGAACAACAATTTATACCTTCTGAGCACATGTCCTATACCACCTGCCCAGGAATCCAAAAAGTGCCCACAACGTTACCAAGAATCTCAATTGGCCAGTGCCACGAGGATATCTCGACCAGGTATCCTGAATAGTATCCCATACTACCACCCAGGAATCCCTAAGGTTCACAAGTTGAAAGGTGTCATCAAAATGACAAGATTTTAGCACAGTACTGTACGGAACATTTTTCCAGTTGCCCACCGTCCCTGACGGTCATACAGGTTGCCACTCGTAAGGGGGATGCTAGCAGGGCCTGACAACGTACACCCTTGGCCAGTTGCCAACGTGTGGGGATGATCAGTCCCATTGTCTACCCACCGTCCCAGATGGTCTTCCGGATATCCACTCGTAAGTGGTGTGCCACTTAGTCCAGGCAAACTCACAGCACATAAACAAGCTCAACTCGATTTGCAAAGTAACTGGTCCAGCAGTTACAACTCTTTCCCGCGCTGAAGTTGGCCTACTCTCCAACTTTAAGTTTTTCATTAAGGAAAATACTTGTGGACAAGTCCACTCCGCACAAGTCCTTAGTGTTTTCTCGGAACTTGCTCTGATACCATCTGTGACAGACCGGAAAATTACGCCTTTGGCGCGTCGCCCCGCAGGCCGTAACTCCCCCAGTGCGCCATGATGAATCTACGATCCGGGCCTCATCCCCAGACAAATGCACGTTCATTTTTCCTTGCAAGCATGCTCGTGGAGCATGATGCATCTATTTAAGCTTCTACACCTTTCCAAAGTCACCCTTGTCCGCAGAAGGGTATATGGCCATAAGGCCAATGCCAATGCACTTCGCATGTATCCCTAGCTTTGTATCAATGTAGGGAATTCATCACTGAATTTCCTATCTATCTGAGAAATCGTCATACCGTCGGGTCTTGTCCAGACTTAAGGCGTAAGACGTGGACTTAGGCATAGGCCGCACCAAGCCCTTGCCATTTCCTACGTTACTTCGCTTACCAACTCTTTATAACTTGATAGGAAGTATGAGCATCCATTTCCTGGAATGCAACTAAGCCTCATCAAGTTTGGCCACAATAATATCTTGCGTCGAGCTACCGAGCTTAGATGATATGAGGGGCCAACGTGCTGGACCGGCAATGTTGCAACTCATTGTGGCTGCTTATGTACCCTTTCCTACTCTAAAGGGATCAAGCACATACCGTAGTTCATCCTCGAAGGGACAAGCGACTTATTCTAACTCGTTTTCTAGGTCATGGCCAAGCAATAGTGGTAATGGCCTAGTCCGTATAGGCCGTTCTGTCAAATACATCCAAGTGATGCATCATCGAGTCCGTGGAATGGCATAGTGATGCCTTAGCATCATATGCTCCATTAGTAAGGCTGCACAACTATAAATGAGCCTTATGCATCATTTATACTCCTCCGGCTAAGCTATGCAGCTTACTTGGTGCATAGTCCGCATATGCACCTTCAACCAACTACCCTTCCCTATATATGTTTATTTGATATTTTTAGAAATCTGATTAGGGGAGGAAAAATCTTTCATCAAATCTCCGTTTTACTATTCATGGTCGTTGCCATATATTTTCCTGAATAACCGTCTAAGATGGTTGTACATTCAGTTATGGCTCACATGCGAGTTCCTATGCTCGTCCAGGATGGCTGAATATTTCCCGAGCCAAACACGATGAAGGGCCGTGATGGCTGTATTTCCGACTTTGACCCATAGGCCGCACCAATGTCTAGTTGTAATGGATGTACATTCTTAAGGCCATCTACCCAATTGGCCTGAAGCACCCTTGGCGTGAGATTGGCTCTTGGCCAATGTAACTTCCAACTAATGTCATATTGGCCTTAGCCAATATGCATACGCAATGTGCCTTACCTGGCACCCAATATTGGCATCCTTTGACACGAGAATTGGTTGTTGGCCAAATGTCAAACATAATGCGCCATTTTGGCGCGGTATTGGCCTTAAGACAATCTACCTCTCACTAACCAACAGAAGCTTTGGATGAAGCTTCATCTCAGGCCATGGCGCATCTTTTAGCATGCGCCATGCTAAAAATATGGGGTGTTACACTCTTCACCCCTTTAAATAATTTTGTCCTCGAAATTTCAAACAAAACTATTGTGGACAATCTCTTCGGTTTGGATTTCTTGAGCAAAAGTCTCATACCAGATGCTCAGAAATCACAGATTTCTTCAAGTTGTCATGAACAACAATTTAGACCTTCTGAGCACATGTCCCATACCACCTGCCCAGGAATCCAAAAAGTTCCCACAACGTTACCAAGAATCTCAATTGGCTAGTACCACGAGGATATCTCGACCATGTATCATGAATAGTATCCCATACTACCACCCAGGAATCCCTAAGGTTCACAAGTTGAAAGGTGTCATCAAAATGACAAGATTTTAGCACAGTACTATATGGAATAGTTTTTCAGTTGCCCACCGTCCCTGACGGTCGTCTAGGTTGCCACTCGTAAGTGGGATGCTAGCAGGGCCTGACAACTTACACCCTTGGCCAGTTGCCAACGTGTGGGGATGATCAGTCCTATTGTCTACCCACCGTCCCAGAAGGTCTTCCGGATATCCACTCGTAAGTGGTGTGCCACTTATGCCATGCAAACTCACAACACATAAACAAGCTCAACTTGATTTGCAAAGTAACTGGTCCAGCAGTTACAACTCTTTCCCGCGCTGAAGTTGGCCTACTCTCCAACTTTAAGTTTTCCATTATGGAAAATACTTGTGGACAAGTCCACTCCGCACAAGTCCCTAGTGTTTTCTAGGAACTTGCTCTGATACCATCTGTGACGGACTGGAAAATTACACCTTTGGTGTGTCGCCCCGTAGGTCGTAACTCCCCCGGTACGCCATGATGAAGCTACGATCCGGGCCTCATCCCCAGGAAAATGCACGTTTATTTCCCTTGCAAGCATGCTCGTGGAGCATGATGCATCTATTTAAGATTCTACACCTTTCCAAAGTCACCCTTGTCCGCAGAAGGTTATATGGCCATAAGGCCAATGCCAATGCACTTTGCATGTATCCCTATCTTTGTCTCAACATAGGGAATTCATCACTGAATTTCCTATCTATCTGAGCAATTGTCATACCGTCGGGTCCTGTCCAGACTTAAGGCATAAGACGTGGACTTAGGCATAGGCCGCACCAAGCCCTTGCCATTTCCTATGTTACTTCGCTTACCAACTCTTTATAACTTGATAGGAAGTATGAGCATCCATTTCCTGGAATGAAACTAAGCCTCATCAAGTTTGGCCACAATCATCTCTTGCGTCGAGCTACCGAGCTTAGATGATATGAGGGGCCAACGTGCTGGACCGGCAATACTGCAACTCATTGTGGCTGCCTACGTACCCTTTCCTACTCTAAAGGGATCAAGCACAGACCGTAGTTCATCCTCGAAGGGACAAGAGACTTATTCTAACTCGTTTGCTAGGTCGTGGCCAAGCAATAGTGGTAATGGCCTAGTCCGTATAGGCCGTTCTGTCAAATACATCCAAGTGATGCATCATCGAGTCCGTGGAATGGCATAGTGATGCCTTAGCATCATATGCTCCATTAGTAAGGCTGCACAACTATAAATGAGCCTAGTTAATGCTTATTACTTAAATGTTATGGCGCCACTGTCTACTAGGGTTTAAGGTGTTTTACGATTTTAACCCTAGGCTAAAAACCACCATCAACACCTTCTTAAACAAAAACAAGAATAAAATTCTCATAAGAAGTTTACTAGACTTTAAGACCTTTGAAAAATTCTTTATCGTCCCCGAACTCCTTGTTGTCTACAGTCATTGGAACATAAGGTTCATGAAGATAGGAGTTGATATCAATAAACCTTCTTGACTGATGTCGAACCAGGGCCTTCTGAATTTCAAGAGTCCTAGAAGTAAGAGCTTTTATTTGCAGCATTTCCTTTCTTAATTCCTTCAATTCATCAAGAACATCAGAAAATTTCTGAAGATTTGAAGGTGCAGCTCTTTGTTTTCTCACATTCCTCATTTTTCTTTTCAAATTTGAGCGGACATGAGGCAAATATTTTTCCTTCATGATTCATGGCTTAACAATCATATCAACATCTTTTCCATCAAAAGTCATCATGCTTGGAGTCTCCATAATAATATGGATTTGTGAGAGAAAGTTCTCAACAACAAGCTCTACAAGCAAACTTGTGATAAAATAGTTTTCAGAGAAGGAAAAAGTAACGTAGGGTTACAGAGCCTTATACAAGGATTCATGTATGCACAACTCATACCCTAGAAAAGGCTGAAATGTCTATTTTAACCCTTTTATTGATGGAATAGATAAACTTCCTTTCAATATCAATTAGATATGAGAGGGTGGAAGAATTCCAAAAATACTAAAAACAATTTAACAAAATCAAGAAAGAAACCCTTTTTTAAAGCCTGTGAAGATTCACTTCTTGTCTTTTTTGACCCAGGCACATGAGACAAGATGTTTATCCCACCACAATTACTTTGTGTTGGGGTGAACAACAATTTTTTCACCGTATGTTCCTTGAATGGAATTCCTAGTTCTCTGTTTTCCAGATGATTCAGACCGAAAATATTTTCTTAATGGTCTGGACACATATTTTGAAGAACACTTCATTGAAGAGGAGATAAGATCACATACCTTAGTCGATTCATGAATACGTTTGAGTTTGTCGGCTAATCGATTTGCTCTTCGTTGAAGTTTATTTACATATCTTTTCTTGTGTTTGTACTTGAAACGGTTTGATAACTCATGACCTTTGATAACTCTTGTGTTAAAAAATCAGTGGTCAATACTCCTTTTCTTCCGGTTTTGCTCTGCAAATCGGAGGCCAACTCAGTCCCTTGCCTAGGCTTAGAACTAGTTTGAATGTTTACTGAATTGTTTCAGAAATCTTCTATTCACCTAGTAATCCTCCTCTGCATATGCTTTAACTACAAATTCTTGCACTATCTAACCAATTTCACAACCAGAAAAGAACAACATAAGAGTACTAATTCTACCAAAACCAAACATAAATTATACTCAGATATCTTTGAAAACAACAACCATCAGTTCATAATTTCTTACAAAAGCAGTTTTAAACCCCCGTCTTATCATTACATTACAACCATTACTACTTCATACCATAATACCAACATTACAAAATCTTAAAATCTTAAACCAATTTCTAAGAGCATTGTACCAAAATTCACCCATACCACAAGTCCCCAAAATACTATCAAACACCTGAACAACTCTCATAAATCTATAACCTGTGCAAAATTTAAGAAAACTACCAAAAAGCTGACCAATCTTCTTTAAAAAGAAGAAAGAAACTTACCATCATCAACAACAACAGATTCAAGAAGTTGGGTAGACAGGGAACTCACCAGAGAAGCCTTTTCATAAAAAACTTTCTAATTATCATCAGGCTTTACACACATCCTAAAGACTTGGCTTCATCTGGTAATACTGTGGTTCTCACCACAAACCATCATGTCCTTCATCTCCTCCCCGCTCACTATCCTCGCTATCAGATGGAGCAGGTGAAGTTCCACTGGAATCTGTATCACCTTTCTGATCTTCATCACCATAATAAGCTCTTGCACTTACACTTAAGCGTATTGGCTCACCTTCGTTCATGGTGCGCGAGAAGATCTTTGGGTTGGCAAATTCATATGCAAATCGATTCTTCAAATGTTTTTTATCATAAAAAAATTCCTTGTTCCTATTTCCTTCATCATCTTCATCTGAGTCCATGTCTCTGGCATCCATTTCACAATCTTCTTCACCGTCTGTTTCAAACCCATCGGATGCATTAGTATCATCTTCTGTCATGCTTCCGTATTTGGGTGCTTTGGCATATCTGGCATCTATTTTTTCTCGTTGCTCCTCCCATTCCCCATCTTTCCTCTCCCGTCTCTCATAGTATTTTTGCAGCCATGCTTTATAGACCCTCTCACTTATTCTCTCCTCGAGTTCCCTCATTTGAGCAGCATGCTATTCTTCTCTCTGTCAGATCTGCAACTGTCTTTTAATCTCACAGTGAACAATACCTTGCAATTTCTGCAACTCCTCCAATTTCAATAAAGACATAAGAGATTTGGCTAATTCATACTCTGAAGATTCTGGAGATGCTACAGTGGAGGTTTGTGAAGACCCTTTTGGAACTCTTCCATTCCCTGCACCCTGAGAAGATTCTCCGGCCATTCCTTAATTCTGCTAAATTCTCTCCAAGATTTTCCTATTCGGGTGAAAATGCGATAATTTTTACTTTGTATTTGCTAATTACCCTCACAAACCACCTTTTAAAGCCACCAACATACATATTCATTACCATTTAAGACACTTGGATAGGCATCATGTCGCTTTGTTTACCACGCCTCTTCAAAGACATGCGTCTGATTTCATCCTTTCAAATCATAATTATAATTCTAAGACCTATTTTCAACACCTAAACTTCATTATAACCTCTACACCCTACGGAATTGCTATTAAGAGGATATTTGGTAGGTTACCAAACTTTGAATTTTATCTTTGGGGTCTAATTAACATTTTATGTTGCATGCAGATTAGGAAATGGCAACATCAGTTGGGAGGCACCACTGCAGTCTGGGGCATATTATCCAGTAACGGTTCTAGTCTATCAACCAGAAACAACTGTCTAGCAATTAGAATAACATTCCCACCTTTTCACCATTTCATAAAGAAAAATCTCCCTCCCTTTTCTACCATTACTACCTTTGGAAGTTTACATCATCACCTCAACGTCATCACAAAAAATGACAAACAAAATAAATACTCAATCAACCACTACAATATCACTAACCATACTCTGTTGTGGCTCTCATACTATAATACTCACGTGAACACCTTGAAGCAAAAACAAACTCAAAAGTCTGTTACTGAAAGTGACTTTCCATATGCTAAACCTCTCACTCAAAATACAATTTACAACCTTTTTCCAATAACCTTACATAAAAATCACCCTGATATCTTCTCAGACTTTAGTCAACATTATTCTCATTCCTTTTTTAAGGTTCAAATTCAAAAAACTTCAAACCTTTCCATCACATCCATCTTTTATACTGTCTGCTCCATATATCAACACAATATTCAGCAAAATTATTTTTCATTATCTATCTATCTATTTTATAATAGCTACTGGGAATCCTAAGTTTACTCAAATATCTGAAATATATATTCTCATCACTTTCACTATGGAAAACCCTCCTTCTTCAGAGAAATCTTATAATCTTAATCTTGATATCCAAGCTCTTTCAACTCAAATGTCTGATAAATTAAACCTCCATGCCTCCCTCACTAAACCTGTTTTCATTGATAATAAAGTTATTCTAGCATAAGCTGACACTAACTGGAAATGGTGTATGGCTGGTTACATCTGCTGTGAAACCTTATTCCAACTACTTCAATCAGATACTATATTTGCAATAATTGGCCTTTGGCCTAAAACCCTTATGTTACCACTTTCAATGGTCAAAGAAATAAAATACTCATCCGCTTCCTCTCAGAGGAGGACTTCAACAGAATCAATTCACAAAAACCTTGGTTTGTTTGTGGTTATTTATCAGTCCTGAAAGCAGTGCCAGTTGAAGGCTAGCCTCCAAATTAATAACTCACTTTTGATGAAGAGATTATGTGGTTCATACTGTGTAATATACCAAATGAATGCACAGAGTTTGAGGATCTGAATCTTCTTACTATATATATGGGTGAACTCATCGAAGCTCAGAACCCATTTGGCAAGCACCCATACAAAAAGAATGTTAAAGTCTGTATCAGAATTCCAGTCCAAAAAGCTATACCAATATGCATCCCTCTCTTTACTAATGGAAGAAATGAACCTTTTCTTATTGAATGCAGACATATCATAGTTCCAAAATACTTCTGTACCTCTTGTCACATCCTTGATCACAAGGATCAAAACTGCCCTGCTTGAAAGCTTAAACAGAAGAAAATCAAATAAATGGATCCCAACCGTAACAACTACAATCTCCCAAGTGTTTCAAAGCTTATGATGCCATCTCATGTCAAGGAAGTTGGTACTTCATCTTCTGGTACTTTTGAGATCAACATGAAAAATCCTGAGGATATACAAGATACTCCTATGAGTTCAACAATCGAAGTAAGCTTTATAGGTAAATCTGTAGAGGCCGATCCAAGACTAGAGAATACTGCATAAAATTTTGTGTCCAATACCTTTCAGATGGGTCCCTTTGTCAATCGATCTACTATATTGAAGATTTTTGAGGTTGGTCTTGTGCAAAAGCATACAACACAAATGGAAAACGGCTTGCCAATAATCGGTAAGCAAGTTACCACCCAAAATGTTATTGTGGATGCTTCAATCACTGGTTCTGAGTCGACACCTAGTGGACTGATTCGAACTACCAGTTCCTCCAGAAGATTCAAAACTACTGCTTTACCAAATATCAGCCCTATTGTCACTAGAGGAGCTGTTAATTCTGCTAAAAAATATGCCATAGCTAATCTCAAAAGAAAGATCAATCCAAGGTCTAATCTAAGGAAGCGTACCAGAGCTGATTCTAATGTTGCTAGTCTTGATGTTATCCCTGAAGACCAAAACTCCAATGAACCGGATTATGCTCAACTATGTTCTCCAATTACCAATTTGGATAAATTACCAGATATAGATCTGTCCAATTGCTCCCTCAATACCCAAGCCATGTTCAACTCCTTTGGTAACTTCATTGTTCCTGCTGATACCGCCCCAGTAAGCAATGGCGTCTGCAATAATTCCCCTCTCAATGCTGCTAATCCTAATCTGATTTCTTCCCAAAGTTTAACTCAAAGTGGTGATGATTCCAATTCTACTCTTGGCAGTGGTTCTGGATCACTTCCTCAGGTAAATTCTATTCCCAATCACCCTATTCTTGATAATTCAAACCACCCAATCTTGAATCAATTCCCTGTCAACAACATAAATCTTTTAGCTTGGAACCTCAGAGGCTTTGGAAAAAAATCTGCTAATAACGAACTTAGCATGATATGTAAAAATGTTAATCCTGGCATTATCTTCCTTTCTAAGACCAAAATGGGTAAAGACATGGCTGTTAGGAAACTTAAAAACATGGGCTTTCCTTGTACTTTCAATGTCCCTAGTATTGGTATAAGTGGTGGTCTGGTGCTGGCTTGGAAAAAAGAAATTCATTTGAATGTTATATCTTCTAGCTTAAGGGGCATCTACGTGACTTCAACCGATATTATTCATTCTAAAACCTGCCACATTCATTTTGTGTATTGTGAACCTAATAGCTCTCTTAGAGCTTATTTTTGGGAACAACAATGTCAGCAGACTATTGCTCCCATTGACGAGCTTGTGTTTGTTATGGGCAACTTTAACACTCTCTTAGGAACTAAAGATAAGAATGGTGGTATAGAAGTTAATGATTCTGACTTTGAACTTTTAAAAAACTTTTGCTCTACTCACAATTTGCATGATCCTGGGTTTTCTGGCCTAAGATTCACTTGGTATAATGTGCAACAAGGTCCCGATCTAATCCTTTAAAGACTAGATAGATATTTTCTAAACCAAATGGCTGAGGAGATTTGTCCTAAATTCTGTGTTAACAATCTCTCGAGACATTCCTCTGATCATTGTCCTCTGCATATAGGTTTTAACTATGAGGAAAATTGTATTCCTAGGCCCTTTCATTTCATGGCTATGTGGATAGAGGATCCTACCTATAAAGATATCATTAATAACTCTTGGTCTGTCCATGTCATAGGCTCTCCTTCCTATAAACTAAAAGCCAAACTTCTTAGTATTAAGAAGTGTCTTAGAGATTGGAACGAATCTTATTTTGGTAATATTCAAACTGATATATCTACCACTAGAAAAGACTTGTTAAATTTACAGATATCTAATCCAACTGATACCACCAATACCTTTAGACTTAAAGCTAGACTTCAGTACCTCTACACCCTGGAGGAACTCTACTGGAAAGATAAGTCTAGAGAAGTCTGGCTCATTGAAGGTAATAGAAATACTTCTTATTTTCATAGAGTTACTCTTTTCAGAAGAAAGAGGAATGCTATCAGTTGGATCAAGGATTCTACCAATGCTATTCTAACTGATAGAGATAGTATTGGGAATTCCTTTTTATATTATTTCAAAAGTCTTTATTATTCTCAGCCCCAACAATTTCAGGAAGAAATTCTAAATGATCTTCCTGTTATGTTTTCTGCTGAGGATAATGATTTACTGAATATCCCCCTCACTGCTGAGGAAATAAAAAATGTTGTTTTTCAAATGGGAGGTAAAAAAGCTCCAGGGCCAGATGGTTTCACTGGTCTCTTCTACCAAAAACACTGGGATATAGTAGGTGAAGTTGTGGTTGATATGACCCCAAACCTGCTTTAGAACTGGTCATATTGCTAAAGTTTTCAACCATACCAACATAACTCTTATCCCCAAAGTCCCCTCGGCTGAGCTGGTCAACCAATATAGACCCATTGGATTATGTAACTCTATTTATAAAATTCTCTCCAAAACTCTTGCTAACAGGCTCAAACCCTGTATGAATAACATTATATCCCAAAATCAAAGTGCCTTCATACCAAAGAGGAGTATTTCTGATAATATTCTTCTTGCCAATGAAGCCATATATTCTGTCTATCATAATGACAAAGTGGAGGGCGATGCTGCTATTAAACTTGATATGTCTAAGGCCTATGATAAATTAGAATGGGGTTTTCTAGAAAACGTCATGAGGAAAATGGGTTTAGCTGAAAACTGGATTAAACTCATAAATCACTGTGTGTCTACTGTCTCTTATTCTGTTCTTCTTAATGGTAGTCCTACGGGTTTTTTTCAACCTGAGAGGGGTCTTAGGCAAGGGGATCCTTTATCCCCTTACCTTTACATTATCTATGTCGAGGCTCTATCTTCTTATATAGATAGTCTCCAAAGAAATGGTTCTCTTAAAGGTATCAAAATTTATAAAAATTCCCCTGAGATGACCCATCTCCTTTTTGCTGATGACTCTCTCCTATTTTCTTCTGCTACTACTAAAATTTTCAATGTTATAAAGAGTTATCTTCAAAAGTATTGTCTTGCTTCTGGTTAGGAAATAAATTTTGAAAAGTCTGGTATTCTCTTTAGTAAGAAAATCCCTGAACATAGGAAAGCCATTTTAGCCAATATTTTGGATATCCAAAGCAGGGATTTGGGGGAGAAATACCTGGGTACCCCCACTATTTTTCAATCTTCTAAAATTCAAACCCATATGAGCATTTTACAAGCTATGGATGCCAGAATAACTGTTTGGCTTCATAAACTTCTCTCTCAGGCTGCCAGAACTACTCTGGTAAAACACATTGGCCAAGCTATCCCCCTATATCAAATGAGAGCTTTTTTAATCCCTAAGCATCTTTGTAGACAGATGGATTCCCATCTCTGCAAGTTTTGGTGGGGAGAACCTTTAGATCCAAAAGATAAAAAGCTTCATCTTTTGGGGTGGGATACTCTTTGCTCCCCTAAATCTGAAGGTGGTATGGGATTCAGAAAAGCTGAGCTAAATAATCTGGCTATGTTAGCTATAAATGCCTGGAAAATCATTAAAAATCCTGACTGTATGTTAGCAAAAATTTTAAAAGTTAGGTATTTTCCTAGGACTGATTTTCTCAATGCCAAGTGTCCACCCAATTGTTCTTGGACTTAGAAATGTCTCCATGCTATAAAGGAGTTGATCAAACCCTTTGTTTCATGGATTGTTGGAGATGGTAAATTTATCAACCCTTAGTGTGGTAAATGGATACCAAGTTTAGGGTCTTCTACTCCTAATCCTCTTACTCCTCAAAATCCCATCTTAACTATTGATTATTTCATTGACAATAATACTAGAACTTGGATTGTTTCTAGACTCACTACTCATTTTTATGATGCTTCTATTAAGAAGATTATCACAACTCCCTTAAGCCAGCTTTGCACTCCTGACAGGAGGGCTTGGGACCTTTCGAAGAATGGGAAATTTTCTTCTAAATCTGTTTATTTCGGGATCAGAGGCTCTTACCCCTCTTCCTATAAGACTCTTTGGTTACATATATGGAAAATTAGAATTCCTTACATAATTCAACTTTTTCTTTGGAAAGATGCTAAAAATGCCTTACCAGCTAGAACTGTTCTCCGTACCAGAATGCCAATGCATTATGTTGATTGTACCAAGTGTAAGGATCCTCTTGAAACTATTATGCACACATTAGTACCGTGTCCTTTTTCCTCAAAAGTTTGGTATTTGTCTAAGTTTTGTATAAATACTGCTTTCTTTACTCAAAAAACTTTTCAACAGTGGCTTGTTTTCTGGTTGCTGGACAAAAACTCTAGATTTCCTGATGAGGATCAACAACTCTTTGTTGCTATTTTATGGTCTATTTGGACTAGTAGAAATAATTTGGTCTTCCAAAACTTGTCCGAAACTCATAAGTCTGTCTTAGAAAGAGCTAAAGCTATGCTCCTAACTAGGAAGAATCATGTTGTTGCCACTTTTTTTAGTCTTGTTGGTCTGAATCACAAATGGATGCCCCCTATGGTTGGTTGGATCAAATGTAACACTGATGGAGCCTTTGATGACATCTCTAGAGATAATGGTGCAGGTTATGTGATGAGAGATCACAATAGTAAAGCCTCCCTTTGTGCTGCATTGGTCTTTGAAGTCTTGTCAACTGAAGAAGCCGAAGCTAGAGCTATATGGGGAGTACTCAAGAAAGTTGTGGAATAGAATATTACTCATACTATTGTTGAAAGTGATGCTAAACAACTAGTGGAAAAATTCTCCTTAGGTTCCTTTGATGGTGATTCTAGGATAGATGCTATCTTTAAAGATATTCAGTACTTTGCTTCTTGTTTAATTTCTTGTATTTTTACTTTTCAACCTAGAACCTGTAACTTTGTTGCCCATGAGTTAGCTCTATGGGAAAAACAGAAAAAAAACTTATATGTTCTGGTCTATGCCTCCTGCTTGGCTAGCTCCAGCAGTTGAAGCTGACCTTTAGCCTGTTCTCAGGCCTTTGCTTATAAAAAATAAAAATAAAAATAAGAACATGTCAATCTGGAAGAAGATCCAGCCATCATTGTTGTGCAGGCTGCTTGACACACTATTGAACCTGCAAAATTAGAAAAACAATTTCCAAAGAAGTCCATATTTTCTTCCAATGTGGTTGAATTTTCTCCTGGAAGAATATCAAGATTGATGAATGTATTGCTACAATTATCAAAATCAGTATTTTCACAGAAGAGTGCAACATTTGATTTTTCGTCTTCATCAGAATCATAATGATCAGACATATCATCAAGTGTTGCAGCAAGACCTTTATTTCCAGTGTATTTTCTACGATTTGGACACTCATTGGCAAAATGACCAAAACCTTTACACTTGAAGCACCGTGGCATATCCTCATCATCAGTATTATCAGTATCCCTGTTTTTAGGAGGAACACGATTGTGGGGTTTAACTGATGACTTAGGTCTATCTCTAGTGAACCGTTTAGTTATCTTCAAGAGAATATCTCTAAACTGTCTTGTGATCAAAGAGACTGGCTTATCAAGATCTTCATCTGAAAAATTGGTCTCAGAAAGATCATCATCAGAGATGCCAACACTTTAACTTTCAAGTAACGTAGTGTTCTTTTATGCCTTGAAAGCAATATCCTTTCTCGATTTGGATATATACTCATGATCAAAGATCTTTAACTTCCCAACAAGAGTGTTTTTGGAAAATGCATCAAGGTTATTTCCTTCAACGATGGCATGTTTCTTAGAATCGTATTTAGATGGTAGCGATCGGAGAATTTTCATCACAATGTCCTTTTCAGGAATAGTCTTACCCAATGCAAAAGATGCATTAACAATTTCAGACACTTTGTAATTAAACTCATCAAACGAATCTTCATCTGCCATACGAAGGTTTTCCCAATCAGAATTGATGTTTTGAAGCCTAGCTTCCTTTTTCACAAGTATTCCCCTTCAAATACGGTTTCTAAGATATCCCAAGCATCTTTAGACCCAGTGCACATAGTCACATGGTGCTACAGATCTGGGGTAATGGCATGGATGATTGCATTTAATCCGTCAGAATTTTGCTTTGCAGCAAGAATCTCGGCAGCATCATATTCACAAATATCCTTGGGAACAGTTACATTGCCTATTGTAACAACCAGAGGAATATAACCATTAACAACGAACACCCATGATTGAAAATCGCATGATTGAAGAAAGGCATGCATTGCAATTTTCCACCATAAGTAATTCGATCCATCGAAGACTGGCGGTGCATTTATGGAGATAACACTTCTGTCCATAGAGTCAGATCGCCACAAACACAGATTTATTAGGTCTTAAACGTGTTTGCCTGCTCTGATACCAATTGAAAAATCGGGGGTCTAACAACCTCACCCAATATTTCGCTTAGCAATCTATATGGACTAACTCTAATATACTTTCAAGAGAATCAACTAGACAATCAGACTCAATCTTAAGAAAAGTATATCAAAGAGTTAATATCTCAATTCAATCCGCAATCAGTAAATAGAAATTTGCGAGCCTGATTGAATACAAGAGATATAAACTTGAACGGTATCAAAGACCAATGTTCAATGATGAATCAATTTCAATCAACAACCAAAGGTTGGATTTACCAATTGATCGATACAACGCACATCCTGTGATATTTCAATTATATAACAAAATATAATTCGGAAAATAAATAACACATACACCAGAAGTTTTGTTAACGAGGAAACCGCAAATGCAGAAAAACCACGGGACCTAGTCCAGATTGAACACCATACTGTATTAAGCCGCTACAGACACTAGCCTACTACAAGTTAACTTCAGACTAAAATGTAGTTGAACCCTAATCAATTTCACACTGATCAAGGTACAGTTGTGCTCCTTACGCCTCTTGAACCACGCTGAATTCAGCGCACCTGATTCCCTTAGCTGATCTCACCCAAAACTAAGAGTTGCTACGACCCAAAGTCTAAGACTTGATAAACAAATTTGTATCACACAGAAAAGTCTATATAATAGATAAATCTGTCTCCCATAGATAAACCTATGAGTTTTGTTACGTCTTTTAATAAATCTAGGTGAACATGAACCAATTGATAATACGGACTTACAACACCGAGTGCAGCCTGAACTATAAATTACCTCACAATAATCCTAATCGATTAACGAAACAGGATATTGCGGAATCACAAACGATGAGACGGAGATGTTTGTGATTACTTTTATATCTTGTCTATCGAAGATATTAATCTCAAGCCAATCTTACGATTGTACTCAATCATGATAGAAAATATCAAGATCATATCACACAACTATAGATAACTAATAGTTGGGTCTGGCTTCTCAATCCCAAAGAAGTCTTCAAGTCATTAACCTACAGGGTCTCGAGAAGAAACCTAAGGTTAAAAGAGAATCGACTCTATCTTATAAAACTAGTATCACACGGGAGGTGTGGGGATTAGTCTTCTGGTTGATAGAGTTCTCCTTTATGTATATTTCAAATCAGGGTTTGTAATCTAGGTTACCTTGGTAACAAACCATTCATTATTCACCGTTAAATGAAAAACATTATTCAACCAAGCTAATATCTTTCAACCGTTAGATCGAACTTAGCTTGTTACACACATGTGAACTGTATTTCATTTAGGTTTGGGTAACCGTACCTAAACGTGTACACTTAGTTGGTTCAAAAATAGTTAACCAAAAGATTATACACATGAGCACTTTCATATTAACCTCATTCATCTTCACCATAACTAATTTAAATGATTTCAAATGAACTAGTTTGGAGAGTTGTTCAATTACTTAAATCTTATAGAAGTATACAAGACACAATTGAAGCAAAATAAATTTGATTCATGAACATTATTAGCCACGGTTTTCAAATATTGCATTCCTTAATATATAATATTTAAGGTCATGAACCAACGATTTTAGAGAAATAACCATCCAAACTATGCATACAGGTACGCATACTTTACTAGCCGGTTTGAGTATGTTTTAGTTTACAAAATCAGCAGAAATTCAAGGACGTGAACTTCTTCGCTAGTATGTGTACATGTACACATACTTTGGTGATCGGTTTGAGTTGGTTTTGGTTTCCAAACTCAGCAGATATTCACGGACGTGAACTTCCGCCAGTATGCGTATGGGATACTTTACCCGATTACACCAACCATAATACGCATACGGGTATGCATACTTTAGGTTCCCGGTTTTGGACTTATACACTAATGTGCAAACACACTATGTTTATATCCAAGTATGGTTAACATTCTAAACTCTCATTTCAATCATTGAAACTTTCTTAGAGGATGTTATAATAGTTGTTGTTCACAAATAATTTTTTCATCAAAGCGATTTTCAAGTTATTGAAATATCAATACGACTTTCGTCATGAGTAAAGATTGTAATGCCCCGATATTTGGCAATGGTTGGCCAAATGGAATATAAGTAATAATTTGTCATTTCCTAACACTGAGGCCTTTTCAGCACAATTGGCTCTAGAGTTGGCAAAAAACTCTGCAGTTAAGCGTGCTCGGGCGGGAGTAATCCAGGGATGGGTGTCCAACCAGGAAGTTTCTATTGGATTACCACAGCAATGCCCGTTGAAAAATCCACACTGCCGGATAACCGCGGTGGTTAAGTGGGGACAATATCGGTGGAGGGACGGGTCATTACAAATGGTAATACCCCGATATTCGGCAGTGGTTGGCCGAATAAAATATAAGTAATGATTTGTCCTTTCCTAACACCGAGGCCTTTTCAGCACAATTAGCTCTAGAGTTGGAAGAAAACTCTGTAGTTAAGCGTGCTCGGGCGGGAGTAATCCAGGGATAGGTTACCATCCAGGAAGTTTCTGTTGGATTACCGCAGCGATGCCCGTGGAACACCCCACACTGCCGGATAACCGCAATGGTTAAGTTGGGACAATATCGGTGTAGGGACGAGTCATTACAAATGGTATCATAGATGACGACGGGTCACCTGCCAAGGGTGAGAAAGTACGCTGTACGGCGTTGGTCCAGGTGCTTCTCATGAGGGGCAGGGAAAGTCGGAGATCTAGGTTTGCGAATATATTCTGCAGCCGAGGACGACTCCAATTTAAGGTGGTGGTATTGTAATACCCCGATATTCGGCAGTGGTTGGCCGAATGGAATATAGGTAATGATTTGTCCTTTCCTAACACCGATGCCTTTTCAGCACAATTGGCTCTAGAGTTGGCAGAAAACTCTGCAGTTAAGCGTGCTCGGACGGGAATAATCCAGGGATGGGTGACCATCCGGGAAGTTTCTGTTGGATTACCGCAGCGATGCCCGTTGAAAACCCCACACTACAGGATAACCGTAGTGGTTAAGTGGGGACAATATCGGTGGAGGGACGGGTCATTACAAAGATGAACATAGCCAAAGCGAAAGCTTATAAACACATATTTCGAGAAATAGATACGCGAGATGAACTCGGCCCGAAATAGCAAATGTGTATATGTGAAGTCTATATATCTATACAACTTTTGTCTCAAGTAGGAGATAGAGTAAATAAACTTCTGAGTGGTAGATAAGTTCAAGTATCCACATACCTCTTTGTTGATGAAGTTTCACACGTTTCCTTGAGTAGTTCTCCGTCTTAATTGGAGATCGCCATGGAGTTTGGATCTCACCTAATATGAGACTTAGCTATAAGTAGACTAGAAATCAAGACTTATAGTTTTGACAACTAAACTTGACAAACAAGCTTGAGATAGCAACGCTCGCGAGTTCGACCGAGCAATGCTCTAACAGGGTTTCTTATACATAGGAAGACCAGACAACTATTTTATTTTTTCTAAAGGCAAAATAGTTAGGCGCAATTGGTGCTAATGAATGTCAGTAAACACCGATTGTGCCTCAATACCAACTAGAATCGATCTTTATAGTTGTCAACATCTGCCCTTTATAGCTTTGAAAAAAAAAACAAAAAAGGTTGAAGTTTCAACTTAGCATAATCAATTCATATTGTTACACACATAGACTAAATGTACTTTACAAAATCAACAAAAAACTGGTAATTTTTAAGGCTTGAAGAATCGGTATGTATGAATACCTATAGCAGCCGATTAAGGATGTACCCACAAAATCGGTTAATAAGTAAGGCCGCATAGATAGATTGTATGCTTGTATTTACAAAACACAAGTTGAATGATGCATAAACCCATTGTATCATAAATCCATTGCATACCATGATTAAAACCCATAAGTTCATAATACCACAACGACATACCATAATTAAAAAACATCATCATCCAAACAAGTCTTACGATAATTTTAACCACTAAAAATCTTAAAAACTTAAACTTATAATGTATTAATTAGTTATCATAATAAAGTACCAGGGAGCATCATCGTTGAGAGTAGCATCACCACCATCAGCACCGGTACCAACATTTACAACATCAACAACAACAACAACAAGTTCTACCAAAGCATCTTCACCAAGTTGATATAACTCTTATATATCCTCATCATGTACCATCCGAACTCTAGTTTATCTTTTCCTCTTTTTTTCAAATCTTCTGAGCTCCCCAAGTTCTTCATATGCAAGTTTATCTGTCAGTTATAATGCATGCACTAGTCTGGTCTCTCGACCAAATAAGAGTTTGTATTAGCCCCTTATGATAACCTTTGTCCTCATGTAAACATCCACTTGTTAGATTTCTCTATTGTAAAATCTCAAATGGCTGAATTCCATATCTACAAAAAGAAAACTTACACATATAAGTATGACTAAAGAAGAAAGGATTCAAAACGAAATCTACACAATCGGTGGATAAAATACATGCGTATATATAGATTATGACTGGATAAATATCCTGTAAAATGAAAACCACGCATCGGTGGATAAGACACATATATGTAATCTGATTCTGTCTAGAAAAATTTGCAAAGTACTGAAACCGAAGGAAATTTTAGATAAGACATATGAATATATTCTCATTCCAATGTAAGAAACTCAAAAATATGGTTAACACAATCAAGTGATAATCTACATGTATATAAATCAATTTTCACAACACAAAATCCTAAGAGAAAAATAGTACGAAAAATCGGTCGATATTGAAACATCTTAATAACCAACTTTGGTTAACTTATTAAGATATAAAGAGCATCAACATATTGGTGGTTGTAGAAATATCATGCGCCAATTCTCGTGCATGTTCTTCGTGGACACGAAGAACAATACCAGAATCGGTGGATACGGCGGATCTACATCCATCGATTTTGGACAATTTTTAGAAATTTTGATGTGCAAAAATCGAATTCTAGATGTGTAAATCAATGAAATGATGTTATTGATAGATCGGTATTGATGAGAATTACCTTAAATACAAAGAAATTGAATTTCGAAAAAAAAATGAGATTAGGGTTTTTAGGATTTGATGGAAATGGAATTTTTGTTGTTGTTTGAGGTTGTAATTTTTTTTTTGTTCAGAGAAAAGTGATGAAAATAAAGAGTATTTTATATTTATATAAAATTACATTAAGGGTTTAATATGGGGTAGTTTGGTATTTATAGACACCACATATCCAAGTTCTTAGGATGTGAACAAAATTTGGTAGCCCTCAAATTAGCCAGGAAAATATAAATGTTAATGGAGAAATAGGGCGGCTCAGGGATTGCGTAGCTGCCTCTGTCCAGCCCACTGCCCACCTATCCAAATACCATGGATAATAAAGATTAATCATTTTGACTATGGCGTGTATGAGAGAGTAATTTTGGAGGAGTTTGAATATGTAGTTGTTGATGGTGGATTTTGGACGAAGGATAAAATTAGAAAATCATAGTTTTGTATATTTCTGACCTAGCTTAGACAAATATATGAAATTCATATTTTACGATTTAGACATGAAAGTTCATGTCACGATGATCTCTGGCCAAGTATGTAGTCTCTTCGGAACATGCATGAATATGTAATTATTAAAGTCTCTCAGCTGAGCTTTCAATATTCTGCATATATCATTATTTATACTGAGCAATGGTAGGATCTGGAGACCTACAATAAAATACTGCAAGTGCATAGTGTCTATCTAGTAAACAATAGCAAGTACAGGTCATTCCCACGAGGAGTGTGCAAATATTACTACTAAGTAATATAAAAAACTAACCAATCAAATTCAATATTTCAGAAGTTTACGGAACTATGAAAGCAAAATAAATACATGTAACCCAAGATGTGAAGGTCGGTAACTACCATTTATATTCAATTACTGAAATGAAATAAATATATATCTATCATCCGTTCTATTGGAATCACCTATTTTAAGCATAGATTCGCAAATATCACTAGTATACCAAAAGCATAGCACATCAAAGAAACTAACTCAGTATGCACTATCAAATTGTATTAGCGAGTAAATTATATGAAACTAAATTATTGATTCACAAATTGTATTTGGCTCTTTTAAGTATAACCTATCAAAGAAATTAACCCAAGCATGGAATATCAAATAATGAGACAAACATTTGTAAATCTATCAATTACACACATAGTTTTTTAAAAGCAGTGAAGCAACAACTCATCTTCAATAAATCGATAAACAATATTCGAAAATTAATCTATTCAAATCATAATGGTCTATTGCAATATAATAAATTCAAAGATGCTTAATACCCCGTGTAGTTTCAAACATAAGAACCCCAGTTATAAAAATCTAGCAAGACTTGGCTTTCTCAAAAGCCATAAACAAATAAAAGATAATCGCTATCAAATCGAATAAATGGAATCAAAAATAATGGAACTTCCAAAAACCTAGTGTTTATGGGTAAAAATAGCTACTGCCGATTTCGGTAAATTCAGTAGGTGAGTGAGAAACTGGTTTAAACCCTAAACAAATGTGCTGTACGTTGAGCACTTTTAGGCTCGAGAGATCAATCTGTACAAGTCCGGCCTAAACCAAGAAATGGCCGTTCCAGACTTGCTTTGGTCACAGAGAGGAGGAGAATGGGTTGGTTTTGGGGAGGGAAGCAAGGAGAGTGTGAGACCAGAATAGTTTATTTTGGAAGAGCAATTGGGTTTCTACAACTTGTTTTTAGAAAAGTACGAGAGCTCATGAGGGGATCTAGAAGGTAAGTATTATGAGTGTTCTCTTGTCCGAATGAACTTGTTGTCGAATAGAAATAGGTGAGACCTATTTATACAAGTTGTAGTAGAAACGTACTCTGGTATCATAAAGGAGTGAGGAGTAAATGGGAGGAGGTGGTAACCGTATGCATGGATTTTATGTCTCATAAAGTGGCTAACGCATGAAATTGATTTTCATGAAACTGTTAACGTTATGGAATTGATGTCCATAAAGTTTGTTAACTGACGGCTTTATGTCCCATGAACGTTTCCCACATAACTCCCATATTTACTAGGAGCCTCACCCTTATGACACTTCTTTATGAGGGGCATAGTGTACGCCGCACGTTGTAGACCACCAAACCAATACCCAAAGAGAATCCCCCTGTTTGTGTTGATGTCTCGAATGCTTTTAGAAAACATGTAAAACGTTGTTGTGTCTTGGCAAGTCGAGCTTGGGGAACTTTCTAGCCAGGTGACCTTCGACGGTCGATATATTGCATCTTGAGAGGAGGGGCAACCGTTGATTGTTGCACGCCTTTGTTTTGGTAGCCGTGTAGTGAGGTCCAACAGGGTGGCACAGATAGGGTGTATTTAGACTTGGCGTGAGGAGCCAAGGGTTTGCCATGGGCGCATGGCATGACTAGACTGGACTAGGTACGCGACCAAGCTATGGTTTCGGGTCTAAGGTCATGAGGGGAGTTTTAGACGGCCAGGAGTTTCTCATGGGATTGAAGTCCAACCGTTGATGGGCGTCTGGCTTCAATTTGGTAGCCGCATGGGGAAGGCCAGTATGGTGGGGCGGCATGAGGGTCCATGACGAGGCATGGCGCGACTAGCTTGGCTAGGTATGTGACCAAGCTAGGGCTAAAGTCATGAGGAGACTTTTTACGGCCAGGATTTGCTCCTGGGATTGAAGGGAAACCGTGGATCGGTGCCTAACTTCAATTTGGTAGCCGCATGGGTAAGGCTGGTATGGTGGCGCGACATAAGGGGCCATGGTGAGGCATGGCGCGGATAGCTTGGCTAGGTACGTGACCAAGCTAGGGATAAAGTCATGAGGAGACTTTATACGGCCAGGATTTGCTCCTGGGATTAAAGGGCAACCGTTGATGGGCGCCTGGCTTCAATTTGGTAGACGCACGGGGAAGGCCAGTATGGTGGCGGGGCATGAGGGGCCATGGCGCGGATATCTTGGCTAGGTACGTGACCAATCTAGGGCTAAAGTCATGAGGAGACTTTTTACGGCCAGTATTTGCTCCTGAGATTGAAGGGCAACCGTGGATAGGCGTTTGGATACAATTTCGTAGCCGCATGGGGAAGGCCAGTATAGTGGCGTGGCATGAGGGGCCATGGAGAGGCATGGTGCGGCTAGCTTGGCTAGGTTCGTGAACAAGCTAGGGCTAAAGTCATGAGGAGACTTTATACAGCCAGGATTTTCTCCTGGGATTGAAAGGCAACCATTGATGGGTGCCATGCTTCAATTTGGTAGCCGCATGGGGAAGGCCATTATGGTGCCGCGGCGTGAGGGGCCATGGAGAGGCATGGCCCGCATGGGGAAGGCCAGTATGGTGCCACGACATGAGGTGCCATGGCGTGGCATGGCGCGGCTAGCTTGGCTAGGTACGTGACCAAGCTAGGGCTAAAGTCATGAAGAGAATTTTTACAGCCAGGATTTGCTTCTGGGAATGAAGGGCAACCGTGGATCGGCGCCTGGCTTTAATTTGGTAGCCGCATTGGGAAGGCCAGTAGGGTGGCACGGCATGAGGGTCCATGGCGAGGCATGGCGCGGCTAGCTTGTCTAGGTACGTGACCAAGCTAGGGCTAAAGTCATGAGGAGACTTTATACGTCCAGGATTTGCTCATGGGGTTGAAGGGAAACCGTGGATCTGCGCCTAGCTTCAATTTGGTAGCCGCATGGGGAAGGCCAGTATGGTGGCGCGGCATGAGGGGCCAAAGAGAGGCATGACGCGGCTAGCTTGGCTAGGTACGTTACCAAGCTAGGGATAAAGTCATGAGGAGACTTTATACAACCAAGATTTGCTCCTAGGATTGAAGGGCAACCGTTGATGGGCATCTGGCTTCAATTTGGTAGCCGCATGGGGAAGGCCAGTATGGTGGCGAGGCACGGCGCGGCTAGCTTGGATAGGTACGTGACCAAGCTAGGGCTAAATTCATGAGGAGACTTTTTACGGCCAAGATTTGCTCCTGGGATTGAAGGGCAACCGTGGATCGGCGCCTGGATTCAATTTGGTAGCCGCATGGGGACGGCTAGTATGGTGGCGCGGCATGAGGGGCCATGGCGAGGAATGGCGCGGCTAGCTTGGCTAGGTACGTGACCAAGCTACGGCTAAATTAATGAGGAGATTTCATACGGCCAGGATTTTCTCCTGGGATTGAAAGGCAACCGTTGATGGGCGCCTGGCTTCAATTTGTTAGCCGCATGGGGAAGGCCAGTATGGTGGCACGGCATGAGGGGCCATGGCGAGGCATGGCGCGGCTAGCTTGGCTAGGTACATGAGCAAGCTAGGGATAAAGTCACGAGGAGACTTTTTACCGCCAGGATTTGCTCCTGGGATTGAAGTGCAACCGTGGATCGGCGCCTGGCTTCAATTTGGTAGCCGCATGGGGAAGGCCAGTATGGTGGCGCGGCATAGCGCGGCTAGCTTGGCTAGGTACGTGACCAAGCTAGGGCTAAAGTCATGAGGAGACTTTATACGTCCATGATTTTCTCTTGGGATTGAAGGGCAACCGCTGATGGGCGCCTGGCTTCAATTTGGTTTAGAAACCCTATTTGGTTCCCTTCACTAGAACCGCTACATAATTCTAGTACGGACTCAGATTTTGATGGTCCGCCCCTCAAATCAACCGGAAAATAATTTCTTATCTCCTTACGCGGAGAGAATTAGGTTTTGAACTAGTTCGGGAGGGAAAAACATCCTGAAAGAAAAACTCAGGAAGATTTCATGAGGGACGGCGGCATGGCCAGGCTATCATGGCATGCCTTGGCTTAGCATGGCATGCTTTGTTGTGGTTTGTAATATGGGGCCAAAGGTTTTCCATGGGTGCATGGCATGGCTAGGGAAAGGCATGACGCGACTAGCTCAGGCTAGGTGTGGCTGGCATGATTTGCCATTGGCACATGAGACGTGGCTAGCATGGCTAGGGCCATGGTATGACCGGTCCGCATAGTGACGCATAATCATGGCGCGTCACGGAAATGGTAACCTGGAAGATGGAGCTGCATGTCCGACGATGTAGCGCCAAAATGGCTGAGACAAGAAAGGTTACTTGGCATTGACAACATTATGCGATAGTGTTGTGTATTCTTATTCAGAGTTAGCCCAGCTCAAGGAAGGAATAAAGGATGAGATACAAAGTCATGGAATGACTTTGGCATGGTTCTAAGTTGTGGCCAAGACTTAGACTATGCATATGCATCAATGGTGAGGCCAAACACGCCATTGGTGATAGTTGCTCGTTAAAAGAGATGCAAGTAATGCATATGAAGCATGGATATGGAACTAATCAAGTCAAGACTCAGTTGGAATAATACTTGAATGATGGCATTAAATGAAAAGTGCACAATGCAAGCTATAATAGCGCATCCGAGGCCATAATAGCAGTAATTGGTGAAAGTCCAAGCTGACCTGCAAGTGGCGATGTTGCGGGACTTGAGTTCAAGTGTGCCGAGCGTGCGAGCAAGTTAGAGACGGTTATAAAGTGCTTTATAACCGAGTTTGGTATATCCTAACCGTTGAGGACAGGTGTGGCGCCATGGAGCAAGCCAACACTAAAGCTAGCAGTTAAAAAGTGAAACTGGCGGTTAGGGAACTGCCCATGGACAAATGGATATTCATGGGGCGTGCAACAGAGTTGCATACGGATTGGCCCTGGTTCTTGGCATTATAAATAGCCAGAGAACCCTTGTAAACGAGTTGTTCAATAGTTCAAGTGTTGAGGAACCATTTAGGAAGTAGAGAGTGATTGCTGCATAGTCTTAGAGAATAAGCTTGTAAAGTCCATTGGTTGGACGTTTTTGTATCTTCCCCTTAAGCTAATAAAAGTGAGTTTTTTGGCTTATGCGTTTGTCTTTGGTTTCCTGATGATTTGATTATACTCCCCCAATTCTGTGAAGCATAAACATGGCAAGAACCTATTTGTAGTATGGGCTACATTGCTTGGTTGAGAAAATCTAAGTTAGTCTTCCATTGCATACTCTTGGTAGAGTTGGCTGATTGTATTGGTACAATCTTATAAGGCTGAAATACATTGGGTGATAAGAGATCACTGAACCACTGTATTGCCGGGTTATATCTTCGCGAAAAATTGCTTGGAGCATTTGAAGGTGTGACAGTACGGGTATTAGAGCACGGTTTGCTCTGTTTCGAATTTGTATTTGGAAGATTTTCTCTGTTTTGCTCGAGTTTAGTTGCTGAAATTGTTAGATCGTAATGGATGGTAAGAAGAGTTCGTTGGATGCCTTAATTGATAGGGTAGCGGACTTGGAAGACAGGATTGGTGAAGAGGTGTGCCATCCTAGTGATGCTAATTATGATGCTACGGTGATGGCTCGCATTCAAGCATTAGACACATATGTTGCTGATATGCTTGTGGCAATCCAGAATGCAACTATGAAGCATGGTGATTTGGAAGGACAAATCAATGATGTTAAGACCATGTTCACAGGAGCCTTGAAAGAACTAACTGATGAGATCAGTGTATTGAGGTGAATGGTGGGTGTGATTGGAACATATCAAGCTACTGCAGGTGGTAGTGGCAGTGACTTTACGAAGATTAAAGTCCCAGAACCTAAGACGTTTTCTAGCGCAAGAGATGCGAAGGCATTGGAGAATTTCATGTGGGACATGGACCAATACTTCAAGGCCGCCAGAACCCCAGAAGAACAAAAAGTTACTCTCGTTAGCATGTACCTGGAGGGTGATGCGAAATTATGGTGGAGAACTAGAACTGATGATGACCTTACTGCTGGTCGTCCAGGCATCGTGACATGGAATGACATGAAAGAAGAATTGAAGAGTCAATTCTTACCAAGAAATGCTGCTTGGCTAGCCAGAGGGAGCTTACGTAAGCTGAAGCATACCGGTACACCACGAGAATACGTGAAAGAGTTTTCATCTCTGATACTAGACATTCGCAACATGTCGGAGGAAGACAAGTTGTTTAATTTCATATCTAGTTTGCAGCCGTGGGCTCAAGCTGAAGTGAGAATGCAGGGTGACAAAGACCTACCTTAAGCCATTGCAATCGTGGATAGCCTTGCTAATTATAGGTCAGTCAATACCTCAACTGATGCTAGTAGGAAGGGCAAGGATAAGAAAAACCAGAAGTGTAAGGACAAGGATAAGAAAAGTTCTGAGGACAAGGAGAGAAGCTATCAAAGGGATGATAGTTTGGCTTCAAGGAACAACAAGGCAGGTGGATGTTTCTTATGCAAGGGTCCTCACCTTGCGCGTGATTGTCCAAAGAAAGAAAAATTGTCTGCAATCGTCACCGAGTGTAGTGGTGACAAAGAAGAAGCTGATCAAGTGGAGCATGTTAATCCTATTCAAATATGCAACATAGTAGCACAAACGGCAGCAGTACAACATGGGCTGATAGGTGTTGGCCTGGTTTATGTGAAAGTTGGCATACACAACCATCGTCTCTGGGGCATGGCAGACACGGGTGCATCACATACTGTGATGAGTTTTTCGATGGCAGAGTACTTGGGTTTGGAAGTATATCAAGCTGATCACTGCATGAAGACAGTGAATGATATAGCTAAGCCAATCAAGGGGATGGCAGTGGAGAATGTTGAAGTTGGAGCATGGCGTGGCCAGATTAGCATAATGGTGATGCATCTCAATGATTTCGAGATGATCCTTGGTAACAACTTTTTTAAAGAAGCAGAGGCAACATTGATGCCTCACCTTGGCGGGATTTTCATACAAAGTCCCAGTGCACCTTGTTTCGTGAAGGGTGTAGGGAAAGTTAGTCTGGTTGACATGAAATGCGACAAATGGAAGGCAAGTGAGTTTGCACCAGTTCGCTCGTTCGAAGAAAGCTTAGCTGAGATTCATATGGAATTTGGATATCCTATGGATCTTAGCATCCCTTGTTCGCCGTGATTAGCACATGTATGATGTAGGGGCATTGCATTGTTGTTTGCAAGTGCCTGAACCTACAAGGTTGCTGAAGTATGGAGACTTTGGCATATTATATGTTTGATGTTTCTGTTTTCAAGTTAATTTAGGTGTTGCTGATCTTATGGTATTAAAAGACAGCACACTTTAGTTGGTGTATTTGCTTTGGTAATGTAATTTGCTTTCGGTAAGGCCGAGTGTTGGCCAGTGGTGTAAAAATGGAAGGAGTCCCTAAGTTTCTTATATAAGGTTAGTGTAATGAATGAAGGTGGTGTTTAAGCAAAAACCTTGTCTCTTTTTGCTTAATGTAAAACTAGTTCATTGGGGAAGCACTACAAGTATACTTAGCCAAAGTAAACAATAAGAAACGCTGAAAGTAAAACCAAGCAAAGAAGTAGAGTTGGTGGCATAGGCGAGTTTGTTGTTGGGAGAGTTACATAGAAGTGCGACAGTATTTGGCAGCGATAGCAAGGAGTAACGCAGCAAGAATAAAAATGTAAGTCCATCAAGCATATGAGTTAGGAGTAACTCATAGATAGGAAGAACATGATACTGTTTTTACGCTACATTAAAGCGTAGCAGTTTGAAGGAACAAGTGAGTCCTTGTTAGTTTCAAAGGCACGTGAAGAGGAACCTTGGATCGGTGGGAGAGTCGGTCTAATGTTAGGGGTATCCTAAGTCATGGCTAATGTCATGCATTTCAGTCGGGTTTGCAAAAGAGTGTTGCAACATGATTGAAGAACACTTAGTCTACAGTAAGGCCTGTTGAATTGCAAGAGTGCAATGTCAGTCGGAATTGAAGGCAAGTAAGCTAATTTATACATATCACCCAGATATGTTGGCTATTTGAAGTGTACACTTAGGCACGAAATGGCTTGGAAGAAAATTTGTGTGATGATGCAAGGAGCATAGTAACAGATTGCAAATGGCATTTGGGTGTTGAGATGTGAATAAAGTTGAGATTGAAGCATAGTCGACGATGCGACAAAGAAGCTGGAATTTACAGGCTCAATGGCAAGGCAAACAAACTAAGTGGCGGCGTAAATTTCTAGGCAGAAAAGGGTTTGGCTAAGTTAAAGGCCAAACAAAGTTGCTGATTCTGAGAGTGGCTCAGATGCGTACAAGGCCAAGGAAAGTTCAGTAGAGACAGAACTGATGTTGCGTTCAACGAGGACGTTGAACAGATTGGGTGGGGGAGGTCTATGACCAGTTCGCATAGTGACGCATAATCATGGCGCGTCACGAAAATGGTAACCTGGCAGATGGAGATGCATGTCCGACGATGTAGCGCCAAAATGGCTGAGACAAGAAAGGTTACTTGGCATTGACAACATTATGCGATAGTGTTTTGTATCCTTATTCAGAGTTAGCCAATCTCAAGGAAGGAATAAAGTATGATATGCAAAGTCATGGAATGACTTTGGCATGGTTCTAAGTTGTGGCCAAGACTTAGACTATGCATATGCATCAATGGTGAGGCCAAACACGCCATTGGTGATAGTTGCTCGTTAAAAGAGATGCAAGTAATGCATATGAAGCATGGAGATGGAACTAATCAAGTCAAGACTCAGTTGGCATAATACTTTAATGATGGCATTCAAATGAGAAGTGCACAATGCAAGTTATAATAGCGCATCCGAGGCCAAAATAGCAGTAATTGGTGAAAGTGCAAGCTGAGTTGCAAGTGGCGATGTTGCGGAACTTGAGTTCAAGTGTGCCGAGCGTGCGAGAAAGTTAGAGACGGTTATAAAGTGCTTTATAACCGAGTTTGGTATATCCTAACCATTGAGGACAGGTGTGGCACCATGGATCAAGCCAACACTAAAGCTAACAGTTAAAAAGTGAAACTGGCGGTTAGGGAACTGCCCATGGACAGATGGTTGTTCATAAGGCGTGCAACAGAGTTGCATACGGATTGGACCTGGTTCTTGGCATTATAAATAGCCAAAGAACCCTTGTAAACGAGTTGTTCAATAGTTCAAGTGTTGAGGAACCATTTAAGCAGTAGAGAGTGATTGATGCATAGGCTTAGAGAATAAGCTTGTAAAGTCCATTGGTTGGACGTTTTTGTATCTTCCCCTTAAGCTAATAAAAGTGAGTTTGTTGGCTTATGCGTTTGGCTTTGGTTTCCTGTTGATTTGATTATGCTCCCCCAATTTTGTGAAGCATAAACATGGCAAGAACCTCTTTGTAGTATGGGCTACATTGCTTGGTAGAGAAAATATAAGTTAGTATTCCGTTGCATACTCTTGGTAGAGTTGGCTGATTGTATTGGTACAATCTTATAAGGCTGAAATACATTGGGTGATAAGAGATCACTGAACCACTGTATTGCCGGGTTATATCTTCGCGAAAAATTGCTTGGAGCATTTGAAGGTGTGACACATGGCATGGTGCGATTGGCATGGCGCGGCTAGCTTGGGCTAGGCATGGATGGCATGATTTTGCATTCGCACACTGGGTGCGGCTAGCATAGCTAGGGCCATGACATGGTGCAATTGGCATGGCACGGCTAGCTTGGGCTAGGCGTGGCTGGCATGATTCGCCATTGGCACGCGGGGTGCGGCTAGCATGGTTGGCATGCTTTGGCGCAGTAGGATGTGGCTGACATGATTTTCCATTGGCACAAGATATGTGGCTAGCATAGCTAGGTCCATGGCACAGTGCGATTGGCATAGCGCAGCTAGCTTGGGATAGGCGTGGCTGGCATGATTTGCCATTGGCACGCGGGGTGCGGCTAGCATGGTTTGAATGCTTTGGCGCGGTAGGGTGTGGCTGGCATGATTTGCCATTGGCACACGAGATGCGGCTAGCATAGCTAGGGCCATGGCACGGTGCGATTGGCATGGAGCGGCTAGCTTGTGCTAGGCGTGGGTTGCATGATTTTCCATTGGCACGCGGGGTGCGGCTAGCATGGTTGGCATGCTTTGGCGCGGTAGGGTGTGGTTGGCATGATTTTTCATTGGCACACGAGATGCGGCTAGCATAGCTAGGGCCATGGCACGGTGCGATTGACATGGCGCGGCTAGCTTGGGCTAGGCGTGGATGACATGATTTTCCATTGGCACGCGAGGTGCGTCTAGCATGGTTGGCATGCTTTGGCGCGGTAGGGTGTGGATGGCATGATTTTCCATTGGCACACGAGATGCGGCTAGCATAGCTAGGGCCATGGCACGGTGTGATTGGCATGACACGGCTAGCTTGGGCTAGGTATGGCTGGCATGATTTTCCATCGGCACAAGGGTGCGGATAGCATGGTTGGAATGCTTTGGCATGGTTCGGGTATGGCTAGCATGATTTTCCATTGGCACACGAGATGTGGTTAGCATAGCTAGGGCCATGACACAGTGCGATTGGCATGGCGCGGCTAGCTTGGGCTAGGTGTGGCTTGCATGATTTGCCATCGGCACAAGGGTGCGGATATCATGGTTGGGATGCTTTGGCGCGGTTCGGGTGTGACTGGCATGATTTTCCATTGGCACACGGGCATAACTAGGGCCATGGCACGGTGCGATTGGCATGGCGCATCTAGCTTGGGCTAGGTGTGGCTGGCATTGTTTGCCATCGGCACGCAGGGGAATTAGGGTTTGGTTTGTCGTAACCCTAATTCGAAAAATATACCCCAGTAATTATTAGAGACATATTAAAAGCTTTTATTAAATGCCCCTAGTAAATGCTTGTTTTAAATGTTTGCTAGGGTTTAGCGTTTTACGATTTTAACCCTAAACTAAAAACAACCATCAACATTAAGTCCCCTGCTTAGCTCGAAACAGGTGTCTTGTTGCGGGGTAAGCATATGATGGTGACAGACAACGTAAATTATTGCGAAGATGGTCAGGAGAGTCCGATTAACCTTTTAAGTGGTAGAGCGAGTTTTGTCTTTCCATGTTGGTAGTCACGGAAAGGAGGCGCTATCTTGGAGGGCAGAGCAGGTGGATGGCTTGGACTGAAAGGGCCGAGAGGTGGCATGGATTTGATCACGGCAATGGCATGGTGGAGCTTGCAAGGGCGGCTAGGCGCGATGGGGCCGTGGTGATGGAGCGAGGGCCAGGGCCGTGGCAAGGTGGGGTGCGGTTTGGACCATGGAAAGGCGAGGCGCGGTCTGGCACGGTGCGGATTTAGTATGGGGGCTACGGCATGGTGTGGTCGGTCCTGGGGCATGGGGATTGTTCTTTGCGGGACCGGTTTCCTCTTTCCCTTCCTTGGCTCAAAATTGGAAATCCTTTCCTTGTTCGAACTCCCAAGTATCACGCCTATAAAAATATGTCCGGCCTCTCCCTTTGATTCATGCCTTTATTGTTTCTTCTATGGCTGCTTGGTAGTGGTGAAGTGGACGAGCAAAATAAGTACGTCTTCCAGTACTTCCTCTTTGGCTTGTTCTTGTGGAACCGATTTCTTTTCTTCATGCGCGGCTTTAACATGGAATTCTTTCCTTATTCAAAAATCTTTTTCTAGAGGTAGGTAGCATCTGCAATCCTTTCATCTGGTAGCTTTGGAAAAATCCCGGTATGATTGGGTGTCTTCAGGGCTAGGCTTTGGAACGCGAGGCGAAGCTGCTAGCATGGTCATGGCATGAAGGGGACCCATTAGCACTGACGGTCATGGAACGGTTGTGGGACACTCTGTAAAGCTCTTGGCAGGGCATGACGCTGGTAAGGGAAGCGCCTTGGAAGGGAAACGCTTGCAAGGGAAGTTCTCGTGGTTTAGGGCTTGACATGACGAAACCCTAATTAGCGCCCTTTACTAAAATCGCTATAGAATCCGCGTACAGACTCGTATTTCGATGGTCCGCCCCTTTATCGGACACGAAACAGAATTCTGTATCTCCTTACGAGGGAATATTCAGGTTTCGAGCTTGCTTAGGAGGTGAAAATGGCCTTCTTCTATTTTCTGTTGCTCGTCCGGACCGTGCTTTTGTCTGCAGTGTATCTCCGTTAGATTCCAGAATTTACCAAACTCCATTGCATTCTTGGGACGGATGGATGTGGTTGCATTGTTGGTTCATCCTTGATTTTAGGTTGTTCAGTGCCTGGACCCGCTGATCGTGATGACAGTATGCTGTGGATGCTTGCATGGTCGAAATATTCCTGAACCACTAGACTAAATAGATGAGTTGGGGGATGTTTCGTTGCCAACGTTCTTCTATCAAGTCTTCAAGGACTTTGTTCCAAGAAACATGCATTAAACCACCTTCTGAGTCTTGGACTACCGTATGGACTGGGATGTGGTGAGCAGTCCCCAGTTATATTTCTTTTAGATCCGATGGCACGACCGAACATGCGAATATATCTCTGTGGTGTGCTTTTGGAGTTTTCGATGCACATGTATGGCTTCATGTTGAGAAATTATTGCGGTTCGTAAAACTTCGACAATGATGATATTGAAATCAGAAATAACCTGGTTGATGGAGGTGAAGGCGCCCCGTGCTGGTAGTCCCCATGTGTATCCTACTTTCATTGCATTGCCTTGAATCCACGTCCACGAGACTCGATACAAGCTTATTGTACTTTTCTGGATGTGACGCTGGGGATGCTCAGAATATCACATGGATGAAACACTCTGGATAGTAAAGTGGTAAAAATGAGGGAGTTATGTTGTTTATCGTGGCTCCCTATGTTTCTTCAACGAAATGTTTCGGCCGCGTCTCTGGAGTTTTCTCGTGAGTCTTTGATGGTCGTCAGGATGGACTGCAATGAGAAGTCCCCAGTCGCATTTAGTTTCTGAAGTTATTTTCCTCTGAGAAGGCTTGGGATCCTCTACGGCATTGTAAAATGTTTAAGGCTTCTTCTAAACAGAGAGGTGATAATATTCTTGTGCTGCACCCTTAAAGAGCAGGTGACCTTGTTGTGGTTGTGTCCTTTTGCTTGACTATGTCTGACAGTGAAGGGATTCCGTGTATACCCTCAGTCCTCGAGTATGGTTTACATGATTCCGTCTTGTATGGTCAGTGGGTTGACCATGATAAAGATATCACCATGGTACGTTCATACTGCTAATTTTGCTACTTCTTTCACGTGGAACCCAGAACATGGAGGAGTATGGGTTACCTTTGTAGTAATTGTTGTTGTGGTGAAGCTCTAGATGATATCAACAAATGAGCGGTAATAGTACTTGGTAGTAGATGTAACCAGAAGAGACTATATTATCGCGGTAACAAAGTAGGTTGGCTATAATTGTATGGTCACCCATGGAAGTAAAAGGATTGGATGGATGCTCAAGCGAGGAAAACTGTCCATGGTCATGAGTTTTGGCAGGATGGACCAAAGGGTGGCCATGACTATGAAGATTGGATGGTTGCGACCATGATCCTTGACATGGGGAGTGTGGCGACATGACCCTTTGCAGGAAGGAGTGGTGTTGAAGCGAGCGTTGAAGTGGAGCCACTGCTGGAGAATATTGAGACGATGCCTTGCAATTTTCAAATCCTTGGTGGTTACTATGTTGAAGTCGGAGGCTACGTCACGTTCTGTCAAAGTCGACATCCCTCAAGTATACATAGGATAGAAGTCCCCTGTTTCATCTATCGATCGTGCTTTTCAGGAGAGGTTGGGGTTTGAAAACGGCTTACCTGGCTGAAACGCCTTCTTTCCACAGATGTTTCATCATAGACTGTACAACTTAGTGGGCCAAGTTCCCATCATGCAGGTCCTGACGGGAAGAGGGTCTTTGTGAACTCAAGAGGGTTTCTAATTTTATTTTCCTCAATTTTGGAGAAGTCATTCCTCATCTTTACGTGTGATGAAATTGGATTGTTGATCCCCTTCTACCGGGCATTCAAGAGCAACGCGAGACTCTTCATCTATAAACGTACATCCTGCTGAAGTGTCTTTTGTCTTTTAATCAAATAAATAGTGGTAAAAGGAGGTCGGCTTCTTCCGGCTCTTCCAGTAACTTGCCCTAATGGTGGAGTATCGTCCCTGGTGACGGTTTGAGATGCCATGCTTGAAGAACCGTTGGGGTGGAAAAAGCGGCTCTGGTTCTGGTGATCGTAAGTGTATCGTGCAAAGATGACACGGTTTTGATCACGAAGTGCTAGAGCCATGGCGTTATTTCGAAGGGCGAGGATGGTGCTGGAAGGGCACAAGATGTTAGCGCTAGGAGGATGCAAACTTTTAGCGCAGAGTGTGGTATTGCGGCTGGCATGCGCATGCGGCATATGCGTCTGGTAAGCATGTCTGGGAAGAACATCTGGGAAGCACGTCTGGAAAGCACCTCTGGTAGGTACATCTGGGAAGCACGTCTGGGAAGCGCATCTGGTAGGTACGTCTGGGAAGCACGTATGGGATTCACGTCTGGTAAGAGAGTCTGGTAAGTGTGTCTAGTTAGCGTTGGATCATCTTGGAATGGGCACTGGCTTGGCGTGGACGCTGGCTTTGGACTTTGTTACGGAGTGAACCGTTGGTTGGGCATGGCGTGAACCGTTGGCTTGGCATAGTGCTGGCTTGACATAAGGCTAGCTTGGCATGGTGCAGACTTGTTCTTGCGAGCCCAATTTCCTCTTCCCATACGTAGATCAAACAGGAAATCCTTTGTTATTCAAATTCCAAAAGTGTTATGCTTATGAAAGGGGTTGGCTCCCCTTTTTACCTCGTATCTTTGTTATCACGTCCTGGTGTTAGCGGTAGCGTGATAGTGATAAAGTGGGCAAGCATATTCCAGCTATGTACTCCAGCGTTTCTCTTTCAAAACTTTTTTTTTTGTCTTGTGCTGGTGCAAACCATAGCCATGGGTATGCCTTTCCATAAATCTGTAGAAATATTTTTCTTCTGGATTGGTGTAAACCCTAGCCATGGGTATGCCTTTCATAGACTTGTGGAAATACTTCCTCATAAACAATTATTCGAATGTTGTCGTAGTAACGTCTCCTAATAGTGAGAGGTAGTCATTGTTGTGCAGAGTAGGCACGTACAGGTAGGTGACCTCTTTTTTTTTTTTGAAAGGCAAACAAAGCGCATGGTTTATGGTTTTTTGATTTCCTGGTTTTCTTGGGTTAATAAATAAATGCTACCTTGACGGTTTTGGATTTTTTTTTGAATGAGATGTTTAGGATTATTTTTTATTGTGATTGAAAGTGACATGGTCATCCCATAAAAACCATGGAACCGTGTGTTGGTAGGTGACATGGGGTAAACTATGCATCTTGTCTTGAAAACTTGAAATAGAAAACCACGTATCTCGTCTAGGTAAGACTTACTTGGTTTTCAGGTCTCCTGATGAAAAGTGAACCTTCCAGGTGTAAGACCGAGTTTATGAGAAACACCGCCATGGGAAGTCCCCAGTCGTTACTGATCCATCTAACAACCGATCCGTTGACCCTTAGGCGAATCTTGTCTGCTTCTATCCCCTGGGAAGTCCCCAGTCATCCCTTGTCGTGTCATGACTGATAATCAAGCCTACGGGTAACTGAGTCGGAGTGAGTCGCCTGCCCCTACCATCTCGACGCCTGGGTCGAAAAACGAGATTGACAGTGGAAAATTGACATTATGATCGATAGATCAATCCTCCCGCTGTGGTCGCCAATTGTTTATGGGTGAAAATGGCTTCTTCCGATTTCGGTAAATTCGGTAGGTGAGTGAGAAACTGGTTTAAACCCTAAACAAATGTGCTGCACATTACGCACTTTTAGGTTCGAGAGATCAATCTGTACAAGTCCGGCCTAAACCAAGAAATGGTCGTTCCAGACTTGCTTCGGTCACAAAGAGGAGGAGAATGGGTTGGTTTTGGGGAGGGAAGCAAGGAGAGTGTGAGACCAGAATATTTTATTCTGGAAGAGCAATTGGGTTTCTATAACTTGTTTTCAGAAAAGTACGAGAGATCATGAGGGGAGCTAGCAGGTAAGTATTCTAAGTGTTCTCTTGTCCGAATGAACTTGTTGTCGAATGGAAATAGGTGAGACATATTTATACAAGTTGTAGTAGAAACGTACTCTGGTCTCATTAAGGAGTGAGGAGTAAATAGGAGGAGGTGGTAACCTTATGCATGGATTTGATGTCTCATAAAGTGGCTAACGCATGAAATTGATTTTCATGAAACTGTTAACGTTATGGAATTGATGTCCATAAAGTTTGTTAACTCACGACTTTATGTCCCATGAACGTTTCCCACATAACTCCCATATTTACTAGGCGCCTCACCCTTATGACACTTCCTTATGAGGGGCGTAGTGTACGCCGCACGCTGTAGACCACCAAACCAATACCCAAAGAGAATCCCCCTGTTTGTGTTGATGTCTCGAATGTTTTTGGAAAACATGTAAAATGTTGTTATGGCTTGGAAAGTCGATCTTGGGGAACTTGCTAGCCAGGTGACCTTCGACGGTCGAGATGTTGTATCTTGAGAGGAGGGGAAATTGTTGATCGTTGCACGCTTTTGTTTTGGTAGCCTGTAGTGAGGTCCAATAGGGTGACACGGCTAGGGTGTGTTTAGACTTGGCGTGAGGAGCAAAGGGTTTTCCATGGGCGCATGGCATGAATATCCTGGACTAGGTACGCGACCAAGCTATGGATTCGGGTCTAAGGTCATGAGGGGACTTTTAGACGGCCAGGATTTTCTCCTGGGATTGAAGGGCAACCGTTGATGGGCGTCTGGATTCAATTTGGTAGCCGCATGGGGAAGGACAGTATCGTGGCGCGGCATGAGGTTCCATGGAGAGGCATGGCGCGGCTAGCTTGGCTAGGTACGTGACCAAGCTAGGGCTAAAGTCATGAGGAGACTTTTTATGGCCAGGATTTGCTCCTATGATTGAAGGGCAACCGTGGATCGGCGCCTGGCTTCAATTTGGTAGCCGCATGGGGAAGCCCAGTATGGTGGCGCGACATGAGGGGCCATGGTGAGGCATGGCACGGCTATCTTGGCTAGGTACATGACCAAGATAGGGCTAAAGTCATGAGGAGACTTTATACGGCCATGATTTTCTCCTGGGATTGAAGGGAAACCGTTGATGGGCGCCTGACTTCAATTTGGTAGCCGCATGGGGAAGGCCAGTATGGTGGCGCGGCTAGCTTGGCTAGGTACGTGACCAATCTAGGGCTAAAGTCATGAGGTGACTTTTTACGGCCAGGATTTGCTCCTGGGATTGAAGGGAAACCGTGGATCGGCGCCTGGATTTAATTTGGTAGCCGCATGGGGAAGGCCAGTATGGTGGCGCGGCATGAGGGGCCATGGCGAGGCATGGCATGGTTAGCTTGGCTAAGTACGTGACCAAGCTAGGTCTGAAGTCATGAGTAGACTTTATACGGCCAGGATTTGCTCTAGGGATTTAAGGGCAACCGTTGATGGGCGCATGTCTTTAATTTGGTAGCCGCATGGGGAAGGACAGTATGGTAGCGCGGCATGAGGGGCCATGGCGAGGCATGGCGCGGCTATCTTGGCTAGGTACATGACCAAGCTAGGACTAAAGTCATGAGGAGACTTTTTACGGCCAGGATTTGCTCCTGGGATTGAAGGGAAACCGTGGATCGGCGCCTGGCTTCAATTTGGTAGCCGCATGGGGAAGTCCAGTATGGTGGCGCGGCATGAGGGGCCATGGCGAGGCATGGCGTGGATAGCTTGGCTAGGTACGTGACCAAGCTAGGGATAAAGTCATGAGGAGACTTTATACGGCCAATATTTGCTCCTGGGATTGAAAGGCAACTGTTGATGGGCGCCTGGCTTCAATTTGGTTTAGAAACCCTAATTGGTTCCCTTCACTAGAACCGCTACAGAATTCTAGTACAGACTCGGATTTTGATGGTCCGCCCGTCAAATCAACCGGAAAAGAATTTCCTATCTCCTCATGCGTGGAGATTTAGGTTTTAAGCTCGTTCTGGAGGGTAAAACATCATGAAATCAAAACTCAAGAAGATTTCATGAGGGACGGAGGCATGGCCAGGCTATCATGGCATGCCTTGGCGTAGCATGGCATGCTTTGGTGTGGTTTGGCATATGGGGCCAAAGGTTTTCCTTGGGTGCATGGTGTGTCTAGGGCCAAGCCATGGCGCGACTAGCTCATGCTAGGTGTGGCTGGCATGATTTTCCATTGGCACATGAGACGTGGCTAGGGCCATGGCATGGTGCGATTGGCATGGCGCGGCTAGCTTGGGCTAGGTGTGGCTGGCATGATTTGACATTGGCACGCGGGGTGCGGCTAGCATAGTTAGGTCCATGGCATTTTTCAATTGGCATGGCGCAGCTAGCTTGGGCTAGGCGTGGCTGGCATGATTCGCCATTGGCACGCGGGGTGCGGCTAGCATGGTTGGCATGCTTTGGCACGGTAGGGTGTGGCTGGCATGATTTTCCATTGGCACACGAGATGCGGCTAGCATAGATAGGGCCATGGCACGATGCGATTGGCATGCGCGGCTAGCTTGGGCTAGGCGTGGCTGGAATAATTTGCCATTATCACGCGGGGTGCGGCTAGCATGGTTGGCATGCTTTGGCGCGGTAGGGTGTGGCTAGCATGATTAGCCATTGGCACACGAGATGCGGCTAGAATAGCTAGGGCCATGGCACGGTGCGATCGGCGCGGCTAGCTTGGGCTAGGCGTGGCTGGCATGATTTGCCATTGGAACGCAGGGTGCGGCTAACATGGTTGGCATGCTTTGGCGCGGTAGGGTGTGGCTGGCATGATTTGCCATTGGCACACGAGATGCGGCTAGCATATCTAGGGCCATGGCACAGTGCGATTGGCATGGCGCGGCTAGCTTGGGCTAGGCGTGGCTGGCATGATTTGCCATTGGAACACGGGGTGCGGCTATCATGGTTGGCATGCTTTGGTGTGGTAGGGTTTGGCTGGCATGATTTGCCATTGGCACACGAGATGCGACTAGCATAGCTAGGGCCATGGCACGGTGCGATTGGCATGGCGCGGGTAGCTTGGGCTAGGTGTGGCCGGCATGATTTTCCATCGGTACAAGGGTGCGGCTAGCATGGTTGGCATGCTTTGGCGCGGTTCGGGTGTGGCTGGCATGATTTGCCATTGGCACACGAGATGTGGCTAGCATAGCTAGGGCAATGCACGGTGCGATTGGCATGGCGCGGCTAGCTTGGGCTAGGTGTGGATGGCATGATTTGCCATCGGAACAAGGGTGCGTCTAGCATGGTTGGCATGCTTTGGAGCGGTTCGGGTGTGGCTGGCATAATTTTCCATTGGCACACGAGATGTGGCTAGCATAGCTAGGGTCTTGGCACGGTGCGATTGGCATGGCGCGGCTAGCTTGGGCTAGGTGTGGCTGGCATGATTTGCCATCGGCACGCATGGGAATTAGGGTTTGGTTTGTCGTAACCCTAATTTGTAAAATATACCCCAGTAATTATTAGAGACATATTAAAAGCTTTTATTAAATTCCCCTAGTAAATGCTTGTTTTAAATGTCTGTTAGGGTTTAGCGTTTTACGATTTTAACCCTAAACTAAAAACCACCATCAACACCTAGTCTTCTCTGTTTCGGCTTTGGTAGACTCCCCCCTCAAGTTTCTGTTCTTCCTTGATTATTAAAGGTGTTGTTGTGAAGGTACCCACATACGACCTAACGAATTGCTCATGCCCAGTCCAAGTCCATTACCAACTCCACATAAACAACTTCCTGAGCTCCAGTTTAAATCCAACCAGCTCCTTCCAAAAAAACGATTTTTTGGGGACCAGCCTTTTTTTGAGGGGACCATGGTTTTATTTTGGGTAAGACATTAGAAGTAAATTTAGGTCATCCATTATCTAGATATTTATTATAATACATAAATTACCCTCCTGATTAATTTTGGGTAACGATTAGTTAGTGTTAATATTAGTTAGTGTAATGATTAAGTTAAAGATAATTAGTGAGATTAAAAAATCAGATGGGTTTATTTAAAAAGAAGTAGTGAAAAGGCGAGGGTACCCAAATATACCTCAAGCTATTGCTTTTCCTTCCTATAAGTCCTTTATCCGAAAGTGATTGTCTATGGACTGATTCAAGACAATACAACTAATCGGTTCACACTTCGTGTGATCGTCTATGAATACGAGATCGAGACAATACAACAACGAAGTATGTTTACTTGATACAAAGGTTCGGACTTAATCAAACTCAATAGGATTCACGTATCAAGTAAATAGGAATTAAAGTTTGTGCAATTTACTTTAATTATAATAAATACAATTATAATGCGGAAATATTAAGTAAATGACACAACAAGATTTTGTTAACGAGGAAACCGCAAATGCAGAAAAACCCCGGGACCTTGTCCAGAATTGAATACTCTCAGGATTAAGACGCTATACAAAAAAAACCAACTTCGTATAGTTGAGGCCAAGAAACTAAACATATAGTTCACCTAGTTGCATCAGTATTCCCACGCCTCAAACCTGTAAAAAAGTCACGTACATGGACCAATTCCTTTGGTTCGTATTCCAAACAGTAAATGAACAACAAATTTGTTTGGCATCAACTCACTTCAACTAAGTGATATGAGTTGCTCAAAGGTTCCCTTGTTTATCTTAACATAAACTCCTTTTCCAGGTTCCAAGATCTATCTTATGTTCAGTCACCCAAAGGGAAATCGGTAAGATTATGCCAACAACACTCTTAATCCAAGGAATTGTGTTGATGCCGATCTTCTCAACTATTCTATCAAAATACCACAAAGGATAAATCAATTATAGTTGGATCCTCTTTTACCAAAACAAGTATTGTTCACACCAAAGATTATAAAACCAAGTCAGAAATCTTCTATCTCTTCTTTATCTTCAAATATTCTTAGATCTTCAATAAACACCTGCACACAACTACTTGAATCTCTTGTGATCAATCACAACAGAACGAAGTTTGTTAACAATGGATTATCACAAGATCGTATTTAAATCTAACAACAGTCTAAAGATCCCTGTCGAAACCTTGAACTAGTTTGAGTGAATCTTATATCAGAAGAGAAGATTCCCAAGCATAAACAAACTAGGTGCAATCAAAGTTCAACCACCGTTAGTCAATCAAATCAATATGAAAACTAAAGATAAACCGCAATATCTAGTTTCCCACCAACGGGTCACGCTAGAGCTTATCAATCCCAAAGAAGACTTTAAATTTGGCGGCCATAAGAGATTACACCTAATTAGATTACTCTCCTCTCTGATAGGCGGCTTCACCAGTAACAAAGACAAAAGAGAAAGTCTATTGTTACGAAGGATTAGTTTGCTAGAAATGCAAACTCAAAGTATTTATAGACAAGGAATTTTGGACACCAAGGAATTTCCAAAACCGAAAATATTCTCAAGATATTTTTCATTACTACACCAAATTCGGTTTCCATAATTCCTATGAATGCACTATCCAAAAATATGATATTAGCAAATGCACATTACTAATTCTTATTCTCCGTATATAATTAAAAACCCTTAATTAAAAAGATTCTTAACTTATTTAAATTCGATCTTGGGATTTACTTCCTTCTTAGCCTTTAAGGAATACCTTTGAACAAAAGAATAAGCATTAATGCACCGTGTTCAAAGTGTGTCGACATCTTACTCTTGGAAATCCTTTTTCATACTTACTCACTTGAAACCGATTTACCACACTTCCAAACAAGTTTAGAATTGGTTCATCTGACTTTCAAGAACTATGTGATTGATCAAGTAACACTCAATCACAAACCATGGGTTTAACGGTTTTACCAAAACAAGTTTCGATTCTACCTCCATGTGAGTATTGTGCATAGTTACACTAGCTTACCAAAATTCAGCTGAGGTACTAGGATCGGTTCCCTACATATATTTGGTATCTAACTTGTATGCACTGCACATGTCCATAGGATCGGTTCCCATTTCTTCTATAAACCTTGATGCACCTCATACAAGGATCGGTTCCCCTTGTGATGTACTGCACCTCTTACTAGGATCAGTTCCCCTTTCCCAATATTTGTCAGACACTCACAAACCCGATCATACCCCAGGTGATTACTTAAGATCGGTTTCACTAATAAAAGTCATACCAATACATAAGTCAGGCCTCGTGTGAATAGTTTTACCAAGAACATAAACAAGTCATGAGCAGTTATACTAATCACACATATTGGTTATTCATAAGATTTGCAATGCAGAACAACCCCAATAACTCCTGGCGATTTTCTTTTCAGTTCACAACACATATCATGAACTTACTTCTTAGAACACATGTAAAAATTGTTCTCTAGGATGAAATCCTCACCTCATACCCATATATAATCACAATAGCATTCATACGATTATGTCGATGTATTATATACAAAGTTTAATGGTTAAGCAAAAAACTTCATATTGTATTCCTTAATACTATGTCTATCTAGAGTGTTCATGCTTCGTTGTTTTATGTTTTCAATATGCACGACTTGAAAGATACATTAGGGAATGAAACAGTTCAAGTCAAATATCACTAACCTCAAGTGGAAAGATGATGTTGTGGTTGTAGCTCCGTTCTTATTCACTTCTTCAAGTCTTCGCAATACTTGTAATGTCTCACCCTAATACTTTCAAACTAACCTATACGAAGTTGACTCTAGTACATTTAAATCAAACGACTCTTAAATGAGTTTTGGTTCGCTAAAATATGACAACCAAACTTGACATACCAACCCTTGGTGGGTTTAACCGAGCAATGCTCTAACAATCTCCCCCTTTGTCAATTTTAGTGACATAACTCTTACAATCATATGGATAAGCAAATTACAAGAATTCATTACACATACGCTTGATTCCCGAATTCCACAACACATAACCTGCATACATTCAATCCTCAAAAATGCAGCAGATGCACTATAATAATAAAGCTTATACTCCCCCTAAAGGTGAGATAGGTAGATTTTCAATCCGCACGTCTTTGTTATCCCAATCATATGATATGTTACTCCCCCTTAGTCTGTACTTTTCCGCATTCGTTAGATAAACGTTTAAGCACCATTGTCATCTTCCTTAGTGACACCAATCAACATAAAATTGATACCAGCATCACATGTTTACACCATATATTTATCCCCCTTTTTGTCACAAAAATGACAAAGAAACGAAAAAATAAAGGACAACACGAAAATGATCTTACAAATCTCAAAATAGACTTGCAACATGTTGAGTCAAGCACGAGGGTTCCACATACCATTTTTGATAAGTAATATCAAAACTGAAACTACAAGTAATTACGTTTTGATATGTTATCATGGAAATAATTGCCCGAAGCAATTATCCCAACTAGTTTAGCAAACCAAAAATCAACTAAGCAACTTAGTTCGTTCGCTAAACCGATTGTATAAATACAACTGCTTCATTCGATAAGACCAAAACAAAGATAAACTCAATTTTTCTCATCAGGTTCTAATTATCCATATAACTTAGACTTTTAGATTTTAAACAAGCCAAATACTAAGTTAGTTAACAAGCGTTTCCTTATTTAGGCTTTCGGCTAGACTTGAATAACCGAAACCTCCACTTTGATAAGTCTAACTAAGATCATAATTAACTTAGTTTATCTTATCCGGAATCGAATTGGACTAAACAACTCATCCCGTCAACATATTCATTCGTTAAGCCATAAATAACTCATACAAACCAATAAATTAACTTGCATAATTATTCACCTCAACCGGAAGCAATTGAAATAACAAATATATCAAAGTTTCACCATTGCACCAAAATTTTGTAAGCCCAAACAATTGATACCATACAATAAAGCAAAATAACAATTGTTTTACTTAACTGAAATCAATTGAATTAACATAAACATTAAAGCACCGCAATTGCACCAAACTTTCATAAGCCTAAACGATTGCTATCACACAACAAAGCAAGATAACAATAGTTTTACTTAACTGGAACCAGTTGAATCACACATACATAATGGAATAAACACATCAATTGTACCAACAATTTTGTTTAAGCAAAATCAATATATATATATATATATATCAAATAAAAATAAGCTTTTCTTAAAACAGGAAAATAATTAATAACAAGATTGTTACCTCAATTTCGCATCCAACTTCTCCAAATATGATTGCATCATTTTCTTCTTCCAGGAGAATTGATATCGAAATAACACTATGTTGTCATTCTCATGCCAAAAACAAAAGAATAACAACAGCCAACCTTTACCAGAGAAAGGTTGAAAATCGGTTTTAACAATTGCAAGCAAGAGTTGAAAACCGTCGAAACACATATGCTTTTATGCTAAACCAAAACCGATTCAACATATTGTGACATTTTCACATATTGTTTCTACAGGAACCCCTCATGATCCTTTGATAAAGCCTACCAACATGGGCTAGAACTTAATCCTGCTAAATCAAAAAGTCACCCAAACCACAAGGGTTCACAACATATTATGAGATTGAATATCAAGGTAATAAAACCGAAATCAAATATCCCATTTACATACATAGCAAATACATAAAGCAATGAAGCACTGGATATGTAAATCAAAAACTATCACAAGAAAAATTATAAATCAAATAACTTTATTCATAATAGTTTTTATTCAATAGACTTATACAATCAATGAAAGAGATCAAAAATTGATGTCTATTTTTCTAGATTAAGTATTACAGCATATAAATTAATCTCTAGTGGTGCTCTTGTCGTTCACTGATGTTTCTTCAGTGTTTAAAATGTTAAAGCATGTCTCAAGAGACTTGTCTGCAACCACTTTCTGCATTTCTAGCTCTTTAAGAAGAACCTTGAGTTCAGCAAGAGCTTCTTTTGTTCCTTCGATTCATTCTTTTAACCAATCCTAATATCGGGCACTCATAACTAGATCAGTTTCCAGTTTTTCAAAACTTTGGATGTATTGATTCATATTGTTTGAACGAATCCACTTGACTTTGGTTGGATCCTATTGATTGTAGGCCAACAGACATGACTCATCTTATGATCCAACAAAACCTTCAGAATCATAATCAGACATGATTTTTGATCTGCTTCTTTTCTTCCTCTCAGTATTGATTCCTTGACAATCTTTGACCCTTTGAGCTTCCTCCTTATTAGTCTTTGAGATACTGCGAGTTATTGGAAGCATGCTTGGTTATATATATATAAGATGATTGTTAGGGTATCAATATACTGAAAGAAATAATTTCCCTTTAACAGGAGACAACCTTCGGACCGAAAAATATTAAGGAATATATTTCGTTTCCTTTTTTCCGAACTTCTTTAGTTTTATTCAAAAGTTCCAAATAAAACTTATCTAGAAAATCATGATAAACATGGACGTTTTTGGATTTACAACTATCCATAAAAAACCTACAACTTTTCTGATAATCAATTACACAAACACATGTGCTCCAGATTTAGTGTGCTATTCACATCCATAAATACGAGCACAGATGAGGATGCGAGTGCACAAATTTTGATACAACTAAGTTGCATTAGAATAAGCTTTTTCAAGCTTATATTAACTATCAGAAATATAGCTCATATTTCTCTTAGGGAATTTCTGCCCAATATATTTTCTCCCAAGACGATGATCTTTTCTAACTCTAGAGAAATGATCATGTGGAGAAATCGTACCGACGTGAGAATTCTCAGAGACTAATAGATCTCTCTTAATTCTTTCAATGAGATTTTCATAAGATTTTCTCATTCTAAGGACTTCCTTATGATTCACATCAGTGTGATTGTCTGAAATAATTATTGGAACTCCTTCATTGTTTTTTTTGGCAGAGATTCTCTCTTTCCCTTCCTTCTGTAATTGTTCTTCATCAAAACAATAATTGTTTCGATATGGATGAGGAGGAATCTTCTTTCAGAATCTATTGTCAACTCTTTCCTCTTATTTTGAGTTGATCTTATAGGGTTGTGGTATAATCTGTCTTTTTACTTAGGAATGGTCTTTCAGTTTTTTAAGACAAGAAACTTCCTTCAAATTTTTTACCACCGTATGTTGAAGAAGTATAAGTTTCCTGTCAAGTGACTGAAAAGTGTATTCCTTAAGATCATTATCATGGAATCGGTTCAAAGTTTCATTTGGACAAGATTTCATTTGATCATCAGTAGATATAGAAGTTGGTTTCTCATCCTCTTCTGACTTGATGTAGTTTGGTGATAGGTGTCTAAAACACCTTCATTTATATCTATAGTTTATGCTTTCTTTGTTATGTTTTCGTGTAAATTATGTATCTAATGTAGGGTTGTCAATGGGTACCCATTACCCGGAACCGGAACCGGACCCGGGAGAATAGGGTCCGGTTCCGGGTCCTAAAATTGGACCCATTAACAAGTTAGGACCCGACGGGTAATTACCCGATTGGACCCGAATCTTAACGGGTCCGAACGGGTAATACCCGAAGGGTACCCGGTTATTCATTATTTTATCCCTCTTTTTAGCCAAATTACAAGTATTTTGCTAGTTTGACTTTGACTTTGATTTTTTTTTTTTCATTTTTTTCTTACATTTAATCTTTATTTAGTACATTAATAAAGAAATAATAACAAAAATTATATTAAAATAAGTTTGATTCAAGGCAAAAAGGACAAATATATCAAGTTTTTAAACTTTTATGTGTGTTTCTTAATACCCAACGGGTACCCGGAACCGATGGGTACCCGGGGTTTTAAACGTGTCCGGTTCTGGGTCCAATAATTTAGGAACCAGACCCGGAACCGCTAGGAACTGGACCCAACTTTTATAAGTAGGGTCCGGGTCCAATGATACCCGAGAGGACCCGGACCCATTGACATCCCTAATCTTATGATTACTTTTAAGTTTTATAGGTGTTTTGGAGTCATTAGAGCAAAAAGGAAGTAGAACTTGCTCAAATCCAGGATTTATTCTCACCATTTTGAAGAGAATGGAAATATGAAGCCAACGGCGGAAGAATGAGGTCACTCCGACGTCGTATGAGAAAGTTATGAGCAAAATCAATGAATAAGCTTGTTAGTTCCAGAGAACGGACAGTACACGAATTATGAAGCTGAATGGAGGTAGTCCTTATCCTAACCCATGGGGTGCCAATAACCGTCCCACACTATTTGACCTAGCTAGGTTGAACTCAACTCGTTAAGACAACATTTTTTTTCTTTACGGCTGCAATGAGGGGGAAGAACAAATGGAGAAATTCGGAGCAGATGAAAGAAATGAGTTGGTGAGTTAAAGATCATGTCGTTGCTTTCCAAGGATTGAGATGGATTTTCGAAAACCAAAAAGACGAGGAATTAGTGAAATGTGCAAATCCAGGTTGTATTTGGATAGTATTTTTAAGTGAGAAAATATAGAAAGAAGGGAAGAAGAAACTTGTTGTTGCCATAGATGACTCAAGGGATTAGGAATGCATTATTGTGTTCGAGTGAGTCTAGGAACACTACCAAGTATTGTTGTATCAGAAACTTGAGTTGTTTACTAGTTTTGGGCATAGATTTTAGAGCAACCATAGCCACGACCAAATTGGGAGACTATAGCCAAATTTGGTCCAGAAGCGAAGCGTAGTGGGACGGACTAAAGTTATATTTAGTACGGATTTCTAGGGTTTGAGACTAAATCTAGTCGTCAACCCAGACTAAATCCAATATAGTGGGGCGTAGGTATAATGTGCGCGAGGGTCGGGTGTGAGTATTATGTTCGTTTAAAGATTGAGCGTTAGTGGAAAGTGCGTCTAAATATGGAACTTTAATGGAAAGTGCATTTGAGAGAGGCATGCTTATAAACCCCACTAGATTAAACGAACTCTATACATGCACCTTACAACAGGCGATGTTATTGTGTGCGCTCAAAATCAAATGCTCATTATACTTCCGCCGGACTAAATTTAGTCTTTTTCCCGCTGTGCTTCACCTCAAAAAATACCATTTTTTTTTAGCATTTAGTATGGTTTTTTGTATTTAGTCCGTCTCATGACTGTGGATGCTCTTAGGCCGTGAAGATACTACTCCATATGAACTCGTTGCCATTGTTTCAGGCCATGAATGCTTGTGATTAAAGGTTCTTAAGAGTCCTGAATGGTTTCATATTGATGGGTTCTTACCCATTTTGATATTGCAGGTCGAAAGAGAGTTAACTCAACAACAGGTTCATATCTCCATCACCAGCTCAGGATACACACAATGTGTTTGCTTAAAGGCCCGAACTACATGTTCTTATTAATTTCAGATTACTTTGCCGCTACACCAAATTCAGGCAGTCAGTTATCCATGATCCATTGGGTACTTTCCGGAGGTTTAAAGAAGGTTTACTAGCTGAGACAAAGAAGGAACTTGGGCGTATTTCGAATTCAAGAGAGCCGAGGAAATGGGAATAAAATTGGGAGTTATTTCTGGTGGCTTGCTGTGAATGTTAAGAAGTGGTTGATTATTGGAAGGTGTTAGAAGCTGAAATGGGTTCTGGTATTGCAGGTGATTTTGCAACTGAACTGAAGCAAAATGGTGAGCTGAAATGCAGTGGCTATGTACATAAGAAATTAGTGGTGTTTGAATCCAGAGAATGTGTGTATGAGCTGAATCACAGAGATAATTGGCATAAATTGCAGCTATTGACAATGAACTGCAGGTGATGATTTTTATGGGTTTGTGGAGCCGTGGCGTGTGTTGGTGATCATGGATATAACGAGATGGTAGGGGATGCTGGCAGTGAACCGGTGACTGCTGCTGCTGCCATGATAGAGATGAATTCAAAGACGAAGAGTATGGAAGTGACGCTGGTGATGGAGTCAGCAGTGAAGCTCGAGATAGTTTGATGCTGAACTTGGCAAAATCAAGAGGTACAGGCAGTGATGCATAGCAGTTATTGTTAATGGAGTTGGAGGTTAATGCAATGATCATATTCGATGAGGCGAACTTGTTGTTGTGTTAAAATACAAAACTGAAGATACATGGAAGAAAGAAATCTAATGTTCATGAAGAATGACTTGAATGGAGAAGGAAATGGTGCTAGAACTGTTGCCATCAGCTTGAAGACTAGAAGGAATTGAATTGCAGTTTGTAGGTGCAGCGGTCTGCTAATGAAGCTGTATAGGATTACAACAAGTAATGATGGTCTGGAGCTTTTGGTAGATGAATGTTAGGTTATGCAGTTGGATAATTGTGGTTAAGGATTATATTACAGGGTCAGGGCTGCAGTCGGAACTGATGCCTTATGTTTACAATGGAGTCACGTGAGATTGCAAGGGGTATTTGCAGCTGAAGCAGCAGAAATGATGGTGTTGAACACTGATTCAGTTGAATTCTCTACATGGTTGGAAGTTCAGAGAAAGAGAGAATGGGATTTGCAGTGGGCTATGGCAGTGAAGTAACTGTGGGTATGCATAATGGTCAGTGGTTGATGTTGTGCATATGAAACTGCAGAAACAGTACGAAAACGCAGCGAGAATGGCGAGACGGTGGTACTAGTTCCGGTTCCCGAATTTTGGAACGGAAAGTGGGAATCGTAAAGTTTCAATGAATAGAGAAGGGTGTATGTGTCATACCCAAGAGTCGACGGCCGGATATATGAGCTACGGGTCACGCTTTTGGGCACGTTTTCGCAAGAGATAAGGAATTGGTTTGGATGATTCTTGTGAATGTACTAACTATAGAGAAGGAGAGATGAGCTGCTGGAAGTACATATTTGCCTGGTGTTTCTAATGGCTCAATGGCCGGAGATAGTTTTCCAGCGACCGGTGACCGGATTCCGGTGATGTCGTCGGCAATCCGGCGGCCCAATTTTTGACCCAAAATTTCCAAAGGAGATGTTTAACACATGGGCTTGGTGGACCACTTGGAGATGGGTTTTGAGAAGACCTAATATTGGAAAGAGTATCGTTTTGGAATGGGAGAAGCATATAAATAAAAAATCTTTCTCTAAACTTAGATATATCTCCACTAGGGAGACTCCTACTTGTTCTCTAGGGTTTCACATGATAGTTCTTCTTTGCTTTCTATGATGATTTCCAAAAACACAAGTAACTAAGTTTTTGTTATTGGTTAAAGATGTAGTTGGATTTTGAAAACAAGTTATGGATTTTATGAATTAGTTTTCTCTCAATATTATCGCTCACTTTCTACAGTTTATAATAACTGCATGATTGATGTATTGCAATATGATTGAGTATTTGTTTGGTTGAGTCTAGAATTGATTGAACTTACATCCATATCTATAGCTATTTTAGGGTTCATTATCGAGCGATAACCTTGAATACGAGTAGCATGATATGATTACAGTTTGTAGTGATGCACTCTTGTGATCATATGTAAAAATTGGCCATTATCCGAATTATCATGCGCAATGTATGAGAATTGCATTGATTAGCCTATTTCCAAAACTTAATGCTCATAGGAATTGAACTTAATTAGCGCAATGCGTTAGGTTATTCTTTAGGTAGAATTCACGTACGCAGCTCTAATGTGTGTGTTGATGACTTAGGAAATTTACGGAGTATTCTTGCAATAAGGTATTCTAGGGATTTTGATGATAGCGAGATTAAATACTAATTCTATTCATACATTCAAATACTTGTTTACAATTGAAGATGAAACCTTTACCCAATATTTCCACCCTATTGATTTGCGTGTTTGCTTTGCTTTATTTGTTTTTAGTATACTTTTATAAAAATCAGAAAATCCTCCCTTGTTACTTATAAGAAACCATAACATATTGACAACCCAAGACCTCTCTGTGGGAATGATCCTTTCTTGTCCTTGCTATATTTTATATTTTGAGTAGTAAGAAAGTGTAATTTATTTTTGACGCCTACGACAACGATCATTTGGCAAACTACCTTCATCTTGATCTGTTTCAGATGTGACTAACACAAAAGCATCATTTGTCAGAGTCATTGGACTTGTCTCTTTATTAAGAGAACTAACAAGAGCTTCTAATTTGACAGTGAGATTCATATTATCTTCAGCCAGACTATCCAGTTGACTATCTTTATTTCGGATCTCCTGTTTAAGAAGATTTGACTCTGTCTTTGAAATCACCATTTTGGAAGACAAAGATTTTATAGGCTTTAGGAGTTTTACCAACTCTTTATCAGCATATTCTTTTTTATCAGAAAAATACACAGATGTTTTCGCAACTCCTGGATCATGAGTCAACGAAGTAGTAACATCTTCAACCTTTGAGTAGTCATACTCTTGCTTAACATTAACTGAATCAGACATGGATTCAATTCTTATAGGATGGATCGCACCAAACACGTATTGTTAGATATTTTTGTGTTTGCCTGCTCTGATACCAATTGAAAAGGCGAGGGTACCCAAATATACCTCAAGCTATTACTTTTCCTTCCTATAAGTCCTTTTTCCGAAATTGATTGTCTATGGACTGAGTCGAGACAATACAACTAATCGGTTCACACTTCGTGTGATCGTCTATGGATACGAGATCGAGACAATACAACAACGAAGTATGTTTACTTGATACAAAGGTTCGGACTTAACTAAACTCAATAGGATTCACGTATCAAGTAAATAGGAATTAACATTTGTGCAATTTACTTTAATTATAATAAATACAATTATAATGCGGAAATATAAAGTAAATGACACAACAAGATTTTGTTAACGAGGAAACCGCAAATGCAGAAAAACCTCGAGACCTTGTCCAGAATTGAATAATCTCGGGATTAAGCCGCTATACAAAAAAAATCAACTTCGTATAGTTGAGACCAAGCAACTAAACCTATATTTCACCTAGTTCGGTCTGTATTCCCACGCCTCCAACCTGTAAAAAAGTCACGTACTTGGACCAATTCCTTTGGTTCGTATTCCAAACAGTAAAGGAACAACAAATCTGTTTGGTATCAACTCTCTTCAACCAAGTGATATGAGTTGCGCAAGGTTCCCTTGTTTATCTTAACATAATCTCCTTTGCCAGGTTCCAAGATCTATCTTATGTTCACTCACCCAAAGGGCAATCGGTAAGATTAAGCCAACAACACTCTTAATCCAAGGAATTGTGTTGATGCCAATCTTCTCAACTATTCTATCAAAATACCACAAAGGATAAATCAATTATAGTTGGATCCTATATTACCAAAACAAGTATTGTGCACACCAAAGATTATAAAACCAAGTCAGAAATCTTTTATCTCTTCTTTGTCTTCAAATCTTCTTAGATATTTAATAAACACCTGCACACAACTACTTGAATCTCTTGTGATTAATCACACAAAGAACGGAGTCTGTTAACAATGGATTATCACAAGATCGTCTTTAGATCTAACTAAAGTCTAAAGATCCCTGTCGAAACCTTGAACTAGTTTGAGTGAATCTTATATCAGAAGAGAAAATTCTCCAGCATAAACAAACTAGGTGCAATCACAGTTCAACCACCGTTAGTCAATCAAATCAATATGAAAACTAAAGATAAACCGCAAAATCTAGTTTCCCACCAACGGGTCGCACTAGAACTTCTCAATCCCAAAGAAGACTTTAAATTGAGCAGCCTTAAGAGATTTCACCTAATTAGATTACTCTCCTCTCCGATAGGCAGCTTCACCAGTAACAAAGACAAAAGAGGAAATCTATTGTTACGAAGGATTAGTTTGCTAGAAATGCAAACTCAAAGTATTTATAGAAAATGAAGTTTGGACACCAAGGAATTTCCAAAACCAAAAATATTCTCAAGATATTTTTCATTACTACACCAAATTTGGTTTCCATAATTCCTGTGAATGCACTATCCAAAAATATGATCAAAATCTCCTTGGAAAATCTTTAATTAGTAAATGCACATTACTAATTCTTATTTTCCATATATAATTAAAAACCCTTAATTAAAAAGATTCTTAACTTATTTAAATTCGATCTTGGGATTTACTTCCTTCTTAGCCTTTAAGGAATATATTTGAACAAAAAGAATAAGCATTAATGCACCGTGTTCAAAGTGTGTCGACATCTTACTCTTGCAAGTCCTTTTTCATACTTACTCACTTGAAACCGATTTACCACACTTCCAAACAAGTTTAGAATTGGTTCATCTGACTTTCAAGAACTATGTGATTGATCAAGTAACACTCAATCACAAACGATGGGTTTAACGGTTCTACAAAAACAAGTTTCGGTTCTACCTCAATGTGAGTATTGTGCATAGTTACACTAGCTTACCAAAATTCGGCTGACTAGGTACTAGGATCGGTTCCCCACATATATTTGGTATCTAACTTGTATGCGCTGCACATGTTCATAGGATCGGTTCCCCTTTCTTATATAAACCTTACTGCACCTCATACAAGGATCGGTTCCGCTTGTGATGTACTGCACCTCTTACTAGGATCAGTTCCCCTTTCCCAATATTTGTCAGACACTCACAAACCCGATCATACCCCAGGTGATTACTTAAGATCGGTTTCACTAATAAAAGTCATACCAAAAGTCAAGCCTCATGTGAATAGTTTTACCAAGAACACAAACAAGTCATGAGCGGTTATACTAATCACACATATTGGTCATTCATAAGATTTGGAATGAAGAATATCTCTAATAACTCTTGGCGATTTCCTTTTCGGTTCACAACACATATCATGAACTTACTTCCTTAAAACAGATGTAAATATTTCTCCATAGGATGAAATCCTCACCTCATACCCATACATAATCAAAATAGAATTCATACGATTATGTCAATGTCTTATATACAAAGTTTAATGGTTAAGCAAGACACTTCATATTGTATTCCTTAATACTATGTCTATCTAGAGTGTTCATGCTTCGTTGTTTTATGTTTTCAATATGCATGACTTGAAAGATACGTTAGGGAATGAAACAGTTCAAGTCAAATATCACTAACCTCAAGTGGAAGGATGATGTTGTGGTTGTAGCTCCGTTCTTCTTCACTTCTTCACAATACTTGTAATGTCTCACCCTAATATTTTCAAGCTAACCTATACGAAGTTGACTCGAGTATATTTAAATCAAGTGACTCTTAAATGATTTTTGGTTCACTAAAATATGACAACCAAACTTGACATACCAACGCTTGGTGGGTTCAACCGAGCAATGCTCTAACAAGTAGAGTTATTGAGAGAGAAAAGTTTGAGAAGATGAAGAAGAAAAACATGAAAAATAAATATTTTTTTGAGTTCACTAAGCTTGAGTATTCAAGTGATGATTCAATTGATGATAGCTCATCTGAATCTTCATCTCCTTCCTCTCTTAGAGTATTTGTTAATCTTCACAATGATCCGGATATGAGTTATTTGTTAGATGGTGATTTTATTCTTCCCTAAACTCAATCTCAAGATGAAAATGATGGATTTTACCAACCAAAACCGGAGAAAGAGTATTTGGGAACCCAGGTATGCTTTAAACTTAGATAATGTTGGTTGAATTGCTCCAAATTTTCAGAAAGATGTAAATTTTTGAAGTAGATTTGGGCATGTTCGGTTACCTTATGTGAAGAACAAGTAACCGAACTCATCTGAAAGTGTAGTTCGGTTACTTTTTCCAAACACGCAGGTCACTGAACTTGCTCATTAATGGAGGTTTTTAGTCGTTCGGTTAACAGACATGTTACCGAACTTAGTTGATAGGTTTTACAGAGTAATGTTCAGTTTTCCCGCAATGTTACCGAACTTTAGGGGCTAAAAGTTCGGTCGGTTCGCAACCAATAACTAACCAAACTTTATAAAAAAAAATAAGATTTGACTTAGTGTACAAATTTCGATTGGTTCACAAACAACATATCAACCAATTATCTAACCGAACTATACGTAATATAAGATTATACTAAGTGTTATAAGTTCGGTTGGTTCACAAACTTGAACCCAACAGCATAACTAACCGAACTTACCAAAACAAAAAAAATCAAAAGTTTCAGAGTGATATTAGGTTACCTAGTTAAAAATGGAAGGTAACCAAACTTTGTACTTGTTATTTGTTCGGTTACATGATAACTTGATTTACCAACCGAACCTTGAGTTCAGTTATCGCGATAAAATTATCTTGTAACTGAACTTGTTTGTGATTGCAATTGATGTTGTTCCATTTCTTGTAGATTGAATGCCAACCTATACTAATAGATGATCAACCTTCTCCGGTTGGTATGTTGTTCGAAGATACATCCCATCACTATGTCAATGATTTGGTATTTGATGAAACTATTGATGCGAAGAATTGGTCTAGAAAGCATGCCAAGAAAGCCATGTGTGTATTAGTTTTGAATGGAAAAGAAATCAAAACTCGTTTTGTAATGGTTTGTGAGAGAAGTGGAGATCCGGATGCCAGTCACAAGAGGAAGGGTTATGTGTATAAAGGAAAGATGACGAGGAAGAACACAACGTGCTCAAAGAAAATTAAATTTCCATTCAAGCTAGTATTCAGTAAGTGCAAAAAAGGAATGGATGGGTTCTATCTATGGATAAGGTGGAAGGTCATCATAACCACCCTCATCCGGAGGATCTTAAAGGACATTCAATGGCCGCAAGACTCACTCCTCAAGAAATGGAGAAAATAACTAAATATAGGAGAATGGGTATTTCACCACTTAAAATGCTTCGCTTACTAAAGTATAATAACAAGGATAACGTATCATCGTTGTCCACCATTTACAATGCAATTGAGACAATTAAAAGGAATGAATGGAGGGATAGAAAAGTGATGCAACAATTGTTTTGTTTTTTTGCTCAAGAGAGAGGCTACGCGGTTCAAAAGAAGGTAGGTCCGGAAGAAGAAATAACGCATCTCTTCATTGCGCATCCGAAGAGTGTTCAATTGGCTCAATGCTTCCATGAAGTTCTTCTAATGTATTACACTTACAAGACTAACAAATATGAGATGCCATTGTTGGTCGTACGTCGAAGAAGTCACCGTTCATCGTTGCTTTTTGTTTTCTAATGGATGAGCAAGAACCAAGTTACACTTGGGTGCTAAAACAATTGAAGGCCATCTACCGAGATGATGATATCCCCGGGGTTATAGTGACGGACAATGAAGTAGCATTAATGAACGCAATAGAGAGAGTGTTCCCATTAGCACATAATATGCTTTGTACGTTCCATATATGGTGTAATGTGATGAATCGGTGCAAGCCTCAAATTTGTCCGCCAAAGAGGAAAGCATTTGAAGAGATTAGTAAGCTACCGGAAGATCAACAAGCGGATGCAAAAGAGGAATTCAATAAACAATACATTATAAATCACGCTAAATGGGTTGCTTTTTCCGGTGAATGGGAGTCTTTGACTTGGTATCTCGCCGAAGATGAGTATAATATAAATCTTACCGCAATTAAGGAACATTGGTCTATCCCCGAATATCCCGAGGATATTGTAATGTATGTGGTTGAGCAATGGTTAGAATCACACAAAGAGCGGTTCATTTATGCATTTACCAACCACCATAAACACTTTGGGAATCAAGCGACGAGTTTGGTAGAATCGTCTCACCACCGGTTGAAGAATAATCTTTTTTGAAGTGTCGATAATTTTGTGATTGTGTTTAACGCATCATGAAGTACAAAAAGATTATACAAAAAGATGGTAACATAAAGAAATTGGAGGACCTTCGGTTGTTCAAGGGACTCCAGTATAATGTTTCACATGCTTGCATTAAGAGGTTAATGGTAGAGGTGAATTTGATTGACATATGGGGAACCAAGCCGGATGAGGTGTGTGTTTGCAACATGATGAAGTCTATGGGACTCCCTTGTCTCCATATGATAGTTAAGTATGAACATGGCATAATCCCTTTAAACGATATAGATCCATATTGGCAACAATTAAGTTGTGTCCCTCCTCCAAAGGGCGATGTCGGAGAAGAGTTTGGTGACAATGAAATGGGAAGAATCGTTATCGAGATGTACCAGAACATGAACAAACTCGAAAGGCAAATCTTTTGGGATGACATACGACCAATCGTTTATCCGCATACTTCAGAGAATGTGCAAGAACCGAAAAAAGGCAAGGGAAAAGGTAGACCAAGCACCAAAGAAACAAAAAAAAAAGTAAGAGAATATGCAAAGGTGTTGGGTAAGAGGAAAAGTGAAATAACCCCTTTTACTAGAGATCCTTTGGGGCATGAGCATACTGCGGCGAAGTACCAAGAAGATTACAAGAAAAGGGTTAGGAATATTATGGAAAAGGGAGAAACAAGTGAACGAGATATTAAAAAAAAAGGACCGATGTTACACTCGCCACCAACCCCACCTAATCCATCGGAAGCTAGCCAACCAACTCAATGAGACGTGAAGCTTAAGTCTCCAATATGCCGCATCCCAGAAAGGAGTCGACCAATTGATGATACACCACCTCTTGTTGATAAAAGCTACTTGGAAGAGATACCTCCTTATATTAGAAAGTACGTCATGTCCACCGATGACGTCCCTTCGGATGGTAATTGCAGTTTCCACGTTGTCGTACAAAAACTAGGGCCTTTCACTCAAGGTGCCAAGCTACATAATAATAATCAAATCACTTATGTCCGGGAAAAGTTATTGATGAAGCTAAGGAGAAACCAAAATTTTACAAGACAATGTTGTCTGATGGGGATTCTAGTCTCAATGTGCAGCTTGTTAGGTATCAAATCCGTCTCCACGGGGGAAATCCGATCACAAGGGATCATTGGATTGGCATGCCGATATGTGGGCACTTAATCGCCGACGCATTCAATTGTGTGGTTCACTATTTCTCAAAAGGTGCTAGTTTCACATACACTCCGAAAACAACCATATGTGTCGAGCAACTTAAACGTATGAGAGTGGTGATTGCATTTGCTAATAACAACCATTTTATAGGCCTCCGGTTAGAAGACAATTGTCCATTGCCTCCGATATGTAGAAATTCTTATTGGCCTAGATTTAACCCCGACACAATGTTGGGGTGGTGCATTATGTATGAGCATAACATGGAGATGTGGAAAGCTTTGAAGGATTCGGAGAAAATTATACACGAAGGGTCAATTATCCTTGAGGATGATTAAATGTACCATTAATTAAACTAAGTATGCTTTGAACATCATATTATGAATTAAAAGATTGTGTTTTTTGGAACTTGGTCTTATTTTTGGGTGTATTATAGTGTATTTTCATAATTTCCTTTTATACAAAAGCATTGAGTTTGGTTACCTGGTTAAATTGTGCAGGTAGCCGAACTAACAAGTTATTTTGTTTTCAACCACTAGTTCGGTGACATTCATGTATTTGCGACTAAACCGAACTTCCTGTTCGGTGTGTTCTATAATTTAGTTAAAATTGAAAATCAACCAAACAATTAAAAGTTCAATAATTAATTAAAATACAACACCAACATAACAAACAGAGGTTGAGGGTGATACTAAAGCTAAAATTAAATAACATTTAATATCCGAAACGTGTTATGAAAAAGTCTTTAAGGATGCGGAAATGATCTTCATATTTGAAATCCTTTCTCTTCCATCTTCGCCATGCATTTTTTGATGTTAAAATGATTTCGTCGAATGTTTCTCCCCTAAGTCGATACCGCCTTACAATACGAAATAAAGCCATAAAATCCACAACTCTATCTCTAATATTTCCAAATCGAATGAACAAAGCTATATGATCACGGTTATGAGGGTTTGTTGTGTCGGAGCAGAATTTCTCATGAATTTTCCCCCAATAACTTTGACTCATAATACCATTCATTATTCGTTCTTCACCCCTCTTTGGATAGTATAATATGTAGTTTCTGCAAAGAGAAAGATCTTCATCTAGAGTAAATTTAGGACTAGTAGCTGCCATTTTTTAGATATTTTGAAACAAAATGTTAACTATGAGACACATATATATACCACTGAGGTGTATAACGGCTATAAAAATAGCCTTTACTTGATATTTGTGTCAGATCAAGTACATTATAATTTCAAAATGTTAGGTTCAGTTACCACAGAAAATTTGCGACAAAACCGAACTACAAAGTTCGGTTATGTGACAAAAAATTTATGTAACCAAATTTTGTAGTTCGGTTGGTTATAGAAATCATATGTAACCGAACTGTACAAACCACAAAAAATCTGAAGTTCCAGAGTAGTATTCGATTACCTGGTAAAAAATGGCAGGTAATCGAACTTCAACTGATGAGGATTGGTTTTGGAACCCCTAGGTTCGGTTACATACCATTTTTTTGCAGGTAACTGAACAAATAAGTTAGGTTACCGGCCATTTTTTACCAGGTTACCGAATATGACTCTGGAACTTCTGAATTTTTATTAACTGTTGATTTTGGTTATATCGCAAATTTGCGAACAAACCGAACTTTGAGACAACAAAGTTCGGTTGCTTACGATATTTGGTCTACTAACCGAACTACCTTAATGTTTCTTAAACATTTTAATGTAATGAAACATACATGAGTCTAATAGCCGAACTAATCCCTTAAAACATAAATTAAAAACCAAATTATGAATTCGTTTACTAATCCACATAACTAATTGTTGGAAGCACACAAACATAAGAAAACAAAGTACTAAAATCCTCAATAAAAAGGTCTTCCAAACATAAGAAAACAAAGTACCAAATCTGCAATAAAATTATTTTCTAAACATAAGAAACTAAAGTACTAATTGTTGCAATCACTCATTGACGACGACGACCACTATGAGAAACTTTTCTACTCTTGCGTTTAGGAGCTTTAGCTCGTCCTTCGTCACTAGGAGTGTCATATCCACTGCTTTGTCGTTCAACCATCCGACTTTAACCTTCCCATTCTCGGTGACTCCTCTTCACCGGCATGGTCTGGCTTGGATCAACAATGTTGGGTGAAAAACACTAGTCTATTGGTTGTAGAGGTATGCTTTTTCTCGAGTGTTCATCGGCTCTCCACTCTGGATTTTTGCCATCATTTTCTTCAACAATTTAGCACTTGACTTCACATTTTTTCAATCAAAAACATAAATAATTATTACTTTTCTCAATTTTATAACATTTTGAAAAGCAAAAATAAGAGTAAATATCTTACCGCCGAATTTCATAAGATCAAGGCCTCATCACCACATGTAGGGGTATGCTTCATAATTTTCTGAGCCTCTTTATCCATTGCCTTCATTTTCGCTTTCTCAGCACGGGCATGTTGTTCTCTTTTTATTACACGAGGATGAGAAAATTTTCATACCATTCCATATATCCCTCGTCGGCAGCATTTGACTCATCATACGAATCTTGACACTCTTCAATTGGAATAAGATAATTCTCATAGTTGTTCCATTGGTCCACTGATGGAGCACATCCGTATTTTGGAACAAAATTATTTTCGGTGTTCTTAGTTCCCCGCTTCTTCACCTTGAAGTTGAAGTTTTGCTCTTGTGGGACACTTTGGACACAAGAAAATTGTCTCAATACTCTTTAAGAATTATACATTGTACCACCGCCAGGATGAAACGATGGTCCATTATAACCCACGATAGGTGAGAAATTAACAACTCAACATCTTTCTCTTCTTCATCCGAGTGAATGGTGTACGGATGGAAAACCACATCTTCAACCGCTGCATTATCCAATATCTCCCTCAACCTTAACACCTTGTTTTTATTACCCTTGTCCCGTGAGTTCAAAAATTCATATTTACCAGCTGTAGGCTTCCCATAAGGCCAAGGAGTGTGAGCATGAGGCATTTTCAGTTTCAGTTTAGGGAAGTGGTCGTACACCCAAACCTATGAGAAGAAACCACAAATATGATTAGTATGATTAGTACCGATATCTTGATTAGTAACAATACACATTCATTGACTTATCAAAAACAAAGTTCAGTTTGTTCCCAAATATATCTTGAAACACACAAAGGATAATTTAACGGGGTACCTGAACAAGGGTGTATAAGCCTCCAGAAAAACAACTCTTAAGCCTCGAAGCTTTTCTGAGTTCCGCTTGAACGAATGAAAGAACTGCAATGCCCCAACAGTAGTTGTTCACCTCATGAATGGGGTCTAATAGTTGGAGGTAATGGGCATTTACCACGTGACCTAAAGTGTCGAGAAAGAAAATGGTTCCTAGTTGATATAACAAATAAGCAGTCACATGGTGCTTCATTTTCTCCGGTGCCATCACCAACTTTCCTTGAACAACCAAATCTTTCGTCCCTCCAAACTCCTCAAACAAGACTTTCAACTTGATCTTTTTCAAATTCCTCTTGTACGACCGGTCTGGATTAAACTCATTATACTCATCACCTTCATCAAGATCTTTTGCATCTCATCTAAACTCACATTGTGCCTTGTTACCGCTCCATCCTAGACACCTTTCCACCAACTTTTCAAGAAGTTCATAACTCATGGAGGGATCGTAGCCATCTCGAACACTTGTTCCCGTAATTGGTAGGCATGTGATTCGAAAACAATTATCCGGAGCTATTTCCATCTCGCCAAACGGTAGATTAAAGGTATTCGTCTCTAGATAAACCCTCTCGGAGAATGCATAAACAGTGACAACATCGAAATTTTGGTGTGCATGTTGTATCGCATTCCATAGTACACAATCAAATACCGCCAACCGGACCTCATCACATTCATTCTCTATATTGGTTAGTAGCAAAAGTTTACGAAAAATAGGCCAACTCTAAAAAATAATTGTGTTCCAGGGAAGAGCTTGGTTAGTCCAGCTTTTTTGCGAACAAACCGAACACCAAATTATATAAAATTAGGGAAGAGTTCGGTTGGTCAGTTTATTTGCGAACAATCCGAACGCCAGATTATATGAAATTAGGGAAGAGTTCGGTTGGTCCGGTTTTTTACGAACAAACAAAACTCCACATGTACGCAATTACCAAAGAGTTCGGCTTGTAATTATTTTTTTTGCGATTTAACCAAACGCCAAATTATATGAAATTAGGTAGAGTTCGGTTACTAGATGGTTTTCAAAAAAAAATTGCGAACCAACCGAAATCGCAGTTCGATTACCTAATTTTAAATCATATGGAACCAAACTGTTCTTCGTGTTCTTCCTTTCAGGAAGTCAGGTTAACAAATTAGGGTTTTTGTGAAATGCGTCCTAACCGAACAAGGCACTATAACTTCCATGTGAACCCTATTTTGATGATTTCTATTCAATTAAACGAATCAAAATCAAATTAAAAGTAATGGCTTTGGTTTAAAATACCTGCGGATCTTTGCCATGTCAGTTTCAGGGATCTTCTTGCGTCTATTATAGCCGATTATGACTTCACCTTTCGGTTCCACTTCTTTGTGAATCTCCAATTCACTTGGGAGATTTGCTAGATATCCTAATGGGGGATCTGTTCCTGGGAGTCTTGGGGTTTTCTTTCAAAGAACCATTCTTATACTCGATTGATTAATCGACGATGAAAATTTTATGAATCGACGATTAATCGATAAAAACGATGTTAAAATGGGGAAGAAGAGAAGAACAGTTTACTCCTCAAAACTGTTTTATTTTGTGCGGCTAGGTTTAGATGCTTTTGTTTTAGATTAAGTTAGATGCGGTTATTAGGTTAGGGTTAATTTCAATTAGGGTAAGGGGAAAATTAGTAATCTCATGATTTTTGGGACATCCCTTAACATTGTAGGTTAGGGGGGCTTATAAATCAATGGTCCCCAATAAAAGGCTGGTCCAAAAAAAAAAACGGTCCTTCCAAAACTCGTCTCACTCGAACCTTCTAAGTATTCTTCATAAATCCTCTATCAAGACATCTCGATCAACTGATTTTTACAGCCAATGTACCGAGCTAACGACTCCTTCAGTCACGCCATACTTCCCATTACTTCATACGAATACCACCACCGATAACCAGTTTAACCCACTTCGAACAGAAAACATACTTTGCTGCCATTATTTCTGAACCAAGAGCTCACAGACATACTGCACGACACTGTTTCATAACCAAACAGTCCCTTCAAGAGCTGTATCAATCTCCAACACCAGCAAACCCAATATTCTTCTCAAGAGTGAAGCCTGTTTCACTCCAATCAAAATTGTCACCATGATGGAACCTTGTTTCGACGCCACATTATATCGTAGTTTAGTGGGTGCATTACAGATTTAACGATGACCTGCACCCGATATCACTTATCAGTTAATCGTATGCCAATTCATGCATGCTCCCACGACATTCACTTTCTTGCAGTCAAGAGAATTCTTCGCTATCTCAAAGGCACGTTAGGCAAAGGTTTATTTTTTAAACCATCATCCTTGATTGGGTAGGGTAATCCCGATGAACTTGTGTTTTTGTTGGTCCACCGAGGTTGAATATCGGCCTTAGCTCTAACGCAGTGAAGTTATTTGGATACTATATCTATTACGTGATTTAGGGGTGCCTATTCTATGACAATATCAGTGCTACTTATATGGCTTCTAATCCGGTCTTGCATTCTCGTGCTAAGCATATTGATATTGACTATCATTTTGTTCGTGAACGTGTTGTTCGTGGATCGTTACTTGTTCGTTACATGCCTACTCAATAACTTGTTTACCTAAAGGACTTCTCAAGCCAAGATTTCATTATCTATTCCAAGCTCTCACTTACGGATACTCACGTTCATCAATCTCTATAGATTGCATTGTACCTTAGTGTATCTCTTTGTTAACTTGCACAAACCCAATATTCTTCTCCATTTCAAGATCAATCTCCAACACCAGCAAACCCAATATTCTTCTCCATGTTACAAACACCACAATTCGTATCCCAAATTCAATCTCCCAGCAAACCACATATCTGCCATCACAGAGATACAAGATCTTCTAATCTGAAGTCACGCGTTCATTCACATCGAACTTCCCATGTATATAACCAGCACCACTATCAACTCGCTGGACTTTACTTTGCTGCCGGTCCATTTTTCTGTCCTCCTAACTCTCGGCCATAGCAGTCACCTGAACTTCCAGAATTCATCTTACGGTTAACATACAATCCATCTGCAACAACAGAACTCTAACTTGGTTGCTGCCAATTATCTCCCAATCGAGTACCAAGAGCTCATAGCATACACCACTCATGAACCCGTGATTTTAATCCCATGCATTAGTTCTCTTCTCTCTGGCCAATTTTCACCAACTGTTAGTAATTATTACAACCCATCACTATAATACACTCATCTTGTTCTGTTTTATCAACACCAGCTCAACTTTAATCTGTGTATCATCTTCTCTCACAAGTACAGCTAAGCACAACTTTCAACTTTGCTTTGCTGCCAATTCTCTACCGAAGTCCATCCAAATTCAATTCTTCTCAAAACTCAGGTCACGAACACAACTCTCATCCATCGTTATCACCATTTCATGGTCCTATGGTTCTTGGCTCGTTATGTGGTGGCCTGCAACCAGATGAAGAGTGTATTTATATTTCTAGTCAAATTAATTACAATTAACCCTGGTTTAAGTTACTGCTTAGATAGACGTTGACATCTCGACCACGTGTAAGGTCAGTGTCGATTAGGGTTCAGTGTGAGGTCTTCTTCTTCTTGCTTCAAATCAACCTGTACCGGCAGTCAGTGCTTATCAATAAATTAATAGAAGGGAGGCAGTACAGTGGTACTGAGGTTACTGTGTTAACATTATATCTTCATTATTATCTTACCTAGACATACTATATCTCTTGAATGTTGATTAGTACCATCTGATCATCTATATTACATCATCAAATAACTCAATACATCACATTTGGTATCACCCAGTCGATCTGTTCTCTTTTTTCACCCACCCCATGACTGGTCCAACCATCAAAGATGTGGATTCTACCACCCGAGAACTGTCTCAACTCATAAAAAATCTTACAGATCTACATACCCGTGAAGTAACAGAACGTAAGGCATCTGCTCAACGACAAGATACCTTGCTTGCTTCTTTGGTTAAAATTTCTGAGGCCAACCAAACTAAGTTTGACTCTCGTATTCAAATTCTTTATAGGCCTCAACCAGAATCACAAAGAACTCCTTATGTTGAGAGTTCCAACAACATACATAAAAAGGGGAATTTCAATACCTTCTCCAAAGCCCCAAAACTCGATTTCCCTAGATTTTCTGGTGATAACCATCGTAGCTGGATCCGTAGGTGTGAGCGGTTCTTTTAGATCCACTCAACTATTGATGAACAGAAGAAAGAAATTACTTCTCTATACTTGGAAGGCAAAGCTAATTCTTGGTTTCTTGATTTCCTTACTGGTAAAACTTTCATCTCTTGGCCTGTTTTTGTAGAAGCTATCTATAATCGTTTTGAAGATCTATCAAATGATAACTATGTGGGTTGTTTTAACAAGTTGTTTCAACTTACATCTGTTGAAGACTATTTTGAGCAGTTTGAACAGTTAAAAGCTTTAATATTGAGTAAAAACCCTCATCTTACTGAGGAATACTTTGTATTGAGTTTCATTAGTGGGTTGAAAGAAGTTATTAAGAGCTCAGTTCAGATGCACAAACCTACAACACTATCCCAAGCCTTTTTTTTTGCTAGATTATAGGAAGTTGCACTTGCTTCTAAAAACCAAACTTCAAAACCCATTCTACTTAAATCACCTCCTACTACTTCTGGGTTCAACAAATTTTCTAACACCAAACCACTTCCTCCACCTTCCATTGTAGGAGCATCTACCTCTAATTCATCTACTCCTTTATACCCACCACCTAAAACTCCTTATGTACCACCAATAAGAAGACTCTCTTATGAGCATATGAGTAAAAGAAGAGCTCAAGTACTTTGCTTCAATTGTGATGACAAATACCAACCAGGTCATAGATGTAAGTCCTAATAATTATTTATGATGGCGGTTGATGATGAAGCCGATGAAGTAAAACCTCCATCAGTGCTTCTTAAAGATCAATTAGTTGCCTCAGATATGGAGATTTCTCTTCATGCCCTTACTGGTAATATCAATCCTGATACCATTAGAATCCTAGGGTTCATTAAAAAGAAAGCTATCAATGTCCCGATTGACACATGAAGTACTCATAGCTTCATTGACTCTGCACTGGCCACTCAATTGGGGTGTGAGATCCATCCTACTTCCCACATGCTAGTTACTGTGGTTAATGGAGCTAAAACTACAATCATTGGAATCTGTCAGCAACTCCAATGGACTATGCAAAACTATCAGTTTGCTACTAATTTGAGATTACTTCCTCTTGGTGGTTGTGATTTAGTTTTGGGAGAAGATTGGTTAAGAACACTTGGTGATGTCACCTTCAACTTTGACAAATTGTCTATTTCCTTCTTACACAATGGTCAGGTGATCACTGTACAAGGTACTTCTTCTAAGCCAACTCTTTTGATGCTGAGTAGCAATGCCATGAAATTTTTTATTAGAAAGAACACTCCAGCATTAGTGGGTCAATTTTTCTCTATCTCAGTATCTCCAATACCAGCTGACATACCACCTCCAATCCAAGACTTACTCAACACCTTCAATGATGTTTTTGAGGAACCCACGAATCTACCACCACAAGGAGTTTTGGACCACCAAATTACACTTAAACCCGACTCACAACCCATAAATATCAGACCTTATAAATGCCCCTATATCCACAAGTTAGTGGTGGAAACATTAGTTCAGGAAATGCTTAAAAATGGCATTATTCAAGATAGCCACAGCCCCTTTGCATCTCCTATACTCCTTGTAAAGAAGAAATACAATACTTGAAGGTTCTGTGTTGATTACAGGAAGCTCAATGCCATTACCGTTAAAGATAAGTTTCATATTCCGGTTATTGATGAGCTCCTGGATGAACTACATGGCTCTAAAGTGTTTACTAAGATGGAATTGAGATATGGCTACCACCAAATCAGGGTGCATTTAGGACCCACCATGGTCATTATGAATTCAAAATCATGCCATTTGGCCTCACTAATTCCCCTGCAACCTTCTAGGCACTCATGAATTCTGTTTTTGGACCTTACTTAAGAAAATTTGTTCTTGTGTTTTTTGATGACATCCTAGTGTATAACCCTACTATCCAAGAGCATGTGCATCACCTCTCAATAGTGCTTTCACTTCTCATAGAACACCAGTTATATGTCAAGTATTCCAAATGTCGCTTTGCACAATATTCTTTGGAATATTTAGGACATATCATTACAGCTGATGGAGTGGCAGCTGACCCTGAGAAGATTGCTTGAATGAAGTCTTGGCCTCTCCCTATAAATATCAAGCAACTAAGAGGGTTTTTAGGCCTCACATGTTACTACAGAAAGTTTATTAAAGGCTATGGATTTATTGCTAAACCACTTACAGATCTTCTGAATAAAAATGCATTCTTATGGTCTCCCTTGGTAGAAGAAGCTTTCCATACACTTAAGAATGCTATGCGTACCATACCTGTTCTTGCTCTTCCTGAATTCACCAAACAGTTTGTAGTGGAAACAGATGTATGTTCTAGAGGCATTGGAGATGTACTCATGCAAGAGGGGAGAGCAATTGTATTCTATAGCAAACCACTAGGGCCTAAAGCATTGGGACTCTCTACTTATGAAAAAGAACTACTAGATGTAGTTAATGCAGTCACCAAGTGGAGGTATTATCTCACTGGCCACCACTTCATTATCAATATTGATCAGCAAAGCATCAGGTATTTCATGGAGCAGAAAATTACCACTTTATTACAACAGAGGTGGCTCATAAAACTTCTTGAGTTTGATTACACCATTAACTACAAGAATGGTTTGGAAAACAAAGCTTCAGATGCCCTTTCAAGACTTCCTACCACTAGCACCTATAGGTTTCTTACCTTGTCAACTCCAACATGGACTCAAGACATAATTAATACTTATCACAATGATGATGTAGCTTCTAAGCTCATTCCACAGCTGTTAATTAATGTTGTCGCTTTTCCTCACTACACTTATGTGGAGGGTATTTTGAGGTTCAAAGGTAGAATTTATGTGGGCACTGCTACCAATATGAGGCACCATATCCTTCAGTTCATCCACTCATCTTCCATTGGGGGTCATTCAGGTATTCATGGTAGCTACATTAGAGCCAAAACTTATTTTTATTGGAAAGGTTTGAAACAAGACAATCTGCTCTTAGTCAGCCAATGTGACACTAGCCAAAGGAATAAGCTAGAGCATCATCTCCCTCCTGGACTTCTACAACCACTTCCAGTACCGGATCATGCCTGGCAACACATCAGTATGGACTTTATTGAAGGTCTTCCTAAGTCACACAATAAGGATGTTATCTTGGTGGTAGTAGATAGAATTACTAAATACAGTCACTTTATTGGGCTTAGTCATCCTTTTACTGCACTTACAGTGACTCAAGAATTCTTGAATAACATTTTTAAGTTACATGGGTTGCCAGTTTCCATAGTCTCTGACAGAGACAAAGTTTTTACAAGCAAGTTTTGGCAAGAACTATTCAGGAGCTTGGGCATACATCTCAACATGAGCACTGCTTATCATCCTCAATCAGATGGCCAATCTGAGAGAGTTAATGCTTGTCTGGAGGGTTACTTGAGGTGTATGATAGGTTACAAACCTAAACAGTGGTTCAACTGGCTTACCTTAGAAGAATGGTGGTACAATACCAACTTCCACACCAGCCTCAAAATGTCTCCATTTCAAGCTCTCTATGGGTATGTCCCTCGTCACTTGGCTTTTCCCACAATAATTAATACATCTGTAGCATCTGTTGAAGAATACCTACAAAGAAGAGATGTTGTAATTGACCTCTTGAAGGAAAACCTCCACAAAGCACATGAAAGGATGAAGTGGTTTTCTGACAAGAGGAGGACTGACAGATCTTTTGTTGTGGGAGATCTAGTTTACTTGAAGTTACAGCTATACAAGCAAACTTCCATGGCCCTGCGCACGAATTTCAAGTTATATGCTAGGTATTATGGACCATTTCTTGTGCTTCAGAATATTGGTCAGGTGGCTTACAAACTTGAACTCCCTCCAACCTCTAAGATTCATCCTGTCTTTCATGTCTCTCAGTTAAAGAAAAAGCTTGGTGCTACTATTTCCACTATTCCTTCTTTGCCATTGGTGGACTCAGATGGAGAGATCATTCTAAAACCCATAGCTACTCTGGATTCTCGTCAAGTTTTTTGCCAAGGCACGACAGTCCAACAACTTTTGATTCAGTGGTCATACACTACACCAGCTGATGCAACTTGGGAAGATTTGACTAACATTCGAGCTTATTTTCCTAAATACCATCCTTGAGGACAAGGATATTCTGAGGGGGGGGGTGGGGGGTGTATTGTCATGGTCCTATGGTTCTTGGCTCATTATGTGGTGGCCTGCAACCAGATGAAGAGTGTATTTATATTTCTAGTCAAATTAATTAATTGTGTTCAGACAGTTAACCCTGCTTTAAGTTACTGCTTAGATAGACGTTGACATCTCGACCACGTGTAAGGTCAGTGTCGATTAGGGTTCAGTGTGAGGTCTTCTTCTTCTTGCTTAAAATCAACCTGTACCGGCAGTCAGTGCTTATCAAGAAATTAATAGAAGGGAGGCAGTACAGTGGTACTGAGGTTATTGTGTTAACATTATATCTTCATTATTATCTTACCTAGACATACTATATCTCTTGAATGTTGATTAGTACTATCTGATCATCTATATTACATCATCAAATAACTCAGTACATCATACACCAGCCGGTCACAACATACTTTCTTCAACTCCTACTCCTGATTCGATCACAACAAGAAACCCCAGCTTGTGTTCAATGCTTCAGTGAACCAAAAACCCCATTAAGAATTTAGCCCCAAACCCATTCAATTTAGTTATCGTTGTTGCTTCATAATTGTCCAATTTGACCAGCATATACTCCTCCAGACCATGTGTCATTCAACTGGGTTTGGTGCACAGTACTTGGCACACTAATAGTAACAGTCCACACATCTTACTCTTGGTGGACTCACGTGCATACAACAAAGAGAACCCTCTGTTTATTGTATTCTTTCGGTGCGATTAATTTAGAATGATATTTTAGGGACCATGTTTTTTTTGAGGGGACCATGGTTTTATTATGCCACCTTCTCAATATTTATAAGGGGCGTCCTAAAGTGTTGAAATGACTAACCTACCCTTAATCTAATTTAAAACCAACCTAATAACCACATATATATATAAATATATAACCACCTCCTCCTCCCACCACCGCCCACCACCGCCGATTACCACCACCACCACCTTCGATTATCACCACCACCAACCACCGATTACCACCACCACCACCTCCTCCGACCACCACTACCACCAACCACTACCGCCGATTACCACCACCAACCACCGATTACCACCACCACCTTCGATTATCACCACCACCAACCACCGATTACACCCTTGGACTTTAAGTTCGGTTTGATCGTAAAAAATAAAATTCAATTTTTCATTACCGAACTTCTTACTGGTAACTAATCATTACTAATCATACTAATCATTAAGTTCGGTTTTCGGTCATAAATTTGGGTAACCGAACTTCAAGTTCGGTTTAATCGTAAAAAGTTTTAAATTTTTTTGTAACCGAACGCAAAGAAATTTTTTCGAATTTTGTAACCGAACTTCTTACTGGTAACTAATCATAATAATCATTAAGTTCGGTTTTTGTCATAAATTTGGGTAACCGAACTTTACAGTTCGGTTTTTGATCGTAAAAAAATTTAATTTTTTTTGTAACCGAACTATACAGTTCGGTTTGATCGCAAACAAAAAATTTAAATTTTTGTAACCGAACTTCTTACTGGTAACTAATCATTGCTAATCATAATAATCATTACTAATCATTAAGTTCGGTCATAAATTTGGGTAACCGAACTTTAAGTTCGGTTTGATCTTTAAATTTTTTAATTTTTTTTGAAACCGAACTATATAGTTCGGTTTGATCGCAAAATAAAAAAATCAATTTTGTAACCGAACTTCTTATTGGTAACTAATCATTACTAATCATAATAATCATTACTAATCATTAAGTTCGGTTTTTGGTAATAAATTTAGGTAATCGAACTTGAAGTTCGGTTTGATCGGAAGGAAAAAATTTCATTTTTTTGTAACCGAACTTGTTACTGGTAACTAATCATACTAATCACTAATCATACTAATCACTAATCATTAAGTTCGTGGTCATTAATTTTGGTAACCAAAAAAAATTTAAAATTTTTTTCTAACCGAAATTTTTACTGGTCACACCAAATATATAGTTTGGTTTGATTGCAAAGAAAATTTTTAATTTTTTTTGTAATAAAATTTCTTAATGGTAACTAACCATTACTAATCATACTAATCACGAATCACTAATCATTACTAATCATACTAATCATTAACTAATAACTAAGTAATCATTAAACTAAAATATTTAATTAAGAAGGGTAAGTTTGGTATTAAGAAAAATATTTAGATAAGGGGTGACTTAGGATTACTTATAATGTCTTGCCTAAAATAGAATCATGGTCCCCACAAAAAAACAATGGTCCCAAAAATAAGGTTCTTAATTTAAATGCCCAACTGTGTTACCTTGGCAATTAAGCTCGGTCATGGGTGCTTTTAGTCGCAAATTCCTTTATGCTTCTATTTTAGTTTTTTTATCGTACTAGTGATTGAATTCGTGCGTAATTCTTGCATAAGCTCTAAAACAATTTTATTAGCCAAAATATCGAGTCATAACTAATATAAATATGGGTATAAAATGTAGCACTTACGTGCTTAGGCTAAGTCTTATGGGCTAAATATATAACTGCTAGATTGTCCATCCACGTCAGCCTGGGCAACCTCCTAAGTCTTATGGGTTGGCGAATCTATCAGCGGAACGCTGAACAATGCAGCGTCCATGTGAATGCTGAACCGAACAACGTTTGACTTGGCCAGTTAGCTTGACAACGCTGAACGGTTCAACGTCTAAGAATCGGGTTTTCTCCAGCGCAGAACCCCTTCTCCCTCAGTTCTTCCCCATCTCATTTTTCACCCATTTTTCACCTAAATATGCATGTTCTAGATCGATCGTTCTAGAGATTTTTTTCCTCAAATCCTTCTGTGGGTTTGTTCTCCATCGAATTCTTGATCGTTTGAGAGTATTTTCATTCAATTCCGTCCACGAAATTGATTGAGGTAAGGATTTAAAGTTTTAGGTTTTTTTTTCTTAATTTTTGATTATGATGAAAATTTGATGAAATTGATGATTGATAGTTGATACAATGCGGATTTAGATGATATGTTTACGTGATTTGAATGATTTGTGATTGAAATTGATTCTTAGAATTTTAGGGTTTATTTTGATTATTTGTGATGAACAAAAAATGATATTTTTATTTTTGTGATGAAAATGAATGCTAATTTATATGATTAGATTGTAGGTAAAATTTGTATGATAATTTGATTATTTGTATGATTTAAATGATATGATAATGAGTTATAATGAATGCTAATTTATTTTTGTGATGATAATGAATGATAGTGAATTATTTTTGATAATTTGTATGATCATAATGTTGATTCTCCAGCTCTTTATATCTTTTCAAACCTCAATATTAATGAGATATTTTAATAAATTACGCTCTTTAGAGCTCCTTCTTCCTTTAAAAAATAAAAGGAAAGGAAATTTGGTGTCCAAACGAACTTGAATGCAATTTTTAGAATTATTAAGTAGTCAAAGTACGTTTGAAGTTAAAGTGTCCTTGTTCATTCAAATATTTGTCCTAAATTAAAAGACATGTGTCTTAAGAGCATCTCCAATGCAAAGGGTCAAGGTAATCCTATGTGGAGATCTTATTAACACATGTTCATGTGTGTGTCATTACTAAATGACAAAAAACAATTAATGTAAAACTTTTTACCTTAAGTTGATCTCCAACCCTCAAAGTATTATCTAACAAATTTTACTTGAATTTAGAGACAAAATGATGATGTGGCTTTAAGACCCAAGGTCATAGAGAAAGTCTTATTTAGACATTCTCCATTACCCCCACTTAGCCATGTCATCTATCTCTATGACCTTGACCCTTGTGTTGGAGATGGAAATTTGGTGCAAAAAGTCTTAAATCATATGTGTCGTTCAAATTTAAGACCTTTACCCCGTGCATTGGAGATGCTCTGAATTAAAAGAAGTAGATTGCAGAGTAATTATTTAATCAGTTAATTGACAAATAGCGGTTAGAGCAACTGCAGTCATCAGACTAAAACCAAAGACCAAAGATAAAAAAAAAACCAAAAAATTTGGTTTAGTCCGTGCTGTGACACTACAGTGCAGGAGTAAAAATTTGGTCGGGACATCAGGCGTAGTTTAAAACTACGCCCCATTTTTTTATTTTTTTTTATGGGGCGTAACTCAAAGTTACGCCCCATCATCAGGAGGAATCCTAAGACTTCGCCCCAATTTTTTTTTTGTATAAGGCGCAATCCCAACACCCCGCTCCATCAGGGGTAGTCTTAAATTACGCCCGACTAAAGACCAGATTATAGATTAAATTTGGTCTGGGTTTTAGTTATACTCTGATCTTTGATCGTTAGTCCACTCCCATTGTGTCTGCTTTTTACTAAAAAAAATTGGTTTTACTCTGCGGCTGTGGTTGCTCTTAGGAAATAAAGAGATAGTAGTGGGGGGCAAGAGGGAGTTTCGGTAGTTCATTGACCCCCTCATTTCCTCTACAAGCCCAAATTGATAAAAATTTCATTCAATTTGGAAAATTATGTTTAGTTTGTAACCACACAATGATTTAACCACTAATTTATTCCAATTGAAAAGAAATCAGTATTGACTATTGATCCGTCATCTTTGTTTTTCGAATTTTGAGAAAGAAATTCAAGATTAACAAAGAAGATAGAAAAGAGCATTCTAAATAATAATTAACATGAGATCATCATCAGTTAACAAGATAAAATTTTGGTTATAAATTTTCATTTTGAGTGTGTATATAAATGAACAATTCCTTGTTCTTGTTGTAGCAGCAAGATCCCAGCCAGGTACTATGGGTGGTGGCAATGCTATTCACAAGGGTTCAAATAAACACCAACACGAGCAACTAAAAGAAGAAGACAACAACAGCAACAACATCACCAGCAACGGTAGCAACAAGCAGGTGGTAGTGGTGGTGGTAATAGTACAAGACCCCAACCAGGTGATGTGGATACTGGTAATGTTGTTCATGAGGTATCAAACAAACACCAACAACAAGAACTAAAAGAAAAAGAAAAACAACAACAACACCAGCAAGCAGGTGGTAGTGGTAGTGATGGTGGTGGTGGTAATAGTACAAGATCCCAACCAGGTGCCGCAAGTGGTCGTAATGCTATTGACAAAGGATCAAATGTACAACAACATCAAAAGCAAAAACAACACCAACAAGCAGGTGGTGGTGGTAACAACTTTAAAGAATCAATCACAAAACAACTAGGTGGTGCTGGAGAATCAGTTAAAAAATAATTAGGTGGTGCCGGAGAATCAATATCAAAACAACTAGATGGTGTTAGGAATAACTTTAAAAAATCAGTCCCAAAACAAGTACGTGATACTGGTAATAGCTTTAAAGAATCAGTCACAAAACAACTAGGTGGTGCTGGAGAATCAGTCAAAAAAATAATTAGGCGATGCTCGAGAAGCAATTAGGTGGTGTTGGGGATAGCTTTAAAGAATCAATCCCATAACAAGTAGGTGATGCTGGTAATAGCTTCAAAGAATCAGTCACATGTGCTAGTAATAGTTTCAAAGAATCTATCCCAAAACAAGTAGGTGATGCTGGTAATAGCTTCAAGGAATTAGTCACCGGTGCTGGTAATAGCTTTAAAGAATCAGTCACAAAACACATTGGTGGCGCTAGTAGTCGCTTTAAAGAATCAACCCCAAAACAACTAGGTGGTAGTAAACATGATAAAGGACTTGGCCTGGAAGTACTACCGAATATCGGTGGAAAACTAGCAACCAAAACACAAATTGGTGGCAGCAACAGCAGCAGCGGTGATAATAATGAGGGTGGCAGTGGAGGCGGTGGTAGTGGAAGTGGTGATTCTGGGAAAGGAAGTGAGGAAGCTACACGTCAAATTAAGAAAGGAGGTAGTGAGACCAATAGCAGTAGCAGCGGATGGGGTGGTGTCTCTTCACAATTCAATGTTAAGAAGTATGGTGCACGCGCTGATGGAAGAAATGATGATACCCAGGTTTGTGCACTCTCTCAGTCTTAAAATTGATTTCCTTTGTGTTTTCTGGTTTTTGGATTTACTAATTTGCATCTGCATGCATTTACGGCTGCATGGAAAAGTGCGTGTGCGTCCACAACACCTGATGAAGTTTTTATACCAAAAGGAACATACTTGGTTGGACCTGTTAAATTTACAGGGCCTTGTAAAGCATCACCTATGACAGTTAATATGCAAGGATTCTCGAAGGCATCAACAGATCTTAGCAGATATGGTTCCTCTTCTGACTGGTTTGAGTTTGGATGGGTTGATGGTTTGAATTTGATAGGTAGCGAAACATTTTATGGTCAAGGTGCTGCTTCTTGGCCATTTAACAAATGTCCTACAAACCTAAACTGCAAAGTCCTTCCCACAGTAAGTCCCATCGTGCTTTACTAACTAATTTTTATGGACGCAGTTTTTCATTAATTTAGACTTACAGTTTATATTTTTATTTTTGCAGAATATTAAATTTGTTTCGTTAACCAAAATGGTAGTGAAGAGCATAACATCGCTGAATAGAAAATTCTTTCATATGGTTTTATTGGATTGCACGGATTTTAAAGCAAGTGAGATCCATATATCTGCACCAGAAAATAGTCCCAACATTGACGGTATTAATATGGAACGGTCAACAGGCGTAACCATTGACAATATTGGACAAGGAAACGCTCATGTTACCATTACTTGCGGACCTGGCCACGGTATCAGGTTCGTTAGTGAGTATATTTATTTTATGGATTTTCTGAAGGAACAAATAAATGCAATAACATGAGATAATGAGCTTTTTTGTTTTGTTTTATAGTGTTGGGATCTTGGGGAGGTATCAAAATGAAGGAGATGTAAATGGATTATCGGTGAAAGGGTGCACACTTTCAGGTACAACGAATGGCATTAGGATAAAAAGACATGGGCTAATTCTCCTGATTCAAGTGTTGCTAATCCTATCATCATCATTGATCAAACTTATTGTCCATACGCCTCTTGTTCTTCAGTTGTAAGTATTTCCCTCTGTCTCTAATCCAATAAGCTATAAATTTACTAGTATTTCGTATTATCTAGATATCTCAATTGTATGTTTTGATTCGTGTAGTCACCATCCAAGGTTAAATTGAGTGATATAACTTTCAAGAACATAAGAGGGACAACATCGTCTCCGGTGGCAGTAACACTAGAATGCAGCACTGAAGTGCCATGCCAAAACGTTAAGCTTGAAGATGTACATTTGGACCCAGCTGGTGGGGGTACAGTAGCGAAATCATCATGTTTGAATGTCCAGGGTACACTACCAATTCGTTCGATCAAGACTAAGCGCTGGACCATTCTCTAACTTGATTTCAGATTTAGTCCTTTCTTGTCCACCAAACCAAGGTTGGATCCCAATTAATCCAATCACTTTAACCCGTTTTAAATCGTCGTCATCGTTTTTTGCAACACGAATAACCAACTGATGTGACAAATTACCTTCAGCACTGTCTCCGGCGATAAAACAACGTGATAGATCAGCATTGTATGGAAACCCTTTAAATTGTTGCTTGTCGATGAATTTCAGAGCATCAAATCCGTCTTCATATTGTGAAGGATATTTGAATTCCGATGAGTATATGTAATTTACCGAGATAACAACACCTGAATAATTCTTACGATATAAATGACGGCATAGTGTGTCGAAAGGTTTTGAATCAGGAAATATATATGCAAATCCACCGCCATGGAAGTAAAAAAAAAAAATGGAAATGATGTAGTAGTAATATTTGTTGGTGTGTAGAGACGAAACCAGAGGTTACGTTTGGATCTACAATAATATTTGATATTTTGAGTCCATCAATTGGTTCTGAGGGAACTTTGGTGGTGATGTTAATGAGACTGAGGAGTCTACGGTTGATGGTGCCATCGTTACGAAAGGCTGAACCTCTAATAGTGGAAAAAAATTGTAAAATCAATGCTTGTCTTCCATGGGAGCAATCAATGTTTAAAGGAGTATTATTTTTTTCTTCTGCAGATGAATTTCTCTATCTCAAACCTCCCAGTTTCTATCTTGCATTATTTACCTCCTTTAAACAGGAGCAGGACCAGGGACTTTTATGCTTTGATGGGGGGGAGTTTTGTCACATTGATGTCCCCCTAAATTTTTTCACCTAGTTGCCACATATATTAGGGAAATGCATTGACCGGATTTTCGATGCCTGATTCACATTTACGAATATCAGTCTAGACTTGTATAAATTATACTCAGCAGTTCTTGGTATGTACATCAGTATGTTCATCCATGGAATTTGTTCCTCTATGAAATTCAGTTCCTGCAAAATTTGGCATTTACAACCCGAACATGCTCACTTTATCAAGTAATAGTTGTACCATATATCAAGGGTTTTTGTGACCAATGTCAGATAAATTGTCTCGACGAAATATCATTATCATTATTAAGAAAATGATTCATAGAAACTTTTAACACGAGTTGAAGTCCATAGTCATCAAATACATCAATGTAAAACCTTGTTGTTGGCAATGTAAGACCTGTTTCAGCAATCTAACTACTGCTAGAATCAGTTTAATATTAAACACAATCATAACCACTAATTTCAAGTTACCTCATATCAAAATCTAAAATAAAACAAATGAGAATAACATTTTCTAACCAGCATAATAAATACCTGGAACATAAAGAGAAGTACCTCAGAGATGCCAGAATAAGTTATAATCTTATTGATTGGTGTCTATGTCAGCTCCAATCCAAGTCTTCAAATGTATTCTACTTCTTACTAATCCTAAATTTCACTTCAAACTACGAAACCTAAAAAAGAAAAAACTTTAATCAAAAAATCGTATAGTTTTATGAAATTGCAACAACATAATACCTTAAAAGATAGAACTAGTACAACTGTTGCCACGGTGGGAGGGCCGACTGAAGAATAATATGAAGATGGGGTTTTTCTGCGACTACTTTCGTCCCGTTTTAGAAAAAGTGATACTTTCGCCTCGTTTCAGAAAAAGTGATACTTTCGCCCACTTTTTCTGAAACGGGGCTAAAGTACCACTTTTCCCGAAACTCGGGCGAAAATTTAATTTTTCCCGAAACGGAGTGAAAGTATCACTTTTCCTGAAACAGAATGTGAAAGTATCACTTTTTTAAAACGGAAAATTAGTCGATCCTTACACCAAAATATGGTTGCATGATGTGTTATGAATCCTTTCTGGTGGTTTGTATAATGGCTAATGGCTATTCAGTTTTCGAGAATTGTTATCACTTTTCTTGAAACGTATGGAGTACATCGTTTTATTAGTTGCAACGGAAAATTAGTTGATGCATAAACCAAAATATATCTACATAAAGTATTATGTATCCTTTGTGGTAGTTTGCATAATGAATATACATACATTTAATTTTCTAAAATTGTGCCTAAAATGTTAAATACCTCCGAATTTTTCGTAAAAACTCTAAATTTGATATTGTTGTTTGTACTCATTCCGTAGATTTTTTTTATAACCATTCCAACGAGATAAAATTTGTAAAATTCCAAGGCACGTATATTTAGATATGTTATATTAAAGTTTTCTTTCCAATTATACCCCTAAAAAATAGGATACATAAAGAGTTGTAGTAATTTGACTAAAAGGAAAGGATAATTATGTCAAGTGAAAAAACGACCACCAAAAGTTTGGTTACACCAAATCCAATATTTTTGTGTCAATTGATCACTTACAGTTACAATTTACAAAAAAAGTGGTCAGATCGTCCCTCGCTTCGCTCGGTCGGCCCAATTAACAAAACCCATTTCATGTACGTTTTCACATAACCAAGTCACCAAATCACAAATTATATCAATGAATAAACCCTTTTTTCCCTTATTCACCGCCAACCAAGAAAACAGAAATTAAGAGAAAATCCATTAAACATATATATAATGAAAGAGTTTAGGATACTAACCCCCCAAAAAAAAAAAAGGGAAAACATATAGAGTGGTATATTAGGTAGAAAGGGAATAATATTTGATAATCTTTGAAGAAAGTGGCCTTTCCTATCATCTCTTTAAATAAAAACCTAAAATCAAGTTTAATCCCAGATTATATTCTAAAAATATCAAACTGTAATCTCCACACAAAAAAAAATCGAACTTAAGTAACCTTTGGGAAAATCCCAACAATATGAGACACGATCATTCCTAGCACAAAAACTTTGTTTTTTTTTATCTCAATTCTATTATACTTTTCGATTTATTTTATTCTTGGGAACCTAATACATATCGTTATATCTAAACTACCCTCTTACCCTCGTAGTAAACACTCTGAAGGAAATTATCAGTTTTAAATTGAGGGGTAGTTCAGTACTAAGGGTGGCCACAGTTAAAAAAGAAGTATTTTCTTTATATTAATATTAATATATATATATATATATGTATAGATATATAAGATAAGATAAGATGTTATATGAACTGGAAATATAAAATTTTGTAAGTAGTAATACAACTTGAAAACAAGATCATCATAGCTGGATGTAACTGGCCATGTAATGGCGATTATTTGCCTTTAGGCATAAGTATATAAAAAATAAAAGAATCTTTTTTCTTTACTATATAAAAAAACAAAATAAAATTTTCAAAAAGATTTTAAGCAAGTTAATTTACCTTTTAATTTAATATACTAATTACTTTTTTTCCTTATTATTATTTTAGTTCTGAAATAATAACGGTCCGCGAGTTATAACCCTAAAGGTGTCACTATCCATCCACAAAAAACCCATCAAAACAAAAGTAACACAAAAACCCCAATGAATTTGATGAAACCAATTTTGAAATTTGGGGTTTTTATATCAATTTTTAAAAAATTTAGGGTTTTTGTATCAATTTTGTTTAAGATGGAGTTTTAATGGATCCCAACATTTGAATGGGTTTTTGTACCACAAGTTTGGTCACCTTGAGTTTTTATAACTCGTGGACCGTTATTATTTTATATAAAACAGATACTCTTAATATAAAAAAGAGTAAATGGAGTGCTCAAATAAATGTCACTATTGTTATTAATTGGGACCCGTATATGTTGAGGACCCAATTAATTGGTTTTAAGACACTTGAGTTATAAGATGATATCAAAGTACATAAGTGCCTATTATTGAAATGTTAAGGAAATCCATCAAAGTTTAGTTAGTGTAATTTTACAATAAAAACATGTTACAAATTTTATATTCATCGAATTCTATAGTTGGGATGAGAATGGAATGGTCGGATGCGACGTTTGCCTCTCAAAATGTTTTCCGTCCGTCCAAGCTAAAAAAACCATTATGTTTTGTATTATAGATAACTCTTGATTTCCCATATTCATGCAGACTCGTTTTCCATATTTCTTTTCATATTTCTTCCCACCAAGCGTTGGTATGTCAAGTTTGGTTGTCATATTTTAGTGAATCAAAACTCATCTAGGAGTTGCTTGATTATGTACTAGAGACAACTTCATATAGGTTAGACTAGAAAGTCTAAGAATATGAGACATACAAGTATTACTCGAAGACTTGAAGAACGTGAAGAAGTAACGAGATACAACGATGGCATCATCCTTCCTCTTGAGGTTAGTAATATTGACTTGAACTGTTTTATTCCTAACGTATCTTTCAAGTCGTTCTATATTGAAATCATAACTGCAAAGCTGTGAATGAATATGTTACTCTAGTAGTGAGACATGATCATATGATCATAGTATTAAGGAATTAGACTACGAAGTATAATGCTTATCTTTTGAACTTCGTAGATATGACATCGACATAATATTATGAATGCTATTGTGATTATGTGTCTGGGTAAAGGAGAATATTTCATCCTAGGAAACAATGTTTACATTTGTTTAAAAGAAGTACATTCATGAACTTGTTTTCCGGATCGAAAGGGAAATCGCTAGGCTTGTTGGTATTGTTATTCATTGCATATCTTTGGATTACCAATATGTATGATTTAGTAGAACCGATCATAACTTGTTATGAATATTGGTATAGCTAATCACAATGCCTAACTTATGATTTGGTATGACTAGTTTTGATTAATTAGTGTAACCGATCCTAAGTAATCACCTGCGATGGTATGATCGATTTTTGTAATTGGTGTGACCAATCACAAAAGAGTTGTGTGATCGATCCTTGTAATTGGTGTAACCGGTCCTGGTAATTGGTGTAACTGATCCTGGTAATTGGTGTAACCGATCACAAGCAATACCATGAGTATATGGTAACCGATCATGGTAATTGACGTAACCAATCCGGGTGATTGATGTAACCGGTCCTGGTAACTTGTGTGTCCGATAACAAGTAATCCATATTAAGGTATAACCGATCCCAGTGATTGGTAGAATCGATTGAACCCATGATTGTGATTTGATATTTGATCAATCACTTAGTTATCTTGGAATACAAATGAACCAATTCTAAACTTGTTTGTAAGTGTGGTATAATTGATTGCAAGATTATAAATATGAAAGATGATTTAAAAAGAAAAGATGTCAACATACTTTGAACACGATCAATAACTCTTATCTTTTATTTTTCAAAGATATTCCTTAATTACTCAAGGAGATCCCAGTCTAAAATAAATTAAGAATCTTTTAATTAAGGTTGTTAGTTTTATATGCTTTAATTACTAGCAACTAAATGCATATCTCTAGAGAATAAAAATTAGCAATGTGCATTTACCAAGTGGAGATTTTCTATTGAGAAATTTCAGAAAAATATTGGACAAAGCATTTCCAGGAATTATGAAAATCGAATGGGCATTTATTGCATATCTTGGGAATACTTTCGGTTTTGGAAATTCCTTCGTGTCCAAACATCCTTGGTCTATAAATGCGCAAGTTTGCATTTCTAGCAAACTATCCAAAGAGCCAGGCAAACTTCATCTTCTTTTTATTTCTAGTGGAGCCGTATAATCGGAGAGAAAAGTACCATAATTAGGCGAAATCTCTTACGATCGCTCGTTTAAAGACTTCTGCGGGATCAAGAAGCTCTACGAGTACCGTTGGTGGGAAACTAAATAATTACAGTGTTATTATTTTTCGATTTGATTTGATTGACTAATGGTTGTTGAACTTTGATTGCACCTAGTTTGTTTATTCTGGAGAATCTTCTCTTCTGATATTAGATTTCCTCAAACTAGATCGAAGTGTCGACGGGATCTTTAAAACTGTTTGTAGATCTAAAGACATCTTGTGATAATCCATTATTAACAGACTCCTTTATGTGTGTGATTGATCTCCAGAGATTCAAGTGGTATTGTGCAGGTTTAATTAAAGATTAAAGAAGATTGAAGACGAAGAAGATTTCTTATTGGTTTCTCATATCTTTGTGTAGCACAAACCTTGATCGGCTGGGATCCAACTAGAATCAGTTTATCTTTGATAGATTTGATTGTCTAGTTGCATAGATTGGAAATTAATCATTTGGTGGCATTCTTCAATGTCCGAATCCGATCAGTTGTAAATCTAAGTTACTGATTTAGATTGATATAAACCCGACATAGGAGTTTATTAAATTAAATGGAAGAGCCTTGTCAAACTCAAATCACTTAGATTGAAAGAGATGTTACCAAACAGATTTATTGTTTTTTTACTGTTTGGAATACGATCTAAAGGAATTGTTCCAGTGCGTGCACTTATTGAATGTCGGAAGCGCATGGATACTGAAGAAACTAAGTGAACTAGGGTTAGTTGCTTGGTCTCAACTATACAAAGTTTGTTTAAATTTTTTATAACGGCTTAATTCTGAGAGAATTCAATTCTGGACTAGGTCCCAGGGTTTTTCTGCATTTGCGGTTTCCTCGTTAACAAAATCTTGTTGTGTCATTTAATTTTCCTTTTCACAATTATAATTGTTGTTATTATAATTTAAAGTAAATTACACAAACGTTAACTCCGTATTACTTGATAGTGATCCTATAGAGTTTGGTTAAGTCTGAACCTATTATCAAGTACTCACACTTTGATTGTTGTATTATCTTGATCTCGTATCCATAGACGATCGCTCAAAAAGTGAATACCAATTTGTCGTATTGTCTCGACTTTGTCCATAGACAATCACTTTCGGTAAGAGGACTTATACGTGGATATTTTTGAAACATTGTGGTGTATTTGGGTACCCTTATATTTTCACACATCTTGAAGGGTTGAAAAATATAAAATAATTCAGTCTAGGTTTTCACTACATCAAAAAAGGGGAGTCTGTGAGTTACATTGATTTCAACCATTACTTCCATATATTTTTCATTGAAATCTCTTCCATAAGGATCTTTGAAAAACAATATCATTCCAACATGCTTGGCTGTATCCTCGAGAGCATTATAATTGACGTAGTCATTTGGGACTCTTTTCATTCTGATGTTTTTTTCCCTTTCTTTTATAAAAAATATATTTACCTTCACAAATATGGTTTATTTTTAATGCATTAATAAGTGGTCCATAATACAAATCAACACTAAAGAGCATTTACTACTTATAGGCCCACTTACGACAATTTCACAGCTGCAAGAAAGACTTTTGTTATAAGGAGAACAAAATGTGATCCGAGGAATGCGAACATCGTAGTCGACTCAGTATATTTTTCTAACTTAGTCCAAAATATCCTTATCAGTCACAAAAACCATACACACACGTTAACAAAATTCTTATTTTTCTTATCGTCTTCTTATCATGAGAAAAAAAGCCCCAACTTCAGAATTAATTATAATCTCTGTTGATTTCTGAATCGACTGTAGTATCTTTTTTTTTTCCACTGTAGGATCAATTCTTCTCTTCCATCTACTAACACATACAAACATCATATACGAGTTGTTTTCTTGGCCAAAACATCTTCAATTAACGACAGCAACTTTACTAACTTTTTGGTGATTAACAACAGAAGTCTACACAAATTCAAATCATTCTTCTGCCATGTCTTACCTTTTGAGTGTTTTTCGTTCTCCTCCTTTAATCTTCTGGATGCGTACTTGTTTCTTCGTCCCTGTTTTTGTGACTTGAATTACAATTTCAAATCTTTCCCAAATTTAAAATAAATTCGTACCACATATTTCATTTGCCTCTCAGCTTCAAATCCAAATGCTTCTTAATCTTCATAAACCCATCTTCACGGTCACTAGTTGGACCCTATCTTGCTGGTGGTGAACTTGTTTCTGTCGCGCTTTTTTTCTCAGTGATTTTCTTTCCGAACTCAAGTGCCATTTCTTTAGTGTCTCAAATTTTTTTTGGTTACTATAATATGGAGATTTCAAAAATCTTATTTAAATTTTCCAGGGTTCATGACTCTGTTACGGAAGAAGAAGACGATAAAGGGAGTGTTCTTTTAGATGTGCGAGAAACATGTGCGTCTACCAAGGATAATTTAGACCAAGTTAGAAATAAACCAAGGGTTGATCCTAGTTAGCGAGTTAGATACGATTTTTGCACTCCTCGGATTATTTTTTCTCTCCCTTTAACAAAAATCTTAAAAAAAAGAAGAATAAAACAATACTTATGTCAATATGAGCACACACATGATATTATTGTTGGAAGTTGCACAACTGAAATCGGACTCCCCAATACAAATATAAATGTCCCATTTATATATCGACATGAAAAATAAATAAAGACCGGAAAATAGGAGACTCTACAACGTAAATCGAAAGTGACAATACTTCTTCGTTTAATCTAACTATAGACTATCCCGAAAAATGGAAGAAATTAAACTTCTTTAACCAACTATAATCTAACCATGCAGGTGAACCGTATAAGACTGCTACCACAAAAGGTTGACCCTCGTCTGAGGTGATACCTGGTAGGGTTCTAAAAAAATTCTCATCCACTGATCCTAGTTAGTAATTCTCCGAATGAATGATTCGCGAAGTATCCGAACTGACCGAATCCGAATGATATTTCCGAACTAGAACTCCGAACCTAGTTCTCGCTTTCCCATAGGTAACTCTTTGACCAGAGTTCTATTGATTGGTTTTTGTTTGATTTTATATATACTTTATATTTAAATACAATTATTCAGTTAAAATTTTCTATTGGTAGTTGTTTAACCAGTGTTTTATGTGTGGATTTGTGTTTAAAAGTCTATAAACTCGTTTTATAATATATTTATACAATTAAATTGTTTACTTCTTGTTAAATAATCACGCTAAATTTTTTTTCCATCTTATAAATAAATCATATACAAATAAAATTAGTCTCGTAATAAGGTCACAATACTTATCAATTTATCATATATGTAAGACGAATTTTAAGTACCGAACTCACATTTATAAAACAAATATGCACGTACGTATGCTATTCCGTACTACTGTCCGAACAACGTAAGGTTGACCGGATTTTTGACCGAACTACTACACGTACCACGAATTGCTAACTAGGCCACTGATGCACATTTGCTTCCTTACATGTAGTAGACCGATCAACAAGCTTAATATACTAGTACCTAGTCCCATCAAGAAACAAAAAGCCTACCCCCATCTATGAAACCCTAAAGACCCTAAAAAGGGTAATAACGTCATCGTGTTAGTTATATAAATTACTCAACTCTACTCGCCGAATTTGCTTCTGCAGCTCATGTGGAGAAGAAGAACTGAATCCAGAAATAGGTATCCTTCATATTAGGTTTTCATTGTCCTGCTAAATAAAAACTAGGCTTTATGTTGTTGTTCTTATATGGAATGATGTTTTATTTGTTATTGATAATCTTGTGGGGAAAAGGAAACATATATGTTGTTTTAGCATTTTTTTAATGGTTGTTAGCCGACTGCAGATTATTAGTTGAGTAAGTTGTTTGATGATGGAAGTAGTATTGTTTTGGTCTTTTCCTAAACACTAAACTAGGTAATTTTGAATAAACATAGATTTGTAGTCACAAGATGTCGCTTATAAATGGATTTATTGTTTAGCTAAGATTTTCTAAATCTAATACTGCATCGGTCTTGGTTTTTATATGATTTTACTGTTGTGAACATTTATTTTCAGTGAGTTCCATGATGCAGTTAGTGTTCGATTATTGAATCAAGATTTTAATACTTTGTTAGATGATAGTTCTAATCTAGAATGGGTTTTTAGCTCAATCCCTAAATATATGCACTGTCTATCTTGGGTTTATGCGTTTGTTCCATTATTATGAATTTGCTACTTTCCTCTCATGTTTAATTGAATGGGGTTAGACTTTCATGTTTTTTTTTTGGTATCCCTCTATGTTTGTTCAGACTCTTATTCTTTGGTACTTGGGAAGTTTGCAATCATGTTGGATGTTTAAATGCCTTATTATTTCTGTTAGACTTTCATGTTTTTTTTTGTATCCCTTTATGTTTGTTCAGACTCTTATTCTTTGGTACCTGGGAAGTTTGCAATCATGTTGGATATTTAAATGCCTTATTATTTCTGTTGACTTTCATGTTTTTTATTTTTTGGTATCCCTCTATGTTTGTTCAGACTCTTATTCTTTGGTACTTGGGAAGTTTTCAATCATGTTGGATGTTTAAATTCCTTATTATTTATGTTTAGGTGCCTAATAGTTTGCATACTCTCCAGTGTTTTTTTTTTGTTGAACTCTTTCAGGTATGGGTGGGGAAATCAAGGCAGAGACTATGGTTCCAGAGCATGTCTTGAAAAAGAATAAGAGATATAAAGAATGGGCTCTAGCAGAGAAACTGCCCAAGAAGTTCAGAAGAAAAAGAACTCCGGAAGCAGAAAGCCCATCTACAAGAGGGCTTAGCAGTATGTTAAGGAATACACATAGCAGGTTTGAGTACCTACTTTGACCCATTTTTTAAAAAATTTCCATCTTCTGGGAAGTTATCTTCTGAAAATCAGATATATCTGTTAACCATTTCATATTAGTTTTATTGTAGGAGAGGGAATTGATCAGGTTGACACGTGAGGCTAAGCTAAAAGGAGGATTTTATGTTAATCCTGAAGCCAAAGCAGGTTTGGGTTTTAAGCTTAGACTTTGTTTTTGGCATTCAAACCAGAGATAACATTTTAAATGTTGTTCAGTTTTCACTTTTCCTTTGTGTTGCTTAGATCTGATTTTTATTTTATTTTATTTTTGTAAATTGGGTATTCAATAAAGAGGCTAACTTAAGGCGCTAGCAGCCATGGTTACAATAGTAAAGAGATTACATGAAAAGTAAAATACAAAACCTAGAAAATAAATGATAAAACCACCGAAAGGTGTTAGACACGCATATGTTGCCTCGGTAAAAACCTTGACAAGGAAAACCCATAACCAAAATGATGCGATGAGTCCTAGAGAATAACCTAAAACTATACAAACAAAGATACCCATAACATTTGTAATTCTTCAATAACCTAGGAAGCATTCGTTCTCCATCGTTACCCAATGAGTAGTCTTCTAATATTGGTAGTATGTAGGATTTCACAAATGAGTTGTGAAGATTAAGCGATAATGCTCGTGATAAAACTATGAAGATGAATTCCCGAGCCCTTCTATCACGAACAAGTCTGATAAAAGTGTCACGACGGCCTATACAGGAAATAGATCTCTTGTTAATGATTGAGGATGACTGTATAGCCTTTTCCGCAATCGAAGATTTGATTGGCGAGGGTTGCATCTTCAAAAAAATACAACCATATATAACATAACCAGTATTGATTTCAGCATCATGTTGTTTCACAGGAGCTTTCATATTCCTATTCCAAGAATAAAAACAAAAGAAAGTTAAAAAGCACAGTAACCTTACATACACATAATCCATTTTTAAAATGAAAGATTGAAGGTAAACTAGTCAATGTAACTAAAACCTACAGGGAAATAAAGATCACTAAAACAAAATAAGAGACTTAAAGAAAATCCTAAGTACAACACAGTTTTAACAACAACAATTACTAAGCTAATTATCCTTTTTAGAAACTCATCACAAGAAAAATATTGTGGTCCTAACGTTCAATCAATCTAGAAAACAAAAAGGAAACGGATAACAATCTAGACAAAATAAATGAAGAAGGATGAAGAAAGAAAGGCCCCTGAATAGCCGATTCAAACCAACTGGGATTAAACCAGTCCCTTAATCCCTGCATAGAATATTTGGATTCAATTGCAGTCACCGGACTAAAAAGAAAACCAAAACTGATTTCAACACCAACCCAAAAAGGATTAAAAAACACAATATCTATAAAAGAGCTAGCTAGCACTACAAGAGAAGAGTAATAAATTGAATGGGATAAAAATAAACAAGAAAGATTTAAAGGGGTCTTACCTGGGGGTTGGGTCGATCATTAGAGTTAGGGAATGAAACTAAGGATATATTCTTCATTGTTACCATTATTTCTCAGGGAAAAGACTACAACTACATCTAGCTTAACATAAAACTATGAGAGTTTCTGAAAACTAAAACTAAAACTAAAAACAAACACCAGATCACAAACATGCACTCATATCAAGATATAAACGAGCAAGAAGAGAAACTTCAAACAAACATTCAGTATAAGCAACATTCAATTTATCCTACTAAAATTCAACACTTAACATATATTATTCAAAATAATAGACAGAAGATTAAAAATTAAGTAAAACGAAAGGAAAAGAAGAAACTGAAATAGACTCTTATTCTAGGTGCATAACACAAAGGGAAATTCCAACCAGATGAGAAATCCGAAGAAAGGCCAAAATCTACCCAAGAAAGGGTACAAGAATATCAATGATTAAGACAACAGCTCCATAAGAAAAGAGCAAAAAATAATGAAAATGCACTTACACTTCAAGAACAAAGTTGTAAATCTTTACACCCACAAAATCAAAAGAATCCATAAGAGAGAGAAACAAGACATGAGAAGCAGGTTAAGGGATTGAGGATTACCCATCCAACAAAGAAATCAGATCTAAAATCCAGGAGAAGAAAAGAAAGAAGAAAGAAGAATCAAATCCAGAGATTGATAACAACCATAATAAAGAGGAATTTATATTCTGTTGAGACATGACCCTTTCATAGGAACTCCCAATTTAAGAAAACATACAAAGCACACCATTCAAATTACCATTTTACAAACCCAAATTTCATTAGACGACAAGAAAGGAAATAAAGAATTAAACAAGGTCAGAAGATAATCTGATTCATGACGAAGATTAGAAGAAGAATATAGAAAAAATCTAACTGAAAACAAACAAACAAAACAACCATCATCAACAGGAAATAAACCTGTTAAAGTACACTGAAAAGGCGAGGGTACCCAAATATACCTCAAGCTAATACTTTTCCTTCCTATAAGTCCTTTCTCCGAAAGTGATTGTCTATGGACTGAGTTGAGACAATATAACTAATCGGTTCACACTTTGTGTGACCGTCTATGGATACGAGATCGAGACAGTACAACAACGAAGTATGTATACTTGATACAAAGGTTCGGACTTAACCAAACTTAATAGGATTCACGTATCAAGTAAATAGGAATTAACGTTTGTGCAATTTACTTTAATTATAATAAAACAATTATAATGCGAAATATAAAGTAAGTGACACAACAAGATTTTTTTAATGAGAAAATCGCAAATGCAGAAAAACCCAGGGACCGTGTCCAGAATTGAATACTCTCAGGATTAAGCCGCTATACAAAATAAACCAACTTCGTATAGTTGATACCAAGCAACTAAACCTATAGTTCACCTAGTTCCGTCTGTATTCCCAGGCCTCCAACCTGTAAAAAAGTCACGTACTTGGACCAATTCCTTTGGTTCGTATTCCAAACAATAAAGGAACAACAAATCTGTTTGGTATCAACTCTCTTCAACTAAGTGATATGAGTTGCGCAAAGGTTCCCTTATTTATCTTAAAATAAACTCCTTTGCCAGGTTCCAAGATCTATCTTATGTTCAATCACCTAAAGGGAAATCGGTAAGATTAGGCTAACAACACTCTTAATCCAAAGAATTGTGTTGATGTCGATCTTCTCAACTATTCTATTAAAACGCCCAAAGGATAAATCAATTATAGTTTGATCCTCTTTTACCAAAACAAGTATTGTGCACACCAAAGATTATAAAACCAAGTCAGAATCTCCTATCTCTTCCTTGTCTTCAAATATTCTTAGATCTTCAATAAACACCTGCACACAACTACTTAGATCTCTTATGATCAATCACACACAGAACGGAGTCTGTTAACAATGGATTATCACAAGATCGTCTTTAGATCTAACAACAGTCTAAAGATCCCTGTCGAAATCTTGAACTAGTTTGAGTGAATCTTATATCAGAAGAGAAGATTCTCAAGCATAAAAAAACTAGGTGCAATCAAAGTTCAACCACCGTTATTCAATCAAATCAATACGAAAACTAAAGATAAACCGCAATATCTAGTTTCCCACCAATGGGTCGCGCTAGAGCTTCTCAATCCCAAAGAAGACTTTAAATTGAGCGGGTGTAAGAGATTTCACCTAATTAGATTACTCTCTTCTCCGATAGGCGGCTTCACCAGTAACAAAGACAAAAGAGGAAGTTTATTGTTACGAAGGATTAGTTTGCTAGAAATGCAAAATCAAAGTATTTATAGACAAGGATGTTTGGACACCAAGGAATTTCTAAAACCGAAAATATTCTCAAGATATTTTTCATTACTACACCAAATTCGGTTTCCATAATTCTTGTGAATGCACTGTCCAAAAATATGATCGAAATCTCCTTGGAAATCTTTAATTAGCAAATGCACATTACTAATTCTTATTTTCCATATATAATTAAAACCCTTAATTATAAAGATTCTTAACTTATTTAAATTCGATCTTGAGATTTACTTCCTTCTTAGCCGTTAAGGAATATCTTTGAACAATATAGAATAAGCATTAATGCACCGTGTTCAAAGTGTGTCGTCATCTTACTCTTGCAAGCCCTTTTTCATACTTGCTCACTTAAAACCGATTTACCACACTTCCAAACAAGTTTAGAATTGGTTCATATGACTTTCAAGAACTACGTGATTGATCAAGTAACACTCTATCACAACTCATGGGTTTACGGTTCTACCAAAACAAGTTTTGGTTCTACCTACATGTGAGTACTGTGCATAGTTACACTAACTTACCAAAAATTCAGCTGACTAGGTACTAGGATCGGTTCCCAGATATATTTGATATCTAACTTGTATGCACTGCACATGTCCATGGGATCGGTTCCCCTTGCCCAAAAACGTGTTGCACATGTTCATAGGATCGGTTCCCCTTTCTTCTATAAACCTTGTTCGCACCTCATACAAGGATCGGTTCCCCTTGTAATGTCAATACATAACTCTCACGCTTGATTCCCACGAATTATTTAGTGCTAGATTACGTATTTATTATGGCTTTTTATGTCTTTGTAGGTGTTTTTGGAGAAATAAGCTTTTGCGGCGAAATTGGCTCGAAAAGTGGTTTTTGCGCTTATGGGAGAAAATTATTGAAGACACCCCTCAAATGGATAATGGGTACCCTAGTGATAAGGGTAATCCACCGCTATTTGCACACTAGATGAGTTATTCACACCCCAGGTCAGCTGATAAGGGCATCCGACTATTGGTTAAGGGGACACCACCTTCTTCTTCACGTTTAAACAGATTTTTGGCGGGAAAAATATTTGCAGCGAGAATAAAATTAGGGTTGGATTTTAGAGACATTTCGACAGAGATTAAACCACTGGAATCGGTTGTAAAGGACCTGTTTGGGCTAAACAAGCTTGATATGCTTGATGAATTTAATCCAGTTGGGCTGGATAACTCGTTTGAATAAAAAACAGAGCAGGGGATACTCGGGATTGTTGGTGAGTCTTCTAGAAATATTTTAGAGAGATTCAATGGCGGAATTTAGTTGGTATGGATTTGTTAAAGAATAACAAAGTTAGTATGGGAATTTTGATTGAAGAACATGGGATGGATAATCAGTTCTCGACAACACAGGGGAGGACATTATTCTCGGCTTTCTGGGTTTGATTTAGAGGATTTTTGCTCGGACATTTTCACGGTAATGATATGGTATTACCCTGTTACATAAAAACAGGGTAGGTAGAGGTTTCAGAATCGGAAAGAATGGAAGTTTCCATACTTATTTCATTAGACGTGGAGAGTAAGCTATTCTCGGAGATTTTCGAGTTTTATATGGCAATTGCGTACGGGAATAATTGGAGAATATTGGAGAAAATATTTCTACCAATTTGGTTTCACTTTTCCAAGAGAAGTTGGAGCAAAATAGGAAGACGTGTGAGATTAAAAAGAAATGAAGATATCGTAACTTGTAAGGGAGGAAAGAAGAGATTTGGGAGAGATTAAACTGTCTTGTGATATATAAATAGATTGATGGGAGGTCACAAAAGAGGATTCGAGAGTTTGGCTTAGATACAGAAGGTACCTGGTTCGAAGAAAGAAAGTTGCAGACGAGTTCTGCACTTTCAGGGAAGAAGACGAAGGTGAAGAACATTGGACAGACGAGGAAAGTCGCAGAGGTAGTCTTATTCAAAAAACACAACATAAGTATCGTTGTTCAACAGATCTCGTATATTACAAGCTTGTCATCTTTTCTTTGTAACAGTTCAACACCCATTGTAACAGTCTATTTGTAACGCCTCTCTAGCGTTGCAAACTGTCTGCTTTATTAGTTTTCTCTTGTTTTTCACACTTTTGAGCTATAAACACCTATTTTGAGAACGTGAATAATATGAGGAGCTAAACCCCAACACTGGGACGACGGAGGAATCCCTTTTTCACCATGGTGGTAATTCTATTAATTCTTTATATGACTTTTTGCACTAAAATTGGATCAATTTATGATTTCTCTTGAATGGTTGTGATTTCAATTGATGGGTCATGCTTAGCTTGAGTGTTTTGATGTCCCATGCTTTAGATTTACAGTCATTACTTTCAGAATCTACCTTGGAAAATAATTAGAGTCAATGAATCTTTATCATACGAGCTATAATCTTTCTTTATAATAAGAGACCCCAAGTCACCACATGGCGTCCCCACAATCAAACTTGATTCCTGTGAAGCCACATCAGCAAGAACATTCCATGTCATCGGCTTTTCATTGGCCGCACCAACAGTCACTACTCAATGAGACAGTTCGGTTGGCATCTTGGAGCGTTACTTTAAATAAAAATTTTTTGAAAGAAAACTTATTCTCACAAAGACAAGAAACATCCATTCACCCATATTGCGATAGTATTGACAGTATATAATGTGCTCTGCAACACCAGATTCATATCCCCAAACTTCCTACAAAATCTATCCTGCCACGTGGAACATAGATTCAGAGAAAATGTTGCACCAAGAGTCGTATTGTTAATTAACTAGGAAACACGTCCTTTACCAATCGATACATGATATACACCACCGTTTACCACCAGCTGAAATAAATTTTTTGGTTAACTGTTTCATCGAAAACCTTTATATATCCTTCATGTCATTCATTCCAAGTTTTGTGTCGATTCAATTGTAAATCATAGTTATCTCTCTCTCATGTAAGGAATATTTCGATCAATCAACTTAAGGTATCGATAAACATTACGTTGGATTCAAGGGTTTTCATTTATTGAGTTTATTTGATTGGTATTTATCTTTTGTTTCAAACCATTGTTTTTTCCGTTTCTTTTCCCCGATCGAAAACCTAATATTTCAAAATTAGGTTGTCATCCTTTCTCATATATATCCTTATGGAGAATTCATGTTATTTAATCAGTTTGCATATATAGCCATAATACATGACATCTACCTTGATTAATTTATTTGTTTTTCTATCATTTTTGTTAATGTTGTTGTTTTCTGGTGATGGCCTTAATGCAGCAAATTTGTCTACTGAATAGTCTGTCCTCGATCAACAAAGGTATTTTTGTGTTGGTTATTCCTCTCCATGATGACCTTAAACCATGATGATCAGTTAAGGACACCATCTCTAGGCACTTACTGATCGGGACTTGGAATAGTCAACTAATGTATATATTTGAGACAAGATACGCCTGAATAAAGAAGGATGAAAGCAATGATACATTTGGTGGTTTACAAAAGAAACATTAAACATCAGCTGGACAGTTACCTAACAATCCGATAAGATACATCGTTTTGTTTAAGAAATCTCCCTAAAAATTAGTTGCTTCGTTATGACAAAAGACGTATCTTCTCAGATACAATTAGTTAATAGCAGTGGTTCTTCACGGTTCATCTGTTCTCATCTATATTCAAAGGAAAGATGCCAAGAACATAAAGGGAAAAGAATAATTGTCTGTGTTTCCCGAATCAGTAAATTAAAGAAGACATTTGTAGTGCGAATTGGAAGATGAGTCTTGCTTTATCGAAGTCTCATTTAAGAAGATGTGCATTACGTAAAAGAGTGAGAATCAAAGCTTCAAATAGTTTTATTGATAAAGGAAGTACATGCCCGCTATCTCTCTAAAGTGAATTATAATTTGTGGTTTTTTTTTAGTGATGGATCTGTTTATAATATGAGGAAAGGTTAAAGATATGTTTAACCATTTTTAAGTCAAAAAGAAAAGAAGCTTCAGTCATTTTGTGGTTGGTTTAGGAGATGGATATGTATGTACGAAAGATTGGTCGTGGTATGTAAAGATCACTGAAAACAACAAACATATGATATGTAACATCTACAATTATCTGTCATACAGTATATGGTCGTTACAATTTCTTATGCTCATCCTAATCAAAACTTGGCAGATGTGAAAGTGTGAGCAACTGACCAATTAGCTTATATAGGGACGGGACAACTAGGAACTGAATCCTTTTAACGTTGGAGATTTCTTACAGATTTTTGCTGCAGCACAATGATGATACTACGTCTAGTGAAACAATTTTTAGCCCCTACAATTCAACCAATCTCGAAAAAACCGGTGCGTATGCACCGGGTAAGGTTCTTGTTGTGTAGAATTGATTTTTGAACCACATGAGTATGAAACTTGGTAAAATCCCGAGTCTCAGTACCTCTCGATATTGTGACATCTTTTGTATATATTTTTGTTAATAAGTCTTAAAATCAACCTCAACGAGTCTGAGTGAACGACATTCTTACTACCACTTTTCTACAACAATTAAAATCACATCATATAGCTCTTGTTGAGAGTTCAATTTTGCTTTAGAGTTACCAAGCTCTTTTGCTAAGAGACAAATCTTTTCTTGAGTTTTCTCCAAATCAATTTTACAAGTTTCAACATGATTACGTTCAGTATTCATTCTTTTTTCATGATCACTCACTTGTTGTGTGCCTTCTTCCTTTACAAGCTCATTCTCCTTAGAGAGAATTTCAACCTTTAAGGTTAGATCTTGTTCTCTCTTAAGTGTAGAGAGAAGTTCTTCATAGATATAAAGAAATTGCTTGCTGAATTCCTTTATTTCAGAAGTTTTCACACTTGATCTTTCATTCGAAATCTCAATCTTGGATTTAAAAAATGTCTCGTTCGAGAACTCATCAATTGAGAAGTTTGAATAATATTCTTCTTTTGAGCATATGCCTTGCAATTCGTTAATTGAGCCTTTCTTAAGCTTTCGCCCTCGTTTGACTTTACTTTGGCCCATATATTATAGGATGGATCGCACCAAACACAGATTGTTAGATCTTTTCGTGTTTGCCTGCTCTGATACCAATTGAAAAGGCGAGGTGTTGATGGTGGATTTTAGTTCAGGGCTAGAGTTGTAAAACCATTTTTTTGTGTAACCATCCTGCAAAGGATGAGATTATTTTATAAGTGATGAATACTTCTTCACTTTACTAATTCACCTAGAATGGAGCATGTAGCAACAATCCCCCGAATATTCTGTGAATTTTAGCATTATTGATTAATGCATAAAACGCCTTGTATTTCCTGTGTTGTTCATAGCATGACTCTTATTATTGGTGCGGCATGATGACTAATTGTTACTTGCAGCAGATTAGCATGAATATTCAAGTACCAACAGTGAGGCATGCACGAAATGCCCGTACAGGCTATAACTCTCGGTGTGTTATATTATCCCGATTGAGCATGTAAATCTCGGTGTGTTATACTAGCCCGATTGAGCATGTAACTCTCGGTGTGTTATACTAGCCCGATTGAGCATATAACTCTCGGTGTGTTATCAGCATACCACCTACACGCCGGACCAATCAGATGAGACTGACCAAGCTTGGTTGTCTCGAAACGCGCGCCTTGAAGGTGGCATACCACTCCCCTTTAGGAACCCTTTACGGCATAGGATATTTGTCGCAAATCAATCTCAGCCACTCAACTTCACCGGTAAATTTGAGTGGCCTAGATCAAACCTTCGTGGGACAGTGAAGCATGGACATGGACATTAGCATGCCGTATACACACATGCCTGATCGTTCCTCCATGAAACGCCTCCCATGCTTGGATTCGACCAAGTTTAAAGGGTGCACTCGCGCACCTCCTAAACCCTAATCCGACGGTCGCAGATATGGGTCGCAGGTCATCTCGTCCGTCCAACTTCGCCAGCTCGGACAGACGGCCTAGGATAAGAGTTAGGCGACCAGTGAGGTATCACTGTGATCACCGTCTGCCACTCTACCACACCATGTGGTAGGCCAAGGTAGGGCTTGCTGGCACAGCCTCCAAACCATCACATGAAGTAGGCAGGGCATAATGCTCAACAGTGATGCTTCATATATGTCGAATACATTCGATGCATAACATGCATAGAATACACACGATACTTTACAAGTATCGACTTCCTAAATAACTTAGTTATTTAACTAGCATTACATGCTACCTTATGTGGGTCTCATGATCCACACACTCGAGACATCAATCATGTCACAAACTGGGGGATACATACTGGGGTATTGGTATGGCGGTTTATAGCGTGCAGCGTGCAACGCGCCATCACAAGAACGTGTCAGGAAGACATGGACGGTTAGTGATGATGGGAGAAGTGGGCAAGACTGATCGTGTGACGCTAACACACAACTCCACTACTCCATCACTCCACTTCCCACGAGATATGTGAATAAGGCTCAAATGACTTGTATAAATAGGTTCTCCGCCCTATTTCCACAACAGAGCATAACACAGAAACAAAGTGTTGATACAACACGTATTTCAAATACCCAGAGCCTGCTTGCATTATTCGTAAGCATGCTCACCTTTTTGTTACACGTCATAAATAAGCCTACACCTTCACAATCTCAACACCTTCTTTGCTTCCCTCCCTAAGATCAACCCCATCTCATTCACTTTGTGACCGAAACAAGTCTGGAATGGCCATTTCTTGGTTTAGGCCAGAATTTTATAGATTGATCTCTCGAATCAAAAGCACTCCCGTGCAGTGCATTTGTTTAGGGTTAGATTCAATTCTCATCCATACACCCCAAATTACCAAAACCAGCAGAAGTAGTTTTTACCCATAAAAAATTGGTGACCACAGTGGGAGATTAATCTCTCGGTTGCAATATCAATTTCCAATTCCTAATTTAATCTTTCAATACCCGGTTCAATTTTCGCAATTTCATGGGGATAGATCTTAGAACAAATTCAATCATAAATTCATTTCAAGATGGTAGGACTCAGGTCTGGATCAACAATCAATTCTGATGGAGCTAGTGTGGATAACACTCCCAGTGTCGATGTACCTGTCAGTGGAGCTACCGTGGTCAATATATCTCGTGGAGCCGTCACTTATATCACCAACACTAGCGGAGCATGAGATATTCCAATAGGTGTAACTCTCCCATCACCAGAGCCAGAGCAGCCGCGAATCCCAGCATATCCTCAAGTGTAACACCTCCGGTGGTCACCAGAGCAATAACTTTCACTCCTTCATCAGAACGAGGAGCCGGAGGGACGAGAGGAGGACCATCTCCCATTACTATTGCAAACTTGATAGACAAGCAGGAAGTTCTTGATAAAGACTCAAACGGATATGGCCGCAACTCAGAAAGAGGTACTCACTTTTCTTAAGACATTAACTGATCGATTGCCAAAAAAGTCGCGACAGCCCCTGGAGCCAACAAGGAACGCATTCAACGCACCGGAGAAGGTACTTCAGCGGCGCGGACCTACATGGACCCGATCAAAGAAGCGACATCAAATATGAGCGGTCGTGTCATGGAGATTCCTACACTGGGGACTGATCCTCACAACGATCTTCCTCAATTCAATAGTCAACCTATGAGCCAGAGGTCAGTGGATCAAAAAGTGTTTTCTCTAGTGGAAAATTTATGCGAACTTTTAGACCTCTCGAAGAATCAGCGGGCAAAGACGTTTTGTTTCAATCAACCAGAGGAAGGTCACAACTGTGCCCTACATGTCACCGCACACATCAAGGATTCAGAGTTCAAGACGGCCCTTATCGACGCTCCTCCGCAGAAAGAATCAGACAAGTTCATTGCGTCCCACTCCCCACGTGGGCGTCAATTCAAGAAGAAGACCGGCTTGCATCATTGAGGGATAAAACCCACGATGCATCTTTGCTGATGAAGCATTCTTCCCCATCTGGTGAAGCCACTACCCATGTTTACACGAAGAGAGAACGAAATTTTGTGGCGAGTCGTGACCAGAAAGGGAAAATGGTATACCGACGCTGCCATTATCAATTAGCAGGGGAGACTGTTACCTAGTCTCTCCATCCAATGGAATGCTACAACAGCAACGAACCACAAGAACAAGTGTTAGATGCTCCACAACAGCTGCAAGATAGCACCAACTCCATGACTGATGTGATTGAAATCGCTAACAAATCTCCTAGGCCTATCTCCATCAGCTCAACCTTGTGTACGGATAAAAGCACGAAGCTCGTGGAACTTCTCAAAGAGTACCAGGACATATTCGCTTGAAGATATGAAGAAATGCCGGATTTAGATGAAAATTGGTCATCCATCATCTACATGTCGTACCTGGATCCAAGTCGGTTAAACAGTTACAGTATAGACATGAGTAAAATGGATAGATCAGGTGTTGCATAGACTTCAGAGACTTGAACAGGTGTTGCTCCAAAAACGATCATCCTCTACCTAACATCGACATGTTAGTAGATGTAACCAGTGGACATGGCATGTTCTCCTCCATGGATGGATGTAGTGGCTACAACCAGATAAGGATGTACGAGCATGACGCAAGTAAGATAACTTTTCGAACTCCTCTTGGAAATTTTTATTATACCATACTGCCGTTTGGTTTAAAGAATGCCAGTGCAACGTATCGACGCTCTATGACGATAATCTTCCACTGGAGACGATACCTCAGGGGAGAAGCCTCAAGAAGATAACTAGGTCAGCGCGTCATATCGAGCTAGATCCGGGTGAGTCACTCTATCAAACAGTGGTCGAACAAGATCCGGGCGAGTCACTTTATCAGATTGTGGTACATGTCTATTATGCTATGTTGGAGAATCTGTACTTTTGGTCATCCTCTAGAGATGTTGAACGCTCATCTACAACAACATATGCCCTGATAGAAAGAACCAGGCCTGCCGGTAATGAAGAGCCTCATAATATTCGTAGGGGCATATATCTCTCCAACAGGCGATACAACCTTCAGCCTTCTATAAGCAGTTCCCTGAAGCAGCAAGAGGAAAACCACCGAGATACAACATCCGGCACGTCCGCCAACTCCAACTCCAGTACCACGTGCACGACTCCCACAATGATGAAACAACGTCCAAGATATTTCGTATCTGGCTCGACAGTAACCACTACGAACAAACCATGTAAACCACGCTTGGGGACTGAGGCTCAGCATGAAGTTCCTTTACCGTTAGTCAAGGACTTCTTCAACACCGGAGATATGGTCAGTCAAGAAGCATGGAATTTGCAAGGGTAAATCGAACTGAAGAGGAAGCCACTTCAACGCTCCCTCCAGCAGAAGCTGCTTCAATGGTCTATTCAAGAGTCGCCTCAACGCTCTCTCTGGGACCCACGTTCGCTTCAGAATCCTACTTGAACACTCTCTCCAGGATCCACCTCAACGTTCGCACCAGAAGTCACTTTAACATCCTCTCGAGCCGTTTCAACACTCAAGCTACATTAATAATCTACGCTCTGGTAAAGTTATCTTTGATGTACTCGTTGCTTAACATACGTCTCATGACTCTCATCCATCCTTCATGAGGGCCCAATGGAGCATTAAAAACCTTAAAGTCGATAGGAGAAGGGTTATCTTGTGAAACGGATATTTTCATATAGTTGAAATGGCGCGGTGAACAACTCATCATCAATATTCGGCATATCTTTGAAGCTGTCAACACCTTCTGACTTGGCACCAGCATTATCCCCAGAAGAAATATCAACATGAGTTCTTTTCTTCATTCTACAATAAAATACATGAGTCATTACTTGTATAAAAACACGTGAGATGTGTAGTCACACACGACAGAACACACATTCACGTTGGAATATACAAGGCTGGTATTGGGTCCAAACACTGGTATTGATCAAGTCACAAGTCCGGTATTGCTCAAGTTTCAAGTCCGGTGTGGTAAGTAGAGTTGTCGTTCACTCGGACTTGATGAGATTGATTTTTAAGGCTGAATTAAAGATAATAATAAAACTAGCAAAAATATACAAAATATGAGTAACAAGATGGAGGGACACTGGGACTCAGGATTTCACCAAACAAAAATTTTATGCGGTTCAAATATCAATTCTAAACAGTAATAACTCATATGATAAAAATTCATTGACTCTAATTCATTGCCTAAAGTAGATTTCGAAAGTAATGGATGTAAATCTTAAGCATGGGATATCAAAACATTTAAGCAAGTATAACCCATCAATTGAAATGACAACCATTCAAAGATAATTATAATTTATTTAAATAACAGTGCAATTAGTCATAATAAAAATTAATACAATTACCGCATTCATGAGATTTGGTTTCCTCCGTCGTCCCAGAGATGGGGTTTAGCTCCTCATGATAATACCAGAGACGATAATATGATTAACTAATTTTGTTTGATTAATCACCATTGGAGTTCTCACAATAAACCGTACAATCCTTTTTCTAAAATAATATCAATCAGAAACAGTAGAAAATAGAATTGAAAATATTAAACTCCAAATGAATGTTCTTGGCTCCGGACTACCGGCCTCCTCTGTTTGGTACTACTAGCACCCTATTTATACACAATAACCCATTACTCAAACATCTTTTCAAAATCTTCTTCCATAACTCCATCAGATCTTCTCTTTAATGAAAGATATCTCATGAATAATTTCTTTCTCCATTATCACAAATCTTCTTTATTTGCTAGAATAAAATCCTAGGGATATTATCTTTTGTTATTTTTTAAATTAAACCCCAGATTTTCTTTCTCCTTTACAATAAAAACCAACTCATAAATATATTATCTCTTTTAACTTCAAGATATGGAAACTTCATGTATAATAGGCAAGAAGATATCTTTGCCTTAAATCTTTAAAATCTCCCATAAATTCCGTGAATCTGTTTCAAAATGAAGAAGGAGAGGGTGCTTGTATCCATTTGCTGGGTGTTGTTAACAAGATCGGTGCTCTTATCTGAAATGAGGATGCCTTTAACACTTTTAAGCCAATTCTTCCAAAAATGTTTATTCCCCAAAAATACCTACAAACACATAAAATACCATAATAAGTACAAAAGCGAGTACCAACAATGTATAAAATTGAGGAAAACTTAGACACAAAAATATGTGTATCAAATACCCCCAAACTTATTCTTTGCTAGTCCTCGAGCAAATCTAATCTAAAAGCGGCCGAGTTATAGTCTCGGGAGGGTTTACCAGAGGTGTACCCACAAAAACTTTACTCCAGACCCTAGATATCTACGCAGAATCTTGGAAGGCACTAAAGAATCTCCTTGGTTGGCATACTTATTGACTACAGGAGGAAGTACCCCGATACAAAATTCCAATTGTTGTACACGAGTTTGCACTCAAGCATACTGAAATTCATATAAAGTGACAGAGCTCTACTCAGATAGTTTCTAGACATCATAAACCGGAGTCAACCAATCACATGGATAGATTAAGAAGATGGATGTAGAGAAAAACGTGGATGATGTGTTGACTAAGGTGAACCTATCCTAATGGACTGAGATACTGGTCTAGACTAACATCAACACACTGGCATATACAAGGGAACCAGTAGTCGATAATCCTAACTCTAGGTCAACTCAGCTGGCATATACAAGGGTACCAGTGGTCGACTTTATTGTATTTATTCCGGTTGGTCTAGTGGTCTGGTCTCATTCTTTTTTTCTTTTTCTTTTTTTGGTATCTCAGTCATTCTATTTCACCCTAGCAATGGTAAAAAGAAAAAAAAGAAGTGATCATGATTCTTTCGATGTTTCCATCACGAGGATATGGCGAAACTACCATGTTTTTTTTTCCTAACACCTGAGCTATGTGCTTTTATGAATAGACTCTTCTAGATGTTTCCATCTAATCAGATTGGTTTCTCAACTCCTACAACCAAAATGTTCCCATCCACTTAGATTGGTTAGTTCTAACCTTAATAAGCATAAATTTCTAGATTCTGGAGTTTATTTATTTATATAGCAACTAAAAAGTTTTTCCCATACCCCCAAACTTAAATCTAACATTGTCCTCAATGTTCTAAAGATAAAATTAAAAGCATGAACAAGGAGAAACTGTTACCATTTGAAGTAAAAGAGTTAAGGAAAGATATTACCGTGTTGCAAGAATATTGGGTTACCTCCAAAGAAGTGATAAGTTTAAAGTCTTCAGCCAGACAATGGAATAGATTAGTCACATCGAAGAATCATATAGCAGCAGCCGGAATAACTGCGGGTCATCTGGATCAAAAAGTGTTAACCACAAGAAGAGGAAACTGCAACATACCAGGAAGATATCCCACACACCCTTATCTATTTCTTTTGTTTAAGACAACTACATCTAGTTGTGGTTCGGGTTCAGGGTCTAGATAAAAAGTTTTCATCGGCTGTATTTCCTCAAAGGAAGGATCCTGAAGATCAGGTTCTAGAATCTGGAAATACTCAACTAAGAACTTAGAAGCACATAACAATAACCTTAATAATTGTGGATCCTCTGAGTCAATCAGATTTGACTCACACAGTTGACCACAGTGGTGGTCATTCTTAAGCAAATGTGTCGACCCTAATTTTCTAAAGTAATTAGGTTTAGTCTCAAAACTTAATAACTGACACATTTGAAATTCATACGTTCCCACATTTGGAAAAAAAAAATTTGGTGGGAAAACAAAATCAATCTGGGTATCATAGCCTGGGTAAACCACATCAACCATAGGATGGGTTTCTAACAACTGAACTTCTTCCTGGACATTATTAGGTTCGGGAGAGCTAGTACGAAGGTAATCTGGCATAATGGTTGAGGCACAATATCAAGTACCAAGTGAGGGATCTCTATAAGAGCTAAAGGTAAGGAACATGGAGAATGGTAATCACCCCCAAAGTTAGAATTTTGGGTGTCTCTAGATAGACTAGCTACAATTTCCCTAATTTCTAGATCATCAGAATCCTGAAAATGGTCAATTTCTTCTTGTAGGTTATACTCAGGTGATGCATTCTCACTCATATTTAAAAGCTCTACGAGTTCATCTTCTTTTTCTAAGTCTAATGTTTCTAAATCGCTAGACTCTAAAACAATATTCTCAGAATAAACTCGTTCCTCAAAACTATCATCGGCTTCGTAAAAAGGAAACACTACATCATCTAAAACGGGGGTATTTCTAGTCAAATTCTCATCATTTTGAATAGGTGGATAATTATTAAAATTATTTGGATTTAAACCAGAAATATTACTATCATTATAAAGCTCAATTGGAGAAACAAATTCCTGATCACTATGCCTAAAAACTTCAGATTCTTCATCAACACTATCCACATCATGATCATTACTATAATAACATGAAAATGATCGAACCTCATCTAAACAAGTAGCGTTACCAATTCTAACCTCGTCTTCCTGATTATAAAAATTGTCCTCATTTTCACGGGTGATATCGGAGAGAATGTATTGGCAATCAAGAGTAATTCGAGCAATTCTTTCTTCCGTCTCTAACTCTAACCTACATGTTGACCCAGCAAACTCACGTGTTGACTCGGTTAACTTACATGTTGACTCAACTAACTTCCTGAGGTTATCTTCTAAAGAAGTTTCACTCACCGTTATATTTATTTCGTCCATAACTAAGTCATCTATATCCGCTAACTTATGTGTCGACTCAAGTAACTTACGCGTTGACTCAAGTATCTTACGTGCCTCATCTAGAGAAGAGGAATTATAGGAATTTTGCTCGTATGACCGGTGGGCATGTGGATAGTAATTGGGCTCACCATGGTATGGACCATAACCTTCAAAAGTTTGGCGTTCCCAACCACTATTCACACTATGGTCATAAAAAGAGTGATGTCCATATTGTTCAGTTGGATATTCATGTTCATTGTGATGGATATTGTAACACCAGTTTAACATCCTAACTGCAAGGGAATTCTACACAAGCACAAACAAGTCTGACTCGACCAAAACAAACCTATTGATTTCTAGCAAACAAAAAGCATGATGGCTCCACTTAGATTGTTTCTAAACCAGCTTCTAATCCTTCGAAAGGGAATTCGTTATAATTTAAGAAAACACCTCTGGAATCAATCCGAGTCAAAGTAAGTTGAATAGAGGCAAGGGAAGCTGCGTGGAGCTTTGATACCCAAGGCCTCATCGCATTACAAGGCGGCGCAGTCACGCATTCAACTCACAGAAACCATCATGAACTTCGAAGTATGCTTAAAGGAGTAACCAATATTTTTCGAATGACTTTCCTATTAAGCTCGTTACCCTATCGGTCTCGTTCTAGTCAAAATTTTAAGCTTAGGATCGCGTTTGGTATCGTTTTCCTAAGGCGGGCAAGAAGAGAACGGTGATGAAATCCGAACCCTTATCTTGTATGGCCAGTCCTTTCCCTTTACTAGGAAATTAAAGCAGTCGTATTCAAGACCTCAACATATATGCATACAAAATCATCCAGTAAAACCGCTGACAGTGGATTCGCGAGTGTTTAGAATTCTTACCTCCTGTTCCAGACAGGGGATGAATCGTTGAAGTCGACTCGGGCCACTGACTCCTATGTCAGTGTACGAACCCGAGGGTCCGAGACAGTATCGTAACTGTCATCCTTCCCTGTGCAGTTTATATTTAAATTAACCCTTCCTTAGGGTTTTAAAAATAAAGTCCAATGTCCAAAAAAAAAAAAAAATCAAAAAAAAAAAGATTACAAAAATATATTCCTAATTACAGTTTCCAAAAATAAAATAAATAAAATCTAATAAAAATGAAATAACTATATACAAAAAAAAAATTCTCCTTCACTCCTTTTGGATCTCTATTTTCTTTCCTTCTTTGGCTTTGCTTTTCTTTTCAGCACTTTTTCTCTTTTTCTTTAGCTTAGCTCCAAATCTGAAAGCAAACAAGAAATACCAAAACGCGTAAAAAAGAACAAAAATAATAAAAATAAAAATAAAACCTAAAAACAAATATATACACAAGTCCGCGTCGGCGGCGCCAAAAATTAATCGAATTTTGAATAGTGGTAAGTAGAGTTGTCGTTCACTCGGACTTGATGAGATTGATTTTTAAGGTTGAATTAAAGATAATAATAAAACTAGCAAAAATATACAAAATATGAGTAACAAGATGGAGGGACACTGGGACTCAGGATTTCACCAAACAACAATTTTATGTGGTTCAAATATCAATTTTAAACAGTAATAACTCATATGATTAAAATTCATTTACTCTAATTCATTGCCTAAAGTAGATTTCGAAAGTAATGGATGTAAATCTTAAGCATGGGATATCAAAACATTTAAGAAAGTATAACCCATCAATTGAAATGACAATCATTCAAAGATAATAATAATTCATTTAAATAACAGCGCAATTAGTCATAATAAAATTAATACAATTACCGCATTCATGAGATTTGGTTTCCTCCGTCGTCCCAGAGACGGGGTTTAGCTCCTCATGATAATACCAGAGACGATAATATGATTAACTAATTTTATTTGATTAATCACCATTGGAGTTCTCACAATAAACCGTACAATCCATTTTCTAAAATAATATCAATTAGAAACAGTAGAAAATAGAATTGAAAATATTAAACTCTGAATGAATGTTCTTGGCTCCGGACTACCGGCCTCCTCTGTTTGGTCCTACTAGCACCCTATTTATACACAATAACCCATTACTCAAACATGTTTTCAAAATCTTCTTCCATAACTCCATCAGATCTTCTCTTTAATGAAAGATATCTCATGAATAATTTTTTTATCCATTATCACAAATCTTCTTTATTTGCTAAAATAAAATCCTAGGGATATTATCTTCTGTCATTTTTTAAATTAAACCCCAGATTTTCTTTCTCCTTTACAATAAAAACCAACTCATAAATATATTATCTCTTTTAACTTCAAGATATGGAAACTTCCTGTATAATAGGCAAGAAGATATCTTTTCCTTAAATCTTTAAAATCTCCCATAAATTCCGTGAATCTGTTTCAAGATGAAGAAGGAGAGGGTGCTTCTATCCATTTGCTGGGTGTTGTTAACACGATCGTGCTCTTATATGAAATGAGGATGCCTTTAACACTTTTAAGCCAATTCTTCCAAAAATGTTTATTCCCCAAAAATACCTACAAACACATAAAATACCATAATAAGTACAAAATCGAGTACCAACAATGTATAAAATTGAGGACAACTTAGACACAAAAATATGTGTATCATTCAACCACCGTTAGTCAATCAAATCAATACGAAAACTAAAGATAAACCGCAATATCTAGTTTCCCACCAACGGGTCGCGCTAGAGCTTCTCAATCCCAAAGAAGACTTTAAATTGAGCGGCCATAAGAGATTTCACCTAATTAGATTACTTTCCTCTCTGATAGGCGGCTTCACCAGTAACAAAGACAAAAGAGTAAGTCTATGTAACGCATGATTAGTTTGCTAGAAATGCAAACTCAAAGTATTTATATACAAGGAAGTTTGGACACCAAGGAATTTCCAAAACCGAAAATATTCTCAAGATACTTTCATTACTCCACCAAATTCGGTTTTCATAATTCTTGTGAATGCACTGTCCAAAAATAATGATCGAAATCTCCTTGGAAAATCTTTAATTATAAAATGCACATTACTAATTCTTATTTTCCATATATAATTAAAAACCCTAATGCACCGTGTTCAAAGAGTGTAGACATCTTACTCTTGCAAGTCTTTTCCATGCTTGCTCACTTGAAATTGATTTACCACACTTCCAAACAAGTTTAGAATTGGTTCATCTGACTTCCAAACAAGAACTATGTGATTGATCAAGTAACACTCAATCACAAACCATGGGTTTAACGGTTCTACCAAAACAAGTTTCGGTTCTACCTCCATGTGATTACTTTGCATAGTTACACTAGCTTACCAAAATTCGGCCGACTAGGTACTAGGATCGGTTCCCCACATATATTTGGTATCTAACTTGTATACCCTGCACATGTCCATAGGATCGGTTCCCCTTTCCCAAAAACGTGTTGCACATGTTCATAAGATTGGTTTCCCTTTCTTCTATAAACCTTGATGCACCTCATACAAGGATCAGTTCCCCTTGTGATGTACTACACCTATTACTAGGATCGGTTCCACTTTCCCAATATTTTTCAGACACTCACAAACCCGGTCATACCCCAGGTGATTACTTAATATCGGTTTCACTAATAAAATTCATACCAATACATAAGTCAGGCCTCATGTGAATAGTTTTACCAAGAACAAAAACATGTCATGAGCAGTTATACTAATCACTGGTAGGTTCGAAAACCTACAATAAAAATACTGCAAGTGCACAATGTCTAACTAGTAGAACAATGGCAAGTACAGGACGTTCCCACGAGGAGTGTGAAATACTCTACTAACTAGTACCAAAAACTAAGTAATCAACAAGATAATATTTTAATGAGAGTTTTCAGAAATTCAGACAAAATCAAATAATAATAATTCTAACAATAAACAAAATGGAAATGGTTTATTAGGATTTTCGGTTTCCACCAATTAATTACTCAAACTCTACTAATCTTTAAGAATATATTCCATGCATTTTCAAATTATTGTTTCTCCGCTATAGTTTCCTTCGCTTCGTATGTAGCGATCCTAAAGCATTACCTATCTATCCTTGCATACTACATCTCGGGAATTAACCGAAGCACGAAATATAAATTCAAAAGCATAAATAATCAAGAAAATCACATGAGCAATTAAATACCAAGCTATATGAAGAAAAACTACTAATCAATCAACTCATTATTAAGCATATACCAATGTAGAGTCTTCATAATTAATTGGTTTAAACCCTAACAAACAATCTAACAAATCATGGATAAAAAGAAATCAAAACACCAAAACACCACCCCATTCCCTGTAAACGGCCGTAGCCGCACCCCTTTTTCCTTCTCACAATATAGAAAATATATACCAAAATAAAGGTGTGTCGTCATTCTCTTGATTAGCCTTAATTGAAACTTGCATGGTGGTTATCAATGTGATCTCCCCATATATATTTTTCTTTATTTTGCTTGCATGCATATTTGGTAGACTTAAAAAAGAATCCCACTGGTGAGAAATCAAAATCTTCTTAATTCATTTTTCTCCCTCCAACAAGATATTCATGTGGACCAATTTATTTGTTCCAATATTCCACTACCTAACATGATTTCCTTAACGGCTAATGCCTTTCCAACACCCCAAAACTGGGTGTATAGATATGCGATGACACATGGCATGGTAACCCACCCACTATAATGTTTTCTGCTTGCAACTTGCTAAAAATTACGCGACTGTTCTTCTGAGCCCCACAAAACCATTCTCTTGATTAGCCTTAATTGAAACTTGCATGGTGGTTATCAATGTGATCTCCCCATATATATTTTTCTTCATTTTGCTTGCATGCATATTTGGTAGACTTAAAAAAGAATCCCACTGGTGAGAAAGCAAAATCTTCTTAATTCATTTTTCTCCCTCCAACAAGATATTCATGTGGACCAATTTATTTGTTCCAATATTCCACTACCTAACAGGATTTCCATAACGGCTAATGCCTTTCCAACTTCCAAAAACTGGGTGTATAAATATGCGACGACACATGGCATGGTAACCACCCACTATAATGTTTTCTGCTTGCAACTTGCTAAAAATCACGCGACTGTTCTTCTGAGCCCCACAAAACCATGATTCAGGGGAAAGCATTTGTACGTGCTTGACCTCCTTGTTTTCATTTTGACCGTCCTACTTGTGTATCATCCCTTAGGTGCACATTATGACCCAATGTGCTGGCCACTAATAGTTAACCTTGGTATCCAATAATAATTAAGCTCTCCCAGAAGGTTTCGTAAGTAACTTACGTGATGGTTGCCGCAAACTCCATTTAGTGGATCATGCCATGTCCCAGTTTAAACCTTTTACCTCACGACACCATTTCGACTCTCTTCTGTTGTCATGGTAACTAGGCTGATTGCTGATATATGGAAATACCAGGCCAACCCCATTTTATCATCGTGGTTACTAATACATGGAGATACCAGGCCAACCCCATTTCATCATTGTGGTTGTTGATACATGGAGATACTAGGCCAACCTCATTTTATTATTCTGGTTGCTGATACATGGAGATATTAGGCCAACCCAGTAGCTGATATATAGAAATACCAGGCCATCCCATTTTATTGTTGCTGATATATAGAGATACCAGGACATCTACATTTCATTTCTGCTGATATATAGAAATACCAGGCCAGCATAATAAGTGCTGCTGATATATAGAAATACGAGGTCAGCAGCATATTTGATCATTGGTTGCTGATACATGGAAATACCAGGCCAATCACATGTCATCATTGTGGTTGTTGATATATGATGACACGTGGTTGCTGATATATGGAAGTACCAGGCCAACCACATTTTTCCATTTTCCTCGCAAACACCATTAAGTCTCACATTTTGTTGTTTATTCGCTGGATGATCGAATTCACTTGTACTTTCTACAAAAGCACTAAAATAGTATTAGTAAATAAAATATTGTATCCTAGCTAATATAAATATGGGTATAAAATGTAGCATTTACATGTTTATCAATTACACATATTAGTCGTTCATAAAATTTGCAATGAAGAACAACCCCAATAACTCCTGGCGATTTTCTTTTCGGTTCACAACACATATCATGAACTTACTTCCTTAGAACACATGTAAACATTGATCCCTAGGATGAAATCCTCACCTCATACCCATACATAATCACAATAGCATTCATACGATTATGTCGATGTCTTATATACAAAGTTTAATGGTTAAGCAAGAAACTTCATATTGTATTCCTTAATACTATGTATATCTAGAGTGTTCATGCTTCGCAGTTTTATGTTTTCAATATGCACAACTTGAAAGATACGTTAGGGAATGAAACAATTCAATTCAAATATCACTAACCTCAAGTAGAAGGATTATGTTGTCGTTGTAGCTCCACACTTCTTCACTTATTTAAGTCTTTGCAATACTTGTAATGTCTCACCCTAATACTTTCAAGCTAACCTATACGAAGTTGAATCTAGTACATTTAAATCAAGCGAATCTTAAATAAGTTTTCCTTCATAAAATATGACAACCAAACTTGACATACCAACGCTTGGTGGGTTCAACCAAGCAATTATCTAACAAAGTGAGCAAGTATGAAAAAGGACTTGCAAGAGTAAGATGTCGACACACTTTGAACACGGTGCATTAATGCTTATTCTATATTGTTTAAAGATATTCCTTAACAGCTAAGAAGGAAGTAAATCCCAAGATCGAATTTAAATAAGTTAAGAATCTTTTTAATTAAGGGTTTTAAATTATATATGGAAAATAAGAATTAGTAATGTACATTTGCTAATTGAAGATTATCCAAGGAGATTTCGATCATTATTTTTGGACAGTGCATTCACAGGAATTATGAAAACCGAATTTGGGTTAATATGGAAAAATATATTGAGAATATTTTCGATTTTGGAAATTCCTTGGTGTCCAAACTTCCTTGTCTATAAATACTTTGAGTTTGCATTTCTAGCAAACTAATCCTGCGTGACATAGACTTCCTATTTTGTCTTTGTTATTGGTGAATACGTCTATAGGAGAGGAGAGTAATCTAATTAGGTGAAATCTCTTATGGCCGCTCAATTTAAAGTCTTCTTTGGGATTGAGAAGCTCTAGCGCGATCCATTGGTGGGAAACTAAATATTTAGATTTATCTTTAGTTTTCGTATTGATTTGTTTGACTAAGAGAGGTTGAACTTTGATTGCACCTAGTTTGTTTATGCTTGAGAATCTTCTCTTCTGATATAAGATTCACTCAAACTAGTTCAAGGTTTCGACAGGGATCTTTAGACTGTTGTTAGATCTAAAGACGATCTTGTGATAATCCATTGTTAACAGACTCCGTTTTATGTTTGATTGATCAATAAGAGATTCAAGTAGTTGTATGCAGGTGTTTATTGGAGATCTAAGAAGATTTGAAGACAAAGAAGATATTGAAGATTTCTGACTTGGTTTTTATAATCTTTGGTGTGCACAATACTTGTTTGGGAAAAATAGGATCCGACTATAATTGATTTATCCTTTTGGGTACTTTAATAGAATAGTTGAGGAATATCGGCATCAATACGTTTCCTTGTGATTAAACATAAGATAGATCTTGGAACCTGGCAAAGGAGTTTATGTTAAGATAAACAAGGGAACCTTTGTGCAACTCATATCACTTGGTTGAAGAGATTTGATACCAAACAGATTTATTGTTCCTTTACTGTTTGGAATACGAACCAAAGGAATTGGTCCAAGTACATGACTTGTTTACAGGTTGGAGGCGTGGGAATACAGACGGAACTAGGTGAACTATAGGTTTAGTTGATTGGTCTCAACTATACGAAGTTGGTTTATTTTATATAGAGGCTTAATCCGGAGAGTATTTAATTCTGGACTAGGTCCCGGGGTTTTTCTGCATTTGCGGTTTCCTCGTTAACAAAATCTTGCTGTGTCATTTACTTTATATTTCCGTATTATAATTGTTTTTATTATAATTAAAGTAAATTGCACAAACATTAATTCCTATTTACTTGATACGTGAATCCTATAGTGTTTGGTTAAGTCCGAACCTTTGTATCAAGTAAACACACTTTGTTGTTGTACTATCTCGATCCCGTATCCATAGACGATCATACAAAGTGTGAACCAATTTGTTGTATTGTATCGACTCAGTCTATAGACAATCACTTTCGGGGAAAGGACTTATAGGAAGGAAAAGTAATAGCTTGAGGTATATTTGGGATACCCTCGCCTTTTTACACATGATGCAGTTTGTCTACTCTTTGACCCAAAATGGCTCCAACTGCATAGTCACTTGCATCACACATTAATTCAAATGGCAAACTCCAATCCGGTGACTTGATAATTGGTGCAGTTGTCAACAATTCTTTTAATTTATCAAAGGCATCCTTGCACTCCTTGTTGAAGTCAAAAATAACCTCTTTTTGAAATAATTTGCACATCGGCATTGAGATTTTGGAGAAATCCTTGATAAACCGCCTGTAAAAACCTGCATGACCAAGAAACGAGTGAATCTTCCTCACCGAAGTGGGGTATTGTAAGTTTATTATTAAGTCTATATTGCTTTGTCAACTTCAATCCCTCGAGAGGACACAATGTGACCAAGCATTATTCCATGGTTTACCATAAATGGCATTTCTCCCAATTAAGAACAAGTTAGTGTCTATGCATTTTTTAAGCACAAGTTCAAGATTTTGTAAACAAATATCAAATGAATCACCATAAACACTAAAATCATCCATAAATACCTCAATAATGTGCTCCACATAGTCAAAAAATATACTAATCATACACCTCTGAAAAGTGGCAGGCTCATTGCAAATACCAAACGACATCCGTTTATAGGCAAACGTACCAAAAGGACAAGCAAAAGTATACTTTTCCTGATCCTCCGGTACAATAACAATCTGATTGTACCCCGAATAACCGTCCAGAAAGCAATAATGTGTATGTCCCGCCAAGCTCTCTAACATCCGATCAATGAAAGGTAAAGGAAAGTGATCCTTTCAGGTTGTTGTATTAAGCTTTCTGTAGTCTATGTACACTCTCCATCCTGTTTGAACTCTTGTAGGAACAAGTTCATCATCTTGATTTCTAACAACATTGACACCTGATTTCTTAGGCACCACCTAAACCGGGCTAACCCATTTGCTGTCAGAAATTGGGTAAATCATCCCCACATTTAGCAATTTGAGAATATGTTTCTTCACGACCTCCATCATCGGGCGGTCAAGCCTACGATGAGCATCACGTACCGGCTTGAAATCATCTTCCATTAGGATTCTATGCATGCACATGGACAGACTATGCCAAGGTTATGTAATTTATGAACAATGTTGGGAAGTGTTCATAAGCCCACACCTACGCCAATGTGGAATGATACATATAAGGAGTAATAATAATGGTAGATGTGAACAATATATAAGAAAATAAGTTTAAAAATAAAATTACATGGAGAAGAGTGAAATTGCCTACAAATTGGTTGGTAACATCCTTAGAGGCCCTTCTCATTTCCACCATTCAATGTGTCATTACCACGGTGCCCCAAGAATAGCTATAGACATCGTCCAACTAATCCAAGTATTGTAGGTGGTTTGCACTCACCATGTTCCCACTAGCGTCATGGGATACCTTAGTGCCCAAGATTGAATAACAGGTATGCATCGGCTATATAAGGAATTTGTTCGCGATCCCATCCATCCTCCAAAATTCTTGTCTTTACGTTTTTAAACTTCTTCTTAAGAAACTTTAGTTTGATACTATTTGTCCTACCATTCTTAGATACATAGAATCTTTGCAAATAAGTTTCGTAGTCCCATCCAAGGTAGTCAATATCAGTTGTACACGCCGATATTACATGTTTATTGGATATCGGAAAACACCTATAAGGTATCGAAAATATCGGCGATACAAAGACGAAACGATATTATCGGTTGTACAGGCCGGTACAAATCGATATACCAATTTAACTTGTACACCGATAATATCGGTTTCGTGAATAAATTTTTCATCAACATGCTTCTAGTCTTTAAGACAAGTACAATGTCAATTAGAGAAGGTAAAAATTCCTAATATATTTATAATATAAAATCAATGACTATTTGGTAGGATATAAGATGAAAACTATATTTCGATTGCAAGGAAGGGAAATATAAAAGATAGATATGAAGGATAATAAAAAAGATTTACCGGCATAATGGGACAACAATCACAACACTGGATAATAAACCACCTTGTATTTTGTAAATTTGAGATATGCGTATGATTCTTATTATTTTTTGTTATGGTTTTATAATTATTTGAAATTCTATATTAAATGATGTATCACCAATAAAAACTGATATTATATTTTGTATAGGTGTATCGGACCCAGCCGATACGATACCCATACACGATATTAACTACCTTGGTCCCATCCAAACAACTTGTTAGTCAGAGTGTGTAACTTCGACCATTATAGGACCAGAACCTTATCTCCTTCTATAACTGATTTACCGGTAACCCATAAGCCTAGACTGTTCTGGGCATCATCAAGGATAGTGCATGGTATCAGTTTCACCATGATACCTCTCGACAAAGCAATTGACTGTAACAGAATCATACTTCATATAATTTTCAACCAAAGGATATATCCCAGAGTTCATTACTATTTTTTGGACCTCTTCACATTCATTAGCCAAATCCCAATGATTCACGGCTTGGTGTCATCAAAATACAAAACAATACTATTAGGGCATTGCTTGGTCGAACTCGCATACATTGCTATCTCAAGCATGTTTGTCAATATTAGTGATCAAAACTAATATCTTGATTTCTAGTCTACTTATAGCTTAGTCTCCGTCTAGGACAATTAAGTATAGTTGAGCTCGATACTCCATTGAGATTATATTAGAAAGACGAAGAACTACTCAAGGAACCAGTGGAACTTCATCCGACTAAAAGGTATGTGGAGACTTGAACTCATCTATCACTCAAAAGTCTACTTTATTAACTACTCTTGAGACAAAAGTCGTATAAGTATGATAGTTTTCATACTTACACATTTGCTATTTCGAGCTGAGTTTACTCGCCTATATTTTTCTCAAAATATAAGCATATATAGTGTGTTCGCACATTAGTGTATAAATCCATGTACCGGAAACCAAGTGCGTGCATATGTGTGCATGCGGTATTGGTGAAGGAGACAGGTTGGGTACGCGTACTGGCGGAACTTTCCTCCCGGAAAATTCTGTTGAGTTTGGAGTTTACGAACTCATAAACCAGTCACCTTAGGTACGCGCACTGGTGAAACTTTTCTACCCTAGTTCTACTGAGTTTGGAAACTAAAACCAACTCAAAATCCGGTAGCTATGGTACGCATACCCATACGCATACCTAAGCTGGTTATTTCTCAAATTGGTAGTTCATGGACTTAAAAAAATAAATTATAAGGAAAGCAATCTTTGCAAACCGTGGATATATTGTTCATGAATTGATTCAAATGAATCAAACTGATTTTGTTTCAATTGTGTCTATGTATAAAGAAGATCTAAGCAATTGAACAACTCTTCAACTAGTTCTTTTGATTCATTTGAACTAGTTGTGAGAAAGATGAATACGGTTAATATGAAAGTGCTCATATGGATAACCATTGGTTAACTATTTGTGAACCAACTAAGTGTACACGTTTAGGTATGGTTACTCAAACCTAAATGAATACATGTCATTTGTGTGTGATAAGCTAAGTTTCGATCTAACGATTGAAAGATATTAGCTTGGTTGAATCGGGTTTTTCATCTAACGGTGAATATCGAATGCTTTGTTACCAAGGTAACTTATATTGCAAACCCTGATTTGAAAACTATATAAGGGGAACTCTAGCAACTGGAAAAACGAATCCCCACACCTCCTGTGCGATACTAGTTGGTTTTGCTAGAGTCGATTCTCCTTTAACCCTAGGTTTCTTCTCGAGAATCTGTAGGTTAACGACTTAAAGACTTCATTGGAATTGTGAAGCTAGACGAAACTACTTCTCTTGTAGTTGAGCGATCTGATCTTGCCATTTTCTATCGTATGAGTTCAATTGAATAATTGGATTGAGATTATATCTCCGATAGGGCAAGATAAAAATAGATCACAAATATCTTCGTCTCATCGTTTGTGATTCTGCAATATCTTGTTTCGTTACCATACGATTAAGATTATTGTGAGGTGATTGATAATTCTAGGCTGTTCTTCGGTAATATAAGTCCGGGTTATCAATTAGTTCCTATTCACCTTGATTTCTATCAAAAGTCCGGTAATATATGATTACAAACTCATAGGTTTATCTGTGGGAGACAGATTTATCTATTATCGTAGACTTTTCTGTATGATACATATTTGTTTATTAAAGTCTCCGACTTTGGGTCATAGCAACTCTTGGTTGTAGGTGAGATCAGCTAAGGGAATCAAGTGCGTAGTATCCTGCTGGGATCATAGACGTAAGGAACGCAACCGTACCTTGAATCAATGTGATATTGATTAGGGTTCAACTACAGTCCAGACCGAAGTTAGTTTGTAGTAGGCTAGTGTCTGTAGCGGCTTAATACAGTGTGGTGTTCAAATCTGGACTAGGTCCCAGGGTTTTTCTGCATTTGCGGTTTCCTCGTTAACAATTTTTTTGGTGTCTGTGTTATTTCTATTCTGCATTATATTTTGTTATATAATTGAAATATCACAGGTTGTGCGTTGTATCGATCAATTGTGAAATCCATCCTTTGGTTTTTGATTGGAAATTGATTGATCCTTGGATATTGGTCTTTGGTACCATACAAATTTATATCTCTTGTATTTGATAAAGACTCACATATTTCTATTTGTTTGAGTATAGATCAAATCGAGAGATAGAGATATTAACTCCTTGATATACTTTTTACTAAGATTGAGTCTGACTGTCTAGTTGATTCTCTTAAAAGTATATTAGAGTTTGTCCACACAAATTGCTAATCGAAATATTGGGTGTGGTTGTTAGACCCCCTCTTTTTCAGGTACCAAAGACCAATGTTCAAGTGTCAATCAATGTAAATCAACAACCAAAGGTTGGATATTCTAATTGATTGATCTTAATGCACAACCTGTGATATTTCAATTATATAACAAAATATAGTGCGAAAAAGAAATAACACAGACACCGAAATTGTGTTAACGAGGAAACCGCAAATGCAGAAAAACCCCGGGACCTAGTCCAGATTGAATACCACACTGTATTAAGCCGCTACAGACACTAACCTACTACAAATTAACTTCAGACTGGACTGTGGTTGAACCCTAATCAATCTCACACTGATTCAAGGTACAGTTGCGCTCCTTACATCTCTGATCCCAACAGGATACTACGCACCTGATTCCCTTAGACGATCTCACCCACAAGCAAGAGTTACTACGACCCAAAGTCAGAGACTTGATAAACTAATCTGTCTCACACAGAAAAGTCTATAAGAATAGATAAATCTGTCTCCCACATAAATAAATACGGGTTTTGTTCTGTCTTTTGATAAATCAAGGTGAACATGAACCAATTGATAATCCGGACTTATGATCGCTGTCGTATGCGTCAAAAATAATTTACACTTTCTTACTACTCAAAATATAAATATAGCAAGGGAAAGAAAGGATCGATCCCACAGAGAGGTCTAGGTTGTCAATATGTTTTGGTTTCCTATATAAAACACCGGGGGGTTTTCTGATTTTTATATACTAAAATAAAAGCAAAGCAAAACAATAAATAGTAAACACGCAAATCAAGGTAATGAGAATATTGGTTAAGGATTCATCTTCATTCACAAATATGTTTTCTTCACAATAAGTAGAATTGATATTTAATCTCAACTTTTATCAAAAGCCCTAGAATATCTTGATCGCAAGAATATCTCGCTAATTTCCTTTTGTCATCAACAAACACATTAAAAGATGTGAGTATGAGTTCTATCTTAAAGAACAACCTAACGTGTAAAGGCACTAATCAAGTTTAATTCCCTAGATGCATTAAGTTCTATGAAATCAGGCCAATCAAAGCAATCGAACGTGGAAAACGCACTAATTCAATTTAACAAAGGTTATAATTCACATATGATCATAAGAATATATCACTACAAACTATAATCATATTTATGCTACTTACAATCAGGAATCTATCACTTTTACGTATAATAAACCCTAATCTAGCAATAGAGATGAAAACAAACTCAACCGATTCGTGACTCGATCAAACAAGCATTCAAATCATATAACAATATTAATTGTGAATCATAATCGATAAAATATGGAGACAAAACTAATTTATCATATCAAAAACCATATTATGTGAAATCCAATTATTCCATAACCAATAATAAAATTAAGTACTCATATTCAAGGAGTTCATAACAAGAAGAAGAAGAAACCCTAACATGTTTTTAAATCCTAGAATAAAGTAGTAGATTCTATGATATTAAGATATTTCAATTTGTGCCTAGGCTTCCCTATATATAGAGTTTTGTAACCTCTTCTTTAAGAAAAACTAGGAAACCTAGATAAAATAGGGAAGTGCACCTCCTTAGAATTATGTCCCGCGCATCAAATCCCGGACGAAGTAACTTGACAAAGCAGGTTGCCAAATTTCCAAACTTGGAGTAGCCGCACCACCCTTAATTATGTTTGTGTAAGATTTGGCTCAATAGCCTAATTGACTCGTGCAGCAACTTGTAGAAGCCCAACTCATGTTATTGGCCTATCGTGTAATTGTTCTTGGCTTGTCAAACTCTGGCCCAAAACTCAAATAACCTTCACGTCCAAGGCTTGGCCATACAAAGCAATTGAGAACAACCAAGTGCTTCACAGACTGTACTCAAACTCCAAACTGTACTTCCATTTTCTCGGCTAATCCTATCTCCGGATTTCATGGAATCGACTAACCCGAGCTATTTATCACAGCACACGCCATCGAACACGTCCATGGTAACAGCATCATAGTCTCCCGTTAACATAATTCCCTGAACTTCTCAGCTGCCATGCACTGCTTACTCAATTCCAACACTCTCCAGCTCGAGCCACAGCAGCACCGTAACCAACTACCTTCATATTCTCACTCCGTTAACTCAGCACCATCAAACATCGGTTACCAACAACACCATGCAACAACGACAATCATCATTTACAGCGCATCAACAGCTCCCCTGAGTCAGTCGACTCCAATGGCAGCAAGGATTTATCGCTTCCAAAACCAAACCCAAGTTCCTGTTTTACCACCTCGAGCCTCATATCCTAACCAAACTTCCAGCATCTAGCTTCATCACTACCATGGAAAATGCCAGCAGTAACAAAACTCGAACCATCTCCCGCAAGAACCAAGGGTCAACTCCATTTTTTACTGTCCAACTCGTAATTATCATTGATCTCAGCAGCGACCACAACTCCACCTTACCTTCATGCTCATTACTGATAGCTTCAAACTCATTCCCTTTTCATCTCGAGTTCACAGTCTCGAGCTCAACCAAATTTTTCTCCATCAGTCTTCATTGCCTCCACAAAACTGAACTCAGACATCATCACTGCATCTCTCGAACTCATCTCTGCCAGTAGCACCCATAATATCGATCACTTCCATGCCATTACCAACAACATCTCATAAATGGCAGCAGCATACGTTTAACTCTTTCAAAATCCGTTCTCGAGCTCTATCACTTCATACACAGCGACTTCACCATCGACCATCATCGCTGCATCAATACTGCTGAATTCCAAGAGCTCTGTCATCACAGCTGCACTGACCTTCATTACCCTGACTATTTCCCATCTTGAACCGAGCACAGCTCAACATCTACAAGACACCAGCCATTCTTGTCACACTATCAACCATAAAACCCATGAATATCAAATCCAGCTGATCTCATCGCTACTTCCAAGCTCCAACTCACAGCATCATTCATCAAACTCGAGTTCTATCTCCACCGAAGTCAACGCTGTTGTTCTCCAGCTCCACGTTAATCCCTTCAGAACTCACCTTCCTTAGCTCGAGCTCTTCCACCATCCACAGCTCAACTGCCACAGGTTCCATCGTTGCTTCCATTTGCTGCCATGCTATCTACTACCAGTTCCCAATCAATTGCAGTCATCAGTTCCACGTCCTCTATATTCACAGGCATCACTCCATAGCTACTACAGATTCACGGTCCTTCTTTTTCTCGGTCAAGGTCCATCAATCAACTACAGTTAATGGCATCAGGTGACGTTCCCTGTAAATGCCATACTCAAGTCTCATGAACTTCACTACCTTCAGTCTTTGCCAATCCCTGTATAGGTCGTCAAACCCATTAACCAACAGAATCATCTCCACTGAATTCCATATCTGCTTCACCAGCATCTTTTTCCCATCGAATTAACAGCCACAAATCCCCTTTAGAACATCACCCATCGTTTCGGGGACAAACCCATGACGATTAACTCATCTCCTCACCATTTCTTTCACCTGTGTTCTTGACCCGATTCAGTTCAACCTTTGTTTTCTCTGTTCTCTGAAATCTCCTACATCACTGATGTCAACAACACTCAACGAACAACCACCAAATCCTCCAATTCCATCTCCTCAATTCTTCTTCCCTGTTCATCTAATTCTTCTGTCTGTCTTCAATTTCTACTCGATATCTTTCAGACCCAAGTCTCGACTAGGGTTATCCCTAGAGATAGATTTAGATGCCCAGTTTAGAACCACCCAAAGTTGGCATCCCCTTATCCTCATCTGTTATGTGTTTAGTACACCTCCAAAAGAGTTACCCCTTAACCGTGAGATGGCTGTCTTTAACACTTCTCCAAAACAGATTTGCCCCTTAACCTCGGCTCGACTCCGGATAGTGTTCACCCATGAAATGACGACTTTGTCCTTTTCGCTCTAAATGAGTAGTTTCTCCTTCTTTTCTTCCGTGCGACTCCAAAGCACCTAATAACTAAAAAGCGACTTTAAGATACATAATTCACACGAAAAATAGCAAAGAAAGCATAAATACTAGATAGTAAATATGGTGTGTTCTACACCTATCAAATTCCCCCACACTTAGACTTTGCTAGTCCTCGAGCAAATCAAACAAACTAAAATATACATACAACTCCGTGTCGTCGAGGTTACGGTTAATTTTAGCATAAATAACAAGCCTTTAAACCCCTAGGTGTCCCTAGTGGACGAGTTTTAGTCTCGTGAAGGTTTACAAGAGGTCTACCTACAAAACCTATATTTCTAACTCCGTCTATTTGTGACCAATCAATGAACGAATCCACAATGACTACAGGAGGAGGTACCTTGCAAATTCAATTCATATATTAGTAAATAAACTCTAATTAGATAGTCGGACAAGCCACAATACTCGGAAAAACAAACCACAATCACAATGAAAAGATTAAGAAGATGGATATAGATGTAGATGTTGGCGAATGTTCACAAGTGATCGATGTTTCCCATATCTGTCTGAAGGTCACTGCCAAGATGAACCTATGCCTATTGGATTGAGCTACTGGTATGAATTCTACATCAACTCACTAGCATATACAAGGGAACAAGGAGTGACTTTATTCAACCATTATAATACTTTCTTTTCTTTTCTTATTCTTTTTCACTTTTTTTTTCTTTTTTTTTTAGACAGCATGATTGGATCAAACTTGATCCAAGCGCATGATTCTTGTCAGCAAGTACATGATAGTTGCCTTGGATCCTGCATTCCACGCTTGTTTAGGCGACGGAGACAGGGACTACGTTTCACACATACTGCTATTCCCAAGTGTCATTTTATTCCGTTTGGTCTAATTGGTCGGTCTTTTTTTTTTATTATTTTCTTTTTCTAGTAACTCAATCACTCTATTTCATCCTAGCAGTAATAACACGTCGATGTTTAGTGACCCACCAAAACACTTAGAGAACAATAGATAAATATGGAAAAATAAAAATAAAATGCGATATATTCCGAGATATGGTAACAACTATCATGTTAATTGTGATTTCTGAGCTATGTTCGTCCCTTTTAGTTAATTGGTTCCTCAACTCCTGCAATCAAAATGGTTCCATCCACTAATGGTGTCATCCTAAAGGCACAAGTTTCTAGATTTCGGAGTTCAAAAAGCACAAATTTTTCTTGGTTTTTCAATTTTTCTGATTTTTTTTTTAAAGGCAAAAAATAAACTATACAAACAAAAAACAAACTAAAACAAACTATACAAACATATAAATGCTCCCCCACACTTAAACTTCACATTGTCCTCAATGTGTAAAAACGAAAGTTCTGAATTCTGACATAACAGCAGATAAAACGCAAAAACTGTGCAAATTGGTAAGGAATTTGGAAAATCTCCATTTCACAAAAGTTGTTCACCTACGTGTTTTCTACACAGTGTAAAACTTTCACAGTGTTCTGATAAACGGTCTGACAGTTATGGTCTCTGGACTGAACTATGCGCAGTCTGAAATTTTCGGACGAAAAGGTATTCGTCATAATTCTCTTCTAAGATAGATTATGGACTTAATGAAATTAAACATGGGGATGCAAATATGATAAGAAAACAATAAAAAGATAAATAAACGAAACAAAAATAAAATAGAAAACAAAAGGATAAAGATAAGAGATACAAAATCGGTGGGTTGCCTCCCACTAAGCGCTTGTTTTAAAGTCGACGGCCCGACTTAGCTTCTTGAAAGATTCATTCCCCATATATTAGCAATCTGAAAATTTGGGGATCCATCCATAGTACCTGTTTTGCAAACACTAGCTTCACACAAATATTAGTAATATAAAATAGAAACGAAGCTATTAACTGATAAAAGTTTCCCCCACACTTATTCTTGTCCACACTTGGAAGTGCATAAAGAATATAGAAGTCGGGTACTTCCACGGTTTCTTGTCCCAAAACCTGTATAGTATGAGAATCAAGTTTTTCTAATGGAGGAAATCGAGAAACAAAGCCATTCAACAATGTTTTCGAAGCACATACATTCAAACCAATAAGAGGTAAAGGAGAAGAAACAATATGCAAAGGGTTAGACAAACCTCGCACAATCTCTTGTAGCACGGAATCCTCTTCATCCTTGAAAAATTCAAGTGAACTATTCACCTCTTGTATATCATGGTCCTCTATCAAACCTTGCAACCATTCTTCATCCGTTTCTGCCCTAACCAAAGTCTTGACATAAACATCATCATTACAATCCTTTGCAAGCTCAATTGGGTCTTCCATAATATTGGTCATAACGGTCACATTCTCAACATACTCCTCTTCATTAGACTCAAACCATGTTGCAAAATCCTGTAAAACACTAGTTTCATCATACTCATGTACCTTTTGAATAAGTTCTTGATCATTATAAAGATCAAGGATTGAGTCAACTACACTAATGTCATCAAATATCGCCAAAGGTTGGTCATTTTCAACACAATCATCATCGTCTTCATCTTCAGACTCACCATAATCAGAATCGTCGTCGGTTTCCCAACATTTATCACGACGTCGTTTGAGTTCCATATGAATGGTCCTACTAATTTCATCGACAAGCTCTTCCGAGTATCCATCATCTTCCAACTTGTATAATTTCTGCGCAAGTTTCCTGACGTTCACACACTTACCACCATTTGAGACAATAGGTTCTCTTTTCCATGACTCTTCCCTTTGAATGGGTGAATGATCATAACTACGATTCAGAGTCGGGTAAGAAGGCATATTCCAGAAATTGGTTTGTGCGACGTTCTCCCTATTACGGTCAAGTTGGTCTAGCCTTTGTTGCATATCTTGCAATCCATGCATAATCTGCATACAACTCGAATAAAGCCAATTAGAAGTAGAATTATCCCACCTAGGTGCTTGACTTACATACCCACTACAAGGTTGTTGTTCGTATGTACGAAAATCACCATAAGGTTCTCTAGGATATGCATCATAGCCAATAAATTGGTTTTGATTTCATTCCATAGATTGTGGGTAATTGTCATAGTGTTGAGGAGGGTGAAATCCGTATCCATTGTTCCAATATGCTCCTTCCATAGAATTGGTAATTGAAATACGATTCCCAAACCAAGGTTAAAAACCATAAAATAAGAAAAACAAAAATAAGAAACAAAACTAAAAACAAAAATAAGAAACCAAAAACAAGTGACAACCGTTGCCTCCCCGGCAACGGCGCCAAAATTTGATCGATGTCGTATGCGTCAAAAATAATTTACACTTTCTTACTACTCAAAATATAAATATAGCAAGGGCAAGAAAGGATCGATCCCACAGAGAGGTCTAGGTTGTCAATATGTTTTGGTTTCCTATATAAAACACCGGGGGGTTTTCTGATTTTTATATACTAAAATAAAATAAAAGCAAAACAATAAATAGTAAACACGCAAATCAAGGTAATGAGAATATTGGTTAAGGATTCATCTTCATTCACAAATATGTTTTCTTCACAATAAGTAGAATTGATATTTAATCTCAACTTTTATCAAAAGCCCTAGAATATCTTGATCGCAAGAATATCCCGCTAATCTCCTTTTGTCATCAACAAACACATTAAAAGATGTGAGTATGAGTTCTATCTTAAAGAACAACCTAAGGTGTAAAAGCACTAATCAAGTTTAATTCCCTAGATGCATTAAGTTCTATGAAATCAGGCCAATCAAAGCAATCGAACGTGGAAAACGCACTAATTCAATTTAACAAAGGTTATAATTCACATATGATCATAAGAATATATCACTACAAACTATAATCATATTTATGCTACTTGCAATCAGGAATCTATCACTTTTACGTATAACAAACCCTAATCTAGCAATAGAGATGAAAAAAAACTCAACCGATTCGCGACTCGATCAAACAAGCATTCAAATCATATAACAATATTAATTGTGAATCATAATTGATAAAATATGGAGACAAAACTAATTTATCATATCAAAAACCATATTATGTGAAATCCAATTATTCCATAACCAATAATAAAATTAAGTACTCATATTCAAGGAGTTCATAACAAGAAGAAGAAGAAACCCTAACATGTTTCTAAACCCTAGAATAAAGTAGTAGATTCTATGATATTAAGATATTTCAATTTGTGCCTAGGCTTCCCTATATATAGAGTTTTGTAACCTCTTCTTTAAGAAAAACTAGGAAACCTAGATAAAATAAGGAAGTGCACCTCCTTAGAATTATGTCCCGTGCATCAAATCCCGGACGAAGTAACTTGCCAAAGCAGGTTGCCAAAGTCACGGCCAAATTTCCAAACTTGGAGTAGCCGCACCACCCTTAATTCTGTTTGTGTAAGATTTGGCTCAATAGCCTAATGGACTCGTGCAGTAACTTGTAGAAGCCCAGCTCATTTTATTGGCCTATCGTGTAATTGTTCTTGGCTTGTCAAACTCTGGCCCAAAACTCAAATAACCTTCACGTCCAAGGCTTGGCCATACAAAGCAATTGAGAACAACCAAGTGCTTCACATGCTGTACTCAAACTCCAAACTATACTTCCATTTTCTCGGCTAATCCCATCTCCGGCTTTCATGGCATCGACTAACCCGAGATGTTTATCACAACATACGCCATCGAACACGTCCCTGGTAACAGCATCACAGTCTCCCGTTAACATCATTCCCTGAACTTCTCAGCTGCCATGCACTGCTTACTCAATTCCAGCACTTTCCAGCTCGAGCCACAACAGCACTGTAACCAACTACCTTCATATTCTCACTCCGTTAACTCAGCACCATCAAACATCGGTTACCAACAACACCATGCAACAACGACAATCATCATTCACAGCGCATCAACAGCTCCCCTGAGTCAGTCGACTACAATGGCAGCAAGGATTTATCGCTTCCAAAACCAAACCCCAGTTCCTGTTTTACCACCTCGAGCCTCATATCCTAACCAAACTTCCAGCATCTAGCTTCATCACTACCATGGCAAATGCCAGCAGTAAAAAAACTCGAACCATCTCCCGCAAGAACCAAGGGTAAACTCCATTGTTTACTGTCCAACTCGTAATTATCATTGATCTCAGCAGCGACCACAACTCCACCTTACCTTCATGCTCATTACTGATAGCTTCAAACTCATTCCCTTTTTGATCTCGAGTTCACAGTCTCGAGCTCAACCAAATTTCTCTCCATCAGTCTTCATTGCCTCCACAAACTGAACCCAGACAACATCACTGCATCTCTCGAACTCATCTCTGCCAGTAGTACCCATAATATCGATCACTGCCATGCCATTACCAACAACATCTCATAAATGGCAGCAGTATATGTTTAACTCTCTCAAAATCCGTTCTCGAGCTCTATCACTTCATACACAGCGACTTCACCATCGACCATCATCGCTGCATCAAGACTGCTGAATTCCAAGAGCTCTGTCATCACAGCTGCACTGAACTTCATTACCCTGACTATTGCCCATCTTGAACCGAGCACAGCTCAATAGCTACAAGACACCATCCATTCTTGTCACGCTATCAACCATAAAACCCATGAATATCAAATCCAGCTGATCTCATCGCTACTGCCAAGCTCCAACTCACAGCGTCATTCATCAAACTCGAGTTCTATCTCCACCGACGTCAACGCTGTTATTCTCCAGCTCCACGTTAATCCCTTCAGAACTCACCTTCCTTAGCTTGAGCTCTTCCACCATCCACAGCTCAACTGCCACAGGTTCCATCGTTGCTGCCATTTGCTGCCATGCTATCTACTACCAGTTCCCAATCAATTGCAGTCATCAGTTCCACGTCCTCTATATTCACAGGCATCACTCCATAGCTACTACAGATTCACGGCCCTTCTTTTTCTCGGTCAAGGTCCATCAATCGACTACAGTCAATGGCATCAGGTGACGTTCCCTGTAAATGCCATACTCAAGTCTCATGAACTTCACTACCTTCAGTCTTTGCCAATCCCTATATAGGTCGTCAAATTCATTAACCAACAGAATCATCTCCACTGAATTCCATCTCTGCTTCACCAACATCTTTTTCCCATCGAATTAACAGCCACAAATCCCCTTTAGAACATCACCCATCGTTTCGGAGACAAACCCATGACGATTAACTCATCTCCTCACCATTTCTTCTACCTGTGTTCTTGACCCGATTCAGTTCAACCTTTGTTTTCTCTGTTCTCTGAAATCTCCTCCATCACTGATGTCAACAACACTCAACGAACAACCACCAAATCCTCCAATTCCATCTCCTCAATTCTTCTTCCATGTTCATCTAATTCTTCTCCCTGTCTTCAATTTATACTCGATATCTTTCAGACCCAAGTCTCGACTAGGGTTATCCCTAGAGATAGATTTAGATGCCCAGTTTAGAACTACCCAAAGTTGGCATCCCCTTAGCCTCATCTGTTCTGTGTTTAGTACACCTCCAAAAGAGTTACCCCTTAACCGTGAGCTGGATGTCTTTAACACTTCTCCAAAACAGATTTTCCCCTTAACCTCGGCTTGACTCCGGATAGTGTTCGCCCATGAAATGACGACTTTGTCCTTTTCGCTCTAAATGAGTAGTTTCTCCTTCTTTTCCTCCGTGCGACTCCAAAGCACCTAATAACTAAAAAGCGACCATAAGATACATAATTCACACGAAAAATAGCAAAGAAAGCATAAATACTAGATAGTAAATACGGTGTGTTCTACACCTATCAACTTATATTCCCGAAGAACAGCCTAGTATTATCAATCACCTCACAATAAACTTAATCGACTAGCGAAACAAGAACTTGTGGAATCACAAACAATGAAACGAAGATGTTTATGACTACTTTTATCTTGCCTATCGGAGATATAAGATCTCGAGTCAATTATTCCAATTTTACTCAACACGATAGAAACAACAAGATCAGATCTCGCAACTACAAGAGAATAGTTGGGTATGGCTTCACAATCCCAATGAAATATTCAAGTCATTAACCTACAAGGTATCGAGAAGAAACCTAAGGTTAAAGGAGAATCGACTCTATTTATGCAAATAGTAACACACATGAGGTGTGAGGATTAGGTTTCCAAGTTGATAGAGTTCTCCCTTATATAGTTTTTCAAATCAGGGTTTGCAATCCAAGTTACCTTGGTAACAAAGCATTCAATAATCACCATTAGATGAAAAACCTGATTCAACCAAGCTAATATATTTTAACCGTTAGATCGAACTTAGCTTGTTACACACAAATAAAACGTACCCCCATTTAGGTTTATGTAACCGTACCCAAACATGCATGTAAACCATGTTGGTTCACAAATAGTTAACCGAGGTTAGCCATATGATTACTCTCATATCAACCTTATTCATCTTAACCATAACTAGTTCAAATGACTCAGATGAAATTAGTTAATGAGTTGTTCAATTGCTATATTCTCATGAATTATACAAGAATACAATTGAAGAAAAATCGGTTTGATTCACTCGAATCAATCATGAGAATTATAACCATTGTTTACAAAGCTTGCATTCCTTAAGATTTAAATATTTAAGTTCATGAACAAACCTATTTGATAAAATAACCAGCTTAAGTATGCGTACTTAAGCAATCGGATTTTGAGTTTGTTAAGTTTCCAAACCTAGCAGAAATTCTCGGTTCGAAAACTTCCGCCAGTATGCATACGGGTACGCATACTTATCTTGTGTCCTTCACCAATTTCGTATACACACATATGCATACTCTTGGCTCCCGATTTATGGATTTATATACTAATGTGCGAACACACTATATATGCTTATATCCAAAGATGGTTACATCATCAACTCTATATTCCAATCATTGAAACATTTTTCTATAATGACAATAGCCGTTTTCATACACTCTTAGCATCAAAGCGATTTTCAAGTTATTGAAATGTCAACATGACTTTCGTCATGAGTAAAGATGAACATGACTAAAGAGTAAGCTTGCCAACGCATATTTCAAGAAATATGTAAGCGAGATATACTCATCTCTAAATCTCAAATGTGTATAGTAGAAAACTATATCGTAATACAACTTATGTCTCATTATAGGAGATAGAGTAGAAATAGAAGTTCCAAGTGATAGATGAGTTTAAGTCTCCACATACCTTTTGTCGATGAAGTTCCACAAGCTACCCTTAGTAGTTCTTCGTCTTCAAGTGATGAAATCTAAGCTCAACTACACTATCTATGTCCTAGTCCGAGACATCTATAAATAGGCTAGAAATTAAGACTTATAGTTTTGATCACTAATATTGACAAACATGCTTGAGATAGCAACGCATGCGAGTTCGACCGAGCAATGCTCTAACAAAGTCATGCGGCAAAAAGACTATGTGCAAGAACTTGAGTGGGAAAATATTTAAGAGTTCACCGAGAATGTGTTCAAATGGGATGAAGAGACAACCAATTCATAAATGCTAGTAGGTAAAACAAAGTATAAGATATTCCATATCGAGGGATTGAGGTACCACTTCATGGGAACAAAGAAGCTTCGTGCACACGAAAAAGAGGTGACCAAGGAACGTATATTCGCTACGACCAATGCATATGTCCTTTATCTACACCCTGAGATATTTTATCTTCTCCAAGATTTTCGGTGCCCATGTGAGCGCCAACTTTATTATGTTGTTACAACCATTTGACAAGATTCACGAATACTCTTGGGGATCTGCCATCCTTGCACACTTGTTGAATGAGTTGAGAGGCTTTTAGGGCTCGAAGGAACCATATCGAAGGGAATATATATGGCTCTTTTGCAGGTGTGGATATATTTGCACTTCCCAATATTTTCTAAAAGGGATTTTATGAACAAGAAATGGGACAATAAGTGTTACGGAGATAGGTACGACTTCATGGTAAGTCGAAGTCTCAAGATGATGAATATATGGAGTTGAGACGCTAGTTGGACAACTTGACGACAAAAGATGTTGTCTTTCACCCTTACAAGAATTTTTTTGCTAAATAAGAGATGGTTTGGTGCGCCGAGCAAGAATGTTATTTTGGGACTTTGTTTCACCCAAGAGGATATGTAGTGTACAACCCAATGAGAGTCGCAAGACAATGCAGATACGTACAAAAGATCCAAGAGGAACATAAGAAGCTTCAACTCAATGAGCTAGAAATCGAGTCAATATTGATAATGATATTGAGGTTGTTCACAAACCTTTACCAGCATCCGAATACTGTGAAAAGATAAATTTCAACAAACATGATATGGATGGCCGTCCGAAAACAAATGCTGAGGCGATTCCGAGTTACATGAAATGGTACCTTAATGTTTCTCATAATCGAGTGATACGAGTAGATGAGGGGGCCCCAAATACAGAACAAAGGTATAACTCTCGAATACCTGGTGCGTATTGTTTCTCAATTATGTCTTTGTTAATGGTTTTATCATGATTTGTTGATTATTTGTTGTTTAAAATGGAAACAGATAAGACGAATAGGGCATTTGATAACCAAAACAATTATATGTATTAGGGAAGGAAAAGATGTTGAGGCCAATAAAAAAATTGATTGATAAATTGAACAGTCTCGAATATGTTGATGCGGGTACAAAGTTTGGGGAACCATTGGTAGAGAACACAAATAAAAAGAGGAAGAAAGTCACTGCAAAAAGGAAGTCTCAAGATGAATCGAGCAACGCCCAAAATGATAAACGAGGATGAGGTGCTCGTGGTACTAGACGTGGACGTGGTCGTGGTCGGGATGATGATGAATAAATGGTTTCTTTGTTTTTCAAACTTATGTCTTTAACTATGATTAATTATGGAGTCAATACTTACGTCTCAAACTTATTGTCGAATTATATTTGGTTATGTTCTCTAGTGTATGAATTATTGAATCTGGTTTGCTTTGAAAATCGCTTGTGTTTTTCTAAGACGCGAAAAATATAGGATTCTGGTAGTTTATTCAGTTAGAATCGGTTTACGTTTACCTACATAAAAACCGATTCTACCATTTCTCCAGGGGTACAATTTTAGAATCGGGTTTTAGGAGCACACCACATAGACCGATTATGGGAATTTCATTAACTTGCTTTGAAAGTGTTCAGAATCTGTTTATATGGATATCGTTATAGACCGATTCTGGAAAAACAAAAAACCCAAAATTTTCACAACCTTCAGAATCGATCTATATGGGCATTCCATGAAATCCGATCCTAAAAAGAAAAAGTGGCATTTTTTCTGTATTTCTTTTACCAAGAATCAGATCTCATGTGCAACAATATAAACTGATTGTGGCGAGGCATATTTTATGTGATTTTGCAAGGCCAAAATAGGTCTATATGGACATTTCTAAAAACCGATTGTGTGAATATTATTTCGAAAAAAATAGTCGTTGAGTCTTTATCTATATAAGATAGCCTCTTTGAGCCACTCCCACATCACACCCTGAGCCTAGAAAATGGAATGGGATCTTCAAGAAAATATGTAGCTCGTGAAATCGTTCATCCCCGCCTTCCACGAATGTCTCAACGAACTATATTCAATATTTTGGAAGAGAGTCAAAGAGTTCTACTATGAGTGCACCACGAATCCAAAAAATCGTAAATGGAGAGATTAAGATTTTCAATTCCAATACATAAAAAATGCAATACGAGAGTATGTAAAAGTTAGAAGAATTGTGTATGACCATCATCCACAAGCTCCTCCAAGTAGGAAAGTGAGTAATCCGATATCTCATCGTTTAATGTTTGCATATAACATTATAACATTGCATAATTGATTTAATTAAAGATGGAATTATTCAACGGCCTATGGAGAATTCGTAACGGGGAAAAGAAATTCATTCACCAAAGGAATATGTGGTGTTGTACGGTGGTGCTCGAAGCTTCATTGATGATGTATTGATGCGCGATATTCAAGAATTTGCATATTAAATTATCCTATATATGTAATGCTTAATTTCCTAAACTATGTAATGAATTTTTATTTTTTTTGAAAATATTGTTAGAAGTTGTCTAATTTTAGCAATTGTAAAAGTTTTATTTATGGTGGCTTCCTGTTTTAGTATGGGTTCTCTATTGAGGATGCATTTCCTAATTAGGTTAAACATTCCTGGTTGAGGATGGTTTCTCAAATCAGATTTGAAAACATGTTATTTGGAGAACAAGAGGTGTATACTATACATAGAGGACCTCAGGAGTGTTTAGTACACAATAGAAAGGAGTTCTTATTAAGAGTGGCAAAACTAAAGCTAGGTTTTTGGTCTCTTGGTGAGTTTCTTGTTCTAGGAAAAGGTGAGGGTTTTCTTTGTAATCATCCTCGCGGTTAATTGATTAAATTGTGTTCTTGTCCGTGGTTTTTACCCGATTTGGGATTTTCCACGTAAATCTGTGTTTTGTGTGACTAATTAAGTGTTTATCGTATATCTTGGTGTATTAGTTATTTTTCATTTACCCTAAAGATCTAAAGACTTGTGGTGAAATTCCCAACAAATATGGCATAATCGGTTTATGTGGACATTTATAAACGTTGTTACTTACAATCAGTTTATGTCCACAAGTTTAAGTTTATATTGACAAAAACCGATTCTGGGTTATCGTCATCGACTGAAAAAACTCTATCCATAATTGGTCTACTATTGCACTAACATAAACCGATTATGGGTTGAGTTTTTTTTTTCCTTCAAGTTTTGATGATGAATTAACATTATTTGATTTTAGGATTAACTTGATTAAATATCACTTAATCACACAAATTAACACTAATTAATCAGGGATAATTTAGCCATATAGTAAAATTGTTGGATAAGGAGTTATTCATTTTACTTTAATATATTTTTTTTGTCTTGTAGTCGTAGGCCCCAAATAATATGCCCGACCCCAAACTTGGAAGGAATTAAAGAGTATATCCACTATATATCCCATTCTTGTACACAACATTGTTTCCAATTGTTTCCATGATAGGGATTTCTACTTTTAGCTTTATCTATTTATTGTCTTTTTTGAACCTACCAAATTTTGTGCTTTTGGCAAAATAGAGTTCAAAGGAGAGGCCAAATCCTATTTTATGCAAATGCATCATTGTTTCATTTTGGGGTAAGCTTATCCAGAAGCTTATAGCAAATTCCTCACGTGGCGTTGTCCAAGTAGGGATTGAAATCACAACATACATATAGCAAATTCCTCACGTGGCGTTGTCCAAGTAAGGATTGATATCACATAACTTTTCTAAACAAAAACAACAACAATACATCTCAATTGAAAGTAGTCATTCTTTACCTTAGACTAGAGAGACATGCTAAGATATGAGAAGCATGCATAACGGTGCAAACCACAGTTTTGTATTCCCGAACTAATAGTTAGTCCTTTCTGAAAATGTGTTTTTTTAGGGAGGAGGGTCATCCAAATTTCGATTCATATAGAAAGTGAAAAAAAACATGATTGATAACTTTGAAAGTGATCGATTATTTTAATTAATTCCTAAAGATATGAGCACACAATGCAACAAAAAACATATTCAAAACCGAAATTCATAACGTAGATATGATGATCTCTAATGGAAACACAAGTTACTAGCTCAAATATGGCTTTTTATTTCTAGATTGTACTTATTTAAATATGTGCTAACGAGTTTTTTTTTTTTTTTTTCTAAAGCAATGTGCTAACGAGATAATAGTTGAACGGAGAGAATAAGCTCAAGGACTATAGTTTCGAAATTGAATCAATTCTACGTAATTTGGTTAAAATAAATGAATAATCAATTCCACATAATTAATTAACCCATAACCGAACCGATGCGTAACAATTTTGAAAACCTATCTTCAAATTAAACTTCAAATGATTTAATAAAGAATTCTACAAAGTTTAACTGAAAAATACCTTGAAACTTTTACATGATAATGTTCACAACAAAAAAAACGTAAACATATTAAAAAAAACACCTCCAATTCTCTAAAACAGATTTTAATAGAATTGTTTTTTTTGGTGAATTCTATTCTGTTGGGACCCATCACCACCCAAGAAAGGTTCATTTTGAGCCACGCCAAAACAACGGTTTTGGTGTTTTAGGGAAGTTCTTTTTGGATTTACGCATTAATGTTTTTCTCGTAACCCATTTAAGAATCAACTTTGTTTTTTTTTTCCTTCCTCATATTATAAATTCTCTATGATTAATAATTAGACGAAAGATATAATAGAATTATTAGTTATCGGTTGCGTAATTTGTTTCATACCGAAACTATTAGGTTAGCTTGTTATGTTTCCTACTTTCAGAGCGATATTTTTGGAACCAGTAAATATTAAAGAATTTGGGTTATTACATCGACGTAGCAGGTAAATGAACAAAACAAGTTGCGCCGCAAGCCCTTTCTAAATTGCAATTATTATCTTTTTAAAAATGAATATTCTCGAACCGGGAGTCATAGTATTACTATGCGGTACTTTAAAAATGAGTATTACTATGCGGTACTTAGACGGTTATACAGGTAGTTATTTTAATTAATCAAAATACTTTCAATTTTTTTAACTTTATTGTTATGTTTTTATTTTTTTCTCCAACAATTTTATTCATAATATAGGATTATTTTATAAAAATACAGATTTAGATTATGGAGAGACAAACATAATATATGATAAACCTGTGATGGATATAACCGAAAGACAAACATCATTTCAAGTTAGAGAAAAAAATTTCCTAGCCAAGCTTTATGTATTCAAAGCTCCCAAACACGGAGTTATAATCCAAAACAAAACTTAACAAGGATATTCACGTCATTTCATCACTTGATCCTTGTTTGCAGTTATTTAATTTTATCACAAAAACTGAAATAGACATTTCCAGAATTGAAATGAATTGAATTGAACTTCCAAACTTTCGGAGTATAAATCCCAATTAGTAATAAAATATTAATATAACAAAAATCAATAGTAATTTTTTTAAACAGTAAATAAGTAATTTATTTTTCTGGTGAGTCTAGCCGCAAGACAAATCAATTTTCCAAACTTTGATGGATATACAATGAATTATATTCGCAGAATCAGAATATTTTTGCAGATTTTTTTTTCTTTTTTTGCCAAAATAAAGAAAAATACTTTCTTCTTTTATCACTTGATAAAATCTATTTGATTTTGGCGGACTTTTAATGCATTTACCAAAAAATCAAAAGTAAATAAAAAATAAAATAAAAGGGTAAAATAGTCCAAAAAAGATGGAAAAAAAGAAAGAAAACACAGCTTCTTCTTTTGTCTTCTCTTCTAACATAAAAAACCAGACTTTGTTTTTCTTTTCTCTCTCTATGCAAAAATCGAATCGAGCTCGAAACAGAGCAATCGAGACGATCTATATTCAAATTTTTAAATTAAGGTTTTGATTAATTGGTTGTGGGGTTTGCTTAGAGAGAGGGAGAATTTTTGATTTTTTCTTTTTTAATTTTGGGGTGAGGGTTTGGTGAAAAGTTTGAGATTGAATCCGATCATGATAGTATTTAATAGATTTTATTAGTGATTATATACGGGTTTTTGATTTAATTAAGTGGGGTATTTGAAATTTTGATTAATCGATGTTGGATTATAGAGAAGTTTTGATTGGGGAGAAATCAAGGGTTAATTATTGATGATTTCAGTTGGGAGAAGAGGGGATGATAGGGAGGTATTAGGGTTAGGGTTTGGTGGTGGTACTAGAAACGAAATGATGGAGGAGGAGAATGAACTTGAAGAAGGCGAAGCTTGTTTTTATCACCAGGAAGATGGTGGTAATGATAATGGTGATAATTTTGACCCAGATGTTGCTCTTTCATACCTAGTAAGACTTCAAATCTCTGAAATTTTGCATTTCTAATATAATTTGTTTAATTTTGAATATTTTATAATTTCTTGTGATTGTTTGTTCCAAATTGCATGTGATGTCTTAAATTGAAGTAGTTAGATTTGTTTGATCAGTTAGTTTTGAACAGTAGTTGACAGTGTAGATGGTGAATTTTTGTTAATCAAATGGAGAATTGAAGAATTTAATGGGAACTGATAGTTTGTTTCCATGACTTTTTATAACTCTGGATCAAATTCTTGTTTTAGAATTCATAAGAGGGTAAATTGATTGTTGATCACAAAATAGCAAATTTGGTTCTATTTGCTGGATTCTTAATTTGTATGTTTATGATATGCCTACTTCCTTAGTTCATTAGTATTTTAAGTTTGAGTTCTAGAACCGTTGAGTTTTCCTGTGGCATTACCTATTTTGATGTGTGCAAGAATGACTTTGAACCTGCTAGCAGCGCTGTTTCCTTTATTGAAGGTGCATGTCTTTGTGCTCCAACTTAAGTATCTGAGATCACCTGGGAATTCACTTAAAATCTTGTAACGGTGTATTTTACCCAAATTCAAGCATTTATGAAAATCGAGTCTAGTTTCTTCCTTTTCTAGTTAGAGTTCTCTTGCTAGTTTATATACGATAGTAGTGCGTGTACCGTGTTTGTTGGAAAACTTTTATTAGTATTAAGTTGTGTACACAGCCTGTTAGTATCAGTGTATCACTGGGTTTTTCTTAGTATCGGGGACTTTAGGTCGTCCACATATGGACCTCAAGCCTTTATACTTAGCTGTAACTATTCAATATAGGCTATGCTCACAGCTTAGTCAATCATATGGCTCTGTTAGGAAGGGAGATTATACTTTAATCTAGAATATGCAATAGGACTAGCACCAATTAGGTTTATTCTTTACGTAACTCATTTCGTAACTTTTCTTGTAAAATGTTTGTTACTTCTATCTACAATTAAATATTACTAACAGCTTGGTTCTTTTTCACAAAGGATGACAAAGTTCGAGATGTCTTGGGGCATTTTCAAAAGGATTTTGAAGGTGGGGTTTCTGCGGAGAATTTGGGTAAGTACATGCCAAACTTGTAATCAAAGTATACTCTGATGACGTATTACTGTACTCCGAGTATGATGGTTCGGAAAAAAATACAACTATTTTGGCAGGGGCAAAATTTGGTGGTTATGGTTCATTTTTGCCCACTCATCAGCGGTCTCCTTCCATCTGGACTCATCCAACTCCACAGAAAGTTCAGAACAATGGCACACCACCATCTCCAAACAATTTGCCGTTGGAGGTAATATCAATGATAGGACTTTTTTTATTGGGTTTGGAGACTGAATTTACTGAAACCTGTTCCACCACAATACAAATTCTACTTCACTAAAGTAGTGTGAGTTCTTTTACTGTACAGGGTGCTCGTCAGAACTCCACAGTCCCATCAAGTGCGACCCTACCTGTGAAGCTAGGACAAGCCTCGACAAATGTTCTACCACCACTTATCTCAAGAGCCCCATCTGGTGAAAACTCATCCAAGAGAGATGCTCGCATATGTTCCATGGGCTCTGGGGAATTCACTCCCAAACAAGAAGCTGTCAACAGACTGAGCAATCCAACAGATCAGAAAACACTGAAAGTTCGACTTAAAGTGGGTCCTCGCGATAGTATGACACAAACAATTTATAGTGACTTCGGCCTTGACATCTCTCCATCCTCCTCGCTCGAGGACAGTCCGGTTGAAAGTGGAGGGTTTTCTCCTGAATCTCAAAGCACACCAGAGAAATCACCCACAAGTATACTTCAGGTTAATTTTAGACTAAACCACATAGCTTCTCGTCACATCTTTTGCATTTGTCTTTTTAAGGATTTTGGTTTACCTTGTAATTATAACGGTCTATTAAATTTGATGGACCAGTTGATGACGTCTTTCCCAGTTGCGGGTGGCTCTTTATTGTCTCCACTTTCTGATAGTCTTGTGAACTTGATGGAAAGGGATAATCTTCGGAAATACAGTAGACCTGGCATTTCATGGAAAGTTAAAGAAGAGGGATCTAGCTTGCTTGAAGGAGAGCCTCATTTTGCGAGAGGGGAGGAGAAAGTTTTTGGAGAAAAGAAAATGAAATCGCTTGAGAAAAGTGGTAAGCTCATGGGACTGAAGAACGGGAATAGTAAGGATGCAGGAAATGATATTAGTTTAAAAAAGGAAATAGACATAGAGACCCCAGCAGGCAAGGAACTTGTGTCTAATGCATTGAAGCTTCCCATTCTTTCTAGTTCACAATCTGCTACTGACTCGGGAAAAGGCACTTCTAGGACATATGATATGGCAAGGGAGGTCCAAAAAAATACTTTGAAGGAAAAACCTTTTTCCTCTGATCATCCAAAGGATGAAGTGCGAGATTCATTGGGCAGGCAGGATGCGAACCGGATTGGAAAGCATGATGCAAATAGCTCGTCAGACAAAGTCGATAAAAAATTAAGATCTAGTAATGATGTCCCTGATCTGTTAAGGAAAGATGGTAAGAAGAAATCCTACAAAAGTGATAACTCTGTGCCATGTGATGGTTCAAAGGGAAGGAAGGATGTTAGTGGTGAACCCACTGATCGAGCAAAGGAGAAGGTTAGCAGGAAAGCTACATCATTGGATCGCAATGGGACTAAAATGGGTCCTGTGAAGGACCAGTTGTCATCTAAGGGAAGAAAGAAATCAAAGGGAACTGAAAAGAACGGAAACCTATCTAGGGACTTCCATAAAGAATGTTTAAAGGTTGTTTCTTCGGCTACGTTAAAAGATAAACAGAAGATTGATGGTGATATTCAAACTGAAGCTAAGCCGGAGGGTAATACAGCACACAAGGATTTTGATCAGAGCAGAGAAAGCCATAGAGATTACGCCGCGGATGTCAAAAAGGAACCTGCAGAGGATTTGCTGGAAACACCTTTTAGAGATAGACCTAAAGAAATTAAATCCGAGGTCGGTGAGAAAGAAACCCACTCATATGCTGGAAAACCAAAAGAGAGAACAAGTGGTAAGAAGGTTGATGTCTTGGAGGCCAGTCCTAAGGGGGTTCCATCCGTTGGTTACCGTTCAACATTAAACGTTCCTGGTAGTGACACAGTTCCTCCTGTGGTGCCTCCGCTAGTTATAGAAGAATGGGTTTGTTGTGACAAGTGTGAGAAGTGGCGTCTACTACCATTTGGCATGAACCCAAGCCAGCTACCCAAAAAGTGGTTGTGTACTATGCTCACGTGGCTGTAAGTTATTTTTGCTCTTGTTTCCGAATAATTTTTAGGCTTGCCTGGTTAGATATGTTTGAGTTCAAAAACACTAATTCTGCATGAATTCTTAAGAGCATATATTTATTCTGAATGGGATTATGTTTTTTTTTTTTTTTTCCTTTCTTGGATCCTAATTGGTTAATTTTCTGTTGAAATTTGTCTGCAGGCCTGGAATGAACAAATGTACTTTCACTGAAGATGAAACAACCAGTGCACTGTATGCAACTGTACTTAATTCTCAGAATAATCCTCTCAGTCGGCCATCTGTAGTTGCTTCAGGAGTGGCATTGTCTGAAGCGCAGAATCCAGACCTTATCCACCAAGAGAACAGTGTCCATTCGATGCCTACTGTTGGAAATAAAAAACCAAAAGATAGATCCAATGCAGCAGGTAGTTATACGGGTCTGATTCCTCCGTCAGATCTTACTAGAAAGGACCAACAGGCATCTATTAGAGGCAGGAGCTTAAATGAGGCAAACCTCATCTCATTGGAGTCCAATCAGGGAAACAAAGGTGGGTTTCAGCAAGGAAGTAAATCAAGCGACTCAGGGGGTGAAAAACAAATACAGAGATCAAAGGACAAGCGCAAACTGGATAGAGGTATTATTTATTTCGAGGATATCTTTACTTTGGATCTCGTTTTCCTTTATTTGAATAAGTGTTCATATTTCTTTGGATAAAATGTCTTGCAGGTGATTCTTTCAAGCATTTAAAAGTCAAAAGCAAACGGGAAACTGACAATGATGGATATAAAGCTATTAAGAAACTAAAAGCTGAAGGCTTATCTAGTACTTGCGAGGATTGGAATTTGGATAATGTTGGTACTGGGAAGATGAATCCAAACTCAAACAGTGGGTTACCAGTGAGACTGAGCGAAAAGAATGTGGAGATACATGACGAATATCCAAGGGAGAGGAATATGCAGGTCTCTTTGGATGGTGGCGTCCTGGATATGGGAAAGTCTGGTACAAAGGATGTTGTTGGTAAGAAAAGAAAAGCTACAGATTGGCAGGAGAGCCAGTCCTATCCGCCGGAAACGACTCTACACCATACAAATCACCATGTCCAGGATAATAAAGCATCTGCAGTGAAAGAGATGACTAGTGAGAGTGAACGCAGGAAAGAAAAGAAGGCTAAAGTGCACAAGTCTGACAGAAAGGAGTCCAGAACCAGCAAAGGTGGTGATAGATCAGATAAAAAGGGGAAAACTGCCCGAATCGTCATGTCAGGTGGTAGAGATCTAGTAGGGGATGCAAGAGAAGAGGAAAGTCGAGGGCCTATCAAGGACCAACAACTTGGATATGAAGGAGAGAAAACAATCTCTCACCGAGCCCTGGATGGTGTAGATTCATTGAAAAGAGATGTTGGGTATGGACAATCATCTACTGCTGCTACTTCAAGCTCTTCTAAGGTTTCAGGCTCCCAAAAAAGTAAAGCCAACTTCCCGGAGGTCAAGGGATCCCCTGTAGAGTCAGTTTCTTCTTCTCCTTTGAGAACATTTAACCCTGATAATGTGACATCTGTGAGAAGTACACCATCTGGGAAAGATGATGCAAGAAATAACTGTAGCCCTAAGAGATGCTCAGATGGCCTAGGGGATGATGATAGCAATAGGTCAGGGACAGTAAGAAAGGAGAAAGCTTCATCTGTTATGCATCGTGAATCGGTGGAGTCATCTGCTCTTGGTTATCAGGGAAGGGATGCCAACCACGTGTCTGGTGGCAATGCAAGTCCTCCTCCTTACAAACGCGACCATCGTCTGGGTGTTGGTGGTGTTGATTCCTTAGACCAACATAACCAGTATTCAGGTGAACTGACTGGTAAGGAGCACAGGTATGATGAGGAGAGAGTGAACAGCAATCACCGTTATGCTAATGGGTCTCTTCCAAAGAAGTCTGCAAAAACTTCCTCTTCGAGATCTGAAGACCAGACAAAAGTTTCGAAATCTGATTTGGGTAAAGGTAAAAACAACGTCCCCAATTTATTCAGTGAGCAGGAGGAGTTGCATTCGTCAAACCACTCTAGGTATGTGGATATAGAAGTGCACAACCGCACACCTCATCAAGGGGAACCAAGAGACATAAATAGTAACCTCCAACACAAAACCGGTCTTCAGCCTTCAAAGGATGAGTTTAATTTATCGGACAAAAAATCTGCAGGAAAATGGTCAAGTGAAGTCAGAAGAGAGAAATTGTCTAAAGTGGTAAGTCATGATGGAGATCTAAAATCCGATGTTGCATCCCTCAAGTTTGGCAGGTCTAATCCTAACCGACCGAAAAATGTGATGCAGGACCATGAAATTGAAAAAGTCGCTAATCGGATTCATCCAGAAAGAGCTGAGCAAATAGACATAGTTTCTGGGAAAGGTAAATCTCAACTGTTACCACATTCTGGAGATAAACAGGAAACACTTTCACGGTGTCCCAGACCGGTAGCTGGACCTTCAGGTGGAGGTGATGCATCTAAAGTGCCAAAACAACTGAGAAGGCCTGATAACCAAAATGGAACCCATCACAGTAGTTTGAAAAATTGCACAATTAATGGCGCTGTGAATGATCGTAATGCCCCTAGTCCGGCTCGAAAGGACCCCACAACTCAGGCTGCTTCAAATGCCTTGAGAGAAGCCAAGGACCTCAAGCACTCAGCTGATCGTGTTAAGGTGGTTATAGTTATTTTGTTGTATTGATTGTTTTTGTTGCAGAACTTACAATAGTTTTTATGCCCGTTCTTTCTTCTGATGTTATTATGCTGGATTCTCTTTGTAGAACTTTGGGTCCATTCTTGAAACTACCGGTCTATACTTCCAGGCTGCGTTGAAGTTTCTTCACGGGGCCTCGCTTTACGAAGCTGCCAGCAACGACGGTGCTAAACATGCAGAGATGGCTCAGTCACTGGAGGTGTATAGCAGCACTGCTAAACTCTGCGCGTAAGTTTTGTGATGCAATTGCCTTTCAATTTCTTGTTTAGTTCGCTTCTCTGGTATAAGTGATGAGAATATGCTGAAGTTGAATAATAATTCTTAAGCCTCTTGTTCTGGATATGTACTAATTATACCTTCCTGACTTTGGGATTCTCTTAATTCCTCCACAGGTTTGTCGCTTATGAGTATGAAAGATGCAAGGAAATGGCTGCTGCCGCCCTAGCTTACAAGTGCATGGAGTTGGCGCACATGAGGGTTATTTATTTCAGACATTCGGGTGCAAACAAAGATCGGATTGAGTTGCTAACGGCTCTACAAATGGCTCCTCCAGGTAATTAGAAAATGAAAGTCAACCAATTACTAAATCCTGGGAAGAACTCAATCTAGCTTATGCTTGTTTTATTCATATGGCAAGCAGTTTTGTTTATTTTATGTTTCCTTATCTGATACAATAATAGTTCTGAATATGCTTGTAGTGGATGTGACCTAACCAGTTTAGTTGGCTTTAGGTGAATCTCCATCATCATCTGCGTCGGATGTTGATAACTTAAACCAGGGAACGCTGGACAAACTTGCTTCAGGCAAGGGTGTGAACTCTCCCCATGTTGCTGGAAATCATGTCATCGTAGCTAAAAACCGCCCCAACTTTTTGCGATTGCTTAGTTTTGTAAGTCTACTGAAGTTCGTGTAGTTTAAGTTAGTGCACACTGTAAAAGAGAGCCTAATGATAGTGTCCTTAATGCAGGCGGAGGATGTAAGCCTTGCAATGGAGGCCTCTAGAAAGTCCCAGAGTGCTTTTGCAGCTGCGAAAGTTAGCATGGTGGAGGCAAAACATGAGGATGGTATCTCTTCCATAAAAAGGGTCCTCAATTTCAACTTCCATGATGTACAAGGGTTACTACGTCTTGTACGACTAGCTATGGAAGCCATTAGCCATTGAAGGTTTTCCTATGGGTTCTAGAAATTATCAGAATCTTATCTGCTTTGTCTTTGCGTGAGCATATCTGAAGGGGGCAAAAAAGGAATGTCAAGCTCAGATCTCTCCCTACAGTACAATACTTCTGAAAGAGGACGTTTATGCTGAGCATGGTTCCTACGTGTACATTTGCACAAATATGATTTCCTTGCAATCTTTTAGTAGGATTCTTTGTGAGACTTTGGCTGGTTTTTGACATTGATAGAAGGTGGAGCATGTTGACCTGCGAGTTTCAGAGAATGGAAAAAGTGAAGGGTTGGGTTTCCTATGGGTTCGGGCTAATACCACAAGTCTGAAGAGATGCAGAAACTGCAGTGCTTATTGCTCCACTGGTGTTGAAGCTGAAGAAATCAAGAGATTAATAAATGGGTTGAAAAGGTTAAGTACCCAATATAGTTGGTGCCATTGTTTTGGCCTTTCTAGGAAGGACATAAGAAAGGAAAGTTTTGTTCTCTTTTTTGTATTTTTTGATTATGGGGGAGAGGAATAGGTAAACCCGAGGAAGAAAAAACAATAATGGGGAAGAGGTTGCTACAAGTTCATCAAATCAATTTTGCTGTCCTGTTAAATTTATGCCGATGCCTGTGGGAATATTGGCTTCCCAATCATATTGTTTCAGATCCAGGAGGAAATGGCAGCATCAGGTATGTCTTTTTTGTCCCTCTTATCTCATTATCACGTGCCTTCTATTAAGAATTTCTAGTTGTCATTTTCCTTCACCTGTTCAGCCAGGACTTGGTTTTTTCATTTGCAGGTAGGTTGTATCATACGCTTTGTGTCATTAAAACTGTAATGTTAAGTTTATTGTTGTTGATAACTGGGAGAGGTTAGTTGAGATATACACATACCAAACAAACATTACATGGAGGTTGCTTCATTGAAGAGTATCTTTACCAAGGGGGACTGCAGTTACTCCTTTACATACAAAGGTACTTGAAACTCTTAAAACATGTTGTTGATGTTTTGTTTTTGTTATGGATTTAAATTTGTGGTTGACTAATGACTTCTCGTCTCTTGGTGCAACTGTTTCAGGGACTGCATAGTTTCCTTGTAACTCTTTACCACCAGCTTTGCTAAAAGTAGCGGGCCTTTGGCGGGCATAAGCGTTCCAGAGTTGTCATGGGGTTCCAAATATTGGTGGCCCCATTTTTTTTTTCTCTTTCTTCTTATATATACTTCTACATGTAAATGTAGATAAACCTATAGGAAACCACAGTGTTAATGCATCTTTTGACATTTTATAAGGAAAGATGATTAACAAATTTAAGTCATTGAATTTGAAGGTTTCCAGTGACATTATCTTTTCTTGAAGTCGATCTTCATGATCTTTTCTTAATAAGACTTGTCTACAACGTCCCGTTGATTGAGAAGCTGATCCAAAATTTTCAGAGTTTTTGAAACTTGATTTGTCTGTGGAGGAATAACTAGAACATCCTTACTAAAGGAAACATTGTTGTAATTGGATTGCAATGGAGGGAGTACATCGTTTTATTAGTTGATGCATAAATCAAAATATGGCTACACAATATGTTATGAGAAATCAATTTTTGAAAATTGTGCTTAAAATGATACACCTTTCCGATTTTTTTGTAAATTTTGTAAATTTGATATTATTATATATACTCATTGTGTAGATCTCTTTAAAATCTTTCTAACGATATAATATGTGTAAAGTTTCAAGGCACGTATTTTTAGATATGTTATATCTAGTTTGCTTGTCAATTATACTCCTGAAAAAATATGATAATAAAGAATTATAATACAATTTGACTCTTATACCTATTTACCCATCCTGTTTTATTTATTTACGAAAATATCTAATACCTATCGGCCCCTTCTTTTCGGTTTATTTCCGAAAATGTCTAAAGGAAAAAAAAGAAAATTTGATTCAGAGAGACATTTTTGATGTTTTTCGGCCCGGACCATTTCCAATCTTTTTGTATCAATTGTTTACTTATATTTTACAAAAAAATAACCATATATAAGGTCTTCCCTCTCTCGCTTAGGTCGGTCGGCCCAAATAAAGTTTAACAAAAAAAAAAAAAGGGGTATTCTATTATGAAAACGTAAATAATGTGTCTTGGTGAATCCCGACTGAGTTGTGAAGTTTGACCAGTTCTTTCCTGGATCAAATCAAGGTTTGAAAAACGGGTCACGGCTCAGGTCACGAGCACTAGGCGTGACCGTTATTAAGCGTTTTGACAAGTGTGAGCACGTTTAGGGCAAAAAACGCGTTTTTTGGACGTTTTTTGAAAATAACGGGCGTTTTAACGGTTACATAGGAAAAAAATAAAATTTTGATCTGAATTCCCTATGTAACGGTTATAACGTGCGTGAAAACGGAATAACGAGTCTAAAAAACGTTGTTACAACGTATTTTAATTTTTTAATACTCCATACGTCCCTAAATAGATGACCTATTAATTTTTAAATTTTGTCCAACTAATAGATGACCTATATCATTAAGAAATTCTAATACTACCATTTTATTTGATTAGTGTTAGTATAAGAAATGTGTGTAATTCGATAGAAATGTGTTAGTATAAGAAATGTGTATAATTCGATCTACCCAGTACCCACCACCAATGCATGATGATGCCTACATAGTTATTTTTTTTTTATTTCATTTTAAGTTTTAACATGTACACACGTGACCACGTCCAAATCATGTACCCATCTTAACATGTAGTCATGTACCCACTACCACGTCCAAATCATGTACCCATTTGAGTCTTTGAAAGAAGTGTAGAACTAAAGAGAACTTGAATCATGAATTAAAGATTCAAGTTGGTGACCAAAACGTGGGTACATGATCACACTTTGTTTTTTTCTTTCATTACGGAGACAATGAATAATATGTCCTTGTTCCAATACTATTTTTTTTTACTTTCGCGTCATCTTGTTCTTTCATTTCTCTTGTTTTAGAAAACTAAATCACGAGAACACTATTTTTCAACGAGTACTCTTCTTTATATTGAGCCTTTAAAAACACAAGAAGTCGTATCTTTTTTTCCAGTTCTCTTCTTCTGCTTCCCAATTCTTCCTTCCTCTGTGTTTTAAAGTTTCCAAGTTTCAACTTCCAACTACTAGTTTAAGAGGTAATTTTAAATCCACTAAATTTATTTTTTGTTTATATATAGTTCATTTACATCAAATTTGAATTTTTTTTCTTCATGATACCGGATGATGATGCGGATATTGAATGTTATCTTTGAACTATAAATTTTAACATACATGTACTCTCTTATATCAATATTTAAGTTAGTAGTTGCCTTTTTTTTTTTTTTTTAGAAGAGTAATGTTTTCATCATTTTCTTCATGTTGTGCATATATATATTGTAATTTAGGATGTTGTCATAACTTTATAATAGAGTTTCAAGGAAATAACAAAAGCTCAAATCAAGATTAGAGGAAGAAAAAATCAATACACAATTAAATCTAGTCAATAAAATCTATGCAAAAAAGTAAAAAGTTGAATTGATATGCAATAAAATCATGATTAATGAAGCTAAAATATGCATGAGCTTTAATTTAATGCTTTAACTTTCATAATGATGAAATTAATTAACTAGCATGATGAAATAATTATCATGGTGTTAGTGTTGATGCTAGTTAAATATAACTTCATACATGCATGTTAAAAGTTGTGAAATCCAATTAGATGGATTTTAATGTCAATGTTAGTTAAAAAATATTAAACAATAACTAATATAGGTAAATTTGGTTAAATTTTATTTACTTTATATGAGTGTAACTATTTTAAGGAAGTCTGATCAATAACTAATTTGTACTCAAAAGAGTCAAAAGTTACAAGAATAATAATAATATAAAAAAAATTGTCTTCATGATTAAAAGATCTAGCTAGTCTATGTTCCTTTATGCATGCAACCAAATTTCTTATTGTTTCAAGAATATATTGATTACCTAGCTACAAAATAGACATCTAGTTTTTTCTATCTGTGGACACAAATTAAATAGATGCCAAAATTAATACTAGTGAATAAGAAAAAATTAATAGTTTAATGAATTGTCTTCATGCTCAATAAGTAATTCGTATTCATCCTCAAAAGGGGTCAAAAGTTAAAAGTGTAAAAAGAAAAAGAAAAAACTAATTGTCTTCATGATCAAAAGGTCTAGCTAGCCTATGTTCCACCTAGGCAACCAAATTTCCTATTGTCTTAAGAATATAATGATTACCTAGCTACAAAATAGACATCTACAATTTTCTAAAAAGTGTACAAAATAAAATATAGGCCAAGAATAGTACTAGCGAAATTTAATATATGTCACTGATTTCCAAGTAATATTTTCTCGTTATAGATACGATGGAAGGATCGACATCCACGCAAACTGCCAAACGAGATGTTTTTCATGCATATTGCACTGTAATGCCTGATGTTAAAAAATTAAAGTGTAATTTTTGTGAAAAGGAAGTATCTTCTGGTATTTCACGCATAAAATTGCATTTATCACAACAAAGAGGTACAGTTACCCCGTGCATGCGTGTGCCGCCTGAAGTGAAAAATCTTGCTAAAGTTGCACTGGAAGAAAAAAGAAAAGCAAAAAGGCAAAGAAGAGCAGAATCTGATAACGAAGATTCAGAACAAGTGTATCATAATGAGCCATGGAACCCTGTGTGTGGTATAGATGAAGAAGAACTAGATTTTCATGCAGAAGAAGAGTTAGCACGTGGCACGGCACATCACATCACGTTAAGAAAGCACGTCATAACATGCACAAATACACCATATAACAAGGCATAATAAATCACATTTTGTGTATATTTCACAAAATAGTCACTTACTAGCTAGTTTTTGACATTTTATACTGACTTACTTTTATAACAACACATATAATACCTAAATATTTGGAAAATATATTCTAATATCGTTGTTATAATGTCGTTACCTATAATTGACTAGAACATTAATTTATATGACAATGATCCAATTTTATATTTGATGGGTTATTTATTTTTATTGAATAAACTTGTTGATTTTACTTGAAAAAAAATACAAATGATATGTTGTCTATTTAGATTCTCGTAATAATGTCCGACTTAATGTATACCATTAAGTGATTTAAAATTATTTATAACACATGTGCCAGCACGGAACAACACGTTTATTCATGTGCTGTGCCCGTGGGCTGTGCTGTGCCTAGCTTAGTACCAGTCACACAAAAGAAAAAGACTGGATTTTTAAAGAACCTTTTTGGACGAAAAGGTAAGAATATTCATGCCGGAGAGGGTACATCGCAGGGTCCTCGGGCCTCTGCAGAAATACCTAGGTCTACTATGCGCCCATCACAACCACCTAGGATGTCTGTGGATATGGGAGGACAATATAACCCTTCTAGGGATTCTCAACCTTCGATGGAAAAATTTGGCAAAAGAAAAACATGTCGGGAAAACGTCGATTCTTCTGTTGGACGTTTTTTCTATGCCAATGATATTCCCTTCAATGTGGCTAACTCATCTCAGTACCACGAGGCATTCAATTCCGTTGCAAATTTCGACCAATCCTATAGAGTTCCATCATCTTATAAGTTATCGAATCCCATATTAACTTCAGAAAAACAAAGGATTGAAAAAGATGTGGTGTCTGTTCAACGACATTACTGGAGAGAATATGGTTGTACACTCATGTCAGATGGTGGGAAAAGCAAAAACAACCGTACGATTGTAAACTTTCTAGTTTACAGTGGTAGTGGAATTACGTTTTTGAAAAATGTCGACATAGAACATAATCGGTTGACAACAGAGTATTTAATTACTTTTTTCAAGCCCGTTATAGATGATGTCGGTCCGAGAAATATTGTTCAATTAGCAACAGATCAAGGATCCCAATTCAAAGTTGCAGGTAACTAAGAATAACTTAATTTTATTTTATATATATATTGGGAATATATTAATCATTAACTTCTTTCTATTTTTGTTTGAATAGGTAAGAGATTGGCATCAGAATATGGCACATTTTTCTGGGTTCCTTGTGCTGCTCACGTATTGGACTTGATGTTGGAAGATATGGAAAAATTCCCATTTATTAAAGATGTGATCGGAGAAGCAAGACAAATTAGTAAATTTATTTACAATCATGGTTGGGTTCTTGCTAGATTTTGACAATATTCTGCAGGACGCAATCTATTTCGCCCTGGCTTAACAAGGTTTTCAACGAATTTTATTGCAATCAAAAGCATCATTGATCAACGTAATGCAATCGAGAGCCTATTTCTGGACAAGGAATTTCTGAAATCGGATGAGGCAAGGTGGTGCTCATAGTTGGTTCGCGTAGATTTTTAAATGATGAATACTAGTTTAACAATCCTATGTTTTTAAAATTTGAAGTTTTTAATCATGTAGTTAGTTTCCTTATATCATTTAAAAAAAATTTAATTCGAAGTTTTCAACTTTCAATCCAGAGAAAAAAAAAAATCAAAAGAAATGGCAAGAAAGTTATTTACACGGTTATAACGTGCGTGATAACGGGAAAACAGTTCTAAAAAACGCACGTTAAAATGTTATTTAGAAGAAAAAAACATTCAAACTAATTTTAGAAAAACGGTTATAACGTGTGTGAAAACAGGAAAACGGTACTATAAAACTGCGTTTTTTTCCTATTTATCGGCCTAATAAAGGCACGGGCTTCGGGGACCCTCACGGCCACGGTATATGGGTGTGAGCGTTTTAACGAACGTTTTTTCGGTAAAAACGGACGTTTTTAAAACCTTGGATCAAATACGGCAAAGACAACTTGGCTTAGTTTGGAAAAATATCTTATAATGGCATTTCTGCTAATTAAAAAGTAGCTCTGGCAAAAGTGAAGAATCAATTTAGGAGATTGTAATACTTGTCTGTTGCACAAGAATCCTATTAACTGCAGTGAAAGGGACTTGGGGGCTGCATAGGATTCAAATGCTCGCTTAATGGTGGATACTGGGGATATAGTCTATAGCAACTGCCAAAAATACTCAATGGCTAGCTCAGTTGGCTAGGGTCGAACTCTGGAGTTGTTATGTCAGAGATTCGAATCCCGCCGCGGATCGTGTTAAAAAAAAACTGCCGAAAATACTTGGGAAAAATACGGTTTAGTCTAAAATCCCATCCAAATATACTATTTAGTCATAACCCATTCAACTAGGTACAAATTAGTTATTTTTCATGGAAAGTACACAAATAACATTCTGGTTTACAATTTAGTCCAAATATTTGTAGTTTAATCCAAAGTGATGCGTGATTATGTCAGCAATTTTAAATAATAATAATTTTTTTAAAAATCAATTTATCTTTCGAACCGTTTGTCCAAAATTCGCAAAGATCTTTCTGAGAGCTACAAAAAGAGTACCCATACGACTATATAATTCTCATTTAAAAAAAAACTTAGTTTACATTGGTGTACAAACATATACACATCTACAAAAATACAACCTGTTTACAACCCAAACTCATTACCAACACCAGCTCTAACGTTCAACCACTCTTAACCCTACTGCTGCAAACAACTACAACACCTCAACCATTCAACTCAAATTTTTTATCCGTTTCTGTAGCTTTCCAATCTTACCTGCACTTCTCTACAACAACACTACCCATCCAACAACAACATACATTCCTACTCCTCAGTACCACCAACATCACACATTTCAGATTTCATCTTTGTAATTACATCGGCACCGGTTACTCAGCTGCACCATTCTTTGTACTGCAACATAGAAGCAAACCCATAGCATCACCAGCAATTGCTTCATAGCCAGCTGCAACTCATCCATACCCTGTAATTGCTCGGCTAACAATAATACACAACGCTTCTTCATTTCGTTATCAGCTTACTCACTGCAGACTCTAAACCACACAAAGTAACAGCACTGTCTCCATCTCATATTCATCAAATCAACAGTTCTGACATCCTTGAAATCTCAGTAACACCATCTTCTTTCAGACTCGAGCATGCACAAACTCTAATCAAACCAAACACATTTTTCCTTCACTGTAGAAAACCACATCTTCTAATTCATTTACAATCATAAACTGCATCTTGTTTCTAACCATAAATTCAACCCCAGGACAACCAGTAACAAGCATGAGACTTGCCATCAAATCGCCTGTATTAGCTCCATCAGACATAATGCCAGCGTTTTCAGTCATAGTTGTATCATGTGAACTTGAAGCCTGTCCACCTCTTTTTTCTTCTGCAGCCCTTACAACAACGTCATTTCTTTCCCTCTCTTCCTCCATTGAAGCTCTAAGAGCAAGAGAAAGGCGTACAAGCATATACTCCTGTAACAAGCACACACAAAAAAGGTGTACTTTTATATGCACCCATATAACTAGTGTACAAGAAAATACACCAGTTAATTCTTACGTACTTTTAAGAATATATGTTTACCAATACTTTTGTTGAATGATCTTTTTTATTGTATATCTGACCGAGATTCGAGAGGTTGTTGCCAATTTGGGTTGCATCCGTTGATGGAAGTTCCCGTGGTCAAATAAAAGCAACATTGATAAAGCTACAGTAGGTATGATTATTTGGCTGGATTGATACATTAGCAAGCCTGTGTTTATATTATGTGAATCAAATCTAGTTCCTCAACGAATTTGGATTTTAGTTTAACTTACTGCTGCACTTGGCCTTGATTCTACAATCTCTACGTTGTTATAGTGGAAAGATGCTTGAACTGCTGCTTGCTGGAGAAGTATTGATACAATTGACAGTATTTGAGCAATCAGGCAACCCTAACATTTATGTCGTAACCAACATCCAGTGAATCATAGCATCACTGATTCGATATCCAAAAAACGAAAGAAAAATTGTTCACTAAAACTTGATTAAAAGCCCTAAGATGGGATACTATATACACATGTGATTTTTGTCATACGTGTACGACAATGTACACTTATATTATAGGTGTACCAATATGTACACATGGTGGTGTACCACCATGTACACATCTACAAAAATCATGAAAATCCAACATCCATACCCATAAAACATGCCATATATCAATGAGACAGGACATAAGTGTACACCATGTACACATGTACAAAATCTAGAAAATCTAACATCCACATACGCAAAACATATCGTATATTCATGAGACGGAACAAAATGCAGAAGTTTATACACATAAATAACTTGAATCGTCTACACATAAAAAGTCTACAACAAAAAGAAAGAAAAAAAAACACAAAATTAGGAATATCCTAAACAAGCAGTTAATCCAAGTAATTTCACATAAAACTTCTCAACGGGAGTTACAAGTGGAGAGTTCAGTGGAAAAATATTTCTTTGCACCATATATGTATAAAAAGTTCTCAAGTTCAGTTATCCAGAGCTAAGACAAAGTGAATGATTAAAAAGAACAAAAGCCAAGATGGTACTGACCTCATAACAAATCTTGAATTGCGATCCAACGATAGTGTTCACCTGTTGTATAAATTCCAGTCCACCATTACCAAATTTGCATGCTGAATTGAAATTTGGAAATCAAAACAAAAGTATACGAGTAATAATTACCAGTAGAAGGATTAAACATTAACCAAAGCTTATTCCTAAATTGCCGATCAGCACCTAAAAATCGCACCCAATAAACAGGTGTATAATTATGTACACATTAATCTTCAGCATGTGTACAACTATGTACACATCAATGTTAGCTTCTAGTTTGAGTAAAATAGGAACGCGATAATACTAAAGGTGCAGAAATCTGGATTGCTTTTATATAATTATGTACTTATCAACAAACAAATAGAAAAACCAGGATGCAAAATGAAAGAAACAAACGGAAGAGTGGAAATCCTTAATTAATACCTTTTAAATGTTTCGTTTTGAGTCTCGGCTTCGAATTGTGGAACCCAAAAAAGAATTCCCATAATCCAGGTGAGTACTCATGACCTTTGTTCTCGATCATTTCTAGAAAAAAAAAAGGAATAAATGAATCTAGCTCTATGTATCCCAACTCATTAATGCAAGCAAACAATAACATGAGGTAATATATCTACAAGAAGTCATAAAGATCGTTACGATACCCACTTCATCACGAGGAAGGCCAAGTTTTTCATATGTGTAACTAAAAATAGTCCAAGTGAGATATACAAGAAGTCATATAAGTGGTGTACAAGCATATACACCTCGTATAACAAGGACAAAAAAAAATAGTGCATTTTTTTGTACACCGCGTATAACTGTGTACAAGAAAATACACCTATATTGTAGAAACTGCCTATAGGGTAAGGACATTTTCCGCATTTCAAGTTCACAGTTCTTTATGGTGCTCAAACTATGAATCCTTGGAAACGCAAAATTATGTCATATTAACACTCAGAAGTGTGTATTACTCTTACCCATGAATGTGTGTTATATGACTTCAGTGAATAGCGACTTCTGACTTATGACAGTAACTATAGCAACAAGATTATTAAGCACACAACACATTCAAACCTTTTTGCCACTTTTGATGACAACTCCTCAAGTAGCAACTTGAGAATATGACTAAGAGTAATTCTTTTTCAATATATACACTAACTCACACACATGTTTAGAATTACAAGAAAGATTATCACAAAAATATGAGTTGGTAACCACAAAGAATAACAATATCCCATCATGGTGCTTAATATATACACTCATGCTAGCCTACTAACTAGTTTTCAATCACATTTAATACTAGCTAAATTCACCTCCAAACAAGTAATGGTAAATAATTGATTTTAAAGTCACAATTATAGTTACACATATATATATCTAAACAGACAATATGGTCTAAAAACTTTTTTACGCCGACACAGAACACTGATTTGTATTTCACCATTAACAACAACCATAGCTCAAGCCCACTATTTATATAAATGACTAAGAATTCATGATATAACAATTCAAAAGGAATGCATCATAAACCAACATAATTATAATGACAAATTACATTCAGTGATTAAATAAAAAGTCCCCTAAGCAACTGCGATTTCTTTGAATTCATTGTGTTGTCACTTGCAGTTGGGTATAAACTTATGTCAACACCCACTGCCGAAGTGGGCAGGGGGGAACTACTCATAGACTTGGGCGGGTTTAAAAGCTAGCCCAAAGTCCAGAAAAATTCAATTTTTTACATTGGTTTCAAGTTTGGCAAAAAATAATCATGCCTAAATCATAGGCTTAAGCCACCCCCACCAATCCAATGAGTTTTCAAGCCACCTCCACCTTTATTTTCCAGCTCCGCCACTGGCAGCAGGTATTATTAAGCAGCAATTACAACTCAATATGACAAAATGAATGACCAAACTGAAATCTGATTCGGGTAATTCATCAAAACACTTACAGTAGTTCAGGTACCTATAAAACCTTAAAAACAACCATGATTGATCTCCAATACTACATATGGAAGGCATCAACAAATCAAAAATTTAGAGAAATTTATACAGGTACAGAACATCAGCCCAACATCAATGGAAAATCACCACGACTACCAAACCAAAGTGACTACACAAAACTACATTCAAAATGGAACCAACTTTCTTGGTGATTCAAATTTAAAATCTCCCCTGTATTCATAACTTACAGTTCCACATTTGTGTATACACTACACAACATGCCAGTAACACATCTTTTCTTTCCCATAACCATTAGTGCTCAAGACTATTAACTATAATTGATGCAGCTATAATTAAAAGCTATTTTGATAGCTTCCAAGTTACTGAATAGAAAAAAACTATCTACCCCAGATGGCAAGCATTTATTCCACATAACTTAGCACTAACTTAATAGTTATTGAGCATTCAACACAGAAGCTATACTATTATCTCTTTAAGTAGAGTTTTCAATAGCTTGCAAAGTACAAAATCCATAAGATACCTCCTCAAAACTAATGTTCACTGAGCCACTATGTAAACCAAACAAGTTGAGGGCATAACCAATGTTTGTGACCATAACATCATCACTCCAGTGTATCTTTGATCCAACTCTAGAACCAATGTGCATTCCGCTTTCTAAGAACAAGTATGTCATAATGTCATTTTAGCTCTAACTCATTGAGTCCCAACAATTTCAAAACTAAACCTAACAAACAGTTTAGTTCTACTGATTTAGATACAACTGCAATTGAATCAGATTGGACTATTGAGAGGAAATAAGGAAAAAAGGTAATTATTACAGACCTTTTTAGAATCATGTACTTTTCAGAAACATGATAAGAGCGATCTTTTGAGATACATCTGATGCCTCCTCATTTCCAATTACAATTGTTCTATTCCAAATTTCCAATTAACAACATTTCTTGTCAGGAATCTCATCAACATCGATTAAGCTTGAACAAAGATATTAGGTTTTCAAGAACCTTAAAATTTTCAAAGATTCATTTTAGAAATCAATAAATTTAATAGTTAAGTCGAAATCAGAGACTGAGACAAGATAATACTTATCTTTCTTACCATTTTCGTTGATGAATGTTAAGATTCAACTGTTGTTGGTGATTTCATCGACCTTCCAAATCAATTTCGAGCTAATTATTCACCAACAGATGCCGATGATGTCTAAAACCTAATTAAAATGGAATTTATGAATTGTAGTAGATTTGAATTCCACTGTTTCACATGAAACTCGTTGAGATAAGGATTTGTTATTAAGTTTTTATCTCGGTGAAACCTAATTCATTCTCAGAGAAGGAGAAGAGTGATAAACTGATGAGGAAAAAAAGACGGCTTCAAGTTTGCACAGGAGGGTCATTTTTGTCATCCGAGAAATTCTATTTGGACCGAATCGTCAAGAAATGGACCTCCGTGCCTTAGAGAAACTGCAGTGGTGCGAGTATAACCAAAGGGGGAATTAGGGGGAGACCCAAAAAAAATAATATTCTCATTATCAGGTCCATAATTAATTTTTGGTACCGTGACACCTATAATTATATGAAATTATTATATGAATCAATGCATAACAAGTTATGCATACTATCTTTTCAGGCATAACTCGTTATGCAGCCTAATTTTTCAGGGGTATAATTGGAAGCGCAACTTGAACATAACATATCTAAAAATCCGCGTCTTAGAATTTTACAAATTTTATATCGTTGAAAATCTTTTTAAAATAGATACGCAACGAGTACAAACAAGAATATCAAAAAAAAAAAAATCACGAAAAAATCGGAGGTGATCCTCATTTTAAGGAAAATTTTCGAAAACTTGATACATAACCATTATGCAGTCACCAAAAACGATGCATAACACTTTCTGCAGACGCATAACGAATTATGCAACCATTTTCTCCACTGCATAACACATTATGCATTTGGATAACAAAATTATGCATCTATAGCAAGTTATATTACCATTTTTTGGTTGATTTTAGCGCGTACATATAAAAAATTGATGCATAATGCAGTATGCATCCATATTTACGGACGCATATCAGGTTATGCATCTATTTTCTCGATGCATAAAAGATTATGCAACAATTTTCTCAATGCATAACGCATTATGCAGTCATATTTTTGGATGCATAACAGGTTATGCAACAAATTTTGTAGATGCATAATAGGTTATACATCAATTTTCACGACTGCATAACATGTTATGCAGTTATTATTCTAGGTGTATGAAAAAAAAATTGCATTGTCACTGTTATCCATAAAGGAAAACATATAGGTTATAAGTATTCGCAACAGCACCACTTTGTATGTTGTGTTCAGTTTATCATGTACCAGTGGATGGCATCGCTTACCATCGTTCTAGGTTGGCTATTTCAGTTATGTTCGGTCAAGTAGAACTTGGCTTAGGCGCTGGTAGAGTGACAAAGCTTGCTGTTAGAATCGGTTGAGCTCTTTTATAAGCACCTGGTGTGCAGTTTGTTGATGCTTCAGAGATGAAACCTCTGTTGATTTCTAAAACCTTTCAATATCCTTCCCTACACATAATTCACATTCAACACAATCCCATACATTTATTCAAGACTCTATATAAGAACTATGAATCACTTGATCCATTCATTCCCAGAAATCTACAACAGTGGCTTGTTTTCACGGCAGAAAGCTTGTGTTGTTCACTGGCTTCTCTTGGGTAGCAATAAGGAATTCAAAACAAAACCAAACTCCCCAAAATCGAGTACCCAGTTTTTATTTCCTTCTACATATTGGAAATCCATGTCCTGATCTCCTCCATTCAATCACTGTGAATCATTGGCAGAAAACTCATCCTCGCTCTATTTTTTCGCCAAAACAGATACAAAACTATCACAGACTGTACCCATTCGCTGCCAAGATGATGAAGATCTTCATCAGCATCACTAGAAACTGCAAATTGCTATTTGATTTCAAAGAATAAGAGTGTATCTGGTGAGTGAAAGAAAAAAATAAAAAAACAAATATGGAGGCAGTTGAGATCGTCTTCTTGGTTAATTCGAAGAAGAATACGATTTGGTGTTGTTGTTGAGATCAATCGAATTTAGGCATGAATTTGTTCTCGAAATCAATCGAATCTCTCCCTTTTTCTGATATCTAGCTATAATGGAGAAGAATAAGGAAAAAAAAAGACGAAGAAGAGGAAAAAAAATAGAGAAACAGAATAATTTTCTAAATTTTGGGTGCGCGCCTTCAGTTTTCTTTCAGTGGGTTTCTCAGTAGAAAAATGTGTGAGAATGGGTCTCACTGTAGTTTTCACTAACCAAAGACCAAAGAGGGGAAAAAATACCAAAATTTGGGTTTAGTCTGGTGTGTGACGCTACGGGTGGAAGACTAAATTTGGTGGAGCGTAGAGTATACGTTCGCCTGGTGGTAGGGCGTGGATTATACGTTTGCCTGGTGTGGGGAGATTCCGAAAATTCAAAAAACAAACAAACAATGGGACGGAGGTAAACTCAACGCCCCGTTCAAAACACTTTAAAAATATTCATGGGGCGGAGGTATAAACCACGCCCCATTCAAAAGAAAAAAAAATAAAAAATAAAAAATATGGGGCGGAGGTATAAACCACGCCTGGTGTGGGGCGTTGAGTATACGTTCGCCTGGTGTGGGGCGTACATTATATACCGGCCTGGTGGTGGGGCGTGGATTATATCAATGGCAGACTATATTTGGGTTTAGTCTTTGGTCCAGACCAAATATAGTCTGGGATTTAGTCGATAGTTGGGGTTTAGTCGATAGTACGTCCCACTACGTCTCATTCATTTACCAATTTTTTTAGTATAGTCGCCCATTGTGGTTGCTCTTAGGTGATAGGACTAAAAAATCTAAAGACCATTAAGTATGGGACTAAATGTAAATTTCTACAAAATACTTTCCCCCTGTAACTAACCTAAATATCTATTCTATTATGAAAAGCGAACTCCCTTTAGCAATAGTAACTGAAGTTGCAATTTTCAGTTTCCAATTTTGACCAGCTTGTTGCTCGGCTACCAACTAAAAACTCTGTAATTGCTTAATTTTGCCCTTAATTTTATTTTTTCTTTTGCTCTTTACAAAAATATATATCGGGTGCATAAACGTAATTTCCATAATATCAAATTCATATCCATAGAAACTTAGATCTCCATAATCAAAATGAAAATCACTTTCATAAAAAATCAAAATCAGAGTAAAAAAAATGTACTGACATCGAAAAATTAAAGTCTACATACTGATCGTAAACTTTAGAACAATAACCGAAATAAGATCATAAAAAGAAATTTTAGCAAATTATAAAAAGTTATTTGATCAATTAATGTTCTACAGAAATACTAAATTACATGAATATGTGGTGGTCTTCATGGAAGAGAAGCAGAAACAAGGTGATGGTGGAGGTGGAACCAGGGGAGTAATGGTGGTTTTATCTAGGCTTAGCACTTTAGCAGAGAAACAAAATAAACTTAAATCTAACCCTTTTCTTCAAGTCTCCATCTTTTCCTCCATTGCCCCGCCTCCATCTTTTTTTCTTCGATACTCAAACAAAATCATCATCAAAATCGAAATTGAATAATTGGTGAATTAAGGAGGTGAAATAGAAATTAATACTCCATACATGACTGCTATAAGATAACAATTGAAATGACCACCATTTATTTCTACTTCCGAGTAGTCAAAAGGTGAGATTCAATAAAATTAGGGCTTAAATCGGGTTTCTAAAAATGTTTACATCCGAGACTTCTTATTTTCCTAACCATAAATCAGCTATTACGGGCATGAAAATAGCAATTCCCAGTCGTAAAATAGGTGTACGACGAGAAAATTTGGCTTCCCAATAAGTACTTAGCTACGGTTAGGATTTTCCTAGTCTCGTGTAGTTCTAATTTCCACAGGAAGAAGATAGAAGGTGTATTTGCATCTAGATATTTTCCCAACTGTATTAGATAAAATTCCCTGATGTCCTAGCCGTCAATAGCAACTTACAATTTTGAAGTTCAAATCTCCCAACCGTATGTAGATCATAATTTTAAGAATGAGTATAACTTTATGCTCGATCATTTTGTATAAACTCATACTGGTTGTTTTATTAATAAAACAGATGGATATTAGGGCTGCATTGCAAGCAAGGGTTTTCATTTTCAAACTCATATTTATGACTAGGAGTTTTTCAATTCCTAGTCGTATACTGGTGTTACAACTAGGGTTCCATGATATCTCATCAATAGATACAATTTTATTTTATTTTGTTCACGTGTTTTACGTGATTAGAGGCAACAAAGTTGTAATAGGAGTTAAGCATATGTTAGTCATATTGTTAACTCTTCTGGGCATATGTTTCTTCATATTCTTATAGGGCTTTCAAAACCTCCCTAGTTTGAGGCCTAGGCATTTTGTTTGAGGCCTACCATTACGACATAAAAACAGACATTCATTTTGAAGTAAAATGGAAAATCCTTTATCCAACTATTTTACTTAATGACTAATTTATCCCTTCGGGTGATTAATTGATGTTTACTCATGTTAACCTAGAAATCAACTAATCTTAAATCATCATCAAAACATGTGAAAAGTTTGATTTTTTTTTTTGAAAAATCTCAATCCAGAATCGGTATACGTTCATGCACTTGTAAACCGAAACCTATAATCTGTTTATAAGACTTAGAACATAGCCGATTGTAAATTTCAAAAGAAATTTCTATGATTTTGTTTATTGTAAATCTGGGTATTTCGTCGAATGTTTTGCTCATAACTTATTCTTCCGATATCGAAATGACCTTTTTTTTTTTGCTTTCAACTCGTATTTTCATATTCGATAATATAAAGATAAAAACTTCAGGGTTTGTGCAGTAATTAAAATATGATTAATGAATCGGTTGATATATGCATTAGCGTAAACCGATTGTGGTTGATGTTCATCAAAAATACGATGAACATCAACCCATAATCGGGTTATGTAGGTGCAAAATAAATATCGATTCGTTGTAACATCAACCACAATCGGTTCACGCTAATGCACACATAAATCGATTCTTGTTGATTTTCAGATAATTTGATGAGGAAATTTCAGAGATTCATAGTTAAATCATTGATGAGTCTCTCTTAAAAGGAACATATTAAAGAGATTTAACTCAATCACTTGAATTATTTGTTGCCGAGATATTGTTTCAAAACCCAAAAAAATAGACAATTGAATTGTTGTTTGTAGGTTTTAGTTTTTGATTACCATGAAAACTGAAGAAAAAAAAAGGGTTTTGATTAAAGATTGACAAAAATGATTAGGTTTTTGTATTTGTATTTGTATTTTGTTTTAGATCATTAAAATTATTAAGTTTGTGTAAAAGGTAATTTAGTATTTTAACACACTTATACACCCCTTATCCTTCTATGGGTGGAAGAAGAAATCCAAAGGCCTCAAATAGAAGCTTTATGCCTTATACTTGGGTGGTTTCAAAAGAATTCCTCCTCCTTCCGCTTATCATCTAAATCTATTAATTTTTTTAAATCATAGTTATAAAAAGGTATGGCCTTTGTCTCCATGATGACAAAAGCTATCAAACAGATGACGTTTAATATAGACCCGATCTGAAGGTCGGGAAGCTCCGGATGGAGTAGTCATTGGACGGCTACGAAACTTCCGGTAATGTTAAGTTGGGGACTATATCTAACCCAACCCTCTCTATCTCCATAAATAGATCCTCAAATGAAAACGGAGTAATAACTTAACGAATCGAGTAAGTTCTACGGACTGAGTTTGTTGATACAAACTGATCATTCACATGTATCTAATCTCTAACTTATTTTTAATTGCGGTAGCAAATTTGGTTGCTCATGTTACATCAAAAACTGCATTGTGATTTGATGGTGGTTTTAATAAAACCAATTTGATTTTTTTTTGTTGGTTACAATAAAACCAATTTGATATTTGATAGTATCAATTTCTCTTAAATTTTAGTGTCTATCAGCTCCACTTATCTTCCAAGTTCTCTCTTCTGAATCCATATCCAAACCCCATCTTGATTCTCTCTCCGAGTTCCAGAGCCTACTATTGGAGGATTGTCGATGGCTAATGAATTTCATCTGCCTAATTATATTGAAGCTATTCTTGGGTGATTTGAAACATAAATAAATAGAAAACGATGAGAAGGTTACATATATCGAACTCTTTAATCTTCTTTTCGTGAATTTCTGGCGCAATCGAAACCATTGTGTGTGTTAGTATGCTTTTATGTCGAATTTTTTCGTGTCGTTTCCCTAGCAAACCCGTTTTTTGGGTTTCTTGATATAATTGTGTATCCGTTTGTATATGTTTTTCTCCTACTTATCTTTTGTTCTATTAACTTTTCTCGCTACTTTAATTTTCTCACAACAACAACATAGAAGCTACACTGTTGTTCAGATTAAGAATGAGATTCATACATAAAAACTCTTTTTTATTTTTTGATATTGCATGTGATAATAAATCAAATCCTTGGATGGAATCTCTCTTAAAAAAGAAAAAGAAAAAAAAGGTTTACTGCACACCGGTTTTATTTTCTTAAAGAACCTAATCCTTTGAACTCAATCCAAAATTTGCACTACAGGTGACTTGAGGTTGATTTTGGATCATATGAGTTGCATTTTATAATGTCTGTTTGTGTAGAAATAAACTTTCCCTTTCCCTTAATTTCGAATTGATTTTGTGGTATAAACAACTTTTAGATCATACGATTGTGGCAGGAGCTCCCTTGCAATATTGTTTAATTATACCAGTTGGTTCAATCTACTGTCAAAAAATCTAACAAGGAAAACTATTCTCCATTAAGGTCTCTGTATGAAGTTTTATTAAGTGTCCGAGCTAGGTTTAAAGAGGGAATCATGGTTTTTTCCTATAATTTTGAATTATGTCTTTACACTTCAAGAGATGAAGTTAAAAAAAAAAAAGAGTTGTATTGATGATTGATTGATGATGTTCGTTTGATTCAATTTCCATGTCCGGGGTTATTTTATTCATGATTTTAATGACCCAAAGCCTAATTTTGTTTTGTTTTGTTTTTCTTTTTGATCAGTAGAAATTGGTGTTTCCTTCCATGCGAAATCAATTGGGTCTTCTTTTTTAAATTGTGAGTTTAACTTACATGGTTTTAGACTTTATGTTTGACTTTTGGTAATTATGGGTTCTTAGATTGTATTGCTTTTTTTTGGTCAATCAAATTTGAAATCCTGAATTTTGATAATTATGGGTTAGACTTTTGGTTTTCCTATGATGATACCTGATCTATTTTCTTTATTCTAAGTTTTGAATTTGGAATTGTTTTTGTGATTTCAGCGATGAAGAACTTACTTGGCCTTGATGATATTCAGAACCCTGTCAACTTCAACAATTATGGAAGAGTGGAAAATTCAGCACACCTCAATGCACTGTTTTGGCTTTATAATTGCATCAACATATTTTCTCTCTTCGTATTAATAGATATCATGCATGTGATAAAAATGAACTAATACCATCACTAATGCACAGAACCTCAACTCTATCCCACCATCAATGTTTAGATACTTAGGGGTATAAAATTTGCATATTGGCAGATGCTAACCCATGTTTCTAATTATTTGCAGTAATGTTGCAGAACCTTCAGCAGTTGTACGTAGTCACAATGTGCTCCAACTTCGTAAAGAAAGACCAAGGTAACTAATGGATTGTCGTGGATTAAATTTTTCCTTCACAAGTAGATACATGTCTCCCACTAACGCTATGAAGGTCTATCGGTCTACGTTAACCTTAACGTACCTGAAGTTAGGATAATGATCCCAACCCAAAAAGGAAAATCAGAAAATCATTTTGGTTCTGTACAAGGTGTTACTCGAGAGACCATTTGGTGATGGATTAAACTATAAAGCACGGAAACAATGAACACAAAACCATCTACTTGATTTAAACTCGATAATGTTTGTGTGCACCGAACCAAACAACTATGGACTATAATGTAGCTTTTATTAAATTCACACAAAAATTCCTAGGGTTTTGTTCAGTTTTTTTCTGAGTAGCAAAAATTGGAAGTACTAAGGGTTATAAAAGGTCGTTATTGTTTTGCTTAACAATACATGTCCCTTTGTTGATGATACTTTTGTTCTTTATTGTTAAAGACTGTATAACTTAATTGTTAACAAAACACGTACTTGCCCCATCACTTTCTCTCTGTCTGCACTTACATAGATTATTTATTTAAGATTCTATACTTTCTTCTAATTAATCTGTTTGCCCCATTTTCCCTCTCTTTATTTTTTCAGGGTTTAAATTTGTGTTATTCCCTCTCTTTATTTTTCAGGGTTTACATTTGTGCTATATGAGGTAAAGCAGGATCCCAATAAAGAAGAGGAATAAAAGAAGGTATAAATATGATGATTATCATAAAAACCCAAGCTACAACTGTATTCATAATTTTTTTGTTCTGTTTAATTTTGTTTTGTCTTGATTATTCTGATAAAACTATATCGGGAGTGTATCTCAATAACTCTCTATCTTTTAATCCTGAAAATTGGGACCTGATTTCATCTTAAATAGATGTGCAAGAGTTTTTCCTCTCATCTTAATCCACTTGGTGTTCAATACATTAACGATTCTATAGGTTTCAAGTTTCAACAATTTCAATTCACATAAAAATCTAAATTTTGGTGTAATTCATCCGTCCTTATTGGTTTCTCTAAATTGGTACAATATCTCTGCCAACGGTGTATATTCCAATTTGGATTTTTGGTTGGTTCAGTTGTGTTCGATTTGCGTTTGGTGTACATTATCTCTGTCAACGGTAATTCCACTTTGGAAATAAGGTTTGCTGATGGAATATAACATTTAATGTCGACAGTTGTATTCATGGAAAACCTTTGCATTTTTTTTCTTCTAATTTGATTGTATTATCAACTTTCTGTTAAGCATGAAGCTGCTTGAATTTTTCTTTTTTCTTGCCAGATATCACACCAGTTTTTCCTTTGATATCAGACATCTAGGTGCATTCTAAGGTTATGAGTATAGCTAAAGTGATGTATACTTATGAATGTCATTGGTTTATCAATTGAGTTGTGGATTTTTCTAATTTGAGTTTGTTTATCAATTATTTTTGTCCAGGTCTAGTAAAGTGAGCTTTGGGCCAAAAACATCAATATCATCAACAACAACAACAAAGAGAGGATATTGATGGCGATATGGTATGGAAAATCACAGTCGAAGTTGTACATTCTTAATTTCCATGGTTAGCGTCTTTGGAATCTATCTCTCAAAGAAAAATTAGTTTTACGAAATTGTGGTGACACTTTCAAAAGAATAATGCTAAGGAGCATTTTTTTAGCACTGCATTTTGTCTTCCTTTTGTTACTGAACTAACTGGATGGCCATATTTGTTCTTTACTTCATTGTTTTATTAGGAGCATTACAATATGTAACTTGGACAAGGCCTCAAACTTTCTACGCAATGAATCAGGTTTGTTAACATTTTAGTCAACCTACATATGTGCACTTGATTGCAGCTAAGATAATTTTAATATACCTTGGAATATGCAGAGGACATTTAAAATGGCTATGGAGAAATCTATCATCTCTGGCTACTGTGTACATGCATAGTGCTTACTCTTTTTTTTGCTTACATTTGAAAACTAATTTAAAACCAACAACGGCAGCTTGACGCAAATATTGAGAATGATATGTAGGTTTATTATTCATGATGCACTTATGCTTATACATTGCTTAGTATTTTGATACATGCAGGTATAAAGCCATCGAGAATAATTTATCGGGTTTCTCCGACTACCAATCCCCAGTATTTCAGTTTGTAACATGAATCAAAGACGTCTTCTGATACTGAAAGTAAGGTTATTTAGATAAGGAAAGTTATGTCTTTGGACAAAATGTAAGTTACATTCTTTAAAATTGATTACATTTATGAAGTTGTGCTGCTCATTCTTTCTTTTTTAGGGTGCGTATATCATTGCGGTGTAATGGTTATAGAAAACGAACTGGAATAGAAAATAATTAATGTAGTTTGATTTATTCACTTTTTTTGTGTGTGGGTGTATGTTTGCCTTCTTGACAACCATTTAGGATAAGATATAGTTTGTATTACGATTGTTTGGTTTCATTCACTTTCTCTCTTTGATTAAGATATTACCACTCTGTCATTGAATCTGTCTAATGCACCAGTGCAGTCTCTTCAGATGCATACAAAATTATGAGGGCTTAAAGAAAAATTAAGAAAGAGGTGCTCATGATGAAATATTTTAATGTGGTTTTATTATATGATGCAACTATTCAAGATAGATCAGTTGATATTCATGGGGAATGTAATAGTTTCTCTTGATACTCCCTCGGAGAATGTAAAGCAATGTCTCATGTCTGAAAGTGACTCTTGAAAGGTTCTTTGAGAGTTTCTATAGGTTTTATATCAGTTGCTTCGAGTGTTAATCACTTTCCTTTGTCAACCTATTTCCAATTTATTCCTAAACTAATTCTCGATTTTTCAGTATTTGCAGAGCACGGAGAAGAATTAAAACCCATCTGCCAAAGGTAACAACATATCCCTGACAAAATTACACATTCCAATATTTGTGAAAAGTGCCAAGAGAAACCCATTCGTTCAATATATGAGGTTGGAGTTACTCAACTAAAAGGATTGAGAAAGAAAAATACGTTGGTCTCCATTTAAGATACAATAGGTGATCATGTATTTCAGTATTTTTCATTTTTTCCATAAAGCCTATATCATCAGTAATTAGCTCACTGCTTTTGGTGTGCAATACACTGTCTTTTATTTGGTTGCAACCAATTGAGTATCATAAAACAAGGTTAGTTCCCTTCTAAATATTATTTGCAAGGGCATGGCTTTTGTATCCATGATAGCAAAAGCTATCTGACGGAGTCAGGATACTCCTGTTGGAGTATTTCAATTTATTTGTGTCATAAGCACGACTAAAACTAAATGCCTTGACTGAAGGAAAAAAAGTGTCTTTTTCGTTTGATCTTCTTCCAGTCTCCTAGAATTGCTGCAAAATTTCATGGGTTAATTTAACCTACACCTTTAGGTTTTGGTTTCTCATCGAATATGAAGTTGAAAAATAAATGAGTGTTATAGAATCTTATTTAATTTGTATAAATTTTAATCCCTGATTTTATTTTGGTGATATAATTCTAAAAATTCTTAATTAGGATCTTGAATTTTCTTTGTTGGCGTAGAAGAAAACATATTTAATACTGATTGAATTTGATTACTATATAATTTGACCATTCACTTTCAATATGAGGTAACCCTATTATAATCTTTACTGTCCTATTCTATCTCTTTATGTTTTACAACTTTCTCTTTCCCTGTTCTCTTTCGATCTTTTTCTGTCTTATCGTAAATTTTTTGATCTTGACTCACTATTTTATTAAATTGTTAACAAATACCCAAACGAGAATTCTCAACCAGGTATAAATTTGAATCTCTCTATCCTCTTTGCTTCCGATATTCTATTTTTTATGTGTGCAACTTTGAGACTGTAGGTCCATATATTCATGATTTGATTAGGTGATATGATGGTCTGTTACTCAACTATTGGATACAAGGTTTAATGCTTACATCATTGATAATCTTGATGATTATGTTTAATATGTTATTGGGAGAGTTAGATGTGCATTCAAATGTAGACATATGATCACAGTATTAAAGGAATTAATTTTTTCTGGATGATCACGTGAGCTTGAATTTTTTTGTCCAACTTTGGATTGTTGAGACTCGCTGCGATGGAAGTTACATCAGAGTTGTTTCGGAAAATGGGGACCATGAAACTATGTGATTTTGAAAACTCCACTGTAGCGTGTGATTACTGATGCAATAGAGTTTTCTATATTACATCGTGTTTTGGTTTCTTATGGAATGTTTGTGCGTCAGGTTTTTGTTTATGCTAACCTTCGTATCATTCCTAATCTGCTCAGGGAGTACATCATGCATGCCGTACATGGCGATGGAGTCTAATGATTGACATGGAACATGCATGCCTTGTTGTATGATTCTCTTCGAAGTGTTACACATCAGGAAACGTAATGGTGATAACCCATTCCTTAATATTTGTTTTCTACTTATTACTATGTAAACTAGATATCCTTTGGATATTTCTTCTGCTCTTTTATATTCTCATGGTAATGTTACGGATCTTGGACAGATGTACGAGATTTTCATTGGATTGAGTATCCACTTAAAGGTTAATCTCATGGGTACGTTTTCTCACCTGTTTATTTCTTTTAATTTATCTTTACTTTTGTTTTATGAGCTAGCTTGGTGAATTTATTGGGTACCGATATGAAGAAGGTAATATGCATAACTTTGCATATCTTATTAGTATACTTGAATGATATGTTAGATGCAAAATTTTAAATACCAATGCTTTGCATCCAATCCATCTTTGTGTTGTAAGATTCACCTCTAAACGGGACCCATATAATTCTAGCTAAGACAATGTCTGTTTCATAATACTTAAAAAGAGTACGATCTGAACAAGGATGTAATAAAAAATTCTCAAAAGTTATAGTACATGAATAGGAATATGACCTGATATCAATCATTTAGGGCCTCTGAAGTTCAAGGAATAACAACTGGATATGTATTTTGCTAGGTATTGATTTTAGTAGCTAGATATTTACTTACTATGGTTCGATCTTTGCAGGATGATATTGAAGTTAAATTTTGTGGAGGAAGTTTATAAATGCGAAATCATTTGATCCTTCATCGAATTACGCTTAACATCTCTGTCGTAGGAAATATGCTATCGTTCAAGGTGGCGTTGTACCATTTAAAATATGAACTTTACCTTAGTGTTTTCAAAGTACAAGGCGAGCATGTTGAGCTTATGAGTTTTGGTGGTATCAGGTTAGTTACAATCAGTTCTTTGTTAGTGATTGATGTCATTAAGTAGCATACATTTCATTTTGATTATCAGTCTGCAACTCTTGGCAATTACAGAAGCAATTATCGGGTTGTTATTGTAATAGAGAAGTAGAGGGGTACTAACCCATTGGAGACCTTACTCAAAGCCCTTATTGCATCAGCTCTATGTTTTATGTCCTTATTATTTTGTACCAGATTGCAATCTAACACTGCCATTATTCTACATGTAGAAAGACTATGCTTTTGTGTACAAATGGACAATCTTCACTCTAATTATATGATGCGTACAATTCATACTCCTTCAGATAATTTTTCAAAATAACTGATCGATATAGCTTACCATCAACTCCTGAAAAAACTTTGTATTCTCACCTTTGTACTCATCCATCCACTTGAGAATAAATAATAAGAAGAATCAGAAGACTCTGTATCGAAAACAATGAGAAGAAAGGTGAAACTTCTCCTTGAATTTGAACTGTGTACAGACCCACATGTATTCCTCCAATTTTTTGTTGATTTCATGTTAGAAAGTATCAGGTTTGGAGTGTGTTTTCACTTTATATATCATGAAACACAAGAATTATTGGACTCCAAAGCCACTCAGCATTTTGGAACCTTAGTATTTCATGAAAGTACCAGGTTTGGAGTGTGTTGAAATCACGTCTTCTTTATATATCATGAAACACAAGAATTATTGGACTCCAAATCCACTTAATATTTTGGAATCTTAGTATTTCATGATGCAAATGCAACTGACCAAATCTAGATGAACGTTCAGTTGGTTCAACTATAATATAGCGATCTACATAAGTTCAAATTGTTACATTATAAGGTACCCAACTGTGTAAGTCATCGACACGATGCACTGCTGGCAAGATTACCAATACATTAACGGGTTATTATCTGACTCTGTCACTGACTTAGGTAATGCAGAGATGGAAGGTAAGAGAGTACATGGATAACGATGAAATAGAGGACTGCTCATCATTTGAATTCATTTTCATCATTGGATTTGACTAAGTTATTGTCTTATTGACCTTGGTGATGATGTAGGGTAGCTTGACCCTCAGAAAAGATTGGCTTCTAAAGCTAGGAGTCTTAAGGATTAAAAATTAATGATCCTCGCCCAGAAGCTATCCCAAAAAGTAGATCTCAATAGAACCACCGATTGAAGATGTTCTTTTTATTAACCTATTTTGTTAATAAAATCTCATCGTATCTTTTCCAGGTTATTTGCTCTACATTATGCAATACATGTTGATGCCCAGGTGCTAAGAGATATAAAAATGAGCCATTATCAGGCCCATATCCTAATGGCGGGGAGTGCTCGAGATGAAGCTAGGAGTACTTGGAAGAAGCCAAAATAAAAGTGAGAATTTCATAATTTCCGTATATCCTGTTGAATACTTTAGTGCCATACCCTTACCGTGGCAACGTGACATTATCTGATTCGAACTAAAGAGGCTAAACATCACTTCACATACTACAAAAGGTAGTAAAACATCTAAGGGTCAAGAATTAATTAAATGATACAAGTGCTTTTAGGTTGGACTATATTGACGCTCGGGGCCATCGGTAGCCATAGCGATATCCGCTATGTTTTTGGATGTTGGATGTCAACTCCTAAAATAGTCTCACAGGGAAACTAAATTTCTTAACATGTTTATCTTTTTTCGATCGTTCTCATTTCCCATCCTCTCTAAATACAGAAGAAAAATCACCTATTTATATTTAATTCTTCTGTGGAACGTCTTCCCATACACTTCCAGGTCCACCACCGCCACCAGAATATACAGCTACTTCTCCTTCTCTAACAACAATAGATATTTGGTGAACCACACCAAAATCTTCCCAAACTTGAGCAACTCCTTGCAACATCTTCATATATTTGGGGATTAATTTGGGTAATTGAAACAATTGAATTAGTTTAAACAATTTCTTATATGATATCTAAGGTCTTAAATTACTCTTTTACATGGGTTAATTTTTTTTGTTGTTGCATGTTGTTAATATATTTTTTGCAAAATTTTGGGTAATTGACAATTTTTTCGAAGATTGGTTAACAACTTCTAGACAATGACATTCAATATATAGATTGTTGACGTTCTCTTTCTTTTGATATCCGTTGAAAAGTCTGATAATGTTACCTTTGAATTGGAAACAAATACTGAAGTATTTCCAAAGCTTGCAAAATATGGTGCAGATTGTGGAAGTAATTCCTCCCTCCCTTCTATTTGAGTGTTTATTTGATATTATATTTTTTGTTTTTTTTTTAAATAACTTTGTTCTTTAGGTTTATATCCATTGAAAATTTTCTGTTAAATGAATTCCAAACCTACATTTGGTCTGTTTCTTAGCTCCCTGTTGCTAAAGTTCTGGTGTCAACATGGTTAGGGAGAATATTATGATTGCATATCCTGAAACGTGGATATCTTCTCTAATATACCCGCATACCAAATTGTGAAATCCATTTATAAGCACCCTAATATATCCTTATTTGTTCGTTGATACTTTGCAAGTCATCGTTCCCTTAGGACATGTGGGATTCTATTAATGATCCTGACTTACACAAGTTAACAACAAAATCATCCAGATGAGAAGAATTGAAGATCCCATTGTGAGAATTTTTAGAGTTTATTTAACAACAATATTCTTTGAGATCCTTTTGTACGATCTCAATTTGACCACCTAGGAACCTATGTTCATAATCCTTCCTCCATATTAAGTCAGCGTTTGTTTTTCCACGGTGACAGACAGTTTTGGTTTTATGACTGACATGTATCCAATACGCTTAGCAGTTTTAGGAGTATGAAGTTATTCTTAGGCATGAAATGAATGTAAAATTAACAAGGTAATCTTGGGCATGTCATAGTTCTTTCGAATAATATGTACACGATCGGTCAGGTTGATAGTTAATTTTTCTTGGCAGCCATTATTTTTATCGTGCTCCTGTTTCTGATTTCAGTTTCCTTTTTTGTTAAAAAGGTATCAACTCACTTCATGGTTTATGCATAAATGGAAGTGACAGTTGGTTAAGTGCATGTTAGTAGTACTATTATGGAGAGCGAGTCTTGGTGGTATGCAAGATGAATGAGTGTCCACTGTATCGTAATTACCATCTCTGTATGTGTGTTAGAGCTACATTTTTGCTTGCACTGTTACGTTTTTTCCTTAGAATTAGTTGTACCAAAGTATTGGGCTTCTTAAATCAAATATTCGTGCTCGTTGATATTACAACTTCAATGTTTACTCTTGACTCATCTGAGTCATATGGATCTGAGTCGTATAGATTCGATTGAGATCTGACTCGATATGTTTGTTTTGAGTAAGATCTGACTCAACTGACTCAAAAATATACGAGTAAGTAGTTTGATCTCATGATTTAGGGGCATTTTGTTACCTGACTCAAACGGATCCGAGTCAAGCATTAGGTCTGAGTCATAGGTCGAGTACTCGCGATGAGTCAGGGGTTGACTCAGATCCAGATCGCGAAAACTCAAAATAAAAAATAAACGGTCCGACATCTGACTCGCGGCGAGTTAGGGATTGATTAAGATCCAGATCACAAGTTAGATGCAAACAAACATGATGTTAGTTAAGTGATCCAACAAAGGCTTCACCAACAAGGTAAGAGATATCGTAGAAAAACAACAAATTCAATTAAGATCCGAGTTGGAATTCCTATACAAAATAATTGACATTATGTATCCAAACTTATGACATAGCATTGGAGACCATGAACACTTAAGAGAAAAGATTATTGCAACACCGATAACTGAAACGGTTTCACAGAGAAGGGATTCTCACATTCTTTTATGATCAAAAGAAAAGAAAACAAAAAAAACTAAAACGGTGGACAAGATCAACTCATACATATTTTTAGTTATACCAGGAGATGAGCACATTTTTTAAAGTGTTGATTCGTATTGGAATAATACTGCATAAAACGGAGTTATATCTCTTAGAGAATTATAAGCAACCTGAGGTTTCCAAATTTTCCAAGAAATGATTATAATTTTGCTGGAGGATATATACAGAAAATTACTTTTGATAAGGAACTTGGATGTCACTACAATGAAGGCTAAGGTAGTCACTAGGAGAGAAATAATAGACATGGAAAAGATAACAGGAACGAAAAATATTTCAGTGAATCCGATTTTAATTAGTCACTGGCAATTTCCTATAAAAATCTCTTATGCGAAACAATCTCGAGCAAATCAAAATGCATAAGTTTGTCTAGAATAATAATAAGAAGAAAAAAAAAATTACGTACCGTAAAAGATGATAAATAGCTTGATATTGAAATCTATAAAAATGTAATCATAATATGTTAAAGAACTGAGTGAGATTAACAGTTAAAAGAAGATCAACCAATCACATTTTTATTATTTAAATGAAGAAGATTTTAGATATGAGATTAACACAGTAACTAAAATAAATAAATATTATGATTTTACCAATGCTAGATGTATTTAGAAATATGTCCCGATGCCTCCAATGTTGTCAATTTCGGGTAAGATTTTGCCGAAATTCCTGATCTCGGTCCACGACCAAAACAAGTTTCTAACGAGTTCTAGCTGAGAAACTAGATCACACGACTTAGACGAGTTAGTGAGACAAGAAGACGATAACTAATTTCATTATATAAAAAATCAAAACCACCCTTAAAGGACTCCATTTTATTTTTGAATCATATGACGAGCTACAAGTTTAAATTAGAATTAATTCTCATAGTCTTCATTGATTAAGTAGTCTAAAACAATGAATCCGATATTTCATCGCCATAAAGTTGTCAAATGTCCCCGTCCCGGACGAGACGATACCGAGATATGAGATTTCCTACATTGGTGGTCTCATAAGTCACAAGATTTAGCTTTGACTTTAATCTGTCCATCCACTGACTTTAATCAAGTCATTGGTAAGATGCTTGAGGCTTATTTGAATAATAAAAAATTTATTGAAGATGACGGTTAAATAAAAAAATAATTTGACAAAGAGATGATCGCATACATCTTTAGGAGATGAACAACGAATATGCATCAATATTTTCCCATGAGGTGGGTTCTAACAGGAAGTTTACAAATACATGACAACAGTCAATAAAATCTGGATAAGTTGTACGACAACAGTTCGCAAGGCCACGACAACTCGAATAACGACTAGGTTGGATATATAAAACTAGCATAGACAAAATCCAAAATCGGGAATACAACTATGCAAAGATATAGTGGAATTTCAAAAGGAGAAGATTGAAATTCATGGACCGGTTCAAGATACGTTCATTCACTTTTGAGAGTAGTTTTTAATGGATCAATATTTTATTATTCTCTCATTTATATTTGCAAGGTATGCTACAAATCAAGTGTATATTGTTCACATTAACTATACCATGGTTCAACAACTTTTTGTATGTGTCGAAAGGAAAAAATAACTTCTTGACCAGCTTCAATAGTTTTTGCATTGTTCACTTTACTATTTATCTTATTATTGTTTTGGTAATTTGAATTCTTTGAGATCATACTACTTTTCTCTTTAAAATTGATTTCCCAGCTTGCTTTTTGAAATTAGACATATTGTTTTCAAATTTTCAAAAACCTTTTTCTTCCAAATAATTTGTTAAATCAAATAACATTAGAATTGTTCATTTTAAGTAAATAATAATGGAGTTGTTCATTTCAAGTAAACAATTAAACTTTGACTGTCGTTAGCTTTCACAGATGATGTTCACATTAAATCAATGGTCATCATTTAATTAATCAAGAATCAATATATAATAAGAATATGCACCAATAAAAGAATTATGTGATCATTAATGGTGGTACCTAAATAACATAAAACGGACTATATCAATAGGGATACATGGAAAACATATAAAAGCACATTGATAATGTTTTAAATACCGAAGTCTACATAATGCATGAAAATAATCAGAAATGCATCCAGGGCCGTAGGATTTTTTTCGTAAAAATAAGACCAAAAGAAAGAAATACAACCCAAATTATAAACTCAGATTGGCATTTACGTATTAATTTAGAATACATGCAATATGTATGCTGAAATTAGTAACAGTTAAAATGATAAAATTATTAGATACCCAACAGATAAGATAAGATTGACGTGATTTCTATATACAAATCTCATTTTCCAAATAATAACAGTAGAAAAGCTATTTAAGACGCTTTGCGATTTGTTTACAAACATGGTTGGCGTGTAGGCTTAAAATATGTATACGTAGTGGAGAGGTTGAGCCGGGGCCATAAGGCCCCGGTGATACCCGATAAATAAATAATTTTCAAAATATAAATCAAATTATTAAATCAACCTAATTGGTCTAGTTAATCATCGTCATAAGCAAGGGCATATTAACCATTAATAAAACAGTAATGCAATACTGACAGGCAGTTTTTCCCGATAAAAATTTCAGAGAGGGGTCGGGCGGTGGTCATCCTGCTGCTATGACATTGGGATATGTGCAGTTAAAAGTGGGTCCTTTTCTATCTTTCTTAATCATCCGCAATTTAAGCATTTCCGTTAACAAAATTCGTAGGATAAGAAGTTTTGAAGAGTGCTAATTCATGACTTTTTTGTTGTTGTTTTCTTCAACCCCAGATTGTTCCTCAATGCAGCCCCAATAGCAGGTATTTTTCCTAATTCTTTTGAAAGAAAGGAGATGGCAAACATCACGTTTGCTGGCTACAAAGACAACACAACCACTGCTCAACGAAGTGGGTTACTACTGGTATGTCTCTGTCTGTTGCTGTTCTTTGTGAGCAGCTACCAGCCAACCCTTAGAAAAACATATAACTTGTAACCCAATTCGAGTTAGAAAAAGTACAGTGCCAACTGCGTAACCCACTTTCTCTGACTGTGACAGACACGACTATGTCTCTCTGCAGGTGGCTGCCTGTGTTAATTTTCTGTTACAATTCCAGCACTCTCATCGTCTATTATCCCCCAGCCATTTTATTTTTTTTGCGCAATTTGAAGTTTTGAGCAAACTCTATATGCGAAAGTGGAGCGAAGTTGGCTTCTTTGTAATATATAGCATTTGGACCAGAGCAACAAATCACCAAAAGTCATTGCAAGTACATGACCCATCTCTAAAATGATGAAATCTGTTTACATCTCTTACAATAAAATCCCTCTCCACAACCTCACTTATCACCTTGAAGAACTCGTGGCAATCGATACACATTCTTAAATTCTTAATCACTCTGATAGTCACACCTTTTGGAATACTTAATAAACCAAACCCCAAAGCCAACTTTTCACTGTGAAGGCCCAAAATCATTTCCTCAACTTCATCTTCAACATCAACAAAAACCAACCCTTTTCTCCCTCTAACGTACCCCCTCCCCTTTATTCTTACTTCCAGTTCCTGCAACAAACTCACGACCTCGTCTCCTCTTGCACAAGACTTCGCATTTCCTGCGTAGAACACGTAAACTTTATCCCTCAGTTCAACCCAACTGCGCCCTGGTTCCTTACTTACTCCACTCTTATTCATCTCAGATCTTAATCTATACGCGTTTTCCCAGTCCCCAACTGATGCAGAAGTGTTAGACATTGTTACATATGCAGTAGCCAGACGTTGATTTATTTCAATTAATCTCTCACCAGCTTCAGTAGCAATATCTAATCTACCATAAGTTCTACTAGACGATAACAAAGATCCCCAAAGGATTTCGATGTCCTCGACGTCTGGTGGAACAAATTTAGCTAATTGACAAGCTTCATCAAGCCTACCTGTCCGGCCAAGCATATCTACTGCACAAATGTAGTGCTTTGAATCAGGGGAAATCCCATGTTTTTCATACATTGAGTTCAAATATTCTAAGCCGGTATCGACAAGTCCAGAATGACTACAAGCATGTAAAACTCCTAGAAAGGTGACACCGTTGGGTCTTATTCCCTTTTTGAGCATTTCTTCAAAGAGATGAAGAGAAAATCTCCCGAGTCCGTATTTTGCAGCTCCTACAATCATCGAAGTATAAGGAATCAAACCCGGATTAGGAATGCGTTTGAATATCTTATCTGAATAATCAAACAATCCACACTTTGTGTACATATCAATAAGAGAACTTCCAACCACTTCATTCGTATCATACCCATGGCGAATTACAGCGCAGTGCGTTACTTTTCCGGTCACTAATTTAGCCAAACTTGCACAAGCATTAATCACACTTGATAACAAGAACTGATTTGGTACATACGATTTCGAGTTGATGAACTCTCTGAAAAGGAAAAGTGCATCTTCCCCTAGTGCATTTTGTGTGTACACCGATATCATAGATGTCCAAGAGACAACATTTCTGTTTACCATTGAATCAAAAACTCGACGAGATTCATCAACATAATTAGACTTCCCATACATATTGATAAGTGAAGTACTAACTACAAGATTAGAATGAAAACCAGAAACCAGAATGAGGGAATGAGTTCTTCTGCCGGTTTCAATATCAGAAAGGTAAGAACAAGCGTTAATTACTGTAGCAAATGTGAAAGGATTAGGAAAAATATAATATCTGGCCATTTGTTGGAAGAGTTGAAGAGCGGATTTAGGTTGGCCAATGTTGATGTAACCAGACATGAGAGAAGTCCAAGTAACCACATTCCGATCAGACATTTCATTGAACACTCGATGAGCATCTTTGGTTTCATCAAGTCTGATATAAGAATTTATGAGATGATTACTAACGAAAGTATCATTTGAAAACCCTGATTTCAAAACTATCAAGTGGCTTGACATAACAGAACTGAGGTTGTTTGTGTTCTGTAATTGTTGAATAATTTGAACATTTGAATGAAAGTTCGAAATCAGATGGGAAATGTATATTTCACATGTCTTTTTCGCTGATGACTGATTAATCTTTACCAAAGCGGACATCTTCAAATATTAGCGAAATTCTAGGCTTCCAGCCAGTGGTATAATGTTGGTTTCTAAAAGTGAAAATAACTGTTTGGTCCATTTATATCTGGGCCCACATAGTTTTTGGTCCTATAAGAAAACGCGTGTTCTAATTTGTTCATATTATTTTTGAAAATATAAAATTGATAAGAATACACTCCCTTAACTGTTACCGTCATAAACACAATCACTTACCGAAAAAGCGTAAAATCTTCTCTCTCGTTTCAGTCTCTTCACTTTCTCAAACCGCCTCTCTCTATCTTCGTCTTCTCTCTTCATTTTTTGTTAATATGTGAAACAAAAAACGAACAGATCAAAACAAATCGAACACAAAATTAATCATCAATCGAAATCAAGTCAATCATCAAATCCAAATACAAAACAGATCAAAAAAACGAGAAATTTTAAAAAACAAAACCCTGGAATGAAGAGACCGAAGAAGAAAACAGCAAAACAATCGACGATTGAAGAAGAAAACAATCAATTAGTTGTGATTGAAGAAGTTGAAGAAGAGTCAGTTTCAACAAAATCCAAATCAAAGAAACCAACAAAAGGTACGATTCGAAGAAAAAAAACTAATTCAAATAACTATAAGTTGATTTTCGATGTTGAATGTTCTTCTGTAGTTGAATTTTGATATTGAATGTACATGTGAATGCATATTCATGATGTTTTCTGTTGTTTGCATGTTGATTCAGTTATAGATAGGGTATATCTTGTCGGAGTTCACGGAATAGGATGAAGTCTAAAAAGTTGTAGATCTATTTGATGTTAAATGAAGTGTAAGACCTTCTTTGACTGATTTCATTCGTAGAATAAACTTGTTTCTTCTTTGAGAGTTCACACGAGAGAATGAAGTCTAGAAAAACTGTAGATCTAGATGTTACAGTTGATTCTATAGAATGGACTTCATTCTATCAGCTATTATGAAGTGACCATTATTTTTAGTTTATTTTATTTTATTTTATTTTTATGTAGAAAAGTAGATACAGTGTAGCTTTGCTGCACTTATTTCACTTATTGATAAGATTAAAGCACTATAAAAACAAGAGGCTTTAAATGAAGACGAAATGAAGGCTTTGTATAATAGTCCGTCGGGGAATGTAATCAAAGTATTTCTGGAAGACAACATTGTTGCTGCTGGATGGAATAAGACAACAAATGTTGTACAAATTCTCTGTAATGCACACCGGTTTATTCATGACACATATGATCATACATTCATTACCAAAGTAGGGGAGCAAACATATGTTCTAAGATCCTCACCTGAAGAGTTGTCGTTAGTGTTTGGTATTCCATGTATCTCTGGAGGAGAAAAAAAGAATCTTTCTTAGACTCAAGAAACCTGAAAGACTACACTTGTGCGAGGTTCCATAAAACCTTCAATATTATTCCGCCAAACAAGAAAGATTCTAATATAAAAAACACGGAATTGAGAGAAAAAAATCATTAAGTTGATTATGAATAAAGGATCTGTTGACATCTAAATGTACCTGACAAATCATTGGGAGGTTTACCACACTTCATACAGTATTTTTTGACAGCTAAAGGTACTTCTTCAACACCACTATAAAAAACTTGACCACCATATGTCTTCCCAACAATCCGATAAAAGAGGTTTCACTACCTTATGCCCTTCCGTCAAGTATTTAATCTTTGAAGTATCAGTAAACTCGCTACATGACACTCTGCGCGAAAATACCAAATGAAGAGCTGGAACCAGCACCATGAGAAACCTCCTCAACTAAAAAATCAAAATTTCTAAGATAGTAAGATGCTTCGAACATTAAACAACAATTAGACCTTGGATAGAAAAATCATAACTGATAAATAATTTCTCACAACCTTCACCGTGACTAAAACTTATGGTCTAAGGAGTCAAGGATCTCCAATAGTCACAAGCATACATCTTCAAATCATAAGCAAAGACTGTAAAGAAACTTCAAGAGGAATTTTATTTCCTTTGCAGTACATAACTGTTAGAGCACTGCTCGGTCGAACTCACAAATCTTCAAATCTCAAGCTTGTTTATCAAGTTTAGTTGTCAAAACTATAAGTGTTTATTTCTAGTCTACTTATAGCTATGTCTTGGATTAGGATAGAATGTGTGGTTGAGCTTTAGACTTCACGACGTTCATCGATTGAAGATGAAGAACTACTAAGGGGAGGTTGTGGAACTTCATCAACAAAAGGTATGTGGAGACTTGAACTCATCTATCACTCAGACTTCTATTCTTTTTTATCTCCTATTGAGACAAAGTCATATAGCTATATAGACTTTACATTATACACATTTGATATTTCGAGCTAAGTTTAACTCACACTTATATATTTCTCGAAATATGTGTTGGAAAGCTTTTAGCTTTAACTAACGTTCATCATTATTCTTGATGAAAGTTAAAAGATGATCATGTGAAAATCACCTGGTAACATCTTACATGACTTGTGTGAGACAGTCATTTGATGTAGGCTCGGAATGTTTCCTATTGATCATTCGATCGGTTGAAAATTACTTAAAAGCTAATAGTTTGTGTGAGACATCTATTACCATCTTCTAAGAATGTTTCAATGATTGAAATGGGAGTTAAGAGCTAAAACCCATGTTTGGATACATTATGGTTTGTGTACTAAGTGTACGAACTATTTTGACGGAATTCAGGACCGAAAGTTTGCGTACCCGTTTGCGAACTTATTCAACTTTTTAAGTCAGGGTACTTAAGTTTGCATACCCGTTCGCAAAATGATTTAACTGTTGAAGTCTGGGAACAAGGTTTGCGTACCCGTTCGCAAACGGTTTCAATTGAGTTCGGTCCGGAGCTAAAGTTTGCGTACCCGTTTGAAAAATTATGTGGTTCCAGTTCTAAAATCGGTTAAGTATGATTTCATACTCATGAACAAATACATTTATATATTAAGGAATGCAATCTTTTCAAACCATGGCTAAACTGTTCTGATTTTTTTGAATCAATCCCATTTTGCTTCAATTGTGTCTTGTATACTTCTATGAGAATATAAACAATTGAACAATTCTATGAGTAACACAATTAGATTTATTTGATTATCAATTAACCTAGAAGTGTCAAGATGAACATGGTTAAGACAAAAGTGTTCATATGGCTAACTTCGGTTAAGTGTTATTGAGCCAATTTAATATACACGTTTAGGTACGGTTACCTATATCTAAATGAAGGTATATTTCATTTATGTGTAACAAGCTAAGACCATCTAACGGTGGAAAGATATTATCTTGAATCTTAAATCAGGTTTCATCTAACGGTGAATATTGATTGCTTTGTTCCAAAGTTATCAAACCCTGAATTGAAGACTATATAAGGGAGAGTCTAACAACTGGGAAACTGAATTCCCATACCTCATGTGTGATACTAGTTGCAACTAGAGTCGATTCTCCTTTAACCTAGGTTTTTCCTAAAACCATTATAGGTTGACGACTTAAAGACTTCATTGGGCTTTTGAATCCAGACCTAACTATTTTCTATGTAGTTGTGTGTTTTGATCTTACTTGTTCTATCATATTGAGTACTATCTTCTCTAAGATTTGCTCGAGATTTATCTCAGATAGGTAAGATATAAAAAGTAATCACAAAGCTCTTCGTCTCATTCTTTGTGATTCCACAATAACTTGTTATTGAAAAAGTGGGGGTACAACAACCACACCCAATATTTTGTTTCGCAATATGAATAAACAAACTCCAATATACTCTCAAGAAAATCAACTAGACAGTCAGACTCAATTTATAGAAAAGTATATCAAAGAGTTTATATCTCTATCTCTTAATTCAATACGCAATCAGAAAATAGGAAATTGCGAGCCCGATTGAATATAAGAGAAATAACTTGAACGGTACCAAAGACCAATGTTCAAGTTTCAATCAATTTATATCAACAACCAAAGGTTGGATTATCTAATTGATTGATCTTTACGCACAACCTGTGATATTTGTATTATATAACAAAATATAATGCGGAAAAGAAATAACACAGATACCAGAAATTTTGTTACGAGGAAACCGCAAGTGCATAAAAACCCCGGGACCTAGTCCAGTTTTGAACACCACACTGTATAAAGCCGCTGCAGACACTAGTGATCGTTGTCGTATGCGTCAAAAATAAATTACTTTCTCACTACTCAAAATATATAATATAGCAAGGGCAAGAATGGATCGTTCCGATAGAGAGGTCTTGAATTTTCCATTTGTTTCGATTTCCTATATAAAACAATGGGGGGATTTTCTGATTTTTATAAACTAAGCAAATAAATAAAAAGTAAACATGCAAATCAAGGTTGTGAGAATATTGGTCAAAGGTTTCATCTTCAATTATAAACAAGTATTGAACGTATGATTAGAATTCATATTTAATCTCGCTATCATCAAAATCCCTAGAATACCTTATTGCAAGAATACTCCATAAATTTCCTAAGTCATCACACTTCCATGTAAAACGATGCAAGTATGAATACTACCTAGAGAATAACTCAACACCTTGCGCTAATCAAGTTCAATTCCCAAAGAGCATTAAGATTTGTGAAATAGGCTAATCAATGCAATTGAAATACATTGCGCAAACAATTTGAACAAAGGTCAATTTCTACATATGATTACAAGATTGTATCACTATAAACCGTAATCATATCATGCTACTCGTATTCAAGGTTATCACTCGATGATGAACCATAAATTATATATAGATATGGATGTGAGTTCAATTAATTCTAGACTTAACTAAACAAATATTCAATCATATTGCAATACATCAATCATGCAATTATTATAATCAGTAAAAATCAAACGATAATATTGAGAGAAAACTAAATCATAAAATCAACAACTTGGTTGCAAAATCCAACTACATCTTTAACTAATAACAAAAACTTAGTCACTTGTGTTAGAGCATTGCTCGGTCGAACTCGCATGCGTTGCTATCTCAAGCATGTTTGTCAATGTTATTGATCAAAACTATAAGTCTTGATTTCTGGTCTACTATAGCTAAGGTCTTGGACTAGGATAGAAAGTGTAGTTGAGCTCAAGAACTCCATGGAAGTTATCATACAAGACTAAGGACTACTCAAGGAACTGGTGGATCTTCATCGACTAAAAGGTATGTGGAGACTTGAACTTATCTATCACTCAAAAATCTATCTACTCTATCTCCTATCTTGAGACAAAAGTCGTATTACTATATAGACTAAGATTATACACATTTAGTATTTCGAGCCGAGTATATCTTGCCTATCTATTTCTAGAAATATGTGTTGGTAAAGCTTTCGCTTTATCCAAGTTCATCTTTACCTAGTGACGAAAGTCATGTTAAGTTTTAATCACTTTGAAAATTGCTCTGACGAAAAATGGTTTGTGAATAACAACTATATAACGTCCTCTGAGAATGTTTCAGTGATTAAAATGAGAGTTTAGATAATATAACCAATGGATGATATAAGAATTGTTGTGGAAACACATATGTGTATAAGTCCTTGTTCCTTGAACCAAAGTTTACGAACTTTGTTGATCAAGAGAACCGGAGAAGTGCGTGAGCTCTAGTACGCGAACTCGATCCGTGAATAGGCGAAGTTCTCAAACCCGAAAAGTTCTGTTGGAGTTTGTGAACTCTATCCAGGAACTTAAGTCCGCGAACCCAGTCCAGGAACTTAAGTAGGTTATGTCTAAAAACGATGTTTGTGAACTCATCTCTATAAACTAAGGAATGCTATTGCAAACCATGGATATATAGTTCATGAACCGATTCGAGTGAATCAAATCGTTTTTGCTTCAATTGTGTCTTGTTTAGTACATAAAGATCTAAGCAAATGAACAACTCTCTAACTAGTTCATTTGAGTCATTTGAACTAGTTATGGTGAAGAAGAATATGGTTGATATGAAAGTTATCATATGGCTAACCATTTGGTTAACTATTGTTGAACCAACTAATGCACCAGTTTGGGTACGGTTTTCACAAGCCTACAAACGTGTATTAAATGTGTGTATAACAAGCTATGTTTTTGGTCTAACGGTTAATGAATATTAGCTTGAATCTAATCAGGTTTTCATCTAACAATGAATATTGAATGCTTTGTTACTAAGCTAACATTGATTGCAAACCCTTATTTGAAAGACTATATAAGGGATAATTCTAGCAATTGGGAAACATAATCCCCATACCTTACGTGTGATACTAGTTACATAGATAGAGTCGATTCTCCTTTCACCTTTGATTTCTTCTTCTAAACCAAGTTAACGACTTAAAGACTTCGTTGGGATTGTGAAGCCAGGATGATACTACTTTTATCGTAGTTGTGTGATCTGATCTTGTTGTTTCTATCGTACGAGTACAATTATAATAATTGGCTTGAGATTTCTATCTCCGATAGGTAAGATATAAAAGTAGTCACAAACATCTTCGTCTCATCGTTTTTGATTCCACAATATCTTTTTTCACTGTGTCGATTAAGACTATTGTGAGGTGATTGATAAAGCTGAGATGTTCTTCGGGAATATAAGTCTGGTTTTATCAATTGGTTTATGTTAACCTTGATTTATCAAAATACGAAACAAAACTCGTAGGTATATTCGTGGGAGATGAATTTATCTATTACCATAGACTTTTCTGTGTGATACAGATTGGTTTATTAAAGTCTTCGACTTTGGATCGTAGCAACTCTTAGTTGTGGGTGATATAAGCTAAGGGAATCAAGTACGTAGTATCCTGCTGGGATCAGAGTCATAGGAGCATAACTGTACCTTGGATCAGTGTGAGATTGATTGGGGTTCAACTACAGTCCAGGACGAAGTTAGCTTGGAGTAGGCTAGTGTCTGTAGTGGCTTAATACAATGTATGTTTAATCTGGACTAGGTCCCGGGGTTTTTCTGCATTTGCGGTTACCTCGTTAAGAAAATTCTGGTGTCTTTGTTATTTCATTTTCCGCATTATATTGTTTATCTTTATAATTGAAATAATACAGGTTGTGCGTTGAAGTTCAATCAAATAGAATATCAAACCTTTGGTTGTTGATTTACATTGATTGACACTTGGATATTGGTCTTTGGTACCATCCAAGTTATTCCTTGTATTTGATTAAAGACTCGTTGATTTCTATTAGCTTGAGTAAATCAAAACAAGAGAGAGATAATAACTCCTTGAGATATTTCTATCTAAATTGAGTCTGACTGTCTAGTTGATTCTCTAGAAAGAAACTCGGAGTTTGTCCATACAAATTGCTAATTCGAAATATTGGGTGTGGTAGTTTAGGCCTGTCAATGGAAGAATATCCGTCGGATATTTAGAAATCCGATATTCGACAGGTTAAGCACTATCAAATACTCGATATCCGATAATATCCTATTGGAAATCTAAATCAGATATCGATTCTGATAGGCTAAGCTATCGGATATCGGATATTTATCCGATAATATCCGTTTCTGAAAAAAAATGTTAAAAACATGTTCATAATTGATTTTAAGTTCAATTTTTCAAACATTTCAAATCGGATATTTGTATCGGATATTAGGGTAAATCACAAATAAATCACAAATATGGTACAAATAAATCCGTGTTCTACCAAATATCGGATATTAACCAAACGGATAGAGCCTAATCCGGTTACGATAGGTTAAGGAAGAAATATCCGATAAATATCTATATTCGATATCCAATATCCGATAAAACGGATAAAATCCTATAGGATCCCTAATATTCGGAAACGGATTCCGGATATCGGACATATATTGACAGGCCTATGGATGTTAGACCCCCGCTTTTTCAACTTGTGTTTTTGGAAATCATCATAGAAAGCAAAGAAGAAAACTATCGTGTGAACCCTAGACAATAAGTAGAAGTCTCCCTAATGGAGATATATAGGTTTAAAGAAAGACTTTTATATTTATATGTTTCTCCAATTCCAAAGGATACTCTTTCCAAAAGTAGGTCAAGTCTTCTCAAAACCCATCTCCAATTGATCCAGCAAGCCCATGTGTTAAAACATCTCTTCTGGAATTCCTGGATCCAAAAATGGGTCGCCGAACTGCTGATGTCATCGCCGGAATCACCTGAGCCTGTATCTGACTATCGTAACTCTCAACAACTTACTATCCTTCTCTGCAGTTCATATACTCACAATTCAGAACCATACATCTCAAATGAACCATCTAACCAATTCTTGGATTTTTGCGGAAACGTGCCCAAAATCGTAACTCCAAACTCATATACACGGATGCCAAACCTTACATCTGACTCGTACCCCCTTCATGATTCATTGAATCTTTACGATCCCCACTTTCGGTTCACAAATCCATCAATAGGAACTAGTACCACTAGATGACCATTCTCCCTGCCTTTTCGCACAGTTTCTGCGAAATTCCAAACTGGTTAAGGCATTCACTACTTCCCAGCTCAGGTCATAAATCAAAGCCATTGCACCGTGACTAGGCTTTAAATCACTGCACCTCTAACTTGTATTAGCCCTGCATCTTTAACTTCAATACTGCAAAGACACATTTCACATCAAACCCATCTCAGATAATCTATTCACTGACTATCAGCATCAGTACCCTTCCAGTTCACCACCATCTTGTCTACCACTGCAAACAGACTCCATTCTTGAACAGAAACCACCTTCTTAATAGCTACATAAACACCAACTGCAATAACACTTACTTTGTTTCCATATATCAAGCCATCTCTTCTCAGTTACTTCCCCTAACTGCAATTTCTCAGCCAACAAAATACTCATTTCAGCCTCAGAACCTTGAAATCCTTTTCTGCCTGTATAACATCACAACCACCACAATGGCATACATAGAAACAACTCAACTTCAGCTGCCACATTATTATCATCACCTTCAATCTTCAAATGATGTAATAGATCAACAACCCACTGGTGCTCATAAGCTTGCATTACAGCACCAGTTCCAATTCATTCTTTACATTGCAGTAACACAAACTCTCCCAATCGATTCCTCCATTTCCATCTCCAACTCAACTTGACAGCATCATTTTTAACTGCACTTCATTCCTATTTTCTGTCTAGTTCCAGCTCCTAAACCAAGTCCCTGCCAATGGAAATAATGCCTTGCACATCTAACTACATCAACAATAACTTAAGCCTCCACCTGTTCATACCAATTCTATCTCTGCAATATGGTTTCAATCACTTCATTCTACAACATCAGTATTTCAGTCAGAAACAACATCACCCTATCCTTGGTCATAAACCCATGTCTCAGACCTGAGCTTGCCCCTAAATTCCGTCCAAACCTTTTTTCGTGTCTGCTCAACTGCATCTGCATCTCTCAATTTATCCACCATCTCAAAAATGAGCTCCTAACCCTTCTTGTTCACCATCAACACCGACTCCAGCTTCAACTCTTGCCTGAATACTCCCATTGCCGATCTACAACCTCAACTCCAGATGTTGCAAGAACAACAAAACTCAAGATGCAACTTCTCTCATCCTCCTTAACTTGGCCATTAAAGTACCAGCGCCATTTGAAACCGTATCTGTTAACACCATGGATTGACTCCAGCTACATCATATTCTTCCATTGTAGCTCAAATACATGTCCTAACATTCATCTATAAAGCATCAACTTCATTTCAACAACTCCAGAGTATCTACCTTGCATTTTCAATCAACAAACCACAGACATCATCAACAGTCTTCTTCAAAATCAACCACAAGCTCTAATTTCTCTATTGAATATATACCCAAATTTCTTCATCTCTTCCCTGAATTTCAACTGCAGACAACATTTTTTCTACCTCTGAATTTGAATATCACAAATTACTCATGAAATTCCTTACAACCACCATCTTCAGTCTCATCAACAAACAACAATTCACCAATGTTCATCACCAAATCAAGGATAAAAATATATTCTTCCCTGTAATCCTTACCATAATAGTAACACCTTGATTCTTTGTTTGATACCCATCGATCTCTTCCACCAATACCTCCATCTCCTACATCATTTTTGTTAAACCTCAGCTTCATTGTCGGCTACACACTATGATGAAAATTGGGGGAAATGGAGACCTAGTTTCATTTTCTCGACCAAATACTGCTAGGAAGGAGATTAAGACCCCCCACTGAAAGAAGAACCACACAATGGAGGTGCCCTGAGTAACTGAATGTCTGTTGTTAGCATTTCTTCTTGAACTTTAGCTGGCTGTCCCTTATCCACGGCTATGCTCCAAGTATCACCAGCTTATGCAATGACCATTTCGTCCATTTTGCTTAATATGGGTACTTTCTTCTTCTTTTGCTCCAATTACTCCAAAACACCTATATAACTCAAAAGAAAACATAAGATACATATTTTACAAGAAAACTTAACAAAAAAAGCATAAACAACAGATAAAATCATGGTGTATAAGATACCTACTAATGAACTTTGGACTGGAATGTAGTTAAGCCCTAATCAATCTCACATTGATCAAGGTACAATTGCGCTCCTTACATCTCTGAACCCCAGCAGGATTCTACGCACTTGATTTCCTTAGTTGATCTCACCCACAACTAAGAGTTGCTATGACCCAAAGTTGAAGACTTGATAAAAAATATGTCTCACACGGAAAAGATTATTGGAATAGATAAATTTGTCTCCCACATAAATACCTACGAGTTTTGTTCCGTCCTTTGATAAATCAAGGTGCACAGGAACCAATTGATAACCCGGACTTATATTCCTGAAGAACATACTAGAATTATCAATCACCTCGCAATAATCTTAATCGTATGGTAGCGAAACAAGATATTGCAGAATCACAAACGATGAGACGAAGATGTTTGTGACTTCTTTTAATATTACCTATCGGAGATAAATCTCGAGAAAATATTATCAAAGATAATACTCAATCACGATAGAACAAGTAAGATCAGAACACGCAACTACAGAGAAAATAGTTGGGTCTGGCTTCACAATCCCAATAACGTCTTTAAGTTATTAACCTACAAGGTTTCGTAAAAAACCTAAGGTTAAAGGAGAATCGACTCTAGTCGCAACTACTATCACACAGAAGGTGTGGGGATTAGGTTTACCAGTTGCTAGAGTTCTCCTTTATATGGTTTTCAAATCAGGGTTTGCAATCGAAGTTACCTTGGTAACAAAGAATTCAATATTCACAGTTAGATGAAAACCTTATTAGATACAAGCTAATATCTTTCAACTGTTAGATCGAACTTAGCCTGTTATACACAAATAAAATGTATCCTAATTTAGGTTTATGTAACTGTACCTAAACGTGTACACCGTGTTGGCTCAACAGTAGTTAACCGAGGTCATCTATATGAACACTCTCATATCAACCTTATTCATCTTAACCATAACTAGTTCAAATGACTCAAATGAAACTAGTTAAATAGTTGTTCAATTGCTATATTCTCGTAGAAGTATACAAGAACACAATTGAAGCAAAATCGGTTTGATTCATTCGAATCAATTCATGAATATTATAGCCACGGTTTGCAAAGAATGTATTCCTTATTATATAAAAAATGTATTTGTTCATGTAAAACCGATTTTAGAACTTTAACCACTCAATTATGCAAATGGGTACGCATACTTGAAGTAGCCGGACCAAGTTTGGTTTTCGTCAGTATGCGAATAGGTTCGCATACCTCAAAACCCATCAGAATTTTCCGTACATGAACCTTAAGCCAGTATGTGTCTGGGTACGCGTACTTAGGTTCCTCGATAGGTATGCATTCGGGTATTCATACTATGTGTAAGGACCTTCAAGCTCGTCAACGCTATTAGACTAGTCAAGAGACGTCTTAGCCGCTAATTACTCGATTAATCTAACAACGATCTAGATACGAAACTAGTAACATTATATAGAACTCGAGAAGTTATGCGGAATGGGCTACTCGAACGTGTCTTCCAGATATCGGACGAAGAATATATCATCAATTTTATTTGAAGGGCAGATTAGTCTTTTTGCAGTTAGTCGGGTAGCTTCCCTTACCCATATGAACATGTCATTCGTTGGTCTTATCTAACCAAGTAGGAAAGAGAATGTTATTTCTCTCTTATTCTTTCTATTTCTTCTTATTTTCTTCTCTTTTCGTTCGTCTTCTCCGTTCTTCTCTGTTCTCCTTCCCCTGTTCTTCTTCTTCTGTGATTGTTTGAGAGAATCATTTGTTGAAGCTAACTAATAGATAATGAAGGTGGTGCGATTGTAATCTATGGAGAAGATTTATTTAGTTTCGAGATAAACTGGGAAGAACGAGATTATGGTTTGCTGCTTCTTTGGAGATTAAATGAGGTTGATGATAGAATCGATCATTTGATGATGGGTTTTGTTTATTTAAGACAAGGGAAAAGAATTAGTTATTGATTCAGTAATTTTAGTGAAGAACTGATGAGGTAGGGTTTCTATGTTGAATCTGAAGTTAGGTTCATCTGTTTTTGAGATTGTGTCTGAGTCGGATAAACATGTTGTGTTGATGGTTGATGAAAGATAGAAGGGGGTTGTTATTGAATCGAATTTATGAAGTCGTCTTGATAATAAATTGAGGAATCAGGGTTTCACAAGAACTCATAGAAGCTACAGAAGATGAAATTGAAGATGAAGAAGACGATGATTGAGAAATATAGAAGATGGGTTGGACACGAATTAAGAGCAAGGTTGGAGAATTGATTAAAATTAACAGTTGGGGTTGTGATTCTGTTTGAGTGAATATTTGGGAGTTAGCTGTGACGAACTTTGGATTAAGGGTTAGATGGTGATGAGCTGAACCGAATCAATCTAAGGAAGGGGTTGATTTCAATTGGTGGAGAAAGTCTTTTGAGGTAATTTATCTCCTAGTATCCTAGTAAAGCTTTTTGATTTCATTTAAATGAATTATGAACTATGGATGTTGATAAAGATATATTGAAACTAAGATCGAGATAACTATAGAATGGAAATGTCTAAGACTGAAATAGTGGTGCAGTTGCAGAGTGTAGAATATGAAGATGCTGGTAGAATGGATATATGTATTTGGGATTCTGAAGTTGTTGGTAATGGTTATGGGTTTTTATGAAATGTTAGAGGTAGAATTAAATAGTATTGCAGTGTGTGAATTAAACCTTAAGTGGATATATAAAGTGGTTTGGTATACTGAATGCTAAGAGTTGCTTGAATTGGAGCTGCTGGTGATTGTGAAATAGTATTGGTAATTGCATATGTAGTTGGGAGAATATTGTGTAGTGATGCAGGTGGAATGAGATGGTGATGTTTTTTGTGATTATACTAATTACAGATGTTATGAACTGGTTTAGATGAATGATTTAGGAAGTTGTAAGAGTTGTTGATTGGTGGTAGTGGTTGTTTCCAGTCACAGGACATGGAAGAAGTATATGATGAAGTTTTGATGTATGGGGAAATGGTGAATGTTGAGCTGGTATTGCAAGGATTTATAGGTGATGTTAGTACTGGAATGGAGATGCAGGTAAAGTTTTTAGTGGCTCAGGTCGAGAAGAAAGTTAGAATAGTGATTTAGAGGTGTAGATAGTAATGGTTGTGAAAGCTTGGAACTGCCAGTGTTGCAGGTAATCAAAGTTGTTGTTTGTAAATGAAATTCATTTTTGTTTTATATTTGAATTGAAGTTGAATTGTTAAATAAGAAGTGGAGAATATAAGATTAGAGTTGAAGTTTGTCTGAAATAGAATTGTTGCCAGTTAGTTATCCCAGTCAGATGTCTAACTAATTGTTTAGCTGACTCAGTTAACCCAGTCTTGACTTGTTTGGCCAGAATAGTTAGACCTTGACTTCTTTGACTTCAGACTTGACCTGAAGTTGACTCTGTGGACTGACGTTTACTGTGAGTTGATAAGTGGACTATAGATTTGACTTTGACTGGCATTGACTGTTAGAGACCCGTTGACCGTTAGTTGAACTAGATGGACTGAACCTTGGTTTAATGGACCAGTTTAGTGGACTTGGGTTTAAGACTAGTGTTCCTATTTGATATTTTGGACCCTTATGGTCTGAATTAACCCTTGGCTTATTCTACAAAGTTGTTGATGTTCATAAGAACTAGCTAACGGACTATAGAATCAACCTAATTGGATTAGTAAACTCTTTGTTATGTTAAAGGTATAGAATGAGATACCATAATTGGCTTAGAACCATTAATTAAACTTGTATGATTCTTATGTGAGCCTTTTGGCTAGATTTTTAGACTTCTTGTGTGATTAACAGTTAGTCTATATTAACATCGATCAATTCAAAGGCTGGACCGGTGGATCGTGGATCTCGAGGTATGCGTGGCTTATCATCAAAAGAGGTGGGAATACATTTGACTCTTTTGTAATCATTATTATTTCTTTTACAAAAGTTTATGCTTAACAAACTCATGCATTGTCTAGTTGTGCACTCCATGCTTTGTATAAATTGCATTATGATAAGTCTGTTGATTTTGTGAATCTTTCCACAATTTGGAAAGGACTTGTAATGTTTTGTTTGTCATTATGAATGGTTATGGGAAATGAGAATTTTCACTTATGGTATATAGGATACACTCCTTCACATTTATACCTACGTGAATTCAACTTTTATTGTTTAGAGTGGGTCATCATGGTCTTGGTGATATCAATAGAAAATGAGTATGGTTAGCACGAATATTATACATTTTTTGAAGAAGGAGTTTGTCCATATACATGTTTGTTTATTTCAGTGACTTGGTCACTTTTTAATGTTTGGGAAAACATTATTGTTTTCCAAATCTTTTCATGATTACTTGAAAGTTAAATGTTATTCCTGCTGGGCACCCCTTTTAGGGATGATGTGCTCACCCATTCCCACTTTCAGTTTTAGAGACAAATCAGAGTTGCGCAGCAAAAGCTTCAAGGGTTGATTTCGTTAGTTGGTTAACTTCTGCTATGTTTATTATGTTGTATATTTTATTTGCCAACCAAATGACTATTGTATATGTATCATTTGAGAGGAATCCTTGTATATATATTTCTAAGCGGGACTAGTTTTGGGTTAAGTTTTTGTAGTAGATTTCTAAATTGAATGTTTAAGTAAATGATTTAGATTCTTAGTGCTTCTTTATTTAGTTAATCTCTTGGATTAGTCAGCTGCTAACTTAGGGGGCGCTATACTATGGTTCCCGGACAGGGATCACATATATGCAAGAGTGCATAGCATGTTTATAATCCAATGTTGGTTAAGTGTTTTAAACTCTATTTCAATCATTGAAACATTCTTAGAGGATGACAATAGCCGTTTTCATACACTATTAGCATCAAAGCAATTTTCAAGTTATTGAAATAATCATAACGAAACATTCCAAGTCTACACCAAATTATTGTATCACACAAACCATGTAAGATGTTACTCGACGATTTTCTCATGATGATCTTTTGATTTTCGTCAAGAATATAAGATGAACTTGGTTGAAGCGAAAGCTTACCAACATATATTTCGAGAAATATGTAAGTGAGTTAAACTCAGCTCGAAATCTCAAATATGCATAATCGAAAACTATCATAAATGACTTTTGTATCAATATAGGAGATAGAGTAGAAATAGACTTTCCAAGTGATAAATGAGTTTTAGTCTCCACATACCTTTTGTTGATGAAGTTCCACAAGCTATCCTTAGTAGTTCTTCGTCTTCGAATGATGAACGCCGTGAAGTCTAATGCTCAACTACACAATCTATCATCGTCCGAGACATTAATATAAGTAGACTAGAAATCAAGACTTACAGTTTTGATCACTAACATTGACAAACAAGCTTGAGATAGCAATGCTTGCGAGTTCGAACGAGCAGTGCTCTAAGAGTTATACTACCATATAGTTAAGTTATTGTGAGGTGATTGATATTTCTAGGATGTTCTTGGGGAATATAAGACCGGATTATCAATTAGTTCATGTTCACCTTGATTTATCAAAATACGGAACAAACTTCGTAGGTATTTATGTGGGAGACAAATTTGTCTATTACAATAGACTTTTATGTGTGAAACAGATTTGTTTATTAAGTCTTCGACTTTGGGTCGTAGCAACTCTTAGTTGTTGGTGAGATCAGTTAAGAGAATCAAGTGCGTAGAGTCCTGCTGGGATTCAGAGGCGTAAGGAATGCGACTGTAACTTAATCATTGTGAGATTGGTTAGGGCTCAACTACATTCCAGTCTGAAGTTAACTTATAGTAGGCTAGTGTCTGTAGCGGCTTAATACAGTGTGGTGTTCAAATATGTACTAGGTCCCGGGGTTTTTCTACATTTGCGGTTTCCTCGTTAACCAAATTTCTGGTGTTTGTGTTATTCCTTTTCTGCATTATATTTATTTTTATAATTGAAATATCACAGGTTGTGCATAGTTCAATCAATTGGTAAATCCAACCTTTGGTTGTTGATTGAAATTGATTGACACTGAACATTGGTCTTTGGTATCTTTCAAGTTATTTCTCATAATAATCAGGCTCGCAGATTTCTATCTGTTTGATTTGCTGATTATATTAAGAAACAGAGATATAACTCTTGGATATATTTTTCTTGATTGAGTCTGACTGTCTAATTGATTCTCTTGCAATTTTATTGGAGTTAGTTCATACAGATTGCCTAAACGAAATATTGGGTGTGGTTGTTAGACCCCCGCCTTTTCAATAACTGCATAAAAACTTGAGAGAAACATATTTAACCTGGAAAAAATAAAAAAATAAAGGTTCACATAAACAAATCAACTCAAAAAAATTGTTCATTTTATCATGCGAACACCTTGTTCTTAAACCGAAAAATTTTCATTCTAAATATGAACGCCTAAATCTTTACAAGAGAGTTCATTCTATCATATGAACACCTAATTTTTAACAAAAAAAAGTTCATCCTAACAGATGAACACCTTATTCTTAACAAAAATAACTTCATTCATTCCGATGAACATCAATTCCTAATAAAAATAACTTCATTCTTTCAAATGAAAAACAATTCTTAATAAAATAGTTCGGGGTAATTTGCGTTACCTCCCCCGTAAAGATTGGTAATTTGCATTACCTCCCCTATAGAAATAAAATAGCAAAACCTCCTCTCGTCAATAATTTTGTCTATTCCAAGTTAGTTGACTCAGCACTAACTTACACGTGGTTTTAATTTTTTTTGGGTAATTTGCGTTACCTCCCCTGTAAAGATTGGTAATTGGCATTACCTCCCATGTAAAGATTGGTAATTTGCATTACCTCCCTTATAAAAAATCACGTGTGAGTTAGTGCTGAGTCAGCTAACTTGGAATAGACGGAATTATTGACGAGAGGAGGTTTTGCTAATTTTATTTTTGTAGGGGAGGTAATGCAAATTATCAATCATTACGGGGGATCTAACGCAAGTTATCCCAAATAGTTCATTCTTTCAGAAGAACACATTTTTCTAAACCAAATAAAAAAGAACTAAGCAAAATAGCATAGACTGCAAAATACTGATCTAAAAATGCAAAAACTGAACATGATTCATAACACATAGATCTAATCATACAACGTTAAATAACTATCTACAAGAATTCAAAAGTTGGTCGAAGTAGAAAACATGATGAATTCCAATAAAAAAAAAAAAAAAAAACTTCAAATTAGATTTTGTAAATCGAATCAATCTTCGTAATTAAAACCAAATCTCTCCCCTCACTCCCAATCTTTGTAAAATCGAATCAATCTTCAAAATATCAAATCTCCGCAACTTGAATCAATCTCCGTAATCAATTCTAATCTTCATAGGATGTAAATCAATCTTCATAACCAAAAATCAAATCAGTCTCTGGAAACCAGAATCGATCTTCGTAATAAAAAAATCAAATCAGTCTTTGAAAATAGAATCAATCTTCGTAATCAAAAGAATCAAATTAATCTCAGTAAATCAAGTCAATCTTTGTAACCCTAGAAAATTTTTGACAGCAGCTGAGCCGAGAAAATTCAACAGCATCAGCATAGAGGGGGGAGAAAACAAATCTGAAACTGATTTCCTTCTCTCATTAAGAATCAATATATAAATAGTCCTAAAAACGGTATTTTAGGAATCAAAAAAGTAGATTCTGGGGAGGTATCGTCTACCATAGGACCAAACAACAATATATATTTACTAAAATGACCAACCAGACATTTGTCCGAGCCAACAAGACTAATAACTCACTCTATTATATTATTTTTAGGATTATATCGTAGTTTCTACTTTCCAAAAAGTCGTGCCAAATTAGGGTCCAAATTGCATGTCCCCTTATTCCTTGTGCCCCCATGTCCTTCTTATAGTTCGTCGAAACGTGTCTCTTGTTTACTTACCATGTTTCATACTATTAGAAGGGATCCAAATCCACTGTCCCCTTATTATTTGTGACCCCATGTTCCTCCCTATAATCCATCGACACCTGTCTCTTATTTACTTCCCATAATTTTTACAGTGAGTCTCCTTAGGGTACGCATACCTTGGACATCTGAATTTATGAGCAGGTTCGTAGGTACGTGTATCGCTTACCTACCCAATAAGAACATAAACAGATGCATCTAGCTAGATTATTTTCTAAAATACGTGTGGCATTGCTATGACTCTCGTATACACCTCTAAGAAAATTTGAACACTAAATCACTCTATGTATGGGATTCAAGACTCAAGTCTTAAGTGTTGAATGAACACGACTTTGCTTATTAGTTCATAAGGCATATTTGCCATGAACTATAATTTTACACGGTTCTGGTACTCTGGACCATAGTGTCTATGTGATTTCAAGATAAACTTCCCACATTCTTACATAAAATCCTAACAAGAGTATCATCTAAACAGAGAAAGTGTTTGCTTGAATCTCAATTTATCTTAGCATGAATTCAAAGCAACCCTAGTTTTGAAATTATTTAAATAGAGAGACTCAAACAATCAACATAATTAGATTTATGACTTAATGACTTCAATTAGGGATTCGTGAAGCCAGGTACGACTATCTTTATCTTGATAGTTTGTGTATCATGATCTTGCACTTTATGTTATCGATATTTTAGTAATCTCTTTTAGGAACGAGATAAATAGAAATTACAAAGTTCTCTTCGTCTCAGACTTTGTGTTTCCTTAAGATAGGTATCTAAAGCTCTTCTTAATTGCTCGGTTTAAGATTGTTCTTGAGAGGTGGTTAATAATCTAGGATTTTCAGCTAACTGAGTGTAAGTGTTCCGGATTTTTGAGGTTTGCTAGCTTTGTCAATTGCAAACAGATTTCAAAGCCTTGATCTATTGATCTAAAGAAAAATCAAATAGGCCTATTTATTACAGGAAAATTGGTATGAAAAATCATCAGTTAGGATGAAGCAACTCTTAGGATGTAAAGGACGTCATCTAAGGGAATCAAATGCATAGAGCCTTTCAACGTTCAAGATACGTAAGGAGCACGACTGCAGTTGAATTTCTTAGAGGGTGAATTCGATCTCAACAACACTTTAGTCTGAAGTATGATAGTATGCTAGTGTCTGTAGCAGCTTAATATAGTTTGGTATTCAAATATGGACAAGGTCCCGGGGTTTTTCTGCTCTTGAAGTTTTCCTCGTTAACAAAATTCTTGCGTGTGTGTGTTTTTTACTTTTCTGCATCTTTTGATTGTTAAAAGTACAAACACAAGTTCATACTCCTATCAAACAAAAAAGTTGGTGGTGTACTTGGTACCCTTTCCTATTCACTTGTTCAAGACAAATAGATAAAAGTGAAGAGAATTACTTTGGTATTTTAAATATTAAATAACCAAACTAATTTTCCATTATATTTTGGGTTCCTACGAAGATTGGTAATTTGTATAACCTTCCTTGGAGATTTAAAATTAGCAAAACATCCTTTCATCAACTATTCCATTTATTTTCTAGTTAGTTGACTCAGGGGTAATATACACGTGGAAAGAATAAATATGTTTCAACTATATTACCCAAAATACGCTTGTACCCAACTAAGAGTCTGGTACACTTGGATGGCCATGAATGAAAATAAATTCGACCGTCAGGTGTGGTCATTTCTAGTATTCCTCTTCTTCATATTTTCAAGTCCCTCATTCCTTCTTAGTCATTTCTCTTTTAATTCATTAAATTAAGAATTAAGTTTTAATCTCCATGACTTTGTCATCATTATTCAGTTCCAAATTTAATCACGCATAGTTGATAACAGTTATGTCCGCCATTGCTAAAACTAGGTTTCTCAATTATAAAAGCTTTGGGAAATTTACTTTTTTACCATGAAAAGAGAGAGGAGGATTAAAGGATTTTAAAGAAGATAAAGGTTATTTTGTTAAGAAAATTGTGGCAGAGGCTTCATTCGGGTATATGTACCCGATTCTATGTTGTTTCCAATTTGTGTCAATTTAAACGAAAACAATGCAACCAATGAAAATGTATTAAGATTAAATTGGTTTCCTTATCTTGATGCTAGTTACGATTAAATCCAATCTCAATTTTGATCTAAACAATAAATAAATATCATCAATGAAAATATCTAAAAAGAAAACATGGGAGATCTACAATCAAACCCAAGTAACAAAGTATTTTTTGATTGTACACTGAAAAACACATAGTTGACATCAGATTCATACGGGATATTTATGTGTTTAATGTTCAGGTAAGTATTATTAAGTGTGTGATGGTCTGAAATTCAATTAAAAAGCAATCTAAAAAATCTTTTGAAGATAAACGATTCATTTGCATTAGCTTGTAAGCTCTTCCTATGTAGTTCTCTGAATGCGAATTTCATTTTTCTCGCTAAATAATTCATTTTCATAGTTTCTAAGTGATGGATTTTTATGCTAACATATTTATTTGAGTGAGTCTGATTAAATCATTATTATAGGAAACCAATATTTTTCTTTGTGAGAAAACTAACCTAAGTTATCATTTAAATGATTGACGCACTGGTACATATGATTAACAAGGGTACTACTTGAATATCTCGATGGAGAGAAGTGGAATAGGTACAGTCGTACAGAGAACTACTCAAAAGAAAGAAAGTTGAACTGTGAGGGGATAATGTTTTGGGAAGTCTACGTGACACATATTTATTTTTTCCATGTATATATTGTCACTGAGTCAGCAAGCTAAAAATGGATGGAATAGTTAACTAAAGGAGGTTTCTCTAATTTTAAATTTCTAGGGGAAATAATGTAAACTATCAACCTTCCTAGGGGAGGAAACTCAAAACACCCCTAATTTTCCCAACTTGTTACATGACTAATATGGTTTAGTCTCACCCAAAATCTAACTATTCCTGTAATAAATCAAATTAGTTGGTTAATATTAGCAGTTAGGATGTTATGGTAGGAGTCATACACATGTAAGATAAAGTTTTCTAATTGTTATAAACGTGCAAGGATGGTTGGATTGGTGGATACGTTTAAACAAATTAACACGGAAGGTTGTGTTCTTTGAATACAAAATTATTATTAGGCTTCTTGTGTCACCAAACATCCTTGCTCAGGATAAGTAGATCTTGAAAAAATAAATAGATATATAGAAGATAAAAGCGAAAATAGAAAAGCGAAAAAGACTACTATAATCTTTTAAATATATTTACTAGCCAATCTAATTTTCTTGAATCATCACATAACTAATCTGTTTTAGTGATTTGTGGTTTAGATCACGCTATGGTTTTAGGCGGCTTTCAAGAAGACGGCGAAAAAGACACATTGTGAAAGGTCACCCTCCTGATAGCTCTTGTAAGGGCTCACCTTATAACCATTGGATATGACATGTTAGATATGCACGCAACCCAAGATAAAAATAGGTAATTAAATTATTATTATTATTATTTCTCATATTTTAAGTTTGTATATCCCTATATTTAATTTTGTTTGTTACTTTTCTTCATTCCACTAGAAGAGATAACATCATATGATATTTATCTCAAATTTCTCGTTAAGCATCTGTTATATATTTGATCCTTGATTACGTAAGATCAAAAAAGCTACATTCTCTCAATCCAAATTAATTTGATGGAAAAAGGGGAACGTGATTGGTGCATTTGTTGGATCCTGACTACACGGTACATGAAGTACCAAAAATGAAGATTAGTGTTCTAATATGTTTGTTAGGTAAGTTATGATTGTTTTGAAATGGAAAAAGAGGATTGAACTGTCATTTAGGAATTTTGCAACAATCAATACAGACACCGCCCAAGTGTCAAAGAAGGGGATTGGATTTTGATGGTCTTCTTTTTTTGACGCAAACTAAAATTTTATTAATTGTGCACCATCATGCGCAATAGAGTTCAACGGGAAAATAAGAGGTTCCCCTATTCAACTATTAGATATGGTCTCTTACGAGCATCTTTAGTTAATTTATCAGCACACTTGTTTGTAAGTATTTTTGTGTGCATACATGACCGACACTCAAAATATACTAAAAGGAAAATGATATCTCCTATTATGCCTCTTGACTCCCATGGAACATCGGCATTTCATCCCTGGAAGTAAATAGTCAGCTTCAATGAGAATCTTCTTAAACCAATTGTAATACTTACTTTAGTGCTACAAAAACTGTTGAGCTCTCAAAATGCTATGATACCAAAGTTCCATTGAATCTAATTCATCTTCTACCTAAGTGTGTACCTGCAAAATCCCAAAGATTATTCCATAGCCACCAAATTTAAGAAAGAAACATCAATATTTATTTTAATATAATCTATGTCAGGGTAGAAGCCATTTAAAGATCTCAATAGCCTTGAGAGGGTCATGCATGAGTTTTTGAATAAACATGGAACTATGCATAGAACAATTTATAGCCTGGGCTGTTTACTGAGGGGCTAAAAGCTTGTTGCGAAAAACAACATGGCATCGTTCCTTCCATACAAACCAGCTGATAATAGCTATCTTAGCTATCATACCACTGTCAGGAAAGCTAAACCATATCGAGATCCAATCCTTATGAGATGACCATTGAGCAAATTTTATTCAGTAACCTGCAATGAACCAAAAGGCTCTTGCGTAAAGACATAATATATGAATATGCATAGTAATTTTAGTGCCACCCTTGCAACTACTGCAAATTACATCTTCAAGTGGTATTCTTCTACTGAGTCTCCCTTTTGAAGAGAGATGTCCTTCACATATTTCCATACAAATAGTTTTACTATAGGAATGGTATCCGTTAGAGCATTCGGTTGAACCCACAAGTTCTGTTATCTCAAGCTTGTTTTCAATGTTAGGAGATCAAAACTACATCTTGATTTCTAGTCTACTAAGTCAAGCTTCAGATATGTTAGAATTGTAGTTGAGTATCAGAGACCACCCTTGAAGATTGAAAATCGATGAAGACATTTGGAGAACTTCTGTATCAGGTGTTTGAATATTGTACCATTCTATTTTACTTATTATACCATCATTCTATCTATTGAGACTATTTCATATGACTAATAGTAGATACACAAAGAAGATGTTTCGCGTCAAGCTTATCTTGTGACAAATCTCGAAATATGATTTAGTGATTACATGTTCAAGAGATATAAGGACTGTAACTGAATCGCTTGGACGGTGGATTCGGTCTCAATTATATTCCATTCTGAAGTCTGATAGTAGGCTAGTGTCTGTAGTGGCTTAATACAATGTGGTGTTAAATCTGGACGAGGTCCTGAATTTTTTATTCTATTGAAGTTTCCTTGTTAACAAAAAATTTGGTGTCTTGTGTTTTTCCGTTTCCGCATTATATTGTTTATCTTTATAGTTGGATTTACACAGGTTTGTAGTATTCAATCTAAGTGGATATGTCCGCTTAATTGTAATCGATTACGAGATTAGTTTCTTGTAGAATTCGTATCTTGAAAGATAGATAACAAGTTTAATCACTTGGCAGAATTCTGATTGAATTATTTGGATACGACTAGATTGATCCTGGATATTGATTTTTGAGATCGTCCAAGTACTCTGCTTAACAATCAGGTTCACGTGCCTTGTTTCTATATACAACTGATTGAGTAGAGGTTGAGATATGAACTCTATATACATATTATCAAAGATCATTAAGCTGGTCTACTTGCTATTGTATTAAGTTTTGCCTATACAGGTTGCCAAACAAAAAAGTTGGGTGTATTTGGTATCCCCAGCGTTTTCAGTATCTATATCCCAAAACAATCACCATATATTATTTGGGGCAGAGTAATACGAGGCTTGACCACTGTGATGTTTCATGTTGTATAAAGTGTGATGCGTTCATCTAACAATAAAGCATTCATTGTAAGCGTGATAAGAATTCACATATTCATAATTTTTTGTGATGTTTCATGATCAAAGTTAAACGTATCTTATTCCAGCATTTTATTTCTTCATCAATTAGCTCATATACATAAGTATAAGAACTAGGGTTACTAACAGTAAAAGAAGAAGGTGGGATTCCATTATGAAGCGTCAATTTATCCCTCCAGATGAGCATTTGCTTTGCATTACCCACTGGCCAGAACGAAACTTCTTTATGATTCAAACTCCGAACTGATACTCTTCCAAGACCATGTAAAGTCTACCTTTTTAGGGGCATGAAGAGGATTTGATTTTGAAATATCTATCTCTAAGAGAGCTAGCCCAGACACTGTCTTTCACAGTACAAATTTTCCATGATGACTTTGCGAGAAGTGAATGGTTGGAAAATTGTAAATCTCTTAAGTTTAAACCCCCATCTTCAATTGACTCACACACACTAAACCATGCAGTAAAATAAATCCCTTTTCCATCAGGTTTATTCTACTAGAAGCGAAGTTGAATATAGTTCATCTTGTTAATTGTGTCTTCAGGAAATTTGAATGAGCTCATCTGATGTAACGGTATAGTGTTTAGCACATTCTTCACCATGATAAATCTTCCTGCTTGGGATTGAGTTTTTCCTCTCAATTTAGATAATCTTCTTTCCATATTGTCAATGAGATTACTAAAAGATATTTTCTTTCTCTTGTTTAAAAAGAGGGGTGTCCCCATATATTTTTCTTGGGGATTCATTTTTTTTTTTACCTGGAGCAAGCTAGTAATATCAGCAGCAACAGAAGGACTGAGGTTGCAACTTAATGATATGCTAGACTTTCGATAGTTTAGCAGCCTACCAGAACAAATACTAAAAGTCTTGGACTATACTTTGAAGACATTGGATGTTATCAAGGTTGGCCTTGACAAAAATTATGCAAAGATGATATTATACATATCAAGATTTTCTCGAATTTTGATAGTTAGTCGTGTGCGAAGCTATCAAGTGACTATCACGCATAAGCTGCTTACCGTTATCAATCTTCTCCCACCAAGTCAATCTGTCCCATCACAAATACGAATAAATAGTGTTCCCTTCTACCAGTGCAAGAACAAATATGTTACAATAATATAGGCAACATGCCATTGATATACGCTTTTTCACTAGATCAATCACTTCAAAGCCATTACGATCAAAACTGATCGAATCTTCTTCCATATTCTAAAACCGTAAATACCCACGGCTGATCAGTTTTAGGATTTCAGACATTACTAAAAGAAGAAAATAAAAAAAAAAATCCCACGGGCTAAAAACTAGATTACCCATTCGTTGGAAGAATTAAAGAACATATAAAATGATTTCTAGTCTACATTTAGTCAAGTCTCGGACTAGGATTAGAAGTGTGTAGTTGAGTATCAGACATCACTGAATCACCTATTGAAGACGGAGTTCAACCGAAGACATTTGGAGAACTTCGTCAACAAAAGGTATTTGAAGACTAGACCATTCTATTTACTCACATGATCATCATTCTATCTTTATGAGACAAAGTCGTATGACCACGTGGACTTTAAACATTGCATTGAAGAAGTTCCGAATCAAACTAGTCTTGTTGAAATCTCGAAATATGATTCAAGCAATAGTCATTCGTATACTTGATGAATTTAGTAAGAATAATTTATTGTTTGAGAACTAAGTTATGATTCAAGTTGATCATTGAAAATAGACCGAGCGATGATATTCGTCATTGATGTCATTTGGGAATATTTCAAATTGATTTATAAGAGAAATATAAAATTACTGAAAATCTAGATTCAGGACGGTACACGTACCCAGTATTCGTACTGACGTAACTGTACCAAAACAGCGAGTTCGTGAATTGGCTTATGGTACACGTACCCAGTATGCTGAGTTTGGAAACTGACTTCGGTACACATACCCAATATCTGTCCGGAAAATTGCCCTGAGGGTACACGTACCTTTGCAGTCGGAATTCATGAATTGGGTTGGTACACATACTCAGTATGCATACCATCTCTACTGAATATTTTCAGATGCATTCAAATTATTTTGTACGTTTGGCAAAATATTTTCAGATGCATTCAAACGCATAATATTTTCAGATGCATTCAAACTACTTCCAGATGCATTCAAACGCATAATATTTTCAGATGCATTCAAACTACTTTCTACGATACGTTCGTTTGGCATTAAACTCTAGAAAACACCTCTCCCACATATTTCATCACTTTAATCACTTGTGATTGTAAAAAATGCCCCTAATTTTTCTTCCATTATAATAGAAAAAGAGAAGTGATTCGGTCGTAGCAAAATATAATTCTTTACACAGTGATAGCAGCAGAATGTGCATACAAACTAAAAAAATAAAAGCAGCAAATGTACCCTATTTGCAGGGGGCAAACGTCAACCAGCAGCATGGATTCGTATTCCGGAGACATCAATACCTCTTTCTCCGACAAAAAGCCTAGATTTTCCAACCTTCTTTAAAATAATCCCACTGGCCAAGGACTCAAACTATCAAAAAACAAAAAGGATTTGCAACTCTGGGAAACAGCCATCAGCAGCAGTTCTTCTGATTCTACCAGAACAGGAATCTAAGTAATGTAAGCTGGCTGCACCTTTAAATTGCTGAGAATTAAGCAAGGTATCTAAAGGTATTGGGATTGTCTTTGTCTCTCTCCAGATAATCCCGGGTAATCAAATCTTCAATCCTCTTCTTTATGATCTTAAAATCAGGCTGCTCATATAAAATTTAATAGAGAATCATGCAAGTATTAAAACCCAAAATATTAACAAAATAGACAAAAAGGGAGAGAAGAGGACAAGCTGTAAATCATACCTTGAACATTCTGTTTAGCTGATCAACACATTCTGACAACAGTTGATGATAAGGCAGAACTTTACGACTCTTCATAATCCTAACAATTGAAGCATCAATAGCATATCGTCTGTCCTTGTCAACATCTTCAATCACTTTCTTCTTTTCATCCACAGGGGGCAAAGGGACCTATTGAAGTTTCAGAAGGTCAAGATTCAGTCAACAATGAAGGAAAGAAGACAAGAAGATTACAAACAGATAACAATGAAGCCCTCAAACCTTGATCCTCCTCATTTTATCAGTAAATTCGGCATTAAACATAAAACTGTCCTTCTGAGAGATCGTTTTCGTGTTAGGTTCCTTCGCAAGGATCTTGTATTTTGCACAGGAAAGGGAATGAAGCAGCCTTACAACATCATCATCCGACAAATTCAGTTGTGACAAGATTTCTGAGTAAGTTAACTTATCTGACGAATTGAATAACAACAACAGAGAAGCCTGAAACATGAAGGAAAAAAACACTTAGCCTTTTAATCCATAATTCAACCTTCCACATCCGTTGCATCTTAAAATCAAAGTTACCTGATAAGTGGTCACAACAAGTTCAATAGGTTTCTTTTGAAATTTCCCAACAACATTACAAGTACCCAGTGAGTACTGCCATGTAAGTTTCCTGTGTTTAGTCTTTGTCTGATAGAACTCCTTAAAAACTTCCACACACTTTACCTGAAAACAAAATGGGCAGAGTTCAAATAAAATCAGAAACCGATATCATATATATTTTCTTTGATAGATTTATTTCTCCTATTATGTTCTGCCCATATTCATAATTAATACAATATATATATATATATATATATATATGCATACCATCTCCGCAGGCAAGTTTAAATCTAATGATTTGTATGATGGCCAGAATCCTGTGGTAAGGACAGTAACTGTCAAGTCAATCCCGGGATGAGCATGAGCATTACTTTTTTGGAACTCCTCAAATTCGGATTGGTTATCCTTTGCTAGCTGCAAATCCGTCACCTATAAGAAGAACCATGTACATACCGATTAGAACTTCCACTTCTAGTAAATACGCAGTAAATACAATACAATTTAGAATGGTGATTAGGCAACTGACCATGCCCTCCATTTTTGAGGTAAATTGACCACCACATTGCTGCTTCAGTTTCGACAAGATACTCCTTTCATGATCATCATTGGCGCTCGTTCCGAACAGAAGACGACGCGCAAGCTTTTTCCTGCCAAACAAAAACAACAACGAAGCAACTCAAGTTTAATAATACATTCAAACAACCTCCAAAGAAGATAAACATATCAGTGAAGAGAGTCATTACCTATAGAACTCGGCAAAAAGATCTTTGTCACTAATGTAAGCAAGTACTTTCACAACCTAGAAAAAATATATAAGAGTTAATGATACCTCAATGAGTGTACCTTGTCAACATGGTCTAGATTTTGTGAACAAAGAAAAAGTCTACCTTGTCAAGTGTATCCTCAATGACATCATCATCCAGTTTTTCACTACCACCCTTCTTAAGGATATTATCGCTGAAATTAGACAACAGCTCTGCACTTGAGCTGCCAGCAATAACCTTGTTGCAAAATACTTCAAATGCCTCTTTGAGTGCCTGAAAATCAAAAAGGACAGTTGATAAGAGGAACATGAGGTCAGAAATACTCAACCAGTAAGAAACTATTCAGTACAGACCTTGTGGAAAAGAGTGTGGCCAGCAAAGCAGGTTGTCACATAGAGCATGTATTTTTCATGAAGGTCAATTACTTTCCTGATAAACATCTGCAAACAGAGAGCGAGTTATATTCTATACTTGCTATAAAATTGATTTTTCAGTCTTCACGAGCCAAGGTCCAAGGGATTTTACCTGCTCTTGCGAGCCCGATACATTTCGATTCTCCTGTAAGAAAATGTCAGATAGATTAAGCAGCAATCAAAAATAGAAAAGCAAACTAACAAAAATAGAACTTTCTTTAACCCAGCTGGTGCACTGTATTAATTAAACATACTGGAGAGACAAGCAGAACACATCACGATGAATTAAGGTTCAGCAATAGAAAATTAACTTGCAATTTTCATGATAAATGCCAATTCAAGCAGGAAAAGTCACACAATTAAAAAAACAAATTACAAAAACTTGAAGAATTTAATCTAAGCAAGTATAAGGTATTCCCGGTTAGAAGACGGCTTGAATCCACAAAACCGCTGTCCACATGTTTGGAACAAGATGCAACTAAATCAGACAAGGAGAAGGAAAAGATGTTCAACTAAATAGATCTGTTAAACATAACAGGCAACAGAGCCAAACCAAATTTGAGGTGACCTATAATTTATTAAGAAAAAGAGAACAATATCTCAAAACTGGCACAATATTCTTCGATTAGTATAACTAAAATGGTTTAAGAAAAAAGACAAACCTTTCTGCTATTTGCTGCATCTTCTGCCTGATTGACCACGGCTATACCCTCAGAAGTAACATGCTGCATCAAAAAATCATTAAAAAATGTAAGACCTACATGCTGATAAACAGCCATCGCTTTAATAATGGATCAAATACTTACAGCTTCCATTTCTTGTAAAACTGACTAGTAGAGAGAATAAGCTAACCTGTTTAAACATAAGGGAAACAGGGTCCAAGCCTTTAGGGATTTTAGAAAATAGAGTATACATCCTTGTAAGATCCTCAGTCTAGCAAAAAAAAAAAACAAATCCACAGGATCAATGATTAGCACACTAAAGGATAGAATCTCCAGCGAGGGAAAGAACTGGTGAAGGAAAATGTGATCATCAATCACCTTGTCCTCTCTTAGCAGCGCATAACACCCGGAGTGCTCCTTTTCAAGAAGTTGTTGGGAAACCTTACTCAGCAGTTGCTCTTGTACTTGCTGCAAGGAAAATAAAATCAATTAACAAAGCCCAAATGGGGATTTCCCTCCTCCGAAAAAGATGAAAGGAGAGAACTGCTAAACCTCAATTAACTTCTCCTCCGTGCTAGAGTGCAGATAATGAGTAACCCTATCCTTTTCCCGCTTCAAACATTCTTCAGCCTAAGCATTGACAAAAAATAAAATTATGTTTACCGCATTTCTAACAAAATAGTAAGCACCGGGTGAGTGAAGATCAGCCCAATATCGAAGCCTAGAAGTACCTTTATCATGTATTCTGGACAAGAATCTTCTTGAATCCAGTTAGAAGCCTTTCGGGTATAATAACCGGCTGTATCAGATAGCAACTCTGCTTCAAAATCATTTACATAACATTCCATATTTCCCATCCCAATATCGACAAAAATAGCAAGAACATTCTTGAGCAAAGCTCGGTCAATTTGCTCTCCTTCACGCTCTTGATTAATCTGTTAACAAAATATTGGTTACATTTAGATCAAAGAAAGAAATGAATACCGTTTGAACTTGGAAGTTTTCTTCGCTGCCTTAACATACCAGTGAGATAACAGCTTCTCTAGCACGAACGTTGATCTCCTCGTACACCTGAAATTGAAATAAAACCCTCAAAAATAAAGATCCATCATAAATCTAAAGGAACGTATACACACATTAAAATTTGGAACTCTTTTCTCATGCCTGAAGGTGTCCAATGTTCAAAAAAAAAAAAAAAAAAAAACCAATTACTTATTTATACAGCTGAACTCTTGTACATACCAGTTTACGGAAGCAAAGAAGTCCAACATCATTAAGTGGTGGAAGTGATCTTCGAGCAATGAAGTAACGATCCAAGTAAAAGAAAAATCGTGAAAGCCACCTGACCATAATCTTGTGATTTATCCATCTCTTCTCGAGTTCTCTCAGCAAAAACTCGTCATGCTTCTCTCTCAAAGATGGCAACACCTGTGACAAAGGACAGTTGAAAAGTCAAAACAGGGTTTAGATACAGGCAACAGGACAGAAGACAGATGAATTTAGTAAATTAATAGTGATGAATTTAGTAAATTAATAGTAAGCAGAAACATATCAGACTGTTGTGTTTAACTCAGCCAATTCATGTACCAGCATGAAGAAGCACAACATCTCTCAATTACGTTCTGTTAACAGATACAATGCAATCTGAATCGACCTTCCTAAACTTACAATGCAATCCACCTGACCACAGCGATAAACCAGTTTCAAGCTGAAAAGATGACTGAAATTGTCCTCACATATAATGAAAAATTCCTAACACAAGACACAATAAATTACCTAATATGATTACTAGTTCTATAGATGTTATATATAAATACAAAAATGAAACAATCTATTATACATGCCACATCGGTAAACCAGAAAAGATGACTGTGCTCACATATAATGAAAAACTCCTAAAATGATTATAGTTCTTTAGATGTTATATACAAATACAAAAACCAAACAATCTATTATATATGCATGAAATACAAAGAACTAGAAAGACAATAATCTTAACACAACGACGAGTAGGGCAGAAGTCTATCCCACCGTTTCATTTATGTAGTTCTCGAATGCTTCTTTGTACTTTTCATAAAGCTGCTGAGAATAGTCATGAGGAGGTTTCTGTGTACACATGTTGTAACATGTTCTGTACTCAAAAGTTAAGAAAAAACAATCCATGCATAAGCTCTTAAAAACATCATTACAATCACATAAACTACAACAACAAGAAAAGCGTAGCAAATCTCTTCAAGGATACGTATACAGCATCATGTAACTATCTGAGTTGAATTGTGGTTCCGGAAGACCTTCCAAAATCTTAATAAGCTTTGTAATCCCAGTCTGCATAAGTCCCCATCCATGGTCCAGCGTAATAACTGGACGATCCATCTTTTACCCTAACAATTCGCTACTCAAACTCAAATCCCTGCACAAAAATCATCCAAATCACAGTTAAAACCAACTATTCCCCCAATAAACCCTAATAACAACATTAAAGAAAACAAATGAAAGAATCTTTCCACAAAATAAAACCCTACATTATCAATACCCAACAACAAACTAAACTCGTAAAATTTCTCAACACTAAACCCTAAAAACTTAATAAAAATAAAAACAAAAAAATAAATCAAGAACTCATCGCTGATGAAGAACAACCTAACTGAACCGCAGCGAAAGAACGAGTAAAAAACTTAAACCCTAAGAAAAAAAAAAGGAAAAAAAGAAGAAGAAATCATCGCTGATAAAGATGAAAAAGAACTATAACAAGATCAGACTTAAGAGATTATGGAGAAGTCTTACCTGATGAAATGAAAGACGGAGAACAAACCCTAATCACTGAACCGAGCCCTAATCGTGCTTAAGAAGACGAGGAGAATTTTTTTGAGTTTCTGAGTCCTACTTGGGAGGACTCTTTCTTTTTATTCTCCCACGGTCTTTTTTTTTTTTTCCTTCTTTTAAATAAGGAATAAGGAACGAGATATTTGGGTGCCATCAAGGTTTTGATGATCTGCCATACATATTAACAAACTTTACTTGGGTGCCACGTTCAGTCCAGAGAGGTAACCACACTTTGTTTACACCTTCATAATTGTTGAAACGCAATCTTTGGGGCCGGTGGTGTGCCCCTTCGATTATCATCATGCTATAATTAAGACACGGATTAACACCTTGCGCGTGGTAAAACCAATGTCATAACGCTCGAAACTTTAATAACGCTCGAAACTTAAGTGGTCTCCCTAGCAGATCCCACATTCGGCATTCCCACTGTGTTTATTCCCCTGACCAGATTCAGCCCAACCCAATAATTTGTATAAGAGCGTAAGAGGAGTTTTCGTGTGATCTCTGGATTTTAGAGTGGTGACTCGATCTGTTAGCCTCAAGTGTGAGAGTTAGACTCCTGGTCAACTGGGCTAAACCATGTTAGTTCGGTAAAAGTACCTTTGGCAGGTAGGAGAAGGATTAATCACGATAGGCAGTCCAAAAGAAAGTATAAGTTATATGACTTCTACACGCAGTAGCTTGGGCTAAAAAGGAAATGATGAAGAACTCCAGCTAGGGGTGCACATGGACCCAACAAAACCGCCTAAACCGCCCGACCCGATCTAAAAATGACCGAACAAAACGAAAACCGAAATACTCTACGACCTTGTACGGTTAACATTGTGTAAACCCGAGCTATCTACGGTGCTATTCGGTTATGTATAGCTACCGACCGACCTCATTCAATACCGACCGATCTAAAAGATCAATGGCCAATAAAAACCCTAATACCCACATATTAATACTTCTCCTAGATACTCCAGTCAACCTTCTTCTTTATTCTTCTTATTTTCCTCTCGAAGCAAAACCTGGGTTGCGGAAGAGGCGACTCATTTATCTTCTCGTCTTCAAACTTATTCTATTAACTATAAACCTTACCTACATCACCACCATCATCCAACTGTTGCGGATTTTTGTTTATAACTGAATGGAGTTTACAGGCAATTGAAGTGTTTGTTGGCTGATTTTTATTAGTAGGATTTGGTTTCGATTTGTTCATTGACTCCCACTAATTAAGGTACTTGTATTGATGGGGTTTTGTTTGATTTGTGATTGATGTTTTAATTGATTGAGGTACTCTTAATTGCGGCACTATTACTAGCGGGTTTTTGTTTGATTTCATTTTTTTTGTTTTTGATTATGTGTACTGATTATCTCTTATGGGTGGATTGTTACTATGTATGTTAATGATGGTAAACCAGATTGATTAAAAGAAAGTGAAAGATCGGTAAACCAGGAACCGATCCGACCCGATCTGATCATCAATCGTACGGTTTACAACCGACCCGAACTAAAACTTTAGTATCAATTTGGGCAGACAAAAAATTAATCGACCTATACGGTTCTCTGGTCGGTAGTACTGAACACCGATCCGAACCGGCCGTTGTGCACCCCTAACTCCAGCAAAGAAGGGGATTTTGATCGTTGTCGTATGCGTTAAAAATAAATTACTTTCTCACTACTCAAAATATATAATGTAGCAAGGGCAAGAAAGGATCGTTCCCACATAGAGGACTAAGGTTGTCAAGTTGTTTCGGTTTCATATATAAAACAAGGGGGATTTTTCAGGTTTTTATAAACTAACATAAAATAAAAAGCAAAACAATAAAAAGTAAACACGCAAATCAAGGATGTGAAATATTGGGTAAAGGTTTCATCTTCAATTGTAAACAAGTTTTTGAAAGTATGAATAGAATTCGTATTTAATCTCGCTATCATCAAAACCCCTGGAATACCTTATTGCAGGAATACTCCGTAAATTTCCTAAATTTATCAACACACACATTAGAGCTGCGTATGTGAATTCTACCTAAAGAATAACCTAACTCCTTGCGCTAATTAAGTTCAATTCCTATGAGCATTAAGTTTCAGAAATAGGATAATCAATGCAATTGTAATACATTGCGCAAACAATTTGAACAAAGGTCAATTTATACATATGATTACAAGAGTGTATCACTACAAAACGTAATCATATCATGCTACTCGTATTCAAGGTTATCGCTCGATGATGAACCCTAAAATAGCTATAGATATGGATGTATGTTCAATCAATTCTAGACTCAACTAAACAAACATTCAATCATATTGCAATACATCAATCATGCAATTATTATAATCAGTAGAAATCAAACGATAATATTGAGAGAAAACTAATTCATAAAATCAATAATTTGGTTTCCAAAATCCAACTACATCTTTAACCAATAAAAATAAATCAACTACTTGTGTTTATGGAGTTCATCATAAAAGTTGGAGAATAAAACTATCATGCAAACCCTAGAAAGAAAGTAGAAGTCTTCCTAATGGAGATATCTTTAGGTTTAGAGAAAGACTTTTCTATTTATATGCTTCACCAATTCTCAAAGGATACTATCTTCTCAAAACCCATCTCCAATTCGTCCACCAAGCCCATGTGTGAAAACATCTCTTCTGGAAATTCTGGACCCAAAACTGGGTCGCCGGATTGCTGACATCATCACCGGAATCTGGATACCGTCGCCGGAATTTGGTCATCGGGAAACCATCTCTGACCACCTGAGCCTGTATCCGACTATCGTAACTCCCCGCAACTCATTATCCTTTTCTGCAGTTCATACACTGACAATTCAGAGCCACACATCACAAATAAACCATCTAAACCAATTCTTGGATTCTTGCGGAAACGTGCCCAAAAGCGTGATTCCAAACTCATATATTCATCCGCAAACTCTTGCATCCGACTCGTACCCCCTTCATGATTCACTGAAACTTTGCAATCCCCACTTTTGGTTCCAAAATCCGACTACCGAAACCAGTACCATCGTCTCACCATTCTCGCTCACTTTTCACACAATTTCTGCAGCATTGGTTGCAGAATCTATTTCTCAGGCCAAGTTCACAGCCACCACGCATTCATCTACACTATCAAGCATTCATTATTCCCTACACAGTTTACATTCATTCATTCTATACCTCCCGCGGCACCCTCTCCACTGCATTTCAGCTCAACTCAGTCACTGCACATTCAACGGCTCTTTGCACTGCATCATGGCCTTCAAACCACTTCCCAGTCTATCTCCTATCTCAGCAAAACAACAACAATCATCTCTTGTGGTTCCATTTTCCTATTCTCTCTGTAACTATAGCTGCAACATTATCTTCCATCACCACTGCCAATTCCCTGTAAAACTCATTGCCGCATCACCTGCAATTCCATTGCTCTGCCATCTTGCTCCAACACCAACACAGTATCAGCACATTCGAGTCCCTGTCATTCCTTACATGCATCTACACCTTTCTTGAGCTTCCACATAACAGCACCACTAGCAACCCATTTCCTGCATCACTTTTAATTCCATTGCAACTCCAGTTCTAACATCTGTAACATCAACAAATCTGTAATCTTCACAACCAGCTTCTCTAGTATCAGCTGCATCATCCCATAAGCTGCTCATAACCACCACCACGATCATTGGCAGCATCAACACCTATTCAAAATCCATTCCTCCTGTAATCCAAGCATCTCCACTTTTGTCACCAACTGCAGTAGCATTCAAGTTACATTAGCACTAGATAAATCTTTTGCATCAGTTACAAGACCACCTGCACTTCAACAACTTAATATCATAGCAGCAAAACCTCCAGATCCCATACAAACCCTTGAATCCACTGAGCACAACCACACAAGTACCAAAACTGCAATTCCCATTGCCCTTGCCATGACTCATTGTTCTTTCTTGCAACTACAGTTGCTTCTTGTCTCAACTGCCAGTCACTAACAGAAGCAACTACAAACCTCAATCCCACTTCTCCATCTCAAACCACAGCAGTACCCATTTACTCAGTTGCAATACCCATTTTCCCTGACATTAACAGTACCTCATGCAGTCAGTTCTACCTCTCTTGTCTCAAACTTGAACAGGCCCATCGATCTGAAACAACTGACATTCTTTGATTCAATCTCTATCTTCTTTTTAATTTCAACAAAACCAAATTCCAGTGAAACCCATCTCTCAGCACTACTGATTCCATCTTCTTTCCTTATTCCAGACCACCAACAGCTTCATCCAACCAGTTCCCCTGATTTGTAGTTCAAAACTCTTACTGAACTTCTCATTCGAATCAGACCCATACTTTATTGAACTCAACCACTGTGGAACCCTAAATTCCACCTACAAACCACCAGATGCAATTTCCTTCTTAACATATCAAATACACCACCAGACATCAGTGAAATCATATCCTTCTTTCCCTATAATAACCCTAAATTCCATCCTTGACAGTGACCACTAGATCCACCATCATAATTGTCACGATCTCAGCAACATCGCCTCTATTTTCCTTGCCTCTTCTGAATTTCAGACGAAATGATTGAGATGAATCACATTTCTCTCAATTTTAGGCCTTTGGTAGTAATGAAAAGGATACTTGCACCCCAATGTAGGACAAGGGCCACCTAAATTTATTTGGAATGTCAGGCCTAGTTTTCTGTTCAGCTGTCAATTTTTGGGAGACTGACAGTTTAGTTTCCTGCATAATTCTTTACTCTAATGTGTTAGAGAGCTGAGCGCTTGCTAGCTTCGAGTCTGCGAACATCTAATGTTTCCAATTGATGCCATGAGCCTCCCATTTCTTCTCGTTTTACGTCATATGACTCCAAAATACCTAATAAACTCAAAATCAATCATAAGATACATAATTCACAAGAAAACTCGCAAAGAAAGCATAAACAATAGATAAATATTAAGGTGTTTACAACACCTATCCGATTGTAGGAATCTTATAGATATTTTGCATGAAAAGTCTATCTCCATTTCTCTGCAGGGCAAAGGAAAAATAAAATAAAATGGTTGTTGCCAAAAAAAATCCAGGTTTGGGAAGTAGATAATACTCTTGTAAAAATGGCTAAACATTTTCTTTATAATCTTGGAAGGAATACCACACAATTGAATTTGGAAATCACTTGAAGGAAATAGATCAAATACCTGGAGCATGAATCATTTCACCTTCGCATTAGATAGACTACTAATTTTGTAACAAACTTTTGTAACATTCCTAGCTAGTCATTACCCAAAACATATGAATAAATAAAAATGAAGTTATTTTGTATATCTAACTGACATCGAATTTAACATAGTTAAGCTAATGTTGGCATATATTCGCCGCATAGTTAAGCTATACCGTTTATTTATCTTATCTTCACCACGTAATGCGATGGCTAGTACCACTCCTACCATGCATCTAACACCACTGGAAATTAAAAATTCTTCTCAGAATAAAGCTCTTTGTTTGAAAATATTTGAAGAATATTTTTCTACCTAGAGATAAATTGTCAAGGTATAATAATGGGATAAAGATGCATTGTAGTATGTGTTACATTGGTGATGAAACGGGGATGGAGCCAGGATTTATTGTTTAAGGGGACAAAAATGTATAGGTAAAGTAGTAATGACGTAAAAGTGAGCGGCCGAAGACCGCAAACTTTTTTAGGCTATTGTTTTTTCTTTCAAATGATGTCACCTAGATACCCGATAAGTTGTAAGACGTTTAAGGTAATGGTTGGATTTAATAATTTTTGATATTTATCATTTCTTTCCTACATAATTTTGAAGCTTTGATATTTAAGCCGGGTTTTATACGATAAATGCCTATCGCCAGTAGTTTTTAAAGTAAGTATAGCACAATTCACATAAATCTTATAGGATTTCAGGCTTATTAAATTAAATTAAGTAATAATATAAAGATAAGGGCAGACAAATCTATAAATACTTAAATTTTCCAAGCCTAATATGATATTTAGGTAAAGCCTAACATATAATTAGGAAATGATAGGGGGATTGTTGTCCCCACTAGACTTTGTGTAGACCCGTGCCTGAAACGATATATCATTTGTTTCTAAAAATTTCTTATGCTATAACCATTAGGCTAAGCGTTAATATTAATACAGGCCAAATTCATAATCAAGGTATTAGTTTTAATTGTGACCAACAATTCTCGTTATATTGCTAACACATTATGTTAGAGCATTGCTCGGTCGAACTCGCAAGTGTTGCTATCTCAAGCTTGTTTGTCATGTTTAGTTGCCAAAACTATAAGTCTTGATTTCTAGTCTACTTATAGCTAAGTCTCGGATTAGGACAGTAAGTGTAGTTGACATTTAGACTCCACGGCGTTCGTCGAATGAAGACGAAGAACTACTCAAGGGAACTTGTGGAACTTCGTTAACAAAAGGTATGTGGAGACTTGAACTTATCTATCCCTCAAAAGTCTATCTATGATATCTCCTATTTTGAGACAAAAGTCGTATTGCTATATACACATTTGATATTTCGAGCTGAGTTTATCTCGCTTATTTATTTCTCGAAATATGTGTTGGTAAGCTTTCGCTTTATCCAAGTTCATCTTTACTCGTGATGAAAGTCATATTATTTCAATAACTTGAAAATCGCTTTGATGAAAATAGTTTGTGGATAACAACTATTTTAACATCCTCTAAGAAAGTTTTAATGATTGAAATGAGAGTTTAAAACAAGTAACCATGTTTGGATATAAAAATAGTGTGTTCTCACATTTGTGTAAAAGTCCAAAAACCGGGAACCTAAAGTATGTGTATCCGCACGCGTACCCGCACGCGTACTGGCGGTTGTTGGAAATCCGGGTAAGTATGCGTACCCGTACGCATACTGGCGGAAGTTTCACGTCTGTGAATTTCTGCTGGAGTTTAAAAGTAAAAAAACAAACTCAATCTGAGTACTTAAGTATGAGTACCCATTTGCATACTTAAGGAGGTTACTTTCTAAAATCGGTTCATTCATGAACTAAAACATTTATATATAATAAGTAATGCAATCTTTGCAAACCATGGCTATAATGTTCATGAATTGATTCAAGTGAATCAAAATCGATTTTTCTTTGATTATGTCTTGTATAATTCTATGAGATCTAAGCAATTGAACAACTCTCTAACTAGTTCATTTGAGTCATTTGAACTAGTTATGGTAAAGATGAATAAGGTTGATATGAAAGTGCTCATATGGCTAACCATTAGTTAACTATTGTTGAACCGACTAAGTGTATACGTTTAGGTATGGTTACTCAAACCTAAATGAAGGTACATTTCATTTGTGTATAACAAGCGAAGTTCGATCTAACGGTTGAAAGATATTAGCTTGAATCTAATCAGGTTTTTATCTAACGGTGAATGCTTTGTTACCAAGGTAACTTAGATTGCAACTCTGATTTGAAATCTATATAAAGGATAACTCTAGCAACTGGGAAACCTAATCCCCACACCTCTTGTGTGATACTAGTTGTATAAGATAGAGTCGATTCTCCTTTAACCTTAGGTTTTTCATGAAACCCTGTAGGTTAACGACTTAAAGACTTCATTGGGATTGTGAAGCCAGACCCAAATATTTTCTCCATAGTTGCGTGATTTGATCTTGTTGTTTTCTATCGTGATTGAGTACAATCGTAAGATTGGCTTGAGATTTATATCTCCGATAGGCAAGATTGAAAAGTATTCACAAATACCTTCGTCTCATAGTTTGTGATTCCACAATATCTTGTTTCGTTAATCGATTAAGATTATTGTGAGGTGATTGATAATACTAGGTTGTTCTTCGGGAATATAAGTCTGGGTTATCAATTGGTTCATGTTCACCTTAATTTATCAAAAGACAGAACAAAACTCGTAGGTATTTTTGTGGGAGACAGATTTATCTATTCCAATATACTTTTCTGTGTGAGACAGATTTGTTTATCAAGTCTTCGACTTTGGGTCGTAGTAACTCTTAGTTGTGGGTAAGATCATCTAAGAGAATCAAGTGTGTAGTATCCTGTTGGGATCAGAGACGTAAGGAGTGCAATTGTACCTTGAAAAAGTGTGATATTGATTAGGGTTCAACTACAATCCAGACCGAAGTTAGCTTTGTAGTAAGCTAGTGTCTGTAGCAGATTAATACAGTGTGATGTTCAAATCTGGACTAAATCCCGGGGTTTTTTATGCATTTGCGGTTTCCTCGTTAACAAAACTTCTAGTGTCTGTGTTATTTCTTTTCCACATTATATTTTGTTATATAATTGAACTATTACAGGTTGTGCATTGAATCGGTCAATTGGTAAATCCAACCTTTGGTTGTTGATTGAAATTGATTGATCCTTGAACATTGGTTTGGTACCATTCAAGTTATTTCTCTTGTATTCAATCAGGCTCGCAAATTCTTATTTGTTTGATTGCGGATTGAATCGAGAAATTGAGATATAACTCTTTGATATACTTTTCTTAAGATTGAGTCTAACTGTCTAGTTGATTCTCTTGAAATTAAATTGGAGTTAGTCCATACAAATTTCTAAGCGAAATATTGGGTGAGATTTTTGTACCCCCGCCTTTTCACATTACCCAAGTTTTCTATCTAGAGATTAAAACTCCGATTGGCTCATATAAAAAGACGGGTGCACTAAAGATTTCTAGAATCTGAATCTGAATCTAAATAGTCGGGGTACGGTTAACATGATTAATCAATTGTCTGCAATTTATATTGATAACTAAATCTTAACCCGTGCCGTAATGGCACGGGATATTTTGCCTCTAATACGATGTTGTTCACATTCCTCTTGCTTCATTTTTTTCATGAGTAATTATTTTGATATTCAAATAGGTTTTGGGAAACAAAATGGGTTACCTGATCTTTTTATTTTTTTACTTAAGCATGTTATTCCAATTTATTATCTGGACGGAGTAATAATGTTGTGCCAACATGAAAAAAAAATAAAAAATACAATAAATAAACTTTTTCCACATTTATTATTCCATCATACCATCATTTCAAATTTCAAAAAGGATATTTCATCTAACAGTACATATACCTAAACTGGCAATCCAACTCCATGATGTTTATGAATACATTTGTTCAGAAATTATTGATAACTAAGGCTCTAAGGAGTGAAGAAAAAACCCATAATATTTTCCCTACAGATAAACACTATTTATTTAGTTTTTGCAAATGTGAGAGTTATAAAAATGAAGAACCCTTGGCTATTGGAAGGCTGAGATATACACATGTGAGTTGTAAAAATAAACTTATAATAGTAAATCAAAACATCTGTAAGATTCTTTGCCAATCATATTGATAACATAAAATTGAAGAAATTTGTGGATAAAAAGATTTCACACCAACTATGATAAGTAGTGCATGAATGACGTTCTCACATCTAGTGTTACTCAAGTAATTTGGAGTTTTAAAGAGCATAGTCATATTAATATTTGTATCTACATAAATTCAACTAACCTTCCGAAGAAAAATTATTAGTTTCAAGGTAGAACCAACACAAACTTCTGTCGCCTTCAATGTGTAGAACACACACTGGGTTTAATCCTCCTTGAGATTAAACAAATACCCCAACATTAGTCAAATAATGTTTACAAATACGGGATCAAAACAAAGTGCTAACGGCAAAAATGAGAGACTAACATCCGTGCTACAAAAAAAAAATCCTAATGTATCAAATTTTGTTAACCAAACATGTATTCAAATTAAAAAGTCATCAACTTAACACAAAAATATAAAAGAACCCAAGTTAAATCAATACTTGCATAAACAAAACTTATAAGAGAATTTTGTAATTATTAAATACCTTTAAAATCACTATTAGAGATTTAATTGCATGCCTCGTTAAAAACTATGGTAAGACGAAATCACCAGATTAATCTGTAGAAATTTCACTGGATATGTAGCAATTCAAAGAAGTTTACACTGGTGGTGATGCGTTCCATCTAAGTGTTGTTCGATTGATTTTTTTTAGAAGGTTTCGGTTTTCATTGGAGAAACCGAGAGGGAGCGTTTCATTATATTCATTATCATTCAGAAATCCAAGACCAACTCGCCCTCTGCTTACGGGATATCAATACAACCTTAGATTTATATATTGGAGGGAGAAACCTTGATACTAAATATTTAGTTTTTAGTGTTATTTATTATATAACGTGACATCCAAATGTTTTTTCTTCTTCTTAATTTTCATGTATTTTGTAGATGCATTTTACTACAAACTACATCCAAAGGATAAAAACATGTTACTCATCTCAAATGAAAGTAAACACTCCACAATGAACACAATATATACGTGGTTCGGTATGATTACCTACGTCCACGGGGGTGAAAGGATGAATCTTATTACTTCGAAGTGTTACAAGGGTGTTGCTCTTAGTTGGATTTCCTTACAAGGTGAACTTACTACTCACTTACTTCTTCTTAATGTTCACTCGAGTTTTCCTCCTTCTCTCTCTCAAAATTACAACCTCCCTTTCTTGAATATATAAGTTCCTCTATTTATAGGAGAAGTTCTATACAACCAAATTAAGGTGTTGGTCATGTTACATCTATTCAGCAGTTCTGTGATCGGTCCGACTCACGTCGTCCCATGTGGCCTATGTATCCTGACTCCTCGCCTATCCTTCGTACGGGCCAATCTCTTCAGGTGCTTTATTAACACGATGTCGCCTATCTTGCCCGTCGCCCTTACGGTTATCCGATGTGACATGTCCATTCTTATCCGTTTGACCATAGCTCCTCGTTTGACCCGCCACGCCTTATCTTGTCAGCTTTGTCAGAAGTCTGGGTCAAGTCTTGTCCGACATCATTACGCCCGATCCACGTGGCTCCTTAAGTCTTGTGCCCGTTAATCTTCGCTTTATACTTCGCGTCTCTTCGTATTTGGGTACACCAGGCCTAGGATGTTGCCACCTGGATCTGTGGATAGTTTAAACCTACATTTATGCCCCTTCTTTCGCTCGTGTATCAGACACGAGTGGAAGAAAGTCGTTTCAACCGCCACGTCCTCGTCCATGCCTCAGATCTCGCCATGCAGCGTCCCACTATCTCCACTTTATTACCTGTAACCGTTGGCATCAGTTACAACTTATCCTCCTTAAATAGCCCGCTCCTTTTTTCTTCTTCTTCTTCACTTCTCTCTCAATCTTCCGCCATTGCAATCTCTTCTTCAAGATTTCTTCGTTACTTTGCGCTTAAAAAACCCTAGCTTTCTTGTTTTTCTTCCTTTATCTCTCCCTCACCGATTGTTACAGTAGCTGTTGTCGCCTCATCTCTTTTTGTTGAAAACCGAGCTTTGCATTATCTCCATTAATGGCTTCTTCTCCTTCCATGACTGAGAAAAGGTCTGTTGACGACATTTTTTCCGAGTTTGATGCTCCTTCCCTTGCTTCCCTATTTTTGCTTGAAAGCCATTCTAGGTATGATGATCGCGCGATAAAATCTATTTTTGCTGATAGCTCTTCTTCTATTTCGTGCAGGTCCGAGAAAAGGGTGAAAGATATCTCTGATGAAGAGTTTGTTGAGCAGTTGAAGGATAAGTATGATCTTCAGAATTACGAAGTGACCCTTCTCTCGGGCCGAAATGGTACCTTGAAGAAGACCGACATGAAGAGGCACGAGCAATCGGTTGATTGTGTGGTCATTACCTTGGGTCAACTGGAGCTGGGCCTTCATCTTCCCTTGTACAACCCTGATATCCCTTTTTATTACGAGATCCTTTCTCAGATCAAGCCTTCTCGTGCTTTGGCTCAATGGACTGGTAATACTTTCCGAATTATGAACAAGTGAAGGGATCGCCGCGATGGTCACGGTTCTGTTTCCGAGTGGTCGACCTACAAGCCCGAGGACGCTCCCGAGTATACTGTTGCCAATTTCCTCGTCAACTATCGAGCTGGTACTTCAACCCTGGGTGAGCTTGTCGGTTTTGCTGCTAGTCCTCATCGGGTCAAAACTATGCCCGAGGGTGTTGAAAGGATGATGCTGGATGCCGATCCTATCGGCCAACCCTGCAACAGGCGACCCCGCCATTCTAATGATCCGATTTATCCACGAGTTCCACTTCTTATCCGAGGTCCGATTCTTCATGGTGACTTCCCGTCGCCCACTTTTCCTTCCGAGCCCTATTCTTTCTGGGTGGTTAATGATGACAAAGATGATAAGGTATGCGCTTTTCTTGATTTTTATTTTGTTAGCTTCGGGTGTCAGTTAGTCATTTGTTATTATTTGAAAATCTCAGGTCGGTTCCACCAAGACTGTCGGATCTAGGAAAAGAGTTGCCAGCACAAGGGTTGAGGAAGACCAGGGGAAGGTAACAAACACAATGATTTTCTTATAAGTACATGTACTTGCCCCTGTTTTTTGCCTTCACATGTTCTGACGAGACACCTTATGCAGAAAAACCCTAGGCACGATGATGATGATGCGGGCGATGTTGACCCCAATGCTCTTAGGCGTAATCCCGCCCGAGGTAAGCACGTTGCTAAGCCACCGCCGAAAAGGGTCACGATTGTTGAACTTTCCGATGAAGATGAGTTATTTGATGAGGATGTCTTGGGTGACAAAGACGGTGAGCCGAGCATGGGCAATCAGCAGAAGCCCGTGGAGACGCCCGACGTAGAGAAGGTTGTTATTGGCGTACCGGCAGAGCTTCCTTGTGTGCCCCGGATTACTGAAGGATCATCTTCTAGTGCTGAAACTTCCTTTACTGTCTCTGGACCGATCATGAACTCCTTGGGTGCGCTTACTTCCTCCGACTTTGGGAAGTATACTGATGAGGAGATGTTGAATGATGTGCCCCGTTATGGTGACATCGCCCTGACACTTGACACTGTGGTGAGCGATTTGTTCTTATTGCTTCGGTTGTGATGATGCCCCGCTTCTGTTTTCTGTTCTGAGTGTCTCTTACGATGTAAATTCGCTTGCTTGTATTAGATTATGAACCGAGTACGCTTAGATGACGCAAATCGCCTCCGAGAAAAGCAGTTGATAGAGTCTCTCCAACTTCAACTTCAGAATGAAAAGAGTTGCGCGAGCGAGCTGGAGATCAAACTTGCCGATGCTCAAGGTATATTATCATTCTTAACTTGTATTGATTGAATTTATCGTGCCAATATCCTGAGTCGGGTATCCTTCTTCTTAGCCGAGATATCTAGTATAGGTATAGACGCTACTTCGGAGTTTAGGATTATGAAGAAAAAATGGGATATTGAGAAGGATTTAGTAGAGAATCTTCATCAGCGAATAGCAAACAAAGATGGTAAGATCGACCGTCAAACTAAGGATATTGTAAGGATGGAGGACGAGCTAGAACGACATCGCCGATTTGAGTATGATCCGTCAGATATGGATAGTTTGCGGGCTCACTTGGAATCTTCTTAACGTTTTGCTGCTGAAAAAGCTGCTTTAGCCATGAGTTTGGAGCAAAAGGTAGACGTTCTTCAATTGCAAAATCGAGACCTTCATGAGGGCCGCCGACGAATATTGAGGGATAAAGATGTGGTGGAGCGAGCTAATAACGACTTTCTGGGCCGAGTGAGTGAACTCGATAAAGTTAGGGGCGACTTAGAGTGGATTAGATCGCAGCTTGCAGTGCTTCAGGTATCGCGTAAACGTTTAATAGACAATTGGAACGAGCATAAGAAGTACTGTCCAAGTAACGAATTCAACGAGCAATGCTACAACGAGCTAACCACGAAATTGTCTAAGGCCGAGGATGAGTTGTCCAAATCCGTAGAGTCACTTAAATCCGTGTTACCAGCTCTGTCAGGTCTTATGAGCGACATGTTGAAGTGGTTCCTTAGACTTAGACTATGCCCCAATAAACCATGATGTATAATCCGCATTTGTTACGTTTTTGCAGGCGAGCAACAACGCTCTCACGAATTGGATCTGGAAGTCCGACGATTGAAGTAGGTCGAGGTCGATCTGGGTTCTAAGCTGGCCGACGTCGGGGAAAACGCCTCTCAGATTACCCAACAGCTCGAGGAAGAGCGCGTCGCCCATGCAGAGGAAATAGACGAGCAGGTTCAGTCGGGCATTATGGCATGGGTGGAAAAAAAGCGGCTCCAGGTCTCGCAGAATAAGGCCAGTACTGCTCCTCCCAAGGCTTAAACCTTCTTTTTGTAGTGATGCGCCACTATGTTGCCCCTTTCATCGGGTTGTAAATCGCTTTAAACACTTCTCCCCGTTTTATTTCCGATACATTGCTTGTTTGTTTTTAATGGGGGTGTTGCGTCGCCGATGTTGTTTGTTTTATTTTTGTTAAACTCTTCTTCTCACCCGGTTGTATGACATTTTCCGTATGTTCTTATTATACGCATGACACAATCGAGTTAACTTTTGTTTCACATGTTATTCCTGCAATCATTGTTCAAGTAAGTTAGTATTCTAACCATTTCCGTCGAATACACCCAACAAGGAGGGTCATCGGGCCCTATGCCATGTCCTGATTGGGGTATCTCATCACTATCTCTTTGGATTCAGTGGAAGGGTAACAGTCATCCTAGTTCTAGGCTCGATACTCCCGAGCGGTTATCGACCAACCAATCTCGGGCACGTGGACACGCCCACTTGCGATGGTGGTGACCTTTCAGATGTAAGTAGGCCACCTAGCTGAGTAGACCTCGCGTCTAAACAACCTTTGGAACTGGTTTCCAACCACCAGAACCCTTAGGCTACCTCGGCACTTGCACACTGCCACTTCCCCGAGTTCGAATATCCAGGCGACTATAAGGCACCTCGTCACTTCCACACTGGCGTTGCCCCGAGTACGAATGCCCATTCGAGTGTAAGTCACCTCGGCACTTCCACACTGGCTTTGCCCCGAGTACGAATGACCATTCGAGTGTAAGTCACCTCGGCACTTCCACACTAGCATTGCCCCGAGTACGAATGACCATTAGTCGCTCATGCCCTATCCATACCCCTCACGATTTCACAGAGATAGAAGACACGTTTGCTTACCGTTTTTCCGCATCGCTCGTCAAGGATGGTAGAGTTTCAGGAATCGGATGTTCCATGGTTTGAGATCTCTTGTTCCGTCGAGTCGCAGTAGTTGATATGATCCCTCGCCCGCCTTAGATTCAATTATATATGGCCCGCCCCACTTTGGTGCTAGTTTTCCGCCTTTTTTGTCGCGCTCCCATTCAGCCAGAAATTTTAACACCTGCTGCCCGGGATTAAATTCTCTTGGTCGGACGCGCTTGTTGTATTCCCGTTGTAACCTCCTTTGATAATTTTCCATTTTTTGTAACGCCATTTCTCTTGTTTCTTCCAAGTCGTCGAGTTTAGCCAAGATTAGATCGGACGACACGTTTCGACTCCAAGATTCTGTCCTTGTGGTAGGGATCATGCCTTCTGTTGGTAGGATTGCCTCGGTTCCGTAGGTAAGCATGAATGGAGAGAATCTCGTAGCTTCTCGTCGTGTGGTTCTGTATGCCCATAGGACATTATATAGCTCCTCACACCAATTGCCATATTCCCCATCTAGTTTTTTCTTCATGTTATCAGCGATAGTCTTGTTGGTGATCTCGGCCTGCCCATTACACTGGGGTTAAATCGGGGTAGCTTTGCTCTTCCTGATGTTGTAAGTGTTGAACAGAAGATCAATGTTTTCGCCTTGTAGTTGTTTCCCATTATCAGAGACGATGGCCGCTGGGACCCCAAAACGGCAGATGATATGTTCCCAAATAAATTTAAAGACATCTTTGTCCCGAATGTGCCTTAGCGGTGCCGCCTCTACCCATTTGGTAAAGTAATCAGTAGCCACGATCAAATACTTCCTTTGCCCTGTTCCCACATGTAATGATCCAACAATGTCAACGCCCCACTTTGCAAATGGCCACGGGATTAAAATTGGGTTTAAAGGCACTCCTGGAGCATGAATTTTCTTCCCAAAACGCTGGCATTATTCACAAGCTTTCGCCATCTGCTTTGCATCATCGTTCATGTACATCCAAAAGTAGCCCATTGTTTTTGCCTTAACAGACAAGCTTTTGCCCGAGCTATGGTTTCCAGCCGCCCCATAATGTAGCTCGTGTAGGATTATATGTCCCTCTTCTTTACTCAAACATCGCAGGAGTGGCCCTAGGTAGGATTTGCGATATAAGATCCCTTCTCTTAACTCGTAGGCGCCCGACTTGATTTTGATTTTGTTTATCTCGGGCCGACCCTTGGGTAGCTCGCCTGTCTCCAGGTATCGATGTATCGGTTTTCTCCAGTCGCCTTCTTTGTATCTATTGGCTGTGTTAATGGCCACATCGATTCGTACTTCGGGTGTTTCTAGGATGGACGGCATAATAAGCCTCATAACACGTATGCCCTCGATACTCGGGTCTACTAACTGTGATGCGATGTACAATAGAGCGTCTGAGTGTCTGTTATCTTTTCGACAAATGTGGCGGAATCTGATGTTGGGTATTTGCTTGATGTAAAATTGGGCGAGCTCCCAGTACTTTTGTAGCACGGGATCGTGCGTAGCGTATTGGCCCGTAATCTGTCGGATCACTAATTGTGAGTCACTAGTCAGACGGACTTCTTGCAATCCCATCTCCATAATTATTCGCAAGGCATGGATCACCGCTTCATACTCAGTGACGTTGTTTGTTGCCTTGAACTCTAATATGAATGAATGCACGATCTTCTTCCCTTTAGGTGTGGTGAATACTAGCCCGAGGCCCAATCCTTCTTTGTTCGCTGCCCCATCGACAAATACCTCCCATCGTGTTGGACTGTTAGCGGCTAGTAGGTCCGCTGGCTCCTCTTGTTCCTCTATCATCCCCGGTACATCCTCTACCTCGTCCTCATCACTGAGGGGGAAATCTGCCAAGAAGTCGGCCACTACCTGCCCTTTGATTGCGGTTCTTGTCCCATATACCAAGTCATATTGTTTGATTATGGCTCCCCATTTGGAGATCCTCCATGATCGCCCTGCGCTATCCAAGACTGATTCGATAGGTGATTTGGTGAGCACTCGTATTCGATGAGTTTGAAAATACGTTCGGAGCTTTGAGGCGGCAAAGGCTAGCGCGAGCACCATCTGTTCCATTCTCGTATAGTTTCTCTCGGACGGACTTAGTGTTTTACTAGTGAAATATACTGACTTCTCCATACTTCCCCCTGATTTCACTAATACTGCACTAATGGCATAGGGTGTCGCTCCCAAATACAGGGTGAGGATTTCTGACGGCTCGGGACTCTGAAGGACTGGGAGACTAGCTAGGTGTAGTTTAATCTTTTGAAAGGCCTCCTCACTGGCATCCGTCCACTGAAATTTTTCTCCTTTCTTCAAAATGTCGTAAAAAGCCTTGCATTTGTCAGATGATCGCGATACAAATCTCCCCAATGCTGCTATGAAACCGTTTAACTTCTGCACATATTTCACTGTCGCGGGAGATGGCATTTCAAGGACTGCCCGAACCTTCTCAGGATCCGCTTATATTCCCCTAGGGGTGATGATGTACCCCAAGAATTTCCCTGACGTAACCCAAAAATCGCACTTGGCGGGGTTAATTTTCATCTTGTGCTTCCTCATTGTTTGAAAGATCTCTCGAAGGTCTAGGACGTGGTTTTTAGCCCGGCGACTCTTAACTAACATGTCGTCCACGTAAACCTCTATGGTATCGTGAATCTTGTCTTCAAACATGTCGCCTACCAATCTCTGATATGTAGCCCCCGCATTTTTAAGTCCGAATGGCATCTTGGTGTAACAATACAATCCTCTTGGCGTGAAGAAGGAGGTATGTTCCTGGTCCTCGTGCGCCAACGGTATTTGGTTGTAGCCCATGTATCCATCCATTAAGGTCATCGCTTCATATCCGACTATCGATTCTACTAGCTGATCTATACTGGGGAGTGGGAAACTGTCCTTCGGGCAGGCCTTGTTCAAGTCGCTGAAATCAATACATATTCTGACCCCTCCTTTCTTTTTTGGAACCACGACCATGTTGGATATCCACTGTGGGTAGTGAGATTTCCTTATTATTCCGGATTCATGTAACTTCTTCAGCTCGACCTCGACTTCCGCTTGTAATTCTGGCGCGATACGCCTCATTTTTTGTCTAACCGTCTTAAACCTTGGATCAATCTTTAAGTGGTGACAGCAAACCTTCGGGTCAATACCCTCCAAATCGCGCACTTCCCAGGCGAATGCATCCAAGTTTTCTTTTAATAACATCGTGAGTTGGCTTGCTTGCTCGTCCGATAGTAATGCTCCGATCCTTACGACCCTGGGTTCTTCTATCGTTCCCAAGTTTACTTCCCGGGTTGGCTCAACCGTCGAGAAGTTTGATTTGGTCTCCCGGGCTGGGGACGCTTCCTTTAATTGCTATAAGGGGTCTTGTTCTTGAGTCTCATATGCCAGGACCACTTGTGAAATCACCTCTTCCAATTCTCTTGCCATCCGAACTTCCTTTGCTTTGTTCTTCTCTTGCCTTTGCCAAGATCGCCGTTCTTCATTAATTTCTACATCGACTTTCATGCACTATCGTGCCGCCTGGGAGTCGCCTACAACTTCTGCTATTCCCTTGAAAGTTGGGAACCTTAACCTCTGATGGTATGCCGACGCTACTCCCTTAATCCCCGCGATCCAGGGATGCCCGATAATTGCCTCATAAGGTGAGGAAACGTCCACCACACAAAAGGTGGTTAGCGTGTCGAGATAGACACCACCATCTGAAACTCTTAAAGTTACTTCGCCCTTTGGGATGGTTACTGTGCCGTTAAAGCCGTAGATGCGATATGTTGAGGGGACGAGCATGTCGTCCGAGAGTTTCATTCTTCTGAACGTATCGTAAAATAGTACCTCAACTGAGCTTCCGCTATCCACGAGAATCCTTCTTACTCCCCACTTCTCGATCAATAACGTGATGACCAGTGGATCACTGTGCGCCTGTCCGTTTGCTGGGACATCCTTAGCCGAGAACGAAATGGGCATCATCATCCAAGGTTCCATAGGCAGGGCCTTGGCTACACTACATATTTCCTTACCATCACGATCCCTTTTATGGATCCTGGTAGTTATTACTGGACCGAAGGTGTAGTCCTACATAGTCGAGTGTGAAATGGTGCTCACGAACTGATTTTCCCTATCAATACGGACTTGATGAACTGGTGCATCGGGTGTTGATGTTGGCCGAGGAGGGTGTCGGACATACTGCCTCAGATATCCATCTCGGATGAGGTGCTGGACAATATCTTTTACTTCTCGGCAGTTGTTGGTGGAATGGCCCCTATACTGATGGTAGTGACAGTATTCGGGATGATCTTTGGTCTCTTGAAACTGGACTCCCCTCGATGTTGGGTAGTTGATATCGTTTCTCTTTTCAACCTCCTTGAATACCTCTTCCAAAGAAGCATTTAGGGGGGTATATGATCGTGCTTCCTGTTTTGGCTTCTTTCCTCTAGCCACCCATTCCCTATTCTCACTGCTGCTCGGGGGTGGGTCCGATCTATTTTCTGATCGCCTGATAGGGTCGTTTGTGAATGTTTTAGTTTCCGTACCAACTTCAGCACTAGCTTCTTGTAATCCTCTATCTCTTGACTCGGCCTGAATTTCCTCCAAGGCAATATAGTGTTCTTGCATTCTTCTCATCTCCTTTAAGGTTTTAGGTTTCTCAGAGAACATGGCTATCCAGATGGGGTCCGATCTCCCTAACGCGTTTTCAAACCCAAAGATGGCTTGATCCACTGGAACCTTCCCGATTTCAGTACACAGTTTCCTCCACCTATTGGTCAGGGCTCCCTGAATCTTCGGGCGAGAGTAAACAGCTTGTTCATTCTTGGCCGAGGTCGGCTGTTATGCATGTAGCTCTCAAGGAAGGCCTCAACTAGCGCATCATACCCGTTAATCGAACCAGGTGTGAGTGAATAAAACCAATCTCGCGCCTCGCCCTCCAAACTAGCTGGAAAGAATTTACACATAACTACCGGGTTGTTCCTCCATTGGATCAGTGACATGGTGTACATATTTAAATGCTCGGTTGAATCCCCTGTTCCGTCGAATCTAGATGGGAATGCAGGTAAGGTACACTTGGGTGGGAACGGCAGTTGTTCAAGCTCTTGGGAGAAATGTGTCTTCTCATCCTCGCTCATGATTTCTTCCAACTTGTTCTCTTCGCTTCCGCTTGTGAGTTCCTTGATTTTCGCTTCCAATTCCTTAAGCTTAGCTGTTGTTGTCCGATCTTGTCGCTCGTCCCTTCCTCGCCTTTCTTCATCAGTAGACGAGTCCTCGGGCAGTCCATATCTTTGCATGGGGGGTACTGGAGGTAACGGTGGTTGACCTGATTGATCGGGTTGATTAAGGTTGCTTGGCCCCATTATAGGTGGTGAATGACCTGATCGGCCACGATAACCCGATGTTCCTCGACTGGACGACCCTCTTGATCTGGTTTGTTGGTTTCTCAACTGGTAGTTCTCGTACTCCAAGGCTAGATTCCGTTGTTGGAGTTCTCTTAGTGCCGATTCTTGTCTCCTTTGACTCTCCAAGATGGCCAATAATGTCAGGTCTGTGCTTTCATGACTGGAATATCCGTTAGGTTGGTGTGGCCGAGGCTGTAATGGTGCAGACGCGGGTGGTGGTGGTAGTATCGGGTTGGTTATACGTCCGACCGGGTGAACAGTTGTCGGGCCAACATTACTTGCTGCTGCTCGCCCCAGTTGTATCTGACTAAGACGCTCTTGTTCCCTTGCCAAAGCTTCCTGGTACTCAGCTTGTTGCCTCGCCCCTTGTCTCTGAGCTTGCGCTGCAAGTGCTTCCTCATCGTCATCGGTGTCTGAAGCCGTGAGTCCGTCAACTTGATCAATTCTTCTCTGAGTTAATACAACTTGGTCCAAAGGTAGGGTGTTATCGTCTCGCCCCAGATCTTCCTCCTCGTCTACAATGGACATTCCTCGCGCATCCGCATGAGATTCCTCGGGCGGTGGTTGTCGACCGTCTTCTTGCCTCGACCCCATTACCCCTGCCTGCATGCTGCTGCTAGTGACTGTTCAATTCCTCAACATCCTTATTGTCCCTGAAGCGCTATCCATCATCCGTGTCGCGTGGTAAGCCGAGTATCGCCCGTCCCTACGTCAGCAAATATAAAGAACACCTCACTTTGACGTGATTTCTTAAAAAAAAGGTTTGGACATAAAGGAAAAAGTTCGGCTGGTACGACTACTGCCACTGTTTAAGGTCTACTTCAATTATCGGGTGGGTTCCATTTATCTACCCTATCTTGTCCCTATACTGAACTTGTGGCAGACCTCTCTTCCCTGTCACTATTATTCCGTACGACGTCGCTCTCTGTACTCGACCTGTGCATTTAAGTTAGTTTGTCATTTATTCTACACGCTCCAAATCATTGTACTTATGCACATGATGCTTAAAAAGTATGGCACGCAACCCAGAAACCAAATCACGCTTGTATCAACTTCACTTTATCCTGTTCTAATTCTACATGTTTGAAAAAATACGGCTTTTCCGATGATTTATGCTACACCGCCGGCAAAACTCTATATGGTTTGACAGTTTGTCACACGATGAAACATCCAAAACGCAAACTTTCAGTGACTTTGAGTACCCAACTTCACACCGCAGCTGGGAAACAACTCGCTTAACACTAACCATCCTACAACTGTCGAGAACAATCAGTCGTCCTTTCAACAGATTCTTCACGTAGCTTCTAACCCGAACTGCTAGTCGCTGGTGAGCTCGTGAAATTTCTCTGCCGATCAGACTGTTGAAGGTGTTAAGAAGACGCTGCTATTGTTCTTACTTTAAATGTTCAGTAAATGACTTAAAACAACCATCATTTCGGCCAACATAGTTCATTGTAGCTTCTACTCCAACACGTTAACGTGTATTGAGGAGTTGTTGATCGTCTCTGAAGGTTTTCAAGGCAAGGTATCCGGAGATCTTAGTCGGATCCCCTTAGTCGGCGCCAGAATGTAGATGCATTTTACTACAAACTACATCCAAAGGATAGAAACATGTTACTCATCTCAAATGAAAGTAAACACTCCACAATGAACACAATATATACGTGGTTCGGTATGATTACCTACGTCCACGGGGGTGAAAGGATGAATCTTATTACTTCGAAGTGTTACAAGGGTGTTGCTCTTAGTTGGATTTCCTTACAAGGTGAACTTACTACTCACTTACTTCTTCTTAATGTTCACTCGAGTTTCCCTCCTTCTCTCTCTCAAAATTACAACCTCCCTTTCTTGAATATAAGTTCCTCTATTTATAGGAGAAGTTATATACATCCAAATTAAGGTGTTGGTCATGTTACATCTATTCAGCAGTTCTGTGATCGGGCCGACTCACGTCGTCCCATGTGGCCGATGTATCCTGACTCCTCGCCTATCCTTCGTACGGGCCGATCTCTTCAGGTGCTTTATTAACACGATGTCGCCTATCTTGCCCGTAGCCCTTACGGTTATCCGATGTGACTTGTCCCTTCTTATCCGTTTGACCATAGCTCCTCGTTTGACCCTCCACGCCTTATCTTATCAGCTTTGTCAGAAGTCTGGGTCAAGTCTTGTCCGACATCATTACGCCCGATCCACGTGGCTCCTTAAGTCTCGCGCCCGTTAATCTTCGCTCTATACTTCGCGTCTCTTCGTATTTGGGTACACCAGGCCTAGGATGTTGCCACCTGGATCTGTGGATAGTTTACACCTACATATTTTAACCGAGTTTATATTAGCATTAAGACGATCAACCATATTTCTAATTTACAGTGTTATCCTTTTGTAGCAGCACATAATTAACATAGTCAATTACTACTCATCAATACCGACCAGTACCATAAACCACCAGATATCACTTCTTTCTCCACCACCACCATTTCCCATCCCTCGTAGAATATTGGGCACACTTATAACTTTTAATCCCAGATGTCATGTATAAAGTTTAGATTTAACAAACTTAAGTCGTCAATTAATTTTTTCAACTATATGTTTTTTGCTAATACTGAAAATCATGTGTATGAACGGTTACCAAAGATAACAGTGGTACCAAAAACAACTATTTTGTCTTATATGATTTGGTATCATCCCAAAAGTATTTGTTATCCGCCTTTATTGATGGTGTCAAAAACAACCAACTATACTTTTCACAATACAATGTTACCTGTCGTGTAAATTTTTTTTTATTATTTTTGATTCAAAAAGAAAAAACCAATACCACCTCCATTAAAACCATCCAGTGCCATTATTTCTTCCACCAAAACTAATGTTACCGTCTCCACCACTTATTAACACCTTCCACCGCTTCCACCACCTACTTCTTCCTCTACTACCACCACCACCACTAATATCTATTGAAATAATTTTTGTCAAAATTATTATTTATTGATGGAGATATGTATTAATATTAATTAAGGGACATTTATGATGTAAAATTAATAAATCATTTATCATGAGAAATTAATGAGACATCAATTAATAAAGCAATTATACTAATTAATATTTAAGTTGAACAAACCATAACCATAGATTTATCTTCTCTCTAGACAAATCACTTATACTAATTAATAAAAACACTTATAATAATTAATATTTAAGTTGAACAAACAACCACTGTTGATTTATCTTTTCTATCAATTCCAACCAAGGTGGAACAATGGTTAGAGACCACTCTTATGACACAATAGGTCATGGGTTCGAACCTCCCCATTATAATTTTTGAAATTTCATATCTTGACTTGAGTATTCATTTTTAATTCATAATATTGGAATTAACACCACGTGTGCGACTTGTAGGGTGTGGCACGGAGAACCACAGCCTTTGGTTTATCTTTCCCACGGACAAATCCCGACCACCACTTACATAGGCAAACTTAGCCTAGATTTGTTTTGTATTTTAGATGATACTAACACTAATAATATTTGTATGCATATGTATAATAATCGGATGACAGCAAATCGTAGGTTTATAAAATTTCTCCCATCAGGTGTCATTTTTTATAACATCTCTTCTCTAAAAATTGTTTGTGTTTAGGTTGTTAGGGATGGTAAAAAGATTAACACTTGGTCTAATCCTTGGATTCCAACATTCCAGCGGGTTTAAACCATTGTTAGACCTTAACACCTCTTGTGTTATTCAAAAAGTTCTTCTGAGCTTATTTCTCCCACCAACAACTTTTGATCATTTTACTAAGATCCAAGCAAATTTAAAGATCCAAAGTCACAAAGATTCAATTGTCAACAAACTCATTTGGTGCCATTCTCCCCATGCTCAGTCCTACCATAAACTTGTGAATGATAATACAGGTGAGTCTTTAGTCTGTAATGGTAACTCCTTTCCATGGAAATTATGGTGGAACAAGAAAAACATAGCTCATAATATTCACATATTCATTTGGAGAATCATTCATGATAGAGTTGAGGTCCTAAATAGGATTGGAAATTTCATTGAAGGGGTAACACAGGAATGCAGGTTCCGCAATGAGAGTACCACAGTAGATTACCACGTGCTTTAGCAATGCCCGTTAGCACAAGCAGGTTTATTTGCATCTCCTTTAAATACGAGATTGGATGACCCCACAGTTGCAATGGTTAAACATATTATTGTAGCCTGGATTACAAGAAAAGATTGTGACGACTATTTTTACTTGGGTGCCTGTATTTTTTGGGTTATTTGGAATATAATGATTGCTCTTGCGTTTGAGAATTGCAAATGGCATATTAATAATATTACACAAATCCGATTAAAAAAAATATATTACACAAGATGAGTTGTTTTAGTTTAATTAATATGTACAATAAGGTGGTGGATGATCAACACTTACCTGCAACTATTGTCATCCCTACATAGGACACCTCATACCTGCAAACTCAATGGATGCCCTCCTTGCAAAACTACATCAAATTAAATGTGAATGTTGTTGTCAGGGACCATAATTATGCATGTGCACGTGATGATAACTACAGATTCTAGTGGCACTATATTAAGTGGTAGCTCTTCTATTCTTAAGCAAGATAACCCACTGATGGTTGAAGCAAATGGTTTCTTACTTGCTCTCCTATTGGAAGCTAAAGAAGGATACAATAGAGTATTATATAAGGATATTGGAAAAGAGCTTCCAACATTCTAAATGGTCGACAACCAACTATTCAATGGATAATATTGAGGATAATTGAGCCGATTTAAAGCATCAGTACAACTCTTTCAAATGTGGAATTCAATTTTATCAAGCGAGAAGCTAACTTAATAGCTTATGACTTCACAAATAATGGTATCCACCATAATGTCCAAGATTGGTGGATACCTTCTTTAATCTTATCTTTTACAACTATACATTTGACCCTTGTGGTCTCTTAGGCTTTTTATGTTGCTTTCTTTTGGATTTTTGGTATAAAACAAGAGGTCTTTTGGGTTTCCCATAAACAAATCAGTATCGTATTTCCCCCTAATTTGTTAATAGTAACTTACTACCTAAAGTTTATATTATGCCAAAAATACCCTTAGATCATGTGTGCCACCCAAGCATTATGTATTCAATCAAAAAATACTTGTTTTACCCTCACATTTCACAATGCCCAATTCCTTATTATTCCTTTTAAATTACATGCATATCATCTAACTGTTATTTTAAGTTCAACAGATGTGTGTTGGACGGTTGAAATTGATCCAAACTCTATTCTGCAGTTTATCTTCTCTAATTTATATATTGAATAAAACCTTTCATGAACATGGAAGAAAAACCCTAGTCCACAATTTGCAACTGAATACGATCACCTGCTTACCTCCTAAAGAGAATGTAGTTGTTACTGGTGGAGTGTAAAAAGAGAGCCTCTCTACAACTTTTAGTACACATCAACTTTCAATAGTTTGATAATTTTAAAGTTGAATTTGTAACTCAAGGTATCTTTGATCATTCCCCTGGTATAACTACTATTTTTGAGAAAATGAAATGTGGCCCTCCTCCTTTTAGGTTTTACAATTTTGTGACTGATGATCCTGAGTTCTTGGAGGTTATTATAAATGTTTGAAATGACCTTATATGATTACACTAGGGCTTAACCCGTGCCGCAATGACACGGGTATAATTTTTTTTATTTAGTAATGCATTTTACGAATATGAATATTAATATATATTAATATCAAGTTTACCCTTTTTGTCATTACAAAATTAAAGGAAAACCCGATAGATATTTTTATTCTTCGCTCCCCAAATCCTTTCTAGCATTTTTCGCCTTGACAATCTCCCATACTATCCCTTTCCTCTCTTGAGTTGTATTCTCAAGCCATCCATGAAATGATATCGGAATTAATTTTTACATATTTCTTCCCCCCAAAATGACATTATTTGATATGTTTTTTAGTTTACAAAGATATCTTATCGATCCTTTTAAATGGTATTACCTTTATGCATCTTCCTTATTTCAGTGAACGATGTTAGGATCTTCATGGACCATAGGAACCTACTATGGGCCCGACCACATAACACCGATATTGCCCCTAATTGACCACCTTAGGATAAGACGTGTGCAATTTTAATCTAAAAGGCCTCGGTGCTACGTAAGGAAATACCCAAGCTTATTAATCTCCACATGTACTCCTATTTCTTCCATGTGGGACTATTCCTAGTTATACATATGTGGTTTATCACGCCACATACGCCAACAATCTCCACTTTGGCGAGATTAAACCACTTCACCAGTCCAATCAGACTCCAAACGATACGATTACTATATGTATATGCTACCCATAGATCATGATTATTATCACTATGCGCCTTGGAATCTATATATCACCATTTTTTTCATATTTTTTTTTTTGGGGGAAGGAGCTTCAAAAGCAAATGCTATAGTTCACCCTAATTTCATATTTTGTTTTCCAATTCTATCCCATCTTTTTTTATAACTGACAAGAATTATCCTTGAATCTATATATCACCATTTTTTTTATTCGTCATATTTTATTCCTTGAAGATAATTAATTTTTATTTTTAATCTACATTTTGATGTAAGTTTTTCACAGTTATGCAACCCGATATTTTGATCTTTCGGGTTGCATAACTTTAATTTATCAACAATAAATATTAAACAATTATTGATTTTTAAAAAGCAGTTAAGAAAAATATTACTTTTTAGTAGTAATACTAATTAGTGGATTTAATATTACATATATATGTACTCTAGATTTATTTTAAGCACAATAAAATAAAATAAACAATTTTCAGAGATATGTCTGCTTTTGTCATTTTTTCACTAACTATAGCTGAACATGATATTTTCCCAGACACAATTTGATCGTTTTTTTTAAATAGTTTGAGCTTTAGTTTATAATTTACAACCATTCAATTGCTATTTTTTTTACAGAGCTCGGCACAGTAACGTATATCGGCAACCATTCAATTGCTTTTTTTTCTACATATCTCGGCACATTAATGTACATCGGAAAAGCACTTTTGTAAAGCTCACAACAATACCAAACTAATCCTAAGTATTAGCTAATAAAAATATAATTTATTATCATGATTAGTAGAATAATTTATATATTATCATTTTTAATTTGACATTTAATAAAATATTATCATGGCAAATTAATAGAGTATTTATTATGAAGAATTATGGAACCTTAATGACATCATAAATTTTGTCCGTCAGATGCATTTCTAATCTCAATCACAACCATCACTTATGACAAACGATTACATCCTTAGATTTATCTCTTGTGAGGACAAATCTGACTCGCCACTTACATAGGCAAAGCTAGCCAAACTGTGCTTTATATTCTTGATATATGGTTTATCTTTATTGTACAATCAGTGGTTTAAATCAAAGATTTGTGAACCTTCTTGTATACAAGAAATCTTAGATGATCTAAAAAAATAATATCTAAGAACAACCTAGTATGTATCGGAACAGTACACGAACCGAATTCCAATAAGAACAAGTTTTGTAATTTATAATTCAAGATATGAATTATCAAGAACAAGTCTTATAGGTTCTATACAGTTTTAGTTAAAAACTGTCTATGTTGATTATCGAATCACTTGCTTTTACTTTAGTTATATCGAAAACAAATATAATGCGGAAGTAAAAAAGTAAAACAATACACAGAGAAATTTTGTTAACGAGAAATATTGCGCCTGAAGAAAATCCCAGGGACCTCGTCCAGCTTTGTAAACCAAACTGTATTAAGCCGCTACAGACACTAGCCTACTATCAGACTTCATAATGAAATGTAGTTGAGAACTTGAGACCGAATAAACCCTCCAAGTAATCCAGCTGCAGTCGTGCTCCTTAAATCTCTTGAACCTCGCAAGGCTATATGCAATTGAAGACTTTTGATAGCAACCTGCAGTCGTGATCCTTTATAGCCTAAGAGTTGCTTCAACCTTAATGAAAAATTTCGATAAAATTCTTCCTTTAACAGATAAGCCTATTTGATTTTCCCTTTAGATTGTTTACATCGAGGCTTGGAGACCTGTTTGCCATAGACAAATCTAGGAAACTTCATGAATCCCAAACAATTACACTCAGTTAGTTGGGAAGCCTAGATTACTAACCACCTCTCAAGAACAATCTTAAATCGAACAACAAATAAGAGTTTTAGATATCCATCTTTAGCAATCAGATAGTCTGAGACGAAGAGAACTTAGAGATTTTATCTATCTTGTTACCAATTGGAGATTGACGAAAACCTCAATAATCAATAAGAACAAGATCAAGATACACGATATCAAGGTAAATATAGTCGGACCTGGCTTCGTGAATCCCCAGGTGTAGTCTTTCAGTCATAAAAACTAATTATATTTCTCACAGGAAACATAGGTTAATAGAGGCCGACTCTAGCAAGCAACTAGAACATATAAGTTGTTAGAGAATAGCTCGGTTGAACCCACCAAGCGTTGGTATGTCAAGTTTGGTTGTCATATTTTAATATCAAAACTCATCTAAGAGTCGCTTGATTAAATACTAGAGCCAACTTTGTTTAGGTTAGGCTAGAAAGTCTAGGAATGTTGAGACGTACAAGTATTACTCTAAAGACCTGAAGAATGTGAAAAAGTAACGACTACAACGAGGAAATCATCCTTCAACCCGAGGTTAGTAATATTGACTTGATCTTATTTCCATTCCTAACGTATCTTTCAAGTCGGACTATATTCAAAAACATAACATGCGAAGATGTGTATATATATTACTCTAGTGGTTATACTTGGTCATATCATTATGATCAAAGTGTCAAGGAACTTATTGAATTACGAAATATAAACGCTTATCTTTTGGAACTTCGTAAATACGACATCAACATAGTCTTTGTATATAGTTATTTGATTATGTGTAGGATATAGTTATGATTTCAGCCTAAGAAATAATGTTTTATAACATTTATTTAAAGGAAATACATATATGAACATGTTTCATAATTGAAATGAAATCATGATTGGTCAGTTTCTTTATTGAATATCTTTTGAATAACCAATATAATATGACAAGTTAGAACTTATCTTAACTTGTTGATATTTGAGGTATAACCGGTCATAGCCTATATTGTGTAGCATGTTTTAATCGGTCACAAGCTACTTTATGCAGCATGGTGTAACTGGTCACAAGCTACATTGGGAAGTTAGTTGTAATCGGTTACAAGCTACCTTTTGGAAGCAAGGTGTAACCAGTCACAAGCTAATTTGGGAAGTTAGTTGTAATCAGTCACAATTTTCTTGGGAACCAAGGTATAACAGGTCACAAGCTAACTCGGGAAGTAAGGTGTAACCGATCACAAGCTACCTATAGTAAGCAAGGTGTAACCGTTCACAACCTAGTTTGGGAAGCATGGTACCGATCACAAGCTACCTATAGTAAGCAAGGTGTAACCGATCACAAGCTACCAATCACTACTTACATTGTGAAGTTGGTAGAACCGATCCCAATGAGCAAAACCGATTTTCCAATATTCACATATATCTTTATGTTTTGTGTGAAGCTTGGAATTAGGGTTTGCTGAGAAACTTCTAGATGTCGTCATATTTGAAAATGTACATAACTTTTATCATTAATTTTTTAAAGATATTCCTGATACTCAAGGTGATCCTAGGACCGAAAAATTGAAAAGCATTTAATTATGATTTTCATAATATATATTTTAAATCACCAACAATTAAAACATATCCCCTGGAAAATATTATTAGTTAATGTGCAATACTAATATTAGAAGTTTTCTAATAGAGTTTTTGGAAATATGGTTTGGTAATTAATTGGAAATATGAAAACCGAAATTAGGTATTTTAATGAGAATATATTGAGAATATTTTCGGTTTTGGAATTTCCTTGTTGTCCAAACAACCTTGGTCTATAAATACTTGAGTTTGAATTTCTTGCAAACTATCCTAAAAGCTAGGCAAAATTTATTCTTGTTGTTTATGGTGATCCCAGGACCCTAATTAGGTGAAATCTTTTACGACCGCTCGTTTAAACACTTCTATGGGATCAAGAGGCTCTACAAGTACTGTTGGTGGGAAGCTAGATAATTGCATTGTTATTGTAGTTTTCGATTATTGATTTGATTGACTAACGGTTGTTGAAACTTTGATTGCACCTGGTTTTTTTATTCTTGAGAACCTTCTCTTCTGATATAAGGATCACTCAAACTAAATCAAAGTATCGACAAGATCTTTAGAACCATTTTCGGATCTAAAGGCATCTTGTGATAATCTATTGTTAACCGACTCTGTTTTGTGTGTGATTAATCACAAGAGGTTTCGAGTGGTGTTGTGCAGGTTATTATTGAAGACAAATGAATATCTGAAGACGATGAAGTTTTTTCATTAGTTTTTGTATCTTGTGAATTGTGTGCACAAACCTTGATCGCAGGGATCCAACTTGAATAGTATTTATCTTTGATAAAGTTGATTGCCTAGTTGCGTGTGATTGACATCACCTTATAGTTTCTTTTTGAGATCTATATTAATTGGTTGCAAATTTAGAGTTTGGTTATTTTGGTAATAAAAGTTTAGATTGATCAAAGCACACAAAGGAGTTTATTAGATTAAACAAAAGAGCCTTTGTCAATGACTCATAATATCTTATTACCAAGATTGAATAGAGTAGTTACCAAACAAATTTATCCTTTGCTATTTAGAATACGATCAAAAGGATTGGTGATGCACATGCGTGATTCTATAAGTCAAAGGCACATGGATATTGAGGAAAATAAGTAGTTAGGGGTAGTTGATCGCTTTTGTATGTTTCAAAAATAAATTGCTTTCTCACTACTCAAAACATATAATATAGCAAGGGCAAGAAAGGATTGTTCCCACAGAGAGGTCTTGGGATGTTACGTTGTTTCGATTTCCTATATAAAACAATGGGGGTTTTTATGATTTTATGTAAACTAAATCAATCTAAAAGCAAAGAAATAAAGCACGCAAATCAAGGATGTGAATATGTTGGATAAAGGTTTCATCTTCAATTGTAAACAAGTTATGAATGTATGATTAGAGTTCGTATTTAATCTTGTTATCATCAAAATCTCAAGACTATCAAGAGAGAAATTTACTCCGTTAACTTCCTAAAATCATCACACTTAGATGTAAAAAGATGCAAGTATGAATACCACCTAGAGAATAACCCGACGCCTTCATTTTACACCACCACTCTCAATTTCAAGTGAAAATGATAACTGAATGAGAGAAATGCTTCTCTAAAGTTTAGGTTTGGTAATGATTTGGAAGGCTTATGACACCTAGGGACTTGGATAAGGGCCACCAATAATTGGCAATTCCATTCAACTATTGGTCCTGCAAGACTGACAGTTTAGTTTCCTCGTTCTTTCGATGTGGCTTCGTCTTTTTGCTCCAAGTGATTGACTTCTTGTTATTTCACTCCAAATGACTTTAAAACACCTATTAGCTCAAAAACAAACATAAGATACATAATTCACACGAAAACGAGCAAAGAAAGCATAAACAATAGATAAATATCAAGGTGTTCAAGACACCTATAAAATTCCTCCACACTTAGACTTTGCTAGTCCTCGAGCAAATCAAACTAACCTTATTCTAAAACATACAACTACCTTTCATTGAGGATATAGTCATACTTAGCATGTATAATAAGCCTTTGAACCCCTAGGTGTCCCTTGTGGACGAGTTATAGTCTCGTGCAGGTTTACTAGAGATATACCCACAAAACCTATATTTCCAAACTCCAGCTACATGTGAAAAAAATTAAGAATGACACCAAACAATCTCCTTAATTTCTCAATGACTACAAGAGGAAGTACCCTGATGCAAATCCAATTCATATATAAGTGACAAATCTCTACTAAAAAAGTCAAATAAAACCACAATAGTCGGAATCTAACTAACCACAATCACATGAATAGATTAAGAAGATGGATATAGAAATTAATGGATTGCGATGTTAACTAAGGTGAACGGTGTTTACCATTGTAGATGGGGAAAAACGATTTGTTGTTTTTTTAGGAAAGTGAAGAGTCGAGCATGTTGTCGAGACTCCTCGAACCGGGCAAACTGCTTAACCTCACACAGATGCACTGCAAAGGGAGTGCTTAGATTCGAGAGATCAATTTGTAGGACTCCGGCCTAAACCGAGTCAATGGACGTTCCATAGTCAATTCGGTCTCAAAGAGGGATATGGGTTGATCTATAGGACGGAGGCTGAGAAATTATGTGGGATCAGTGATGATCAAGGATTGTAAATGTGTTGTGGGTTTCTGCAATAATTGGTGAACTGTGGAGTTATGATAAGTTCTGAAGGATTGATGAATTCTTGAGAGTAGTTACTCGAGAAATTATGTGTTGACTGAAAACGTTGTTTGTTAATGATCATTCGTTGTCCTCAATCATGGATTCAGATTCTTATTTATATTATCAGAATTGTGAACACCTTGATCCCTGTAAGTGTGACAGTTTCACGAGTGGAAGAGTGGGAAAGTTGTAAAGTCAGTTCCATGTCGTGTGGAGACTTGACGGATCGTGCACCCACTAATTTGATAACTCCTTTAACCGTTGACACCACTTACGCACATTTCTCGTCGTGGATGGATCCACGTGTTGTAGGCCGCCAGACCAAACCCTAGTTGTTATCCCCCAATTTGACGTGATTGATGTCTCACGAATCGTGGAGTATGTATGACAAACATGTATTTAGTTTGTCAGTTGTTGACTGATTAGACAATGAGCCTAGATTTTGTTGAATCGAGCATATTTGACAAATGCTCAGCGATTCATGAATGTTAATGTTGCTCATCTGAGCAAATAATTTAAATTCGACGAGTTGTTGAATATTGATGAGTTACCGAATATATGCGTATTATTTGAGCAGCTGAGCAAGTATTGCTCGATTCGACGAAATACTGACAAGTTACTGAATATTGATAGTTAGGTCAATATTTGAGCAAGTACTGCTCAATTCGACGAATCACTGAATATTGAGAATTTGAGTGCAATTAAGCAAGTATTGCTCAATTCGACAAAATACTGAATCTGATAATTTGACGTGCAATTAAGCAAGTATTGCTCAATTCGACAAATTACTGATAAATTACTAAATATTGATAGATGGACCAATATTTGAGCAACTGAGCAAATGTTGCTCAATTTGATGAAATATTTATTGGTAACATAACCCAATAAAATATTAAAATATTGGTATATTACTAAATATTATATAATTAATCCCCATGGATCAACATAAATTCAATTGGTGTTTGAACTTGCTCAGAATGATGATTCCGTGAAGCGTTTGTTCGAAACCCTAATTTTTGAGCAATTGTTCAACAATTGATGAATTGCTGAAAATAGGTCATGAGTGATAGGTGGAATGATGGGCGTCCATGTGGTGCCCAGTGCTCGAGTGAGCATACACCAGGGTTCTCAGTTGGAGAGTTGGTGAAAGAATGACGATTAAGTGTCAGTTTTATCATTTATTGAATTACTGCTGGGTTCAACATCAGGTGATGAAACCTAGGTATGAAAGATGGGACCGACCAAGAGAGCATGGGACCGGCTCTTGGTTGTCACAAGACCAGATGTTGTCCGTTTGAGCAAACCCCAGGTTGGTTGGAGAGAGTTTGGGCCCAATACGAGCAATTCGGAAAATTAGGTCAGAATTATGAAAACATGTGGGACCGGCTTTGTGCAAGCCCTAGGAATAACCCTGGTCAGTCATGAAGGCATGTACATGTTTCCATGGTGTCCGTGTCTCCGCACTGAGAGTTTCAATATTTTCAGATGTGCGTTCGAGCAACATTGTGAATTTTCAGAAGAGTTTTATCTTGACTGAAATTCTTGATTTTGTTGGAATGAGCATGTATTCTCAATTAACCAATATTTTGTAAATATTAAAATAAGAGTATTTTAATATTCAAAATTTCGATGAGAGGCTAGCCGGTCATGTGACCATGTTGGCTTTTGAATTTTCATGATTTGAGCAATATTCGAGAAGTTATGAAGAAATCATGATTTTTGCTCAAACCAATGAGTTTCATGAATTTGAGGAAATACTAATTATAAAAGACTAGGGATTGCAGGGTGTGGGACCGGCCACAGCTAGGGCATGGCCGACCGGCCATGTTGCCCGATCCGCGCTCCTTTCCCTATTTTATAATATTATTTTCATGAATCTGTGATGTTATGGAGAATCCATGAGTTTTTGTTGAAACGAAGGAGTTTCATGAGTTTAGGGAATAATAATAATTATTATAAAAGGCTAGGGATTGCAAGGTGTGGGACCGGCCACGACTAGGGCATGGCCTCCCAGCCATGTTGCCCCGTCCCGCACATATGTCCCTATTTTATATTATTATTATTTCATGAATCCGTGAAGTTATGGAGAATCCATGAATTTTGTTGAAACCCAGGAGTTTCATGAAATTGGGGAATAATAATTATAAAAAGACTAAGGATTGTAAGGTGTGGGACCGGCCATGGCTTGGGCATGGACGGCCGGCTAGGTTGCCCGGTCTCGCACACCTTTTTTTATTTTATAATATTATTATTTTTCATGAATCCATGAAGTTATGGAGAATTCATGAATTTTGCAAAAACAAGGAAAGTTGGTAAAATCAAGGAGTTTTTCATGAGTTCATGAAAATAACAAAATAGGGCAAAATAATAAAGGAAGCATGGGGACCGGCCACGGCTAGGGCATGGCCGGCCGGTGGGCCCGGCCTTGGGTGCTCCTTATTATTTTATTAATATTTGTTGTTTTCTCCTGTTTTGCGTAGGATTCCTCATCTATTCATGTTTTTGGATGCTCATTCGTGCATCTGGGTGCTCAGTCGTGCATCATTGTCGAGTACACTTACACCATTTTTCGTGGGCCTTACTCAGGGATGTTTAGATGCCCGGTTGTTGAGTATTTATTGCTAATCCATGAAATTCAGTGTAACATAATTCATGAAACGAGACAATAAAATAAGTAGTTATTTATTATCAATTCATATGATCAGCTGTGGATTCGACCATGAACTCGGAGTAATAAAATAGGCATTACCATTCCATGGGATCGTGGATTCGACCATAGAATCAGAGTAATAAAATTACCTATTACCATTTCATGAGATTAGCAGTGAATTCGATCATGAAATCGGAGTAATGAGATAAATTGTTGTTGCCATTCCATGAGATCAAGTCATAGATTCGATCATGGAATCGGAGCAACTGTTATTTCCATTCCATGTGATCAGGCCGTAGATTTGACCATGGAATATGAGCAATTGTTATTGCCATGAGCAATTGTTATTGTCATTCCATGAGATCAGGTCGTGGATTCGACCATGGAATAGAAGCAATAATAGATTATTCTGGGAATTCATTGGTGAATGTCACGGCAGAATTAATCTATCTGCATAGTCAGGAGACGGCTAATCCTGACGGTGCTCTCAGAAACTACGGAGAACACCCGAGTCTATACATGTCGCTCTACATAGTCAGGATCAGTGAGTGTCACTGTCCTGAAGGCGTTGTTGCTCTCACTGACGGAGAACCGCCCAATCGTTTTTCTATGTAGAGGTGGGTCGCTCTCCTGTAGTCATGGAATAGTGAGTATTACCGACGTCCTGAAGGCGTTAAGCCCCTTAAACAAACAATTATGTAGGAGGACCGCCCAATTATATTATTCTACATAGAGGTCACAATGAAATGCCAAGGATCGAACGCTCAGCTAGTGGAGGCTTTTCGAAAGACATGTTCATCATGGCTTCGTAAAATATGAATCATCACATGCCTGAAGCCATATCAGAAGCATGCAATATCATGATTTTACGGATTTGACCTTTGTTGAAAATCCACCATCAACACCCATACCTGTCTGAAGGTCACTGCCAAGATAAAACCTAAAAACCCTATTGGTTTGAGATACTAGTCTGAATTCTAGTATCAACATAGCTGGCATATACAAGGGAACCAGCGGTCGACAATCTTAATTCTAGATCAATTCAGCTGGCATATACAAGGGAACCGGCGGTCGATTTTATTGAACAATAACAAATTATTATTTTTTTTCCTTTTTCCTTTTCCGTTTTTTCTTTGCTTTTTTTTTTCAATTGAGAATTGACAACATGATCAGATCTTTTGGATCCAAGCGCATGCTTCTTATCAGTAGATTACATGGTAATTCCCATGGATTCTGCGTTCGATGCTTGTTTAGGCGACGGAGACAGGGAGAACACACACGTATTGCTATCCAAGTGTCACTTTTTTTTTGTATATACTCTGGTTGGTCTAATTGGTATGTTTTTTTTAGAAACTCAATCACTCTATCTCAGCCTAGAAGTGATAACAATCTGATGCTAGTGCCCCACAAAATCACTTAGATAAACAACAGAAAAATGGAAAAATAAAAACAGAAGGTGATATGGTGACAACTATCATGTTATTTGTAACAACTGAGCTATGTCCTTCTATGAATAGACTTTATTGTTGGGTCCCTCAACTCCTACAACCACAATGTTTCTATTAGTGTAAGGCACAAGTTTCTAGACTTAAGAGTTTATCATTTTTTTATTTTATTTTTTCATATATATATATATATATACACAAAGAAAAACTAACAAGGCTAACAAACTCTATATGAGAACACTCCCACACACTTAAACTTTATATTGTCCTCAATGTAAAATTTAGTCATTCAAAGTAAAATTTAAGGTGGGAAATTCATAACATAATATACAAAATAAGAAGATAAAATACGTAAAAAGAAACAAAAAATAAAAACATAGGGATATAATTATTAAACTGATAATCCAACTCATAGCTACTTCTGAACAGTAGAGGATAAACACTAAACAAGCTATTCAGTTGGCATCTAATCCCAACTCATCCAATAGATACCTCATCGTCAATAAAATATTTCATCTACTTAGAAAGGCTAGTGTTCATTCTAAATTGTTCAAAAATCTCTAAAAGTTGGAGTTTCGCCTACATCAATAAGAAAGGTACAAAATACGAAACCAGTGGGTTGCCTCCCACTTAGCGTTTGCTTTAGAGTCATCAGCCCGACTAGTAAGACTAATTCCCCATACACCAATAACTTGAAAAGTTGTGGATCCACCCATAGCACCTGTTTTGCAAACACTTGCTTCACACAAATATTAGTAATACAAAACAGAATTGAAGCTATCGACCGATAAAAGTTTTCCCCACACTTAGTCTTATCCACACTTGGAAGTAGATAAAGAACATAGAATTCGGGAACTTCCAAGGTTTCTTGTTCTAAAACCTGCATAGTATGCGAATCAAGCATCTCTAATGGCGGATATAGAGAAACAAAGTCATTCAACAATATTCTCGAAGCACATACATTCAAACCAATAAGAGTTAAAGGAGAAGAAACAATATGCAAAGGGTTAGACAAACCTTGCATAATCTCTTGTATCAAGGAATCCTCTTCATCCTTGAAAAACTCAAGTGAATTACTCCCATGTTTTATATCTTGCATAATATTCATTTGTTTTTGCCTTAACCAAAGTCTCGATATCAACATCTTCGTTACAATCCTTTGCAAGCTCAACTGGGTCTTCCATAATATGCATCAAATCGGTTTCATTCTCAACACAATCATATTCGTATTCATTTTCAAACTCACCAAAATCAGCATCGTCGTCGGTTTCCCAACCTTTATCACGACGTCGTTTAAGTTACATACAAATGGTCCTACTAATTTCATCGACAAGCTCTTCCGGGGCTCTATCATCTTCCACCTTGTATAATTTTTGTGCAAGTTTCTTGATGTTCACACGCTTACCACCCTTGAATACAATAGGTTCTCTTTCCCATGACTCTTCCCTTTGAATGGGTGAATTATCATAACTACGATTCAGAGTCGGGTAAGAAAACGTGTTGCATAAATTGGTTTGTGCGACGTTCTATCTATCACGATCAAGTTGGTCCAGTCTTTATACAACTCGAATAAAGCCAATTGGAAGTAGAATTATCCCACCTTGGTGCTTGACTTACACACCCATTACAAGGTTGTTGTTGGTATGTATGAAAATCACCATAAGGTTCTATGATAAGTGCCTTAAATACATCTTTTGAATGTCAATTTCTTATGCTTTTCATTACCATTTCTCTTGTATTTTTTGTATATTACGCTTCTTTTGCATTTTATAGGTATTTTGGAGTCACGTGACAAGAAAAAACGGAATTTGGATCTCAATTTAACATTTGGCAAGCTTAAGAGTTTATGGACTTGTAGTTGCAAGCATTGCAAGCATTGCAAGTATCGAAAGCCCAAAAGCAGAAATTACTGAGGCACCAGGCACTTATTACTCAGGGCATCCACCTGCCTATTCTTTATACCCCGTAACAACAAAACTGGGTTGGTATATTTCAATTCATCCTTCACAGTTCAGCCCTGGTTCTTGCCATTACTGCCAAGCTCCATGTTGCCGGAACACCTTACTCAGGGCAGCCACCTGCCTATTCTTTTTGTAGTTGCAAGCATTGCAAGTATCAAAATCCCAAAAGCAGAAATTACTGAGGCACCAGGAACTTATTAATCAGGGCAGCCACCTGCCTATTCTTTATACCCAGTAACAACAAAACTGGGTTGGTATATTTCAATTCATCCTTCACAGTTCAGCCCTGGTTCTTGTCATTACTGCCAAGCTCCATGTTGCCGGAACACCGTGGTTAGATAGGTTTTTCCCAAAGTGTTGGGAACGTGCGCAGAGTTGGGTTAAAAATTAGAAGCCAGGAAGCAACACAGGTGGTACGAAATTTGTTGAAGTCTGGTTTATTTGAATTGGAACCACTGCCGAGAGGGCACATGAGCTGATTAGTAATTGATTTACAGTTTTGAATGGATTAGAATCATGGGTTGTTGTTGGAATTGAATTCATTGCAGGGAAGGAGTCGATGTGTGACTTCCAAGGTGCAGCCATTACACGTTCATCGTCAGTTTGCAACAGGCATATAATGTGTTTATAAAAACTAGATTTTGTGCCCGTGCTACGCACCGGGCTGAACACCATCTACCATTATTTTTTATTTTTAACCATATTTTTGGTTTGGTGTAATGCGGCTTCGCCTGCCCCTTTGTGTATTTTTATTTGTTGTCGCGGGGCTTCGCTCCGCCCCGTTGCTTAGGATTTTTTTATTTGGTGTGGCTCGGCTTCGCCTCACCCCGTCCCAATGTATGTTTAGGATTTTTTTTTATTTGGTATGACTCGTCTTTGCCTCGCCCCATCCCAATGCATGCTTGGCCAGGCTTCACCTCGCCCCATCCTGATGCATGCTTAGAATTTCTGATTTGGTGTGGCTCGGTTTCACCTCGCCCTGTTGTTTAGGATCTTTAATCTGGTGTGGCTTAGCTTCGTCTCTCCCCTTCCCGATGCCTGCATAGGATTTTTTATTTGGTGTTGCTCGGCTTCGCCTCGCCCTGTCCCGATACATAAGTTGGTGCGTCTCGCCCCGTCACTTAAGATTTTTGATTTGGTGTGGCGGGGGATGCATTTTTATTTTGGTGTGGCGGGAGAGTATGTTCGGGAACTATATTTTTTATTCGGAAGGTGGTGCTGGGGCAAAACCTAGAAACATGAGGTGCGCAAAGTCTTGCTTGACTGGCAAATCCATTGCTAAGCCTTTATACATTTTCTTACCCAACATTTTGTGATTCTATGATTCTTACGGTAGAACAGTCCTTGCACAGATTCAGGTTTCCAGTTTCGGATAGTTTTGGTTACTATCATACATTTGATGCCAGTGAGTACTTGGGAAACCAAAGGGAATTCCATGTTAGATTACACTGGTATGGGCAATATTTGGTAAGGTGATGCTTTATTCGCTTAGTGTCAAAAATTTTGAGCACTTTTTCTTTCCAATTAGTCCCCAGTTTATGTTCAATATGAAAAAAAAAAGTGATTTCATAATTAAAAGGGAATGACAATCAATTACCTAGATCGACTATCTTATTACAAACAGTACGCATTTGTATGCACCCAGGAGATAAAGTCTGGCGTGATCAAGTAGAGTATTATTGCGAACCATCTTACTTAAATTCCTACAACTAAGAAAAATTTCACATTTCAATCGAACAATTATGTTCCTAGGTGCCATAATCTACACCGTTAACTATCTCTCAATTAAGCGGACATGGCATCTTAGGATGAAGCAATCCAGCTCTTTCTCCATGAGCATTAATACAAACTGACTTAACAATTTCTTCCCATTTTGCAGGAGATAATTGTATGGTATTAAACGTTAGGTCAGTGCAACGAATATCCAGACTGCAGTTTAGAACCACTGATGTTTGTGTAGCTGATGTACCAGTGAAATGCTCGTATGTCACATTCTTAATTCGAACAGCGGTTTTCGGAAGAAAGGAAGGTCAAATAAGAATAATAAGAAGTGTCTATTTGACTGCATTCTTCTGTAAACTTGGCGTCTTTCAATGGACAGGAAGAAACATTTCATTACCTGAGGCGCGCAGGCACCTTCCACTGCGTAGTAATATTGATCAGTGATTATAGGGTTGGAAACAGTATCAACATTGAGATTCCTAAAGTACCAATCCCTCACATATCTATTACCACCCTGTGAAAAAACAAAAACTACCGTCAGTGACTATACTCAACACAATTATTATGGTTTTGATAATTCATGGATTCTTGTGAGCCTACTTGATATGTCTTGATCCGCATTCCGTTATGTGAACACTCGAGATCGAGATAACTAACTAATGGTTATTTAATTTCTTTGGCCGAGAGTCCACCGATGCGTGGACCGAGCTAAAGCTCAAGGATGAAGACAATAACAAAGCAGTAAGATATTAGGTACCTGAACATAGAAAGTAGACCATAAATGTGAATTGTCAGGCATTTCATTCCAAAAAATAAGCTCGAGTTCCTTCTTTCTAGTCACAAACATCCACCACCTGTTTGAGGCTACATTTTGCTCTCGCTTCGATTTTTTTCACACTAATATCATTGCATTTGATAATCAGAGGGCTTAGGATTCAGTCTCAACCTCTCAACCATGTTCAGAAATGTTGTGCTAGGAAGTACTTCAACCTGTTCTTATAACCAAATGAGTAAAATTCCTACAAATTTTGCTAACATTTTTAGAGAGTAAAGTCTTAGTTGCTTACTTGTGGATTATTGATGAAATTGTTGTGCATTTCAAAAGCATTGGGACTAAACCTCCTAACACCATCTTCCCTATAGAGATCATTCAATATTCATTCTATGAATTGGCCCAGCAGATAAATCCAAAATCATGTTCAATACAATCCAAAATGTACGCGCAGATAAATATAATAAGAAAAGTTAAAACATACAAAATGATGAAACAATGTCATATGATGTTACCATAGCTGAGTTGAGTGTTTTCTCCTCAAACACAGCCGATGGCAGTGTCAGGATAGAGTTCTTGCTTTCCTTGACTAAATCTCTACACCACTGAAACATGCCCTAACCCAACTCCTACAACACCTGTTTGTCTTTCTTTGTCTGTCTACAGTTTCTAATCAAGTCCTAGCTTCCTTGTCTTAGTTTCGAAAACCCATATACAACCAGTACGAAAACTCTGATTCAATTCACAAAAACTCTAATCAAATTTCTTTCTAACCCTTCAATAAAATTAGCTGCCTTCAATCAGCACCTGTTTTTCTTTCTGCCCTTACTAATCAAATTTTTGATTCAATTCACAAAAACTCCAACTTAAGATTTCAATTTCCAAAAGAAACTAAAATTAAACCCTATACAATTCTCTATTCCTCAATTAAGAACAAATCCATCACTAATTACACAGTCTATAATACAATGTCACGTATATTTAAGAATCAACCGACAAACCCTAATTTATGTAAACAATTCTCATAGCCATTTGATACAGGAAACGACAATTATATTATCTTACGTAACTTGTTCATATTAGAGTACTTCTTTTGATCTAATCAGCTTATTGATTGCCTAATACAACCTGTTTGCAAAATTAAGCGCCCAACATGAATGGATACCACAACACCACATGATCTAAAAATCACAGAAAAATACATGGAAAAAATATCTTTTAAGGGTTAACACTAATACCTAATTGCTTCACTGGATCAATTCGATTACAAACTTGAATAGTTAAAAAAAAACAAAAAAAAATACTTTTGAGCAAACCTGCAAAGCAAACAACAAACGCAAATCAGCCTGAATAATTTAAAGAAGTCTAGAGAGTATAATCAATCTGCCTATATCAAGTTAAAACTCAATCTGATTTAAAAAAAAAAATTACAGATTAAAAATCTAGGGTTTCCCATGTTTACCTTGTTCTTCCTTTCCTCTGCATCGTCTTTGTAATCAAACAACTTTGCCTCATAAATTTCCTGCAAACATCAAGCACACAAAGCAAACATAAATCAGCATACATCAACCGTTCTAATTCGTGCAATTTCTACTATTATTCTATGAACCTTAATTTCTCAATTTCAACACCGCAACCCTAATTCTCTAATTTCAATCAATAATCAATATTTGACATAAATCAATCAACACAGAAGAAACCCTAAATTATACACCCAAATTTACCTTTTATGTTGTATTCGAATCAACCACACAAACTCACATAATCACTATCACTCGATTCTTAATCATTTCCCTCTTTCTATGATTTCAAATCCTCCATTTACCTTTCGATTTTCAAATTGCAGGTGAAGAGAAGAAGAAGAGAATCAAGAGAGAAGGTGGAGGAGAAGAAGAATAAAGAAACAAAGAGTATGAAAATCGATAGGAGGTAGAGAGTCGGCAGATGTAAGTATTGTCCACTCCAACGACGTTACTTAACGTCCAGTTAAATAATCGGTGTAAACAAAGTGTAAAGAATTATTCAGGCACAAATTCTGACAAAAATATTGTCTACCACCTTTATGTTAATGGTGTTACTAATGGCCAGTCAAATAGGGGGAGTAAACAGAGTGTTATTCAAATTTTAATGCTCTGACCAATAGTGTCCCGCCAGTTGTCCTCTTCAGAATTGCTCTAGTTCAAAGCTTTTATCTAATTTAAATTGAGGGGTGTCACACTCACCGTGCGACGTGGGAGCTTATATGACTTAGTCTTTTAAAGGAGAGGAGATGCCAGAGAAATTATTGAAGTTTTGTTGCCACCAGTTGGCTGAACCAGTTCAGGCGGTCTGTTAGCCATCGCTCCAGTAGGTATTTGCCGAAGGTTTAGAGCAGGTATGCAAGCCGAGAAAACAACAAGGAAGAAACGGATCTGGACAGTTAGGTTTTGTAAGGGTTCAAGCAGAGAAAGGTGTGTGTACTGCCGTTAATACAAGATCAAATGAAATGGATGATTAAAAATGGGTCTTTTTGATGGGTTTTGATAGGAATTTGAGTACAAGAAGGATCATGAACATTGGGTTCCATCTGAATTTGTCATTGACAACAAAAACAAGGAGTTTCTATCCAAGGCAGAGATTCTGCGTCTCTGGCACTGGTTAACCATGGTTCTGATGAGTCTATGCAAAGGGTTAAGATCCTAATTTAGAAGTTGAGATAAATATGGAAGCATTGGTCGAGTACCAGGAGATTTGGCTTGTAAAACTTGGCCGAAAAACCAGTTAAAATATTGAAGCTTTCCGTCTGTTGAAATAGAAGATGGATGGCCAGGATATGGAATATTTTGAGTGTTTGAATTGAATTAGGAAAGTGGGTTGCTGATGGAGTTCGAAATTCAAGGGATGCGAGGTTATAAAAGAAAACCTAAAGCTATAGAAAAGGGATAATCTCATACCCCTTTCAGCTGCCGCAACCCCTAGTTTCAGCGAGCAAAAACAACCATCATCCCTTTCATTCCATCACCATCTGCATCTCCACCTGCATCTCATCAGTCCACAACCCCAAGGCAGCAGACTAGCTGGCAACTACACAGCAGCAGTTCGACGTCGCCAGTACCACTCCGTTTACCATCCTGTTAGCGATTTTATACCACTGCCAGTTCTTCTTTGAGCCACAACAGTCCGATTAGGGGCAATTTCGACGTCCGAACATGAATCCAAATTGATATTTAAACAACTTATTTCTTGCAATTATATTGTTACTGCTTATTCTCTACTATGCCAATAATGTTTATGAGTTATTTTTGAATCATTTAAGTTGCAAAATAAATTGTTTTACTGATAATTTTATTGTTAATTAAGACCTCTTCGACCCGTAATTGTCTAGAGAATTTTAATACAAGTAGCGATACGTGGATATTGATGATGGGATTTTGTTAAATATCCATGTGTAGAGATTGACACTGGTAGATGATTCGATCCTATGTATTTGTCATTAGGAATAGCCTATCTCATAGAACTTAATGCATTTGATTGAGTCACACTTAAAGAGCGTACTTCTAGGAAACTTGATTAGTTGAATCCGGTAGTCGAGCACTTCAGCGTCCGGTGAATTAATGAGATTGCGGGATATTTGAGCGTACTAAATATTCTAGGGTTGTTAGTAATGGATACTTTGCAGAAACTTAGCTATATTGATAATATTCTTGTTCCATGACTGATAAAGATTCCTTGATCATTCTTATCCTCATATTTTCATTAATATTCAGAAATTGAATTGACAACTTTAGCTCGACTCTCCCTTAAGAACGAACCTGCTTGTCATTTTACTACTAGTTAGTGTAAGAGAAGTAAGGAATTTATTTTTGCGAGTTCGACACCTCGTCAAAATTGGCGTCGCTGCCGGGGAGCAGTCGATAGTTTGAGTTGTTATTTGATTTTACGCTTTTCCGTTTTTGCATTTAGTTTTTATTTTTTTATTTTGCTAATTTGTTTGCTTAGAATCTTATTTTCAGGTACCATAAATCATCATTTTTGCGTGTGCACAATTGGTAACAAGAGGTAAGTCTCTAAATGAGTTGTGTGCATAAGTTTTTCAAGATGTATCCTTTTGGGAACAACACATATGGTTCACAAGACCTAGCATACTAGGGTAATAATTCTGATTTTCAATCTCACTCTTACAATAGCTTCTAAGCATATGTGGGATACAATCAAAACCAATTTTTTTGCTATGATGACTATTCTACAAGACCATATGATTATTCTCATACATCGCAGTAACCTTATGGAGGTTATGTAAGTGGGTAATCACAAGGATGGGGGGATAGTTATACTTCCCATACGTTCCAATCTAGTTTCTTGCAGATGCCTAATGAATTCAAGGATTTGCGACGTACATAGAACCAGATTAACTCAACTCCCAACGTGCTGAGTTTTGTACCAAGTGAAACCTATGATAGTGTATTTAGACATGTTCCAGATTGTACTTATGATATTTCACCCATTCAACGGGAAGATACATGGTCTTGAGAACCTATTGTGAGTAGTAGCTGAAAACGTGTTAACATAAAGAAACTCTTTAAACAATATGAGCAGTTGGAAGAAGAGGGAGCAACGGAAGAGACTCTTCAAGAAATTTCTAGGGCCATACATGTGGAGGTTAACCGCCGTGTTGATAATGGAGAAGATCCCCGAGAAGAAGATTCTGAGGATGATGAACCCTTGGAAAATATTGATAATGACGGTGTTACTAGCTCAACTCAGATGATAATGATCATTTTCCTATTCAAAGGGAATAAGTTGAGTCTAGAAACACTACCATTATTGATGGTAAGACTTATGTTGTGTATGAGGGCGATGATGATTATGACTTCTTTGTTCACCATACCCAAAATTCAGAGATAGTCGATACTTTGAATGAGAAGTCAACTTATGAAGAACGTAAGGATTACAATAATTTGCTTATGGAAGATTCTGATTTCTTTTCCGATGAGGACTTGGTTTTAGAACAAACCAATGAATGTTTTAACAAGAGTTCAAGTGAGGATAATGATGCTTGTGATGTGAGAATAGAACTATCCAGCAGTACCTAGGATTCCGAAATACAAGAGATTTCACAAGGTTTGTCTAACCCTTTATATGAGTCTCTATCTAATGATGATCCTCCCAAACTTGAAGTAGTTTCTCATAGAGTTGTTAAACCATATTTTAGGAAAATACCTCATTTGAGGCTGGAATTATGTGCTTCTAAAGTTTTATCCGACTTTCTTGCATCTAAGTATCCACCGTATGTGTTTGAGTCTAATACCATGCAGGTTTGCCGAGAGGAACGCATAGAAGTGCCTTCCACTTACGTTTTGTATACACTTCCGAGTGTAGAAAAGAATAAGTATGGGGGTGACTCTCGTATGATGATAGTTTCATTTTTCCCACAATTTGCTAACATTCTTGTGAAGCTTTTGCAATATTATTATTTTTTTGATAAAATAAGACGATTTATTTAAACTTAAACATGCAAAGGCTGCCTTAGCAGTACAGAGTTTATCCATGGTGAAAAATCCATGAACTCTTCAATACAAAGCTTGTCTTTCCTAACTCTCTTAGAAATACTATCAGCTACATTATTTAGATCTCTTTTGACATGAGATATCTTGCAAAAACTAAAAGAAGAAATCAATGTTTTGATTTTACTAATAAGGTTATTACTTTCCCATCTGACTAAACTAATATCAGATGTGATAGTCTTCACAACTATCTCTGCATCAGCTATAAGGTGAAATTTTGTGATGTGTTGCTCCTTAATCCAGCTCAGTGCCTCCAGAATAGCCATGCACTCAGCAGCTTCGGGGTCAATCACTCTATCTACATAGGATCCTTTGACACCTGAGTAGGTACCTGCAGAAGTTAAAAGCGCAATACCAGTGCCAGCAGTATTAGTTACATGATCGAAGGATGCATCAACAAAAACTGTAGATATATTTGCAGGTGCATGCTCATTGATGTGCAAAATATCATAACATGGATGTGTAGTGTGTTTCAAATACAAAGCAAAGTTTTGTAAATGAAATCGTATTCTAGATGCAGTTGAGATATAGTTTAGGGTTTTATCCTCAAATATGTTTTCACATCTTTCTTTCCATATTATCCAGCATCCCACTATCAAAGTCATTTTCCAATTATTCTGATCTTCTAAACCATTTACTTGTTGATTGTTGAACCAAGAAATCATCCATTCTTTGATACTCCCATAATTTTCTGCAACTCTGTCGATGTTTACATTTAGGTGCATCAAAACAGATCGAGCACAACTACATTCAAGTAGAAGATGATATAGAGATTTAACTTGGCAACTGCATATGTTACATTGAAAGCCAATACTGCTATTATAACGAGCTGTTTTATCTTTTGTCTGCACAATATCCTTAAGACACTTCCAGATGAAAAGCTTGATTCTGTGAGGATTTTTCATTTTCCATAGGGCTTTCCATACTTCTTTAGGGACAAAATTAAGAGTAGCTTGTTGAGAGACAGAGTTCTCTACCAGCTTGTTGTACGCACTTTTAACTGTGAATAAACTACCTTTAGTAGGCCTCCATCTGACAACATCTTCTTCCTGAATGTTGATCTGTATTCTTATGATTTTATCAATAACTTCTGGAGTGAATAGAACATTTAATAAGCTGATATTCCATGAAGAGTTATCTGAGTTTATGAGTTCATCGATAAAGGTATAAATCTCATGACTTGGACAAGAAGGAATTGGTTTTTCATGTAGATTGATAATCCAATGATCCTTCCATATTCGAGTCATCTTTCCATTTTTGATTTCCATGCACACATTCCTTTGTAGAGTTTTGAGGACATATTCAATACCCTTCCATATCCATGAAGAGTGATTTCCATCATTTTGAATATGCAGAAATTCTTCACCTCTGAAATATTTAGCTCTTAACACTTTGACACATAGCAGAACTGGTTGTGTACTGATTCTCCAAGCCATTTTTGTCAGAAGAGCTTGATTCAACATCTCAAGATCTCTAAAAGCTAGTCCTCCAAAATCCTTTGGAATACACATATTACTCCATGAGATATGGTTGTTACCTCTATTAGATTTGTAGCCCCAAAAGAACTTCCTCTGCAATACATCTAGCTGCTTAATCAGTTTTTTTTTTAAATCTTAAAAGTACTCATATGGTATAAATAAACCGTATTGAGAAAAGCTTTCACCATTGTACCTCTACCAGCTTGACATATTGACTCACCTTGCCAATTTTCAAGCCTCCTTTCAAAAGTAGTTTTGATTTCTTCAAAAGACTTTACTTTAGATTTTCCTATGAGAAGTGGAGATCCCAGATATTTCTCTTTACTATCCATATTCTTTACACCAAGAATGTGACTAAGAGAGTCACAGTATAAAGGATCCAAGTTACTACTATATAAAATGGATGATTTGTCAAAATTAATGACCTGACCAGATTGAGAGACAAAATCTCCAAGAACTTGTAAGAGATTGGTGACACTGGTTAAATTAGCATGTGTAAAGATAAGACAATCACCTGCAAAGAGAAAATGATTAATAAGAGGAGTACTTCTAGATGCTTTGATGCCTGGTATTTTATTTGTTTGATGAGATGAAGTAAGAGTTCTAGAAAACCATTCCATTGCCATGATAGATATATAGGGAGATAGGGGATCTCCCTGACTAATCCCCCTTGAAGGATTAAACTCTACACATGGAGAACCATTAAGAAGAACAGATAATGATGTTGTGTTAATGAGATAAATCCAATTTTCACAGAAACCAAAACTTCTCATAACTTTTAGAATAAAACACCACTCAATCCTGTCAAATGCTTTTGGAATATCTACTTTGAGAGCTAACTATCCACCTTCGCCTTCCTTCTTCTTCATAGAATGAATAAATTCATGAGCTATGATAGTATTATCATTGATTAATCTCCAGACACATAGGCTAACTGATAGGGTGAAATAATTTGATCCATAAACGGTTTCATTCTTGAGACTAAGATCTTAGAGACAATCTTCTAAGAGGTGTTACACAAGCTTATAGGTCTGAATTCAGATGCCGTAGTAGGCTTCTTAGTTTTAGGAATTAGAGAAATATAAGTCTTGTTTAGGGATTGAGACATATTCTTGGTGCTGAAGAAGTCCTTAACCATGTTGTAAACATCTTCTCCTATGATATGCCATTGACACTTATAAAAACCAGCTTGAAAGCCTTCTGGTCCTGGTGCAGACCAGCTCTCCATTTTCTTTAGAGTACTAAATATCTCTTCATCAGTTGGTATGGAAGTAAGCAAACTGTTTTCTTCATCAGTAATGACAGTTGGGATATGATTATAAAATCTTTCTTCAATGTAAGGATTATAAGAAGTACTTATATCCTGGAAATTCTCAGTAAGAAGATTTGCCACTTGCTCTCTTGTATGAACCCAAATCCCATTTCTATCTTTTAATAAATCAATGTTGTTTTTTGCTCTTTTCCTCTTGTAAAGAGCATGGAAATACTTAGTATTATTATCCATGTCTTTTAGAAAATTGTCTCTTGATTTCTGTTTATTAAATTCATGTTGAATGTGATGCCATTTTTGAAGTTCTCCATTCACTTGGAAAGCCTTAGAAGTATTTTCTTGAGAAAAAAAAGAAGAGCTTGTAGTGCAGAGAGTTCCTTGTTAAGATTATCTACCTTCATATTGATGTCACCAATATGCTTCTTATTCCATTTAGCAAGTGCAATTCTAGTAAACTGCAATTTTTTATTGAGCTTGAAAGCAGCAGACCCTTGAACATGAATGCTCCATGCTTTAACAACTTCAACAACACATCTCTTGTCATTTAACCAAGTCTGGAAAAACTTGGATGGCTTCCACAATTTACGCTGATTGTAATCTGTAATGAGCATAATTGGACAATGATCACTACCCATTTGATTTAGATGAAGAACTCTTGAAGAAGGAAAGTTAACATTCCATGAAGGATTACCAAGAGTTAGATCAATTCTTGAGCGTTTTTTCCCAGTGCCAAGATTATTATTAGTCCGGGTATGTTCATGACCTATGAAACCCAAGTATTCTAATCTAATATCTTGAAACATCGCATTAATACCACCATCACTTGAAGTAGAAGTAAAATTGTTGGAATTAGAAAGATGGATATTTAAATCACCTATTAAACACCACGGGCTGGAGATGTTCTTTCCCGTTTCATTGATGAAATCCCATTGTTCCTACTTTTTATGACCTTTCCCATAACCATACATACATGGTAATAACCATTCAGGCTGACTAAGATCGTCTTGGATGAGGAGATGAATCATGTTATTGTCACGGGTCAAAACTTCACAAGAAAAACCATTATTCCACATAATAACCAGGCCTCCAGACAAACCAACTGAAGATAGCTATCTCACATTTGGAAAATTATATGGATCTACAAGAGGTTTCATCTTAGCTTCATTTAATTTAGTTTCACATAAAAAGATAATATCAGGGTTTTATGTCCTAATGATATCTTTGATATGATCTCTAGTATTTGTGGCTTCTAAGAAACAATTTTCATTATCAAATGAGAAGTGATAAGACACAAAAATCCTATAAATACTAACTTAATGGGAGAATAAGTTGATGCTCCTATATGTAGAATTCTAAGATGTCTATAAAAATTACTGTGTTTTTTCACGTAATAAATGCATGCAAGTAAAAACAGGCAATATAAATGACATAGATCAAACTTATCAAAATGAGTAAAAAGGTAATTAATTTTAACAAAAAAGGGAGAAATTACCTGACTCTTCTTATCAGTGATAGAAGTTTGTTTATCTCTCATTGTGACCATGTGAGTATTTTGGTTCGTCGTGTTGGTATCAATAATGGTAGCATTGGAAGAAGACTCAAACTCCGTGATACTGTTGCTGCCTTCCACATTAGAACTGAGCCTCTTTCCAAGTCTTAAAACTTCTGTTTCTTCCGTAGCTTTCCCCTTGAGTAAAAAGTCCATATTAATGATTTTTTTCATCCTTTGGAGGGACGAAAATAAAACTCTTAACAAAAAAAAATGAGTTTTTTTTTTGGTTCTGAAGCTGAAGAAGAATTCATAGCAGTGATAGTTTCCTGACACTGTTAGCTTTTCCAAAGAAGTAAGGCGTTTCATGCGCCTTTGCCAAATAATTTGTTACATCCTTGCAAGCTCCACTACAATGGTTAATTACGTGATATAAAATTGTACATATACTAGGAGGTTGTCTTTCATATAAAATTTTTTGCCAGCGAAAGATACCTGCATTTGTTACAGCTTTAACACCTCTCCTCATTGGCATCGATAAATCCACATTCACACAAACTTTCATTGGGTCACTGTCATTAGGAATGGCATCCTTTGGCTCTATGATTGTTACCTCACCAACAACTTCTCCAATCTTGGTCACATATGAAACATTCATGTGTTTTGGCAAAAGAAATTTCAGCTGGATCCAAAATTGTTGAAATCCCCAGTGCTTGATAGTATAAACCATCTCAGGAATGTAGTCATGTACCACCAATAAGTGCTTGATGATGTGCCAAGGTATTTTCTCAATCACAATGTTTAAAAGATTCCAGTCACTAAATTTGAAGATCATTATATTGGGTTCAACCTCCACAATTCTTAGTTGATCTTGAGTTAAGAACGGCCAGGTAAACTTGATGAATCTTACAACAGTGTCATAGTTCATTATTTCCTCTATAATAACTTTTCCAATTGCACTTGCTTCCCAGTTAGAATATTATTTCACACTCTCGGTATTCTCTTTATGAAAAACAACAATATCATTCGTATCACCCAAATCCAAAGTTGCTTGTTTGAATTTGTTAACAAGATCACCTACAATACTTGCATATTTTTTTTCCTCCACGATTACTTTTTTTTTTTTTTGGTTTGTGATGAGAAAAATAGTCTTGATTGTTATTAGGTTTTATAAGAATATCATAATCGTGTAACTAAGGATAATTTAGAATTGAATTATCATGATATTTCAGGCTTGAAATAAAGTAACAGAATTGAGCGAGATTTCTGATGAGTTTGGTAACAAGAACAACTGTTAATTGACCAAAGGAGCAGAAAAAATAAACTAAGTTTCCTAATTTGTTTGACTTTATGAATTTTGATTTTTTTTGGCCTATCTTCAAGGCGGGATGAAATCGTGATTTGAGTTGCCTAGTTGAGACGGACAAGAGTCTTCTTCCTCCACACATCAATGAAACCAAGGATACCAACACATATGAAACCTGGAGGCAAACACTTATAAAAAAACTCAGCAAAAGCTTAAATCACAATATGAATATATGAAAAATCCATTGGAGATTAAACAAACTGCATACACAATAAGAATAATACAGAAAAGATTAGTTCCTCATTAAAAAGAAAGTAAAAATATAAAAGAAAGATTAACTTGATCAATAAAACATTAGTATATGAAAAGCAAACAGAATCAGACTGTAAGGAAAACAAGATTTTAGGGATATTAATAGGGAATGACATTGCTATAGAAAAATTAAAACTGAGTTAACTCAAAGGAGGAGACTGATCCTCATAGAATAGATAGGTTTTTTCTTTATAAAGCTTTTGCAATATATGTAGATTGTTTTGTGGGTGGATCCTCAAACTTTCAGATTATTGATATATGGGGAGTCTATTTTGAATGTTACTCGTATGCGTCAATCAGGTGAACAATTCCAATTCATACTTCCTTGTCTTTTTCAAGTATTCCTCTTATTCTTTTTGAAATGGTTTGAAACATTGAGGACAATGTTTGATTTAAGTGTGGGGGTAGGGTATAATATGAACAACAAAATTTACGTATATAAAACTCCAACTTTTAGAGATTTTTGAACAATTTAGAATAAACACTAGCCTTTCTAAGTAGATGGCATTTTTTATTGACGATGAGGTATATATTAGCTGAGTTGGGATTAGATGCCAACTAAATAGCTTGTTTAGTGTTTATCCTCTATTGTTCAAAAATAACTATGAGTTGGAGTATCAGTTTATGTAATTTGTATATAATTTGTAGAGTTTGATGCCTTTAGTTAAAAAAAATAAAATAGAAAAATAAAATAACATAATAAACTTCAAAATCTAGAAACTTGTGCCTTCAGGATGACACTAAATAATATAAGTGGATGGAACCATTTTGGTCGCAGGAGTTGAGGAACCCATTACCTAAGAGGACGGACAGAGCTCATGTGTTAGAAATTAATAACATGATAGTTGTTACCATATCTCGGAATGTCACCATATCACCTTATGTTTTTATTTTTGCAAACTTTTTGTTTCTCTAAGTGATTTGGTGGGTCACTAATATCGAATTGTTGTTACTGCTAGGATGAAATAGAGTGATTGAGTTACTAAAAAAAAAGACTAGACCAATTAACCCAATCGGGGTATATATTTGAAAAAAAAAAGACACTTGGATAGCAATATGTGTGTGTTCTCCCTGTCTCCATCGCCTAAACAAGCGTGGAACGCAGGACCCACGGGAATTAATATATAATCTGCTGATAAGAAGCATGCGCTTGGATCCAAAAGATCTAATCATGTTGTCAAATAAAACAAAAAAGGGGGGGAAGAAAAAAAAAAGAGAATGAAAATGATTTTTTATTTTATTTTATTATTATCATTGTTCAATAAAACCGACTATTGGTTCCCTTGTATATGCCAGCTGAGTTGATATAGAATTAGGATTATCGGCCATTGATTCCGTGTATATGCTAGCTGAGTTGATATTAGAATTCAGACCAGTATCTCAATCCATTAGGTCATAGGTTCATCTTGACGGTGACCTTCAGACAGATATGGGAAACATCATTCACTTTAGTCAACATTCGCAAACCATATATCTCTATATCTATCTTCTTAATCTATTCATGTGTGATTGTGGTTAGTTAGATTCCGAGTATTGTGGTTTGTTCGACTGTCTGAGTAGAGCTTTGTTTACTTATATATGAATTGGATGTGCATCAAGGTACTTCCTCCTGTAGTCATTTTGGATTTGTTCATAGATTCATCACAAGGAATAAGAATTTGGAGTAAAAGGTTTTGTAGGTACACCTCTTGTAAACCTTCACGAGACTATAACTCATCCACTAGGGACACCTAGGGGTTCAAAGGCTTGTTATTCATGCTAAGAGTAACCGTAGCCTCGACGACACAAATTTTTTGTATTTTTGTTCAATTTAGTTTGCTCGAGGACTAGCAAAGATTAAGTGTGGGGGAATTTGATAAGTGCTTTAAATACATCTTTTGAATGTCGATTTCTTATACTTTTCTTTACCATTTTCTAGTATTTTTTGTATATTACGACGCTTCTTTTGCATTTTATAGGTGTTTTGGAGTCATGTGACAAGAAACAACGGAATTTGGAGCTCAATTTAACATTTGGCAAGCTTAAGAGTTTATGGACTTGTAGTTGCAAGCACTGTAAGTATCAAAAGCCCAAAAGCAGAAATTACTGAGGCACCAAGAATTTATTATTCAGGGCAGCCACCTGCATATTCTTTATACCCGCCAACAACAAAATTGGGTTGGTATATTTCAATTCTTCCTTCACAGTTCAGCCCTGGTTCTTTCCATTACTGCCAAGCTCCCTGTTGCCGGAACACCGTGGTTAGATAGGTGTTTGCCAAAGTGCTGGGTACGTACGAAGAGTTGGGTTAGAAATTAAAAGCCAGGAAGCAACACAGGTGGTATGAAATTTGTTGAAGTCTGGTTTATTTCAACTGGAAATACTGCCGAGAGGGCACATGAGCTGATTAGTAATTGATTTACAGTTTTGAATGGATTAGAATCATGGGTTGTTGTTGTAAATGAATTCATTGCAGGGAAGGAGTCGATGTGTGACTTCCAAGGTGCAGCCATTACACGTCCATCATCAGTTTGCAGCAGGCACATACTGTGTTTGTAAAAATGCCAGATAGATCAATTGAAGTTATGTTGCCAATAGTTGGCTGAGCCAGTTTAGGCGGTCAGTTAGCCATCGCTCCAGTAGGTATTTGCCAAAGGTTTAGAGCAGGTATGCAAGCCGAGAAAACAACAAGGAAGAAACGGAACTGGAAAGTTGGGTTTTGTAAGGATTTAAGCCGATAAAGGTGTGTGTACTGCCGTTGATACAAGGATCAAATGGATGATTCAAAATGGGTCTTTTTGATGGTTTTTGATAGGAATTTGAGTGCAAGAAGGATCATGAACATTGGGTTCCAACTGAATTTGTTATTGACAGCAAAAACAAGGAGTTTCTAGCCAGGGCAGAGAAGATTATCTTCTGCGTCTCTGCCACTGGTAAAACTTGGCCGAAAAACCAGTTGAAATATTGAAGTTTTCCGTCCGTTGAAATAGAAGATGGATGGCCAAGATATGGAATATTTTGAGTGTTTGAATTGAATTAGGAAAGTGGGTAGTTGATCGAGTTCGAAATTCCAGGGATGTGAGGTTATACCCCTTTCAGCTGCAGCAACCCCTAGTTTCAGCGAGCTTTTGTTCGCTGAACAACCATCATCTCTTCCATTCCATCACCATCTGCATCTCCACCTGCATCTCATCAGTCCACAACACCAAGGAAGCAGACTAGCAGGAAACTACACATCAGCAGTTCGACGTCGCTAGTACCACTCCGTTTACCATCCTGTTGGCGATTTTCTACCATTGCCAGTTCTTTTTTGAGCCACAACAGTCCATCTTTTCATCCACAACTTCACATGCTGTTTGGTTTGCTTATTTTAGTTTTGTTTCTCTTGTTTCACCATGAACTCCAGTAGCTAAGCATATTGATTAGGGGCAATTTCGACGTCCGAACATGAATCCAAATTGATATTTAAACAACTTATTTCTTGCAATTATATTGTTACTGCTTATTCTCTACTATGCCAATAATGTTTATGAGTTATTTTTGAATCATTTAAGTTGCAAATTAAATTGGTTTACTGATAATTTTATTGATAATTAAGACCTGCATTCCCGCAATTGTCTTGAGAATCTTAATACAAGTAGCGATACATGGATATTGATGATGGGATTTTGTTAAATATCCATGTGTAGAGATTGACACTAATAGATGAGTCGAGCGTATGTATTTGTCACTAGGAATAGACTATCTCACATAACTTAATGCATTTGGTTGAGTCACACCTAGAGAGCGTGCTTCTAGGAAACTTTATTAGTAGAATCCGGTAGTCGAGCACTTTCGTGTCCGGTGAATTAATGAGATTGAGGGATATTTGAGCGTACTAAATATTCTAGGGTTATTAGTAATGGATACTTTGCAGAAACATAGCTATATTGATAACATTCTTGTTCCTTGACTGAGAAAGAGTCCTTGATCATTTTCATCCTCATATATGCATTAATATTCAGAAATTGAATCGACAACTTTAGTTCAACTCTCCCTTAAGAATGAACCTTCTTGTCATTTTACTACTAGTTAGTGTAAGAGAAGTAAGGAATTTATTTTTTCGAGTTTGACATCTCGTCATTCTCTAGGATATGCATCATAGCCAACAAATTGGTTTTGATTGTATCCCAAAGAAGGTGGGCAATTTTCATAGTGTTGAGGTTGTTGAAAACCATATCCATTGCTCCAATATGCTCCGTCCATAGAAATTGGTACCTGAAACAAGAGTTTTCAAAACTATGTTAAGAACCAGAAAATAAGAAAAGCTAAAAAAAAAAAAAAAAAAAAACTAAACTGAAATAAACTGAAATAAAATGAAAAAAAATAAAATAATAACCCTTTGCCTCCTCGGCAGCGGCATCAAAATTTAATCAGTGCCGTATGCGTCAAAAATAAATTACTTTCTCACTACTAAAAACATATAATATAGCAAAGGCAAGAAATGATCGTTCCCACAGAGAGGTCTTGGGATGTTATGTTGTTACGATTTCCTATATAAAACAAAAGGAGGTTTTCTGATTTTATGTAAACTAAATTAATCTAAAAGCAAAACAAAGAAATAAAGCACGCAAATCAAGGATGTGGACATATTGGATAAATGTTTCATCTTCAATTGTAAACAAGTTTTGAATGCATGATTATAATTCATATTTGATCTCATTATCATCAAAAGCCCTCGAGTATCAAGATAGAAAGTTACTTTGTTAATTTCCTAAAATCGTCACACTTACTTGTAAAATGATGTAGGTGTGAATACTACCTAGAGAATAATCCGAACGCCTTCATTTCACACCGCTCTCAATTTCATGTGAAAATGATAACTGAATGAGAGAAATGCTTCTCTCGAGTTTAGGTTTGGTGATGATTTGGAAGGATTAGGACACTTAGGGACTTGGATAAGGGCCACCAATAATTGGCAATTGCATTCAACTGTCGGTCCTACAAGACTGACAGTTTAGTCACCTCGTTCTTTCGGTTTGGATTAGTCTTTTTGCTCCAAAGGATTGATTTCTTGTTCTTTTACTCCAATTGACTTTAAAACACCTATAAGCTTAAAAACAAACATAAGATATATGATTCACACGAAAACGAGCAATGAAAGCATAAATAATTGATAAATATCAAGGTGTTCAAGACACCTATCAGTATCCTAATTGGTCTCGACTATATGAAGTTGGTATTAAATTTTGTATAGCAGTTTAATTCTGAAAGTATTCAAAATTGTACTAGGTCCCGGGATGCATTTGCGGTTTCCTCGTTAACAAAATCTTGCCGTGTTATTTAATTTGTTTTGCACATTATAATTGATATTATTATTAAGTAGAGAACACACGTACGATAATCCTAGTCGCATGATCTTGATCCTATAGAGTCGGTTTAATATCGTACTTATTACCAAGTGATCACTTTGTTGTCTTATTGTCTCGATTTCATATCCATAGACAATCACACAAAGTGAATACCATAGTTGTCACGCATTGTCTTGACTTTGTCCATAGATGATCACACTTGATATCGGACTTATAGGTTGATATTTAAAATATTGTGGTGTATTTGGGTACCCTCGTCTTTTTAATTGGTATCCGAGCTGGAAAACACGAAAAGATCTAACAACCCGTGTTTGGTGCGATCCAACCTATAAGATTTGAATCCATGGGAGATTCATTTAATGTACCACCAATATTTGATGGCACAAATTATCCATTGTGGAAATCTGTTATAAGATATTTTCTTCAATCACATGATTTTAATACTTGTCTATTAATCGAAGAAGGATATGAATGACCTAAAGTGGAATATTCGAAAACTGAGTTTAAACGCTTAGCGTTCTATACTTATGAAGAAAGATCTATTGCCAAACAGAATTCTGATGGCTTGAATGCCATAACACATGTTGTGAGTCAAGATCTTCAATATCATGTCTCCTCATGTGAAACTTCATAGGAAGCTTGGGATACTCTTGGGACCATTTTCGAAGGTAATAATTCAGAAAGGGAAGCTAGATTGCAATCTCTCTCTTCTGAATGGGAATACCTTAGAATGGAATTTAACGATACATTTGAGGAGTTTAATACTAAACTTTCTGAGATTGTCAATGCTTCTTTCTCACTTGGAAAGACTATACCTGAAAAGGAAATAATATGCAAGATTATCAGATCGTTACTATCCGGATACGAGTCTAAGAAACATGCCATAATGAAAGCCAATGATCTTTTTATATTTTCTCGAAGCTTTCTTGTAGGGAAGTTAAAGATCTTTGATAAATAAATTTTGCTGAAGAACAAGAATGTCGGATTCAATGCCACAAATAATACTAATAAATCTTCAAAAGAAGTAAGTATAAATTGGGCTGAAGAATGTTGTAAAGAGGATAAAACACTTGTTGAAAAAGAGCTTGACTCAAAAATTATACTTATGATACAAGGAGTTAAGGATCTTTTATTTAAAAATAAACAGTTTCTTGACAAAACATCATTTTGTCATGGAAAGGATGATGAAAAAAAATTCAATGTTCCAAGTGTCGTGGTTTTGGGCATATGGCCAAAAATTGTTCTAGCAAAAGAACTCGGAAGTGCAACAAAGCTTATCATACTACCCTGGATTATATTCATGAGGAGAAAGCCTATGAAGGGATGTCAAATTATGATGCACTTTTTTCTAAAACTAACAATGATCCTTTTAGTGAGTCCAATTAACTCCTGAAGGACTATTTAGAAAAACTTGAGGTGGTGACTAAAGAAAATCAAAAGTTAAAAGGGGAACTTGATAACTTGAGAAAATCTTTGTATAATAAAACTCAAGAGGAAAAATCTGAGCAAGAAAAACTGGTTGAGACAATTGTTCTAAAAGATAAAGAGATTGATATCCTTAAAGGAGATCTACAACGTCTCTCAGGTAGTTCAAGCAAAGTTGCTGCTATTCTTTTTGGAAAAAAATCTTTTGGAAACTTGTGTGGTATATGGTATATAAGAAAACCTTTTACAAGTATAATAAGTTTATTCGAGGTCAACCAACGTTGTCATAAGTTTGTGAAGAAAAAGATGATACTTTTTCGAAGACTTTTGATCTTATGATCTGTTTCTTTTGTGGAAGAAATGGACATACTGTAAAACTTCTGTTGGGATTCCAAAAGGAATAATAAATTTATATAGAAACTTCGTAAGGGCGTGAAAATTTCGGAGTTTGATTTGATAAATTTACTAGATCCAAGAGGAAAGTTGCAGACACTTGTAGTGTCAAGAGAAAGAAACATCATAAAGAAATAACACAATCCATTGTGTTCATAGGTCATCCCCGGGATGTTTATGTTACCTATGGTGAGATTAACTCTCACCCCAACACACACTAATTGTGTTGGAAAAATGCATTCTCACTGTTTGCCCAAAAAAATTTATGTGTGAGGAGGCATAATCTTGGGCATGATTCGGAAATCTGTTCAATTAGTAGGTAACAATAAACTCATGATCGGCATCTTTCATTGTTTTTGGGTTGATTATATTCGGTTTCCATAAACCAAAATTTATTGTTCCTTGATTTTCTCATATTTCATGCAATATATCTTTCATGTCTTGACAATAATGGAGAAATCGGTGAAAGCAACTTCATCTCTTGATGATTTGGCACAATGTGCATCGGTCATGATTGAAACTCAAGATTATCTACAACCTAGTAATCTATAAGATTTTATAAGAAAACATATTCTTACTATTAAAAGTTGTATTAGGCATCATGAACTTATGATCAAGGATTCAAAGGAAGCACTTGTTGATCTTTAATCCCAACTGGTTGAGATGAACAAACACTCTATTAGAAAGGAAAGTGCTCGGAAGAATTTGAATCTAGAATTCGAAAGTGACGTCCTCAATATTTCTTGAAGACACACGATTGAAGGAAATAGACTTCAACTTGTTGATTATTTCGATATTTTGTATAAGGTCTATTTTGTATAAAACTATCTATTATGAATAAATAAAATTATTATTTTATAATGTTTGTTTCATTATATGATAGTTCCGATTGCATTAGCCTACTTTGTGTGAATATATTTTATGTTATTTTCTTTCGGATTGTGAGATGTTTAGTTTCGCTTTTTATTAACCTAAATATTTGATCTCATACTGTGAATGCCCTTATGTTTGTGTGGCTTTTTGTTTTAGCAGGATTAAGTTCTAGCCCTTGTTGGTAGGCTTTATCAAAGGATCATAAGGCGTTCCTATTGAAACTCATATGTGAAAAGTCACAATATGTGGATAATCAATTTATGTTTACATAAGTTGTGCTTAGCATAACATATGTGTTTCGGGTTTAAACTTTTTCTATTGGCACGCATTAGTGAAAACCGATTCTACCTTTCTCTGCTAAAGGTTGCTCTTGTTGTTGTTCTTTTGTTCTTATGAGAGGATAACAAATAACTGGGGGAGAGTTCTTATTTGAACTTGCACTTAAACGCTATATCTTTTTATGGAGAAGTGGCTATGGAAATTGAGGTAACTATTTTTATAGCCCGTTCGGTTGGGAGAATTAGAATCATAGGAATTCAATTATGGGGTAATCCAATTCATGGAATTGGATTCCAAGGAATTCGATTCCAATCCAAAAAATTCATGTTCGGTTGAGGTAATTCAATTACCTTTGTTATTAGACCGGAATCCAATTCCATTGCATCATTGGACCAATGCAATGGAAATCTATCATTTTGGAGGGAATTGGATTCCTAGGAATTGAAATTCTCAATTACATAGAGTTTATTTTCCCCGTTCGGTTCAAGGAATTGGACGCATTCCCTAGGAATTGGATTCTCCCAACCGAATGGGCTATTAGTGTTAGTTAATCATTTTTCCTGTTTAAGAAAAGCTTGAGTTTATTGCATATATTTTGCTTTTGCTTAACGAAATTTCGGTACAATTGATATGTTCCACTATGTTGTATGGATTGATTATTGTGATTCAATTGTTTCCAGTTAAGAAAAAATGTGTCAATTTATTTGGCTTATGATTTGATATCTTATTTATTGTTTGGTATCAAGTGTTAACGAAATTCGGTGCAATTGCGGTGCTTACATTGGTTATCTTTATTTCAATTGCTTCCGGTTAAGAAAACTATAACAAGTCAATTTATTTGGTTTGTTTATATTGTTTTTTTCGCTTAACAAAATCTCGGGGTCATTTGTTTAGTCCATTTGATTCCGGATAAGAGAAACTAAGTTAATTCTGATCTTAGTTAGACTTATCAATTGGAGGATTCAATTATTCAAGCCTAATCGAATTCCTTGACAAGAAAAACTAGTTAACTAACCTAGTGTTTGTCTTTTCTAAAGGGAAAGGTCTAAGTTATTTTATGAAATAATTAAAGCCTGATAAGAGAAATAAAGTTAATTCTGATATGTATTTGTGTTTTATCGAAATAAGCGATTGTACATACACAATCGGTTCGATAAAAAAATTAAGTCATCTTAGTCGGTTTGTCAGACTATAGGGAAAATTGCTTCGGGAAATTGTTTCCTTGATAACATACTAAAGCTAAATTACTTTTGTAGTTTCGGTTTTAGTATTGATTATCTAAAATGGTATGTGAAACCTTCGTGCTTAACTCTTATAGGTTGTACAAGTCTTATGGATTTGTAAGATCCTTTCAGTTTGTCCTTTTTTTGCTCGTACCTTTGTCATTTTTGTGACAAAAAGGGGGAGAAATATATGGAGTAAACAAGTGATTTTTAATCACTACGAAAGGATATATGTGCTTGAATGCTATATCTAACGAAAGAGTAAAGCATAGACTAAGAGAAAGAAACATATCATCATGTTGTGTAGTATTTCATACTACAAAAGGGGAATAACAAAGATGTTTTGATTGAATATTTACCTAGCTTACCTTTAGAGGTAGTAAAATCTTTTTCTATTCAAATGTCGACAACGGCATTTACTTTTGAATATATGCAGGTTATTGTGATGTTAAAACTTGGAATCAAGTGTATGAAGAATGAGTTATTTTGTAATTCGTTTATATCCATATATGTAATAGAGTTTTGTGACTAAAATTTACAAAGGGGGAGATTGTTAAAGCATAGCTCGGTTGAACCCATGCCACCAAGCGTTGGTAAGTCAAGTTTGGTTGTCATATTTTAGTATCAAAACTCATGTAAGAGTTACTTGATTAAATATTAGAGTCAACTTCGTTTAGGTAAGACTAGAAATTCTAGGAATGTTGAGGTGTACAAGTATTACTCCGAAGACCTGAAGAATTTGAAAAAGTAACTACTACAACGAGGACATCATCCTTCCACTTGAGGTTAGTAATATTGAATTGATCTTGTTTCCATTCCTAACGTATTTTTCAGGTCGGCCTATATTGAAATCATAACATGTGAATCTATGTATATACGTTACTCTAGTGGTTATATTTGGTCATATCATTATGATCAAGGTGTCAAGGAACTTATTGAATTACAAAGTATAAACGATTATCTTTTGGAACTTCGTAAATACAACATCAACATAATCTTTGTATATAGTCTCTTGATTTATTTTTTTCATGATATAGGTATGATTTCACCCTAGGAAACAATGGTTTATAACATTTGTTTAAAGGAAGTACATATATAAACTTGTTTCATAATCGAAAGGAAATCATGATTGGTCATGTTCTTTATTGAATATCTTTTGAATGACCAATATAAGATAACAAGGTAAAACATATCTTAACCTGTTGAGATTTGAGGTATAATAGGTCATAGCCTATATTATGTAGAATGTTGTAATCGGTCACAAGCTACTTTGTGAAGCATGGTGTAACCGGTCACAAGCTACCTTTTGGAAGCAAGGTGTAACCGATCACAAGCTAATTTGGGAATTTAGTTGTAATCGGTCACAAGTTTCTTTGGGAACCAAGGTGTAACCGATCACAAGCTAACTCAGGAAGTAAGGTGTAACCAATCACAAGCTACCTCTGGGAAGCAAGGTGTACCCGGTCACAAACTAGTTTGGGAAGCATGGTATAACCGATCACAACTTACATTGTGAAGTTGGTAGAACCAATCCCAATGAGCAAAATCGAGTTCCCAATGTTCACATATCTCTTTAAGTTTTGTGTGAAGCTTAGAATTAGGGTTTGCTGAGAAACTTCTAGCTGTCGACATATTTGAACATATACATAATTCTTATCATCAATTGTTCAAAGATATTCCATGATACTCAAGGTGAACCCAGGACCGAAAAATTGAGAAGCATTTAATTATGATTTTCATAATATATGTTTTAATTACCTGCAATTAAAACATATCCTCTGGAAAATATTATTAGTTAATGTGCTAGACTAATTATAGAAGTTTTCTAAGAGAGTTTTCAGAAATATGGTTTGGTAATTAATTTGAAATATGAAAACCGAAATTAGGTACTTTAATGAGAATATCTTGAGAATATTTCTGGTTTTGGAATTTCACTGTTGTCCAAACAACTTTGGTCTATAAATACTTGAGTTTGCATTTCTTGCAAACTATCCTAAGAGCAAGACAAACTTCATTATTGTTGTTTCTGGTGGATCCGTCTATCCGGATAGGAAAGTACCCTAATTAGGCGAAATCTCTTATGACCACTCGTTTAAATACTTTTCTGGGATCAAGAATCTCTACGAGTATTGTTGATGGGAAACTAGATAATTACATTGTTATTGTAGTTTTTGATTATTGATTTGATTGACTAACAGTTGTTGAAACTTTGATTTCACCTAGTTTGTTTATTCTTGAGAACCTTCTCTTATGATATATGGCTCACTCAAACTAGATCAAAGTATCGACGGGATCTTTATAACCATTTTCGGATCAAAAGACATCTTGTGATAATCCATTGTTAACAGATTCTGTTATGTGAGTGATTGATCACAAAAGGATTCAAGTGGTGTTATGCAGGTTATTATTGAAGACAAACAAATATATGAAGACGAAGAAGTTTTTTTTATTAGTTTTCGTATCTTGTGAATCGTGTGCACAAACCTTGATCGGCTGGGATCCAACTAGAATCGTGTTTATCTTTGATAGATTTGATTATCTAGTTGCATGTGATCGACATCACTTTATAGTTTCTCTTTGAGATCTATATTGATTGATTATAAATCTAGAGTTTGGTTATTTCGGTAATCAAAGTTTAGATTGATCTAACCATACAAAGGAGTTTATTAGATAAAACAGAAGAGCCTTTCTCAACGACTCACTTATTAACAAGATTGAATAAAGTAGTTACCAAACATATTTATCCTTTACTGTTTGGAATATGATCAAAAGGATTGGTGATTCACGTGTGTGACTCTAGAATTCAAAGGCGCAGGGATACTGAGGAAACTAAGTAGCTAGGGGTAGTCTACTTGGTCTCAACTATACGAAGTTGGTATTAAATTTTGTATAGTGGCTTAACTCTGAGAGTATTCAAATTTGGACTAGGTCCCGGGTTTTTTCTGCATTTGCGGTTTCCTCGTTAAAAAAATCTTGTTGTGTCATTTAATTTGTTTTCTGCACTATAATTTTTATTATAAATAAGTAAATAACACACGTACATTAATCCTAGTCATTTGATATTGATCCTACAGAGTTTCGGTTTAATACCGTACCTATTATCAAGGGATCACTTTGTTGTCGTATTGTATCGATTTCATATCCATAGACGATCACACAAAGTGAATACCATAATTGTCATATTGTCTCTACTTTTTCCATAGACGATCACACTTGGTATCAGACTTATAGGTTGATATTTAAAAGATTATGGTGTATTTGGGTACCCTCATCTTTTCAGAAGTGCCAGGGATTGAATTTCCCAGTTGTTTGAGTCTCTTTATTTATAGACTTTCAAGATTATAGGTATCTTTGAATTCAAGCAAATACTTTCTTAGTTTAGATGAAATTATTATTAGGAATTCATGCAAGCATGTGAGAAGCGTGTCTTGAAATTATACAGAAAAATATACGTTATGGTTCAAGGTATTGAAATCGTGCACAATGATAGTTCGTGGCAAATATGCCAAACTTAAGACTTAAATCATGATTCACAAACACAAAGTAATTTAGTGATCAAATATGTCTTAAAAGTGTTTATGGGTGTTGTATTAATTCCAAACTTATTTGTGAAAATATTTTATGAGCATCTGGTTAATTCGTACTGGGTAGGTATGTGTAAGGGTACACGTACCTATGAACCAGTTTGCGAATACATGGAGCTAGGGTATGCGTATTGGGTATGCATACCCAATCACGTATTGGGTATGAGTACCTTCCCCCTTTATACGAATTCAGAACCTCATGGTATGCATACCTACCTACGTTCCATAACTCATATGTTTAGGGTACGCGTACTGGGTATGCATACCTACCATGTGTCCAAATTTCAGTAGTTCTGAAAAACTCTATTTCTTTCATGAAATGAAACATTCCCGATCGCCATAGAAATGAAGCATTGCTTGGGGAATTTTCAGATGATCAACTTGAGTTAAAAAAGTTCTTGAACAATAAATTGTTTTTAACTAAGATTGTCAATGATCTATGAACATTCATTACTTGAATTATATTTCAAGATATTTAACAAGAGACTTGACTCGAAACTTCTTCTTTGCAATATTAAATCTAATATCATACGACAAAGTCTCATAATTATATATAATCGTAATGTTGTGAGTATATAGGATGTTTTAGTGTACATATACCTCTTTGTCAATGAAATTATCCAAACGTATTCGTTGGATCTTCAGTTTTCAATATTTGAGGGTTATTCGGTGATGTCTGATAATCAACTACCATATATCCTAGTCTGAGGCTTGACTTTAGCAGACTAGAAATCAAGATATAGTTTTGTGCATCTAACACTGACAACAAGCTTGAGATAGAAAAATGATGTGCGTCATGTATACAATAAATTAATTCACTTCTTTTCACACAATTAACTGGTAATATAATGGCAAGAAGTTCGTTCCCACGAAGAGCAGGGAGTTTCTAGTTGTTATAAAGTAACCGAAATGGGGGTTTTTAGATTTTGAACAAAGTAAATAATAAAAGAACGTAAAAAGAATTGATTTGAAATAATATGAAGAAATATGACTAGGGAATCCTTCACCGTCACTGAACTGAAACTTAATTATACAAGTTTATCTATTGTAGAACTTATATTGTTACCAACCGTAGTATAACAATAAGCTCTGCTATCCCCCGGATTTCTGTTGCCACTGGATAGGGAAGTGATCGACTGCCAGTTTCTATCCAACTAACCCACCAAGAATTATCTCTCAAGGTGTAAATTAATCAAATGATTTACACTTTATGAATCAGGTTGATCCTAGCATCAGACGCATAGGCTCGGCCTGCTTACTAGTGTTATCTTTATACACAATTGCTTAACATAATCCCTCTGTCAGCTCTTGCGATTTACTACTTGTGTATAGAGTTGATGTGACAATTACACGTATCACACAACCCTAAACTAGTAGAAGAAATATTGATTGGTTAATTTAATTGATCACTTTAAATAACCCCTCAATATTCTTAATCAATAAAAATAATAAAGATAATCAACAATAAAGTAAAACTTGAAATAGACTTGGTTTAAGTAATTAAAACTTCATTGTCCAGGTCTTTGAAATCATCCCTAATCAAAAAGAAGTTTAGCTACTCATAGCTAAAAAGTACTAAGAAATAAATAAAGAAGAAAGAAAGAAATTGAATTAACAATAAAAGCTCACAAGAAAAGCTAGGAGCAAAATTTTTATTTCCTTCTAATTACAAAAGAAATAATAAAAGAACCTGGCTATATTGGGGACTATGGTGATTAATTGGGGCTTATGGATTTCTTCATCCACCCCATAGAGAATGATAAGGGGTATCTAAGTTTGATGAAACTACCATTTTACCCTCTATGAAATTTTAATACTACCAATTTATCCTCATTAAATCCTAATAACAAAAAAAAAGGGTAATTTGCGTTACCTCCCCTGTAAAGATGGTAATTTGCATTACCTCCCCTACAAAAATAAAATTAGCAAAACCTCTTCTTGTCAATAGTTCTGTCAATTCCAAGTTAGCTGACTCAGCACTAACTTACACGTGGTTTTTTGTAGAGGAGGTAATGCAAATTACCAATCTTTACAGAGGAGGTAATGCAAATTACCAATCTTTATAGGGGAGGTAACGCAAATTACCCAAAAAAAAATAAAAACCACCTGTAAGTTAGTGCCGAATCAGCTAACTTGGTATTGACGGAATTATTGACGAGAGGAGGTTTTGCTAATTTTATTTATGTATGGGAGGTAATGCAAATTACCAATCTTTACGGGGGAGGTAACACAAATTACCCAAAAAAAAAAAACTAAATCAAATCAAAATCATTTCCATTTCCATCAAAATTAAGAATTCAAAATCAAACGAAGACATTGTCGATAATCACCAAATTCACTAAAATAGGTAATTTTTCGTTTTAGCTCAAATCAGGTACTTTTCTATTAACCTAATCCCCTAGAGTAGGTTTCAATAACATGTAATCACTCAAACAATCCAATTTTTTTAAATCAAAGTTTTTTGGTTTATAAGAATTGGTCTACGTCAATGCACTTGTAAACCGATTTCATTTAGAAACGGTTGATGTTTATGCCCACAAAGACCGATTGTCCTGGATGGGCATTCTGGTTGGAGGAAATTGAACCAGAATCGATTTACGTTAATGCCCACATAGCCCGATGCTTGTATGGAAGAGATAATTATTTTTCTGTGTTTTTTTGTTGTTGTTGTTAGAATCGGATTACATGAGCATTTTTATAAACCGATTCCTGTTGTGCAATGTCAGGAATCAGTTTTTATATATGTACCGTGTAAACTGATTCTGGTTAACCCTTTTTTTTTGCCAGTTAATAGATTTTATTTCGATTACAAATGAAAATTAAAATAGTTCCATATGATTTTACCCAATTTTAAAATGAGTATAACTTTATACTCGAATTGAAAACGAGTATAACATTTTAAGCGATCTGAGATTGAATATGAAGTCATCCTCATTCTTAACTCGGGTATAGAATGGATTTTAATTTTATTTGATGTTTAACAACACATAATTCACAGATAAAAAAGAATTTTTTTTACCCACGATCGGTTTATGTTCATGCCCATATAAACCGATTCTGGATAATCGGTTGATTTTCATGTCCATATAAACCAATTCTGGGTAGAAGCAAGTTTCAAAAAATCTCTGTATGTTTTTGAGGTTACACTCGGTTGATACTAATGACAACATATACCGATTCTGAGTTGGTGTTCTTCAAAAAAAATCAATTTTTTTTTCATGTTCAGATGATTCATTAACACAAGTTAATTTCACATCTAACACGATATTTTACCACTAATCACCCGAATTAACACTAATTAATCAGGGGTAAATTAGCCATTAAAAAATAGTTGGTTAAGGGGTTTTCAATTTTACTTCAAAATGTCTTTTTTTGTCATGTAGTGATAGGCCCAAATTAATCCTTATAGGCCCAATTTAGCCAGGTAAAAGAAGAAGAATTAATTGGGGGATATGAATAGTGTGGTTACTATTCATACCGGCGTAGTATTTTTTTCTCTCTTTATGTTGCAACACTATGCCGGTATGAACATTAAAATTACTATTTCCTATCCCCCAATTAGTTTTCATATCCCCCAATTACATGTTCTAAAAGAAGAGGTGTAAAATAATGATTTTATCTTTGATATTTATAGCACCCAAAACCCTTCTCCGATCCACAAACCTCGGAGATGGACCTGGTCTTTCAATTCATTTTTATTGAAGATGGAGATAACTGGATAATAATCTAGATTCATTATTACCTATTTTATAGGTCTTATGAGAAACAATTTTGTCTTCATCAATGAAGGAGTCGAGAATTTTTGTTAAGGCTCTGCCAGCTCCATCTCCGATGACTTCGCATGTTGCAGTCACAAAGGATGTTACTATTTTGGAGAAAGGGGAAATCTCTGGATCTGTCAAGGGAGCTATAGAAACTATTGGTGAAGCTTCTATTTCGCAGCCTTCTGTATTCTCTGTCAACCTCCAACCTATTGGTGCCTTAAGAGATTCAGAAAGGGTAAGAGGTCTAGAACTTCTTTGGAATTAGTTTTCTTGGGTAATAGTTTTTTCAATGTTGCACCTGCCATGATACCTACTCCTCATTGGCCTCCAATGTCATCATATCCTGTTTTTTCTCCACCAACTGGTTGTTCTCTCAATCAGGGTCTGTCTGAAAGCTCTATTTCTGAAAAATTTGAGTCAAGTATGGTTTAGTCTGCCTCATGTACTTCTTTCTCTCAGGCAGTTTTTACGAGTTATGGAGTAGTTTTTTAATACTTCAACTGAGATGAACTATACTTATGATATGTTTGTAAATCATGTAATTGAGAATATTCCTATGAGTACTCCAGTCATTGAAGACTATATTGATAGAGCAGTTTTTCTTGAACCAACTTCAATTTCGACTCTCCCTCCGGAACCAGTGGTTACTGATGAAGATTTTTTTAGGAAGGTAAATCTCATGATGGTGGATGTTGTGGACCCTATGGATATTGATCCTTCTTCAGCTCATGACCTTGTAAGTTTTTCTCTAAATTTAAAACATTTTTTCTTATTTTTTCTTGCTTTTATCTATTTTTTTAATCATGAAGTTTATATGTTGGAATATGAATGACCGTTGTTCTGATAAAAAAATGGATGCATCTACTAAATATTATTAGAAAACATAAACCTCATGCTATTTTCCTTTTGGAAACAACGGTAGATAACGAAACAATTAAGAAATTTACCCATCATCTTACTTTTGATTCTTGGTTTGTTATACCATCTGTTGGAAAATATGGTGGTTTAGCTTTAGGGTATTTTGATAAATCAAATATAAAGATTATTAGTAGCTCTCTCAATATGATACATATTTTACGTGATATAACCCCCAGCATCAAAAATTGTTTGGTCTATTTTGTGTATGGTGCTCTGAATGTGTCCAGTATGAAAAATCAATGGAATTTTTTGAGTCATATGAATGAAGATGAAAATAGACCCTGGTTATTATTAGGCGATTTCAATTTTATCTTACATGGATCTGAAAAATAAGGGGGTAATACAGATTCTTCTGTTGCTCCGGATTTTATCAAAAATCGATTAGTATAATTGAAACTTAATGAAGTCTTTGCCTATGGAAATCCTTTTACTTGGTGCAATAGAAGATTTTAAAATCCTTCGGAACTAATATTTGAGAAATTGGATAGGGGTTCATTAATGATGAATGGGTGTCTTTGCTTCCTCAAACTCGTGTCACTAATTTGGCAAGAGTTTATTCTGATCACTGTCCAATTCTATTAAAGTGTTTCCATCAAGATCAGAGTCTTACTATTCCTTACAAATTCTTTAAATGTTGGCAGTTAAGTCCAGATTTCAAGAATGTTCTTACTAACTCTTGGATCAAGGTTGTCAGGGGATCTCCTAGTTTTATTGTGGCGGGAAAACTTAAAAATCTTAAACTTGATATTGGAAAATGGAACATAGAAACCTTTGGTCATGTCAAAAACACTATTGGTAAACTGAATGCTAAGATCGAAAAGTTGCAAGCTATGCCTTTTACTCCTGTCATTAGTGATTATATTTAAATTACCCTAAACAGTTAGATTATTGGTATGAGATAGAGAATTCTTTTTATAAACAAAAATCTAGGATAGATTACTTCACTCATTATGATAAGAATACTCAATTCTTCCATAATACGGTTAAACTTAGAAATATGTATAATACTATTCACACAGTTAAAGATAAGCAAGGAAATTGGCTGGAAAGTAGAGATCAAGTCGTTTCTCTTCTTTCAAATCATTTCAATAATATTTATACTTCCTCAAATCCTAGTAATAATGATATTGAAGAGGCCTTAAAAGATGTTCAACCCATTATAATTGAAGATGTGAATATACTTCTAGTGGTTGTTCCTTCAGAAGATGAAATTCATGCTACTGTAAAGGATATGGCCCCTTGGAAATCGTCGGGCCGTGATGGGTTTCCAGCTGGTTTCTTTAGGGACAATTGGGAGGAAATTTCGAAAGAAGTTATTGCTCATGTTCAGAATTTTTTTTGCACAAAGTTTCTTCTCAAGCAGTTGAATCACTCTTTCATTTCTCTGATTCCTAAGGTTAGTAACCCTTCAACACCTCATAAATTTAAGCCAATTAGCTTGTCTAACATAGTTTATAAAATCATTTCAAAAATATTAACTAATCGTC